>CM042244.1:19650533-20318658 GCA_023566225.1 Romanogobio albipinnatus | reverse complement strand
TTTGAAGAAAGTATAGATATGAATTTGTTATACTGTAGTCATACTGTAGGAAATTGATCAGACTATTTTTGTCTGCCTGCTGTAAATGGCATTAAAACAGTTCAACCAAAAATGGAAATATGTAATATACTCAACATAATTCCATCATCTTTTTCTCTATGGCTCTCAGAATGATCTTCATCGTACTATTCACTGGACACAGTCAGCCATGTTCAATCAGGTCCTCATCCTCATCTCCACCATTGTCTGCCTCATTTTCACTTTGTGAGTCAGCTCATGTACACACTTGCATACAAGGCACACACACATAAACAGTCTAGATTTAGCCAGGACTCAAATTTGGTCGTAAGCATACTTATTACTCCTGGTTTTAATCAGTGTTTGCCTTTTTGCTATCATTTTACTGAGACTGAAGCATTAGATGTGGAGCTCTGTTCAGGGTCAAAAAACAGATTGAATTTTTGCAGTTTCTGCTTTTAGAGGCAGGAGCACTTACTCACCACAAATGTGCTTGTCCGCTTGTGTTCACATCCTTATTAATCCCTGGTGTGTTGCCAGCATGGGCGTCGGAGCAAAAATTGTGGGTGGGTCCTCTCTCAGAAAAAATGTACTGGAGTAGATGCCATTTACATTAAGTACAAATGTACTGCCTTTGCTAAACGTCTGGTTGGGCAAGACAAATTTAAGGAAATCACTTTATCATTAAGAGCTGTAATAGTGTAGGGGTAAGATGCATGACATCAAGTTTTGACGCAAATCGACCCTAGGTTCGAATCCACCTTTTGCCTTTGCCTCTACTCCCTTTTCCCATCACATATCAGATCGGAAAGGTATATATTTTCAATAAAAATTAAGAAAATATTAGAAAAGTGGAAATAAAGCGTCTAACGTGTTTAATAATAAGTGTTTATCGTTAGGGGTAGGTAAACAGACGTGCTGAATTAGAGACGATAAAAGTGAGTGGGTCCAATATCATTGATCGTAAAAAGTGGGTGGGTCTTGTCCCACCCACATACAATGGTTCCGACACCCATGGTTGCCAGACTAATTGTGAAATCCCCTTTTACATAGTTGCCCAAAATACTCTACATAATACACTACATGACTTTTCAAATCTGAACTGATTTTAAAATGCCAGGCATCATGAATTTGCCGACTTTGTTTACAGTGGAAAATCTTGACATCATGCACTAAATGACTGAGGATCACACACACTACCAGACTTTCAAGTCATTCAGAACATTGCTAGGAGATGTGTGAGAAATTAATGATGTGATGAATGATTAAAGCAGCACTAGGTAACTTTTCAACCTTCATAATATATTTTCAAGACTCTTGTGATGATACATCGACTTACAATAGGTTGAATGACACGTCTGCCATAGCCTGACGGGGTCTGTATCGTTTTTAATCGTACTTTTAAACTTCGGGTTTCGGGTAGTAACCCGAGAAAAATAAGAACTACAAAATTTGACTGCTTTACGGCATATACGTCACTTCCTTAAATTCGGACGTGCGAGGGTCAGGGTTAGCCTACATAAGCCTATGTCTAAACGGCGTGTACAAGTTTGGTAGGGGCTACATTCTCGCAAGTAAATACATAAGACGTACAAAATCATATTTTAGGATACTGTAACGCGCGTGTCCGGGTGAAAAATACGGATAGCTCACTCAATGCAACTGGAGTCGATGCAAACACGGAGGCGATTGACATCAAACAGCCCGCACTTTATTCCCCGCGGAACCCCCACAAGAGTCCGGCACAAACTCCACTTCCGTCCACAGCATTACCCAACAAAACAAAAATAAATGAATGTTTGCAATAGAAGACAGAAAATAATCCGCACACATGGGAGCTCGAGGCGCAGTGTTCACACACACACACACACACACACACACACACACACACACACACACACACACACGCACACACGCACGCACACACACACGCACGCACACACACACACACACACACAGAACGCAGGCGCTCCAACAGGGGCGAACGCTCTTATAGGGGCCACACTATTTTCCTACTCGTTACAATACCTAACGTCTGTGATATTTGTTTATTTGTCTTGCCTCAAGCTATAATGCAAATCAATTTTTCAAATTTGAAGATTCATCTATGGTAGCTTGATATTATATTGACGATATATGGTTATTACCTAGCACTCAAACATTGAATTGAAGTATCATATAGATTCTGTAAAACGCTAACCAATAGACGAGACTACTATAATGACGCTGGCTTGTAAACGTGAGCATCGCGATCATTTGGCGTTTGAAAAAAAAAATTAAACCCATTAAATAATATTCACATGCCACTGTACCTGGGATGAAGACATTTTACACGCGAGGCAAGCAGAACACCTGCATGTGAACTCCTCCTGCAGTGTTCAGGGCTATCATAGCTGTCATGTCAACAAATGCACGTGCTATATGAATCCCCTGATGTAGGATGACAGAGTTTACGACAGTAGTAGAGGACAATACTGTTTCCCAACTGTAGAGGGACCCCGAGAGCAAAAGTTACCTAGTGCTGCTTTAAATTAATGAATACAGTCAGTGTTGGGGGTTACGCATTACAAGTCATGTGAGTTACATAAACAGATTACTTTTTTAAGTAACAAGTTTTAAGTAATGCATTTCAATTTACAACAAAATCAAGGGCCGCTCAGGGGCCAAACCCACAGCAAGTCTTGACAGTGGTGCCAAATCATACCCTGGGCCTAAGTCAGCAGGCCTGGTTTTAGGGGAACGTCCCAAGGAGGGCTGACTAACAGACTGACCAGGTCTAAGAATCTGAGTGGGCCAGAACGGGGCCACTAACAACATATGTCTAACTTTGCCGTTCATACTCTGAGCAGCACTGCTGACAGTAAACAAATAGGTGGGAAGGCAAAAAGTTTGGTCCTGGGCCAGAGTATCCATTCCCAGAGGCGACAGGGAGAACCAGAGCAGCCAAAACCACTGCCATATGAGACTCACCACCTGAGGGTGCAGCCTTCACTCTCTTGGTTCCAAGCCTTGCCTCGAAAGTAGGTCCGCTCCCAGGTTCAATTGACCTGGAATGTGAACCGCTTTAACTGACAAGAACCTGGTCTGCACCCAAAGAAGCACACTCTTCACCAGCCTGTACAGGGGACGAGAACGTAGCTCTCCCTAGTGATTCAGGTACAAGACCACTGTCATGTTGTCCGTCCTGACCAATAAGTGACACCCCTTCAAATAGGGTAAGAAACGTTTTAGTGCCAGAAATACTGCCAGCAACTTCAAACGATTTATGTGCCAACCTCTTTCCAGACCCCAAAGGTCAGCCCCCCACCCTGTGAGGGACGCGTCTGTCGTGATAGTTTTGTGACGACAACACTCTCCTAGCTGGACTCCTTTTTGAAAATATTGGAACCTGCTGAACTGCCGTTGCCAATACATTCCCTGATTGCAGAGAGCCTTTGGCATCTGCAGAAACAGGAAGCACATGTGGAGCTAATGAATTTAGTGTCATAGACTGATCTACCTGCAGGGCCCGAGGCACATGAGTGGCGGAAACCTCTAATACAGGGAGCTGTCCAATCGCCTGATGGGGGATTTGAGCATCATCATAAACGGCCACGTGCACGTGACCCTAGGGCTTTTCCCCGAACTCCGAAGGCTGGGAAGCACAGAGTTTCTGAGGACAGTTAAGACCAGAGCCAGGAGGCCACAATGAGAGAGGCGAATACGCTTGCTTGGTTCGTCCAAACTCTCCAATGGAGGGCCTGGCCTCCGGAGGTGAGTGAAGGAATCAGGAACTGCTGTTGGGGGGTCTGAGAACGAGAGGCTTTAGCCGTCAAACTCAGGTATATCCGTCTGTGTTGGCGCTAACTAACTAGAGGGCTAGTCCTAGGACCCCAGTCTCTGCGAGGGGGCTCCATAGGCAATGGCTCACTACAATGTACCTCACTGGGGCACTGTAGAGAAGATGAGCGTGAACAAACTGGTGGTGGTTTGCATTTGACCTCCCTGGACCTGTGATGGATGAGCTTGGCAAAAAGCAGCAGTCTGCTGCTTTGCTGTTAGAAATTTGTCTACCACAGCAGTCACAGACTCTCCAACTAGACCGTCTTTAGACATGGGGGCATCTAACAGGAAAGACTTATCTTTCTCTTTGATGTCAGTATACCACAGATGGCACTCTACTGATACCATTCCCGCCATAGACCTGCCTATTGCGTGGGCAGTATGCTTGGTAGCTCTAAGCGCCAAGTCAGTGGCCCGTCTGAGCTCCTTAACAGGCTCTGAAGTCAAGATCTCCCCCTCATCCAGCTCAGTAAATCAGCTTGATAAGCTTGAAGCACAATCATGGAATGAAGAGTGGCTACTGCCTGTCCAGTGGCCATGTAATATTTTCCAACCAAAGTAATTCTAAACGGTCTGGACGGCAGCAGGAGCCGTGTCTTCCAAGATGGAGCTGAATTCGGTGAGATGGGCTGGAGAGTCTCTTCCACAACCGGCATCACCGCGTAGCCGTGACTGTGACACAGTTTACTTTTTAGTACCGCAATATTGCACATTACTTTTAAAAACTAACTTTCCCTAACACTAAAAACAATGTGCATGCTAAAATCGGCTCAAAATATCAAATATAAAATCA
The DNA here is from genome assembly GCA_023566225.1 of Romanogobio albipinnatus. Lineage (NCBI taxonomy): Eukaryota > Metazoa > Chordata > Actinopteri > Cypriniformes > Gobionidae > Romanogobio > Romanogobio albipinnatus. The sequence continues at coordinate 20,314,025 of CM042244.1, read as the reverse complement.
TTTGACTGAAGATAAAAAATCGTAGTCGGTCACGTGATCAGCTGGATAAGATGGCGGCATAGTTTGATTCTCCTCACCCAGAATTGTTCATTTGATCGGTAATTCTCCGTTGAAACATTTTTATTTTTGTTCAGTTTGTTTATAATCATTTCAGTTGAAGCAGGATGGCAGAATCGGGTAAAAAGTCTGTATCCAATACCTCGAAAAACAAAGTTAATCGGTCTGACATGGAAGCCATTGCTGAAGCAGTGTTGGAGAAACAGCGTGACTATCTTGAATCCCGTTTTGATCAACTTCAGCAGATGGGAAAAGATACGGAAGGGAAACTGGGCGCTATCCAGACCCACTTAATGACTTTGTCTGAGAGCATCGGAACTATAAATACGGAGATGGGGAAAATAAGATCGGATGTTAAAGGTAACTCAAAGTTGCTAGCCACTCAAGATGCAATGCTACAACAGATGCAACTTAAGTTGGCGGACATGGAGGACAGAAGTCGACGGTGTAACATTCGAATCACGGGCTTGACAGAGGGGCTGGAAGGGTCTAGTGCAATCCAGTACCTGACGCAATCACTCCCTAAATGGTTTCCCTCCCTTGGCAGTCTCCAGGGTGAAATAATGCGTGCCCATCGAGTGTACACTGACAACAAGAATCGAGGGAATGCCCGCACAATGATTTTCAACGTCCTTCGTTTTACCACCTGCCAATCGATTCTTCGAGCTGCCAGGAAAAACCCTCTCACTGTCGAAGGTCGGCGGGTGAGATTTTTTCCAGATTATAGCAGCTACACTCTTAAACGCCGCTTAGCCTTTTCCCAGGCAATGGATAATGCTCGTGCCAAGGGCGTGGAGTTCTTCCTGCTCTACCCTGCAATTTTGAAGATAAAGGTTGGTGGCCGAATGGAGTCGTTCCAGTCTCCTAGAGATGCTGAGGATTTTATCAATACACTGCCTGCGGTGCTCCCCCTTTCGGGTGCGGACGATGGAATTCCAGTGGAAACTGAAGGTACAGATGCTGACGTGGACGCGTGAGCGGTTCGTCAAACAAGATCCTGTTCAGGATTTGTTTTGTTGTTCACTCCCTGGGCCTTTGTTACACAATTGCAGGCTTAGATTGGCTATTTGAATGTTTGGTTTGAAGCGGTTCGACAAGCTGCTTCAGAAGAGGACATTGCGCCGTTGAAGTCACAAATTCATGGTTAATTCTGTATTTATAATGTTAACTTGTTTATTTGAAGTATAATGGTCTGATTTAATTTATATACAAGCTACGATTTGTTTTTGGATTAAGACGACTCGCTCACGCAAGCTCGAGCAGATCTGGTTCAACAACTAATGTCCGACTTTGTCTTCTTCTTGATTGATTTATTTGTATTATTTTTTCACTGCGAGGACCAACATTTTGACTGTGTAGTTTACCCTTGGACTTGATTAGTTTATGTTCTTATTGTTTTGTATTCATTGCATATGTAGACCTACGTGTTTAGGTTATCTAAGTTACCGAGATGACTATAATACCTGTTCTGGTAGGAGGCCTACAGTGTAAGAAGTGTTTTCATCACTCAGCATAGATAAATATATATAAATTATTATTATTATTATTATTTTTTATTTTTTTAAGCAAACAGTGGATATTATATTTTGATTTCAACGGTTATTTAATAGTTTGTAATTCTGGGTTGAATTATCTTTGCTGCCCCGTACCCATAAATGGTCACGGATCAACACGATCTGAATGTACTTTTTATTTACCCTTTTTATTTTGTATCGTTCTATTTTCTTTTCTTATTTGTTGTGTTTATTTATTTGTATATATTTTATTTTGGGGAATGTTCACGATGCTCTATGTTTGGCAAGGCGAGAATCATTTCACAATACCTTGGAAACCTTAATTGTAGCTATTGGCAAAAAATGGTTAGACCTATATTTAGACTACCAGGGTCTGCTATGAGAACTGTTCATGATGATCATGGGTGAATTATCTATTCTAGTATGGAATTGCAATGGGTTGAATGTACCGCATAAACGGAGCAGTGTCTTAACTTTGCTTCGGCAAAAGAAAATTAATCTTGCGCTTTTACAAGAAACTCATTTGTTAAGTAAAGATTCTGGTCGTATTGCTAATAGATATTATCATACTATTGCTTCCTCTACGGCTAGTACAAAATCCAAAGGGGTAGCCATTGTTTGCAGACGTAATCTCAAAATTAAGGTGTTGGATTTATGGGCGGATGATGCAGGCAGAATTGTTATTGCAAAAGTTGAATTGTATGGCAAAAAGGTTGCTCTTATATCGATTTATGCACCAAATACATTTGATAATTGCTTTTATGATACATTAACACAAAGGATGTTAGATCTGACTGATTATTCATTCATAGTAGGAGCAGACATGAACGCAATATTGGACATTAACCTTGATCGGTCAAGTTCAACTGCTTCCAGGGAGCAAGAATTAGCTACTGCTGCATTACATTTGTGGGCTAGTAGTCTGGGGCTTATAGATATATGGCGGTCTCTCAATCCCTCATCAAAAGATTATACTTTCTTCTCATCAAGACATAAAACGTTTTCGAGGATAGATTTCTTGTTTTCGTCTCCTTTACTTTTTCAGAAAATTGATCATGCGGTGTTATTGCCTATCGCCCTCTCAGACCACAAAGGAATATGGTGCTGTGCTACTTTGGATGGTTTATCAAAACGAGCCACTAGGTGGCGCTTCAATACTTCCCTATTGGTTAATGAAGACTATAAGTCACAATTCCTATCTCAATTAGAGGAGTTTTTGAAGTTTAATGTAGGATCAGTTGAGGACCCCAGAATATTATGGGAGGCGATAAAAGGCTTTATACGGAGTAATGCTATACTGTTTTCTTCCAATTTGCGCAAAGCCAGATCTGCCAAATTGCAAGCTCTTGAAGCAGATTTTGTTAGACTAGATTCCACCTTACAGAGCAATTACTCTTCACAAATAGCAGTGGAACGTGACCTTGTTAAGAAAGAAATAAATGATATTCTGAAGCGACGGTCAGAGTTTTTAATCCATAGAACTAGACAACGATACTATTTCCATGGATCTAGACCTAGTCATCTGTTGGCTATGAAAATTAGATCAAATGAGCATTTTGCTGATATTTCCTCCATCAAATCCTCAATGGGCATCATCACAACTGAACCCAAACAAATTAACAAGACATTTTGTGTCTTTTATTCTGATTTGTATAAATCGGAGCTTCAGCCTGAACAAGATAGATGTAATCATTTTCTTAAAAAATTACAGTTACCACGGTTGGAAACAAATGCTTCCGTTCTACTTGACAACAACATTTCTTTAGAAGAATTGAAAGAAGCAGCCCTTGCCATGCAAAGGAATAAATCACCTGGTTTAGATGGGATACCTCCTGAGTTTTATGTTATATTCTGGAACGTATTGGGTCCCTTGCTTCTAGACATGATAACAGCTTCAGTTGAAAAAGGCAGCTTTTCTAGAGATGTTAATACTGCCCTAATATCTGTACTTTTAAAGAAAGATAAGGATCCTACAGAATGCGCAAACTATAGGCCATTAAGTCTGCTAAACGCAGATTTAAAAATGTATGCAAAGGTTCTTGCTCGACGCATTCAGGATCACATGCCCTTGTTAGTCCATTGTGATCAGACGGGTTTTATTAAGTCCAGACTCGCAGTGGATAATGTCAGGCGCCTCCTGCATATAATCGATGCAACAGTGGGTGCTAAGGCTCCGTCAGTAGTGATGTCCCTTGATGCGATGAAGGCCTTTGATAGGATGGAGTGGTCATTCTTGTGGTCTGTTCTGGAAAATATGGGTTTTGGTAAAGGTTTTATACATATGATTAAAGTCCTTTACTCTAATCCCACAGCATTAGTACTCACTGGGCAATTGCTTTCCTCACCATTTTCTATAACTAGGTCTTCGCGACAAGGGTGTCCTTTGAGTCCAGCTCTTTTTGCTCTTTCCCTTGAACCTCTAGCCCAGATGATTCGACAATGCACTGAGATACAACCTATTTCCATTCACAATACTTTGCATCATGTAGCATTATATGCTGATGATGTTCTGGTTTTCATGGAAAATCCAATACACTCTATTTCTAACCTGCTGTCTATTTGTGAAGAGTTTGGCTGCTTATCTGGTTTTAAGGTTAACTGGTCTAAATCTGCCCTTTTACCTTTAAATGAGTCAGCTAAAATATTGCAGTATCCACCTATTATTTCTGTTGTTCAGAACTTTAAATATCTTGGGATACAAATTTTTCCCTCTTTGAACCATACTGTAACGCACAATTTTTCAGAAGTGACCAAGGACATCAAGAGAGATTTGGACAGATGGATTAATCTACCCAATTCTCTGCAGGCCCGGATCTCTATTGTAAAAATGAATATTTTGCCTCGACTGAATTATTTTAGTTCGATGATACCCCTGTCCCCCCCTGTCAATTTCTGGAATAAAATCCATGGTAATATCTCACAATTCATCTGGAACAGGAAAAGACCGCGTTTGAAGTTGACTACTTTACAGAGGAAGAGGGTAGATGGGGGCTTAGCAGTACCTAATTGTAAGCTTTATTTTTGGTCTTTTGTGCTCCGGCCTCTGTTTATATGGTTTAATCCTCATATCTCTGTCTCTTGGCGTAAGATTGAGGAAAATATTGTGCATCCATGGAATTTGGAAGACGTTCTTTTTTCTAACGTATCAAATAAGCAATGTCGGCTGCGCTTTGGTCCCATAGTTTCTCATCTTATTCAAATTTGGAGGTTGGTTGAATCTAGATGCAAGATCTCCTGTAGGTGGCATACACAGTCTCCCATATTCAATAATAAAGGTCTGACAATTGGTGGCAGACCCATTCCTCCTTCGCTTTGGAGTAGGAGTGGTGTTCGTCACTTGAAAGATGTTTATAATGATTCTGGTTTGTGCTTTCAAGATATTGCAAACTCATTCAATCTGCCAGCCTCCTCATTTTTCTTTTATTTACAGCTTAGATCGGCCCTCAAAGCATATGGTGTACCTTGGCAACAACCTTTGTGTGTACACCCATTGCATAATTTGATTATTGCTCATGGAAATAGAGGACTGGTGTCCATATTATATAATTTTATTTTGGAGGCCTCGAATGCCAAACTGCCTTTAGATAGACTATGGAGACGTGATTGCCCGAATTTGGATCCAGATTTTACTTGGGAGGATGTTTGGGTAAATATAAAGGAGGCCTCTCGTAATCCTGACCACCAACAGATTCATTTCAACTTTGTACATAGAACATATTTAACCCCTCGCAAGCTCCATTTAATGAAGAGATTAACCGACCCAGCTTGTACCCTATGTACCCTCAAGGTACCAGGTACTTTCTTACATATGATGTGGGAATGCCCGCCTGTTGCTCAGTTTTGGACAGAGGTAGCATCCAGATTGTCTGATTTGGTTTCAGCAACAGTACCCGTAACAGTGCCCGTTTTGTTATTGAATAAGTTAACAATGTTGAACACTAATATTCAGCAGAAGCGCACAGTATTAGCTGGCCTCACAGCTGCTAAAAAGATGATTGCATTGAGATGGAAACCTCCTCATTCACTTTCTGTTAAATGTTGGATTCTTACATTTCTGGATGTGATCTTTTTAGAATTGTCTACTGCTCGAGTTAATGGTGCGAATGAAAAGACAATCTGTAGTTGGAACACACTTGCTGAGTCACTGAAAGCCTGTTACGTGGAAATAAGGCAGGATACAAATGCAAGTCAAAAGTTAGTTTATTAGACAGTATGTCGTTGGTAGTCACCAGAAGACATAAATAGATGATCGGAGCGTAGACAGCAGCCGAACTCAATGATCGTAGTAAGGCGAGGAATGTAGTCAGCAGACACGAGGATCAGCGTGTGCAGGCGGATGCGTGGCAGAAAAGTGCAGGTAGCACAGGGACGCTGTAGACAACCCAGTCTGGTGAGGATGGTGTGGAAGAATGACGATGATTCCAGAGTGACAACGAATCCAGGGTGAAACACGGAACACAGGAAGACAGGCAGGGTAGGAACACGAAAGGCACAAGCAGGAGACACGCGACACCCATCCAAAACAACGCTCTGACAAATGACAAAGGGAACAAAGACAGACTAAATAGGGTGCGCTGATGATCTGCAGCTGGAGCGCTGATCAGCTGCGACAGGTGTAATAATCGTCAGCCAACCAGCGGCTCCGCCCCAAACAAACACACATACACACGCACCAGAGTGAGATGATGAATTCATGAACCGTGACAGTACCCCTCCCCCTAGGAGCGCCTCCTGACGCTCCCAGGAGAACCTACCTGTTGATTGTAATCATCAATAAGGGAGTGGTCCAAAATGTCCCTAGCAGGAACCCAACTTCTCTCCTCCGGACCATAACCTTCCCAGTCCACCAAGTACTGGAAACCTCGTCCCCTCAGTCTCGAGTCCAGAATACGATTTACCGAATATGTTGGTTCCCCATCTACGAGTCGCGGCGGTGGGGGAACGGGACTGGCGGATTAAGATGGGAATGAAAAACGGGCTTCAATTTGGAAACATGAAAGGCGGGGTGAATTCTCCTGTACGCCGGAGGAAGTTTGAGGCGGACTGTCACCGGACTAATGATCTTGGTGACAGTGAACGGGCCGATAAATTTGGGAGCAAGCTTATTAGACACGGAACGGAGCGGAATGTTCTTGGTAGAAAGCCACACTTTTTGACCCACGACGTATACGGGAGGCTTCGACCGGTGGCGATCGGCCTTAGCCTTAGTGCGCGCCCCCACCTGGAGCAGAGTCTCACGGGCTCTGGTCCAAGTGCGGTGGCACCTCTGGACAAAAGCGTGAGCGGAGGGGACCGCGACTTCAGATTCCAGACTAGGAAAAACAGGTGGCTGGTAACCTAAACTACACTCAAAAGGAGAAAGGCCCGTGGATGACACTGGTAACGTATTGTGAGCATACTCCACCATAGAGAGCTGTTGGCTCCAGGATGAAGGATTCCTGGAAACCAAACATCGCAACACTCTCTCCAGATCCTGATTGGCTCGCTCAGTTTGACCATTGCTCTGGGGGTGGTAACCCGAAGATAGACTGACTGTCGCCCCTAGCAATTTACAAAATTCTCTCCAAAATTTGGACACAAATTGGGGACCTCTGTCGGAGACCACGTCCATCGGGAGGCCATGTAACCGAAAGACGTGGTCTATAACAGACACCGCTGTCTCCTTGGCTGAGGGCAATTTGGGCAAGGGAATAAAATGTGCAGCCTTCGAGAACCGGTCCACTACGGTTAAAACAACCGTCATGCCATTAGAGGGCAGGAGGGCGGTAACAAAATCTAGCGCAATGTGGGACCAGGGTCTCGAAGGAACTGCCAGCGGCTGTAGTAACCCATCCGGGGGTCGATTAGACGTCTTACCAACGGCACAAACTGAACAAGCCAACACGAAACTGCGAATGTCGCAAGCCATACCTGGCCACCAGAATCGTTGCTTTATTAAACTGCAAGTACGGTTTACTCCTGGATGGCAAGCGATCTTGGAACAGTGACCCCATTGAATGACTTCGGACCTCAAACTCTCCGGTACAAATAAACGACTCGGTGGACAGCCGGGCGGAGGCGTTACCCCTTCTAAGGCCAATTTGACCTTCGACTCGACCTCCCATGTGAGTGTAGAGATAACTATCTTCTCTGGCAAAATGCACTCGGGAGTAACCGGGCGTTCGGAAGGATCAAAAATACGAGATAAAGAGTCGGGTTTGATGTTCTTGGACCCGGGGCGGTACGAGAGAGAAAAATCAAAACGTCCGAAAAAAAGTGCCCACCGAGCCTGCCTGGAATTGAGTCTTTTAGCAGATCTAATATATTCAAGGTTCTTATGGTCCGTCCATACTATAAAAGGTACCCCCGACCCTTCTAACCAATGACGCCACTCTTCCAAAGCCATCTTAACTGCCAACAACTCTCTGTTACCAATGTCATAGTTACGTTCAGCAGGTGTTAACCGGTGGGAAAAAAACGTGCAAGGATGCATCTTATCATCCGAAGCAGAGCGTTGGGAAAGAACCGCACCTACCCCCACCTCTGACGCATCGACCTCCACCACGAACTGACGTGCTGGATCAGGGGCGACTAAGATGGGAGCCGAGACAAAGCGGCTTTTGAGGTTGGCGAATACAGCCTCAGCTGTATCGGACCACCTGAACGTCACTCGGGGAGAGGTCAAGGCAGTCAGAGGCGCGGCTAGCTGGCTGAAGTTGCGAATAAAACGCCGGTAGAAATTGGCGAATCCCAGAAACCTCTGTAGGGCCTTACGGGAATCTGGACTTGGCCACTCTACCACAGCCTTAACCCTGTCAGGATCCATACGCACTCCCTCGGATGAGACGATGAACCCTAGGAAGGGAACCGACTGTGCATGGAACGCGCATTTCTCCGCCTTGACAAAAAGCCCATTCTCTAGCAACCTCTGAAGCACTCGTCTGACGTGTTGAATGTGTTCCTGGAGAGACGAAGAAAAAAATCAATATGTCATCCAGGTAAACATATATGAACTGATCTACCATGTCTCTCAACACATCATTGACGAGTGCCTGGAAAACCGCTGGGGAGTTGGACAGCCCGAAGGGCATCACCAAATATTCAAAATGGCCCCTGGGGGTATTAAAAGCAGTTTTCCATTCATCCCCCTTCCTGATGCGAACCAAATGATAAGCGTTACGCAAGTCCAATTTTGTGAAAACGGATGCTCCCTGCAACCTCTCAAAGGCTGAAGACATCAACGGCAAAGGATAGGTATTCTTTACCGTGATGTTATTCAGCCCTCGGTAATCAATGCAAGGTCGCAGAGAACCATCCTTCTTCCCCACAAATAAGAACCCCGCCCCCGCTGGAGAAGAGGAAGGACGGATGAACTTGGAAGCTAGAGAATCAGAAATGTATTTCTCCATGACCTCCCTCTCAGGAACAGAAAGAGAGTAAAGTTTGCCTCTAGGCGGAGACTTACCTGGGAGTAAATCTATGGCACAGTCATAGGGACGATGCGGAGGAAGAGAAGCAGCGCGAGACTTACTGAACACTTCCTTCAGGTCGAGGTACTCAGGGGGCACGTTAGACAAATTCACCACCTCCTTCTGAAAAACAGGACGAGAAACAGACGAACAGGCAGAAACAAGACAAGACTGATAACAGCTTTCACTCCACGAAGAGACAGTGTGATGTCCCCAGTCGACCCGAGGATTATGTTGGACCAGCCAGGGGTGACTGAGGACAACCGGAGCCAGAGGGGAATCCAGGAGCAGGAATGAAATCTGTTCGGTGTGATTGCCAGAGGTGATAAGTGTCAGAGGTCTGGTGGTGAACGTGATGGGTGGTAAATCCTGACCATTAAGTGCATTGACGGATAACGTGTCCGGGAGTGAAATGATGGGAATGTCAAGTGAACGTGCCAGAGTAATATCCATGAAGTTACCTTCTGCCCCAGAATCCAAAAGCGCTTCACAGTTGTGAGACCGGGCCGTCCACAGCAATCTTACCGGGAGGAGAGTTGAGGATGAGGTCTTATTCACGGAGATCCCGCCCGACAGTAGCCTTCCTCTTACCGCCGGGCGTGGTCTTTTACCGGGCAGTTGTTCAGGAAGTGGCCCTCTCCACCACAATAGAGGCAAAGACCACGGGATCTCCGTCTCTATCTCTCCCCCCAGGAAAGCCGAGCTCGACCCACCTGCATGGGCTCGGGATCGAAGTGAGGACTGACCGCATCGCTCCCGCTGACTTGGCTGTCCTCGGCGCCGACCGACTGGAGCGGTGGTCTGAAACGACGTTCCAGCCGACTCAGATTGGCGTCCATACGAAGTGCCAAGTCAATAAGTGCGTTGAGTCCTACCGGAAGATCCAGCGGCAACATCTCTCTTTGGATGCGGTCAGCCAGCCCATGCAGGAACATGTCCCACTGTGCCTCCTCGTTCCAGTGGCACTCGGCAGCCAGGGTCCTGAACTCAATCGAATAATCCGAGACCGAGCGGTTACCCTGACGAAGGTCAGCGAGTTGACGAGCTGCCTCCCTGCCAGCCACCGCCCGGTCAAACACCCGCTTCATCTCATCCGAGAGTGCCTGGAACGAGGAGCAGCATTGATGTTGGTTCTCCCACACCGCCGTTCCCCATAGCGCAGCCCGTCCAGAAAGTAGCGTGAGCACGAACGCCACCTTACTCTGCTCAGTACTGAACGTAGATGGTTGGAGAGCAAAAAACATCGAACACTTAGTTAGGAAAGCTCTACAGTAGTTTGTCTCACCCGCATAACTCTCCGGAGTGGGTAGTCGCGGTTCACGCTGGTGGCTGGTGGTAGATGGTGTGGGGGGAATCGGCGGTGGGCTGGGCACAGCGGGACAGACGAGACGTTGTATCTGTTGGGTCAGCTCGGACACCTGTGCTACCAATACCTGCACCGCACGTCCTGTAGTGGCCAAGTTCTCCTCCTGCCGGTCCATACGGGAACTGCTGTGAGTCAGGTACTCGGTAATATCCTCCGAACTTGCTGTATCCATAGTGGTCAGAGCGTTCTGTTACGTGGAAATAAGGCAGGATACAAATGCAAGTCAAAAGTTAGTTTATTAGACAGTATGTCGTTGGTAGTCACCAGAAGACATAAATAGATGATCGGAGCGTAGACAGCAGCCGAACTCAATGATCGTAGTAAGGCGAGGAATGTAGTCAGCAGACACGAGGATCAGCGTGTGCAGGCGGATGCGTGGCAGAAAAGTGCAGGTAGCACAGGGACGCTGTAGACAACCCAGTCTGGTGAGGATGGTGTGGAAGAATGACGATGATTCCAGAGTGACAACGAATCCAGGGTGAAACACGGAACACAGGAAGACAGGCAGGGTAGGAACACGAAAGGCACAAGCAGGAGACACGCGACACCCATCCAAAACAACGCTCTGACAAATGACAAAGGGAACAAAGACAGACTAAATAGGGTGCGCTGATGATCTGCAGCTGGAGCGCTGATCAGCTGCGACAGGTGTAATAATCGTCAGCCAACCAGCGGCTCCGCCCCAAACAAACACACATACACACGCACCAGAGTGAGATGATGAATTCATGAACCGTGACAAAGCCTGGTTAAGATAAATACATTTTTGTTTTATTTATTTACATTTTTTGCCTGACTTGAGTTGTTTATTTGTTAATCTGAGCTCCTGAACATGAGTAATTCCCTGTTATGTATATATAATTTATTTTATTTATATATATATATTTTTTTTCCCTCCATGTGTATATTGTATATGTATGTAAACGTTATTTTATTTGTGTGTATATGTTATATGTATATTTGACTTTGCCTTTTTTTTTTTTTTTTTTTTTTTTTTAAATGCCTTGTAATAGTTTGTTCTTTTCCTTCCAATAAACATTTGATCGCAAAAAAAAAAAAAAAATCGTAGTCTAAGGGTGGTTCCCTTGTGATAATGTGACTATATTGTATTGCAATAGGTAGCACTTCAAAGTCAATACCGAATCAAATCTAGTTAGCACATCATTAGTAATACAAAAAGGATTTAATGACAAAATCTGTTTATGGTTACACTTAAATTAGTTACAAAATAGATGTATGAGATGATAAAAAATATACCATTAATCGCACACAGCATGTATAAAATGTTCTGAGAGAGAGAGAGAGAGAGAGAGAGAGAGAGAGAGAGAGAGAGAGAGAGAGAGAGAAAGAGGAAGTGTAGAGAGAAAGAGACAAAGAGAAGAAGAGAGCAAAAAAGAGAAGAGCCAAAGAGCAGGCCCAGAGAAGAGAGAGAGAAAGAGACAGAGCAACAGTTACAATATTCTTTTATCCCTTCCTTGACCATGTGACTGAAACCCAAATGTGAGACATTCAAACGGACCAAACAGACAATTGGCTTTATGCACAGCTGCACTACTTCCTGAACTTCAGCCAGCTCCTTTGTTTCCTGTCTGCCATTATTGGACAAACTGATTAATCCAGGTGTGTCTGATTATTGTTGTTGTGACTACAGAGGTCAGGCACACCTGGATTAATCAGTTTGTCCAATAATGGCAGACAGGAAACAAAGGAGCTGGCTGAAGTTCAGGAAGTAATGCAGCTGTGCATAAAGCCAATTACATCTTTCCCCAACTGTAAAGGTGTGACACACATGTTGGCCTTCAGGCCTTCAACATCTCTTTGTCTTTAGGAATTCTGAATGGCCCTTCTGGTAAGAAAGATGGGGGTTGAAAAAAGTAAAGCAAATGTCTTTGTTCAATTTCAAATATTTTTTATTCTTTTCAGTCCTACAGTAGTTTGTGTCCATCATACACTAAATGATTTTCTGTAAAATCTGACAACTTCGACTGCCCAAAATTTGCAGACTGATCTACAAATCTCTGACTTTCGCCAAGCAGCATAAGAAAATATCTGGGTAAAAGTAGTGTAATTTATTCTGTTCAGAGAAAAGCTCTAGCATCCTGTTTTTCCAATGAAGTCACTGCAGATTATCCGCTGTAGACCTCAGCAACATTAACTTTCTTTTTGTTGTCAATATATTGGAATTTTTTTCTTTTATCTCAGGACTAAAGCAATATACTAATTGCTCTGTGGTCAAGTGTTCATCATTAGAAACCCACAGACAGCACTACATGATCACCATTACACTGCCAGTAAGTGCATCGCAACGCTTTTAGAGGAGATTTTCACAAGCGGTTTGCTCATAGACTTGGTGTCATTTGGAGAGCTAATGCAGACAGAGAGTTGGAGCAAAAGATGAGTTATCTGTCATTTCCTCATCCCATCACTTCATGACTATTTGCCACATCAGTCAATGTGTGATGGTTTTACCCAGGAATTGAGCTAGCATATCTCACATTTCTCCACCAGACATTTGCGCAAAAAAAATTGTTTTCTGTGCATCATGCTCAATTCACACACATTATGGCCATCATGCTGTTCAAAAAATATTTCGCTGATTTTGTCTCTTTGTAAAGCTCATTAATAACGTGAAACATCAAATTGAGGGATTCATTTTAAACTCTACATATGTTCAATCATGAATACAGGAAATAATTTGGTAACAAGTAATTTTAAGGTACTAATTTTAAGGTACTAAGCTAAGGTTTACACGTTACTACACATATTTACTATAGTAATTGTAACAGTAAAGTAACTACCCCTAAACCTAACCCTAGCCATAACTCTATAGTAAGTACATGTAGTTAATTAATATTACAATGTCACTACGCCACCTTAAAGTAAAGTAAGAAAAATAATTTTTGCAACATTCATATGAAATATTTAGAGAGGAAAAGTGTAATTGCTATTCATTAGTGACTAGGTGAAAACGAAATGCAAAACCACGACTGCAATGCAAAGAAATATTGCATCATTTAAGAATACACAGAACATTTAAAACAATAACAGTGAAATTAATCTAAATTAAGACACAAAATGTTTTTTGTGGGAAAGGAGAAATAAATCATGCATGCATGACTATAATAATCACTCATGAATTTAGATGATGTCACTCTGAAACTTTGCAGCGTGTCTAAAAGCCGTCACTCATCTTTATATCACTGCGATTAAGCAATCTTATGTTCCGTTATAATTAATGAAGCTGTCTACACGGCACAATGAATCTCTTATTTACATAATGTCTTCACTATATATGAGATGATAATGTATAATCTATAATAAGAGGATTTGCAAGCGAGCCAAGCACTTGACATAAACCGGCCAACATTGCCCCCTATATCCTTAAATAGGGCACTATTTGAGGGGGCAGCCATTTGTAATGGTGTCTCAAATCAAATCAAATCACTTTATTGTCACACAGCTATATACACAAGTGCAACAGCAGGTGAAATTCTTGGTGCAGTTCCGAGCAACATAGCAGTCACGACATGACATGTACAACATTTAAAGCAGCATCAGATTACACATCTGATGCGCCCACAATTACTCACAGCACAGTATACACTACAATAAACAATAAATAATTTACACAATGTGAGTGTAGTTCTCACAGCTTTAACCAATATACACATACTTACAATATACATATACTTTAAACAATATACACTAAACATACATTAAACAGTATAAGCTATAATAATAATAATAATAATATACAATGTACAGTATACATTATTATTCACAGTAGAGATCCAATTATGTACAATAGGTGCTATATGATAAATGATAAATAAATGATACATAAATGTGTATATAATGTGTGTGTATCTACAGTGGGTTGTGCTGAGTGATATTCTGTCCAGTGTGTGTTATGATCCTGATGGATCAGGAGTTAAGTAGTCTGATTGCTTGTGGGAAAAAGCTGTTCTGGAGTCGGCTGGTGCGTGTTCTAATGCTGCGGTACCGTCTGCCTGATGGCAGCAGTGAGAGCAGCCCATGGTTCGGGTGGCTAGAGTCTCTGATGATCCTCTGAGCTCTCTTCACACACCGCCTGGCGTAAATGTCCTGGAGGGAGGGAAGCTCACCTCCGATGATGCAGCTGGCCGTGCGCACTACCCTTTGCAGGGCTTTGCGGCTGCGGGCGGTACTGTTGCCGTACCAGGTGGTGATGCAGCCAGTCAGCAGGCTCTCGATGGTGCTGCTGTAGAAGCGTGTGAGGATGTGGCGGTTCATTCCAAACCTCCTCAGCCGTCGCAGGAATAAAAGGCGCTGATGAGCCTTCTTCACAACGGCCTCAGAGTGGACGGACCATGAGAGTTCCTCTGTGATGTGGACACCAAGGAACTTGAAGCTGCTGACTCTCTCCACCGATGCTCCATCGATGGTGATGGGGCGGTGTTCTCTCTCATTCCTCCTGAAGTCGACCACCAGCTCCTTGGTCTTGCTGACGTTGAGGGAGAGGTTGTGCTCCTGACACCACCGTGTCAGAGTGTGCACCTCCTCTCTGTAGGCTGTTTCATCATTGTCAGTGATGAGACCTACCACCGTCGTATCGTCAGTAAACTTGATGATGGTGTTGGAGCTGTGGGTTGCCACACAGTCATGTGTGTACAGGGAGTACAGGAGTGGGCTGAGAACACAACCCTGAGGGGCTCCAGTGTTGAGAGTCAGTGATGAGGAGATGTTACTGCCCATTCTGACCACCTGGCGTCTGTTTGACAGGAAGTCCAGGATCCAGCTGCATAACAGGCTGTTTAAGCCTAGAGCCCGGAGTTTCCCGTCAAGTATGGAGGGCACAATGGTGTTGAATGCTGAGCTGTAGTCCACAAACAGCATTCTCACATACGTGTTCCTCTTTTCCAGGTGGGAGAGAGCAGTGTGTATAGTGGATGAAATGGCATCATCAGTGGAGCGGTTTGTGCGGTATGCAAACTGCAGTGGGTCCAGTGAGGGAGGGAGAACAGAGCAGATGTGGTTTCTGACTAGTCTCTCAAAGCATTTACTGATGATGGGGGTCAGAGCAACAGGACGCCAGTCGTTTAAGCAGGGGGTTTTTGACTGCTTAGGTACAGGAACAATAGTGGACGTTTTAAAGCATGTGGGGACCACAGACAGGGAGAGGGACAGGTTAAAAATGTCCGTGAAGACTCCAGCCAGTTTGTCACATGCCTGTCCTGTCTTGTGTAGCACATGTGGTGGTTTGTTATTTTCCGTCCTTGTCTAGTTCCCACCCTCCTTGTTATCTTCTTATTGGTTTAATTTGCCCCACCTGTGTTTCCTCGTTACCTGCTTTATTTGTCCCCTTTATAAGTTCCTTTGTGTTTGCAGTCCTGGTCGGTTCATTGTGATGTCTACGTGTTCCTTTCCCTGTGTTCCCGGTTTGAGTTTTGGTTATTTCTTAGTTGTATGTTTTCCCCCTCGTGGGTTTTTGTTTGTATTTATGTTTATATTATATTAAATTTCATGTCCCTTCCTGCAATTGAGTCCTCACCTCAGTTTCCTTCAGCCGAACGTGACAGAATGAACCGACCCCTAAGAGGACTCAGCAGATGATGGGTAGCTTCCTTTTTTCATCTCCCTCCAACTATATGCAAATCGCCAAGTATGTGAGTTTTAACTACATCCGTCAGCAGGGGGCTGACGTGAGGGACTTCGCCTGCAGTCTCCTCATTAAAGTAGATCACATGACATACACTGAGGCTGAGATTAAGGAGGTATTGAACATTTGTTTGGACATGCCTCTCAGCCCGGGGGAGATGGAAAAGCTGGGGCATCTGGGATTCTGGGACTTAGTCCACCACATCTACCATCTTGGTGAGTCGGAACATCTGCGGCTAACAGAATCCCAGCCTACTGACGGTTCCCTTCCATCAACTGTCAGTGGAGGCCCCAGTCCTCCGATGACACGGAAACGGAGAAGGAGGAGGAAGAGCAGGCCTACCTTGTCGGACACCTCCACTGGAGAGGATCCTACTGCGGGGGTAGGAGATCCGGTGGTCCGTGTTCCGGTGGTCTCTGCTCCGGTGGTCCGTATTCCGGTGGTGCCTGTTCCTGAGCCTGAGCCGGTGGTGTCTGTTCCTGAGCCGGTGGTGTCTGTTCCTGAGCCGGAGCCGGTGTCTGTTCCTGAGCCGGAGCCGGTGTCTGTTCCTGAGCCGGAGCCAGTGTCTGTTCCTGAGCCGGAGCCAGTGTCTGTTCCTGAGCCGGAGCCAGTGTCTGTTCCTGAGCCGGAGCCAGTGTCTGTTCCTGAGCCGGAGCCAGTGTCTGTTCCTGAGCCGGAGCCAGTGTCTGTTCCTGAGCCGGAGCCGGAGGCGTCTGTTCCTGAGGCCTCAGTGACCGCGACACTGGCCATTATGGCCACAGCCATGTGGTGTGTGTGGGCCACGCACACATTTGGACCGGTGGTGTCTGTTCCTGGGCCGGTGGTGTCTGTTCCTGAACCGGTGGTGCCAGTTCCAGTGCCCGAGCCGGTGGTGCCAGTTCCAGTGCCTGAGCCGGTGGTGTCTGTTCCAGTGCCTGAGCCGGTGGTGTCTGTTCCAGTGCCTGAGCCGGTGGTGTCTGTTCCAGTGCCTGAGCCGGTGGTGTCTTTTCCAGTGCCTGAGCCGGTGGTGTCTGTTCCAGTGCCTGAGCCGGTGGTGTCTGTTCCAGTGCCGTGGCTGCCTGAACTCCGCGGGCCGCCCTGGCCGCCTGAACTCCACGGGCCGCCCTGGCCGCCTGAACTCCGCGGGCCGCCCTGGCCGCCTGAACTCCACGGGCCGCCCTGGCCGCCTGAACTCCGCGAGCCGCCCTGGCCGCCTGAACTCCACGGGCCGCCCTGGCCGCCTGAACTCCGCTGGCCTCCCGAACCCTGCTGGCTGCCCTGGCCACCCGAACTCAGTGGGCCGCCCTGGCCTCCCGAACTCTGCGGGCCGCCCTGGCCTCCCGAACTCTGCGGGCCGCCCTGGCCTCCCGAACTCTGCGGGCCGCCCTGGCCACCTGAACTCAGTGGGCCGCCCTGGCCGTATTAACTTTTTGTTTCCCCCTTCCCTTCCTGGTCTGTTTCTCCCGTCCCGCCCTGGTCTGCCCCGCCCTGGTCTGCCCCTCCCGTCCCGCCCTGGTCTGTCCCTCCCGTCCCGCCCTGGTCTGTCCCTCCCGTCCCACCCTGGTCTGTCCCGCCTTGGTCTGTCCCTCCAGTCCCGCGCTGGTCTGTCCCTCCCGTCCCGCCCTGGTCTGTCCCGCCCTGGTCTGTCCCTCCCGTCCCGCCCTGGTCTGTCCCTCCCGTCCGTCCCGCCCTGGTCTGTCCTCCCGGTCCCGCCCTGTTCTTGTGGAGCGTCTGGTAGCCGCTCCTTAAGGAGGGGGTAATGTCACATGCCTGTCCTGTCTTGTGTAGCACATGTGGTGGTTTGTTATTTTCCGTCCTTGTCTAGTTCCCACCCTCCTTGTTATCTTCTTATTGGTTTAATTTGCCCCACCTGTGTTTCCTCGTTACCTGCTTTATTTGTCCCCTTTATAAGTTCCTTTGTGTTTGCAGTCCTGGTCGGTTCATTGTGATGTCTACGTGTTCCTTTCCCTGTGTTCCCGGTTTGAGTTTTGGTTATTTCTTAGTTGTATGTTTTCCCCCTCGTGGGTTTTTGTTTGTATTTATGTTTATATTATATTAAATTTCATGTCCCTTACTGCAATTGAGTCCTCACCTCAGTTTCCTTCAGCCGAACGTGACACAGTTGGTGCGCGCACGCTCTGATGACGCGGCCGGGAATCCCGTCTGGACCCGCAGCTTTACGGACGTTCACCCGCCGGAAGGATCGGGTTACATCCGCTAAAGATACGGAGAGTGCACTAACCTCTGTATCTTCAGCCGCGAGCTCTCTCTCCGCGAGGGCGGTGTTAGTTCCCTCAAAGCGAGCATAGAAGGTGTTCAGCTCGTCCGGGAGAGAGGCAGCGGTGTTCACGGTGGAGTTTGTGTTCCCTTTATAGTCCGTGATGGTGTTAATTCCCCTCCACATGCTTCTGGAGTCGGTGGTGTTGAACTGTCCTTCAATCTTGTCCCTGTACTGGCGTTTTGCTGCTCTGATGGTTTTCCGGAGGGCATAACTTGCTTGTTTATGCTCCTCCGCATTACCGGAGTTAAAAGTGAAGGTCCGCGCATTGAGTGCCGCGCGAACATCCCCATTTAGCCACGGCTTCTGGTTAGGGTACAGCCGTATTGTTCTGGTCGGAACAACGTCATCTACGCACTTCCTGATGAAACACGTTACGCTATCAGCGTAGACCTCGATGTCGTCATCAGAGGCCGACCGGAACATCTCCCAGTCCGCGTGATCAAAACAGTCCTGTAGCATAGAATCCGATTGGTCCGACCAGCACTGGATGGTTCTGAGGGCGGGTGCTTCCTGTTTCAGTCTCTGCCTGTATGCGGGCAAAAGTAGGATGGACGCGTGATCCGATTTGCCAAATGGTGGGCGCGGGAGTGTTTTGTATCCATCCTTGAAGGGAGAGTAACAGTGGTCTAAAACACGGTTCCCTCGCGTGTTGAAGTTAACATGTTGGTGGTATTTGGGTGCGATGCGCTTGAAGTTGGCTTTGTTAAAGTCTCCGGTCACAATAAACGCAGCGTCAGGATGCACGGTTTCCTGCTCACTCACTGTCCTATACAGTTCCTTTAGTGCCCGGTCTGTGTCAGCTTGTGGGGGAATATACACAGCTGTGATGATGACCGCGGTGAATTCCCTCAGTAGCCAGAATGGTCGGCACAGAAGCATGAGAAATTCCAGATCAGGAGAACAGAAAGACTTGATAGAATGTACGTTCCTCTGATCACACCAGGATCGGTTGATCATAAAACATACACCCCCGCCTTTGCTTTTCCCGGAGAGATCTTTTTCTCTGTCCATTCGATGCACGGAGAACCCCGCGGTTTCGATGGCCGAATCTGGAATCTCAGCGGACATCCAAGTTTCTGTAAGGCAGATAATGCAGCAGTCCCTCGTCTCTCGTTGGAAAGAGATCCACGCTCTCAGCTTGCAGAGTTTATTGTCCAGAGACTGAACATTAGCCAGTAAAATACTGGGAAGCGGGGGTCGGTTTGCGCGGCGTCTTACTCTGATGAGTACGCCGGCTCTCTTCCCTCTTCTCCGGCTGCATTTGCGCGGTCGGGCCGTCCAGACAAAGGGATTCGCTGCTGTGTTTGTAAGCAGCGTGTCGTCACTGAAGAATTTAAAGTCCGGTTTTCGGTGTGCGATTGCTGAACCAATGTCCAAAAGTGTCTGTCTGTCGTACGTAGAAGACGAAAAACACAAAAACTATAAACAGAACAAACAAAAAACTACAAAGTTTCAGCGGAGCTCGCGACGTAGCAGCCATCCTCGGCGCCATCTTGATTCCTTTTCTGGAATCTGAAACCATAGGCATTCAATGTCACAATGCACCGCAATAACGTGTACAAATTATGTACACTCAATGGCTAGAGAGAAAATCTCGCCAGAAAATCCATTTTCCAAACCGTGGGTACATTCCTTAATTTTTAAATTGTTTAATTAAGGTTTATACATGCTGCAAACACTGCTAACACATCTACATGCTTAAATGCATTGAGTTGCTGCCATGTGATTGGCTGATTAGTTATGTGTTAACGAGCAATTGACATTAAAGTGGCCAGTGAGTGTATATTAATAGTTTTACAATGATTAATGTATTAATACATAAATTACTGCAGTATTCAGTCATTTTCTGCAAACTTAACATGGACTCATTTGTGTTTTTTCTTTTGTTGTATTTGTTTCTAAACTTTTCCACCTCTCTCCAGCATTTGTGGAGTTGAGCATTTGCAGCGTGCTGGAGTCAAAATCACAGTTTTTGACTCTTTCTACTTCTGCATCGTGACCTTCTCCACAGTGGGGTTTGGAGATGTTGTTCCTGATATCTGGCCCTCCAAGTTGCTGGTGGTTATTATGATATTTGTCGCTTTAATGGTCCTGCCTATCCAGGTAAGATTGCTCTTGATACTATACTTTAAGATGACAATTTATTAACAAAGTCTCGGTGGAAAACATTCAAATGGAGCCCTCCCCTCGGACAGCAGGCCAAAAATGCATACTCCTTTTGTCGCAAATCTGTCTTGTCTTGATTAGCATTGTTTTTGTTATTTTCTGTGCATGTGCTTGTGTTTTTGTCATGTTTTGTGTGAGCACATGGCTCGTCACGTGTTCCTTGTGTCATGTGCTCTCCTGTCTATTGTCTTGACCCAACCGCTCTTGTTGTCTGATTATTGGTTTATTTGCCCCACCTGTTCTTCCCCATTACCTGCCTTTTTTGTCCCCTATTTAATCTCATTGTGTCTTCAGTCCTGTGCTTCTTTGTTGTCGTTGGTATGTCTCGTGTTTTCATGCTCCTTGTTCCCAACTCTGGTAGTTTGCCTTTGCTATGTTTGATTTTCCCTGTTGTGGGTTTTGATTTGTGTTTTATTTTTGTATTCAATAAATACCCATTTCTTTGCACTTGAGTCCTCGCTCCCTCTTCATTTGTATCGCACCCTGACAGAACGAACCAGCCATTAGAGGACTCAGCAGAAGATGGGTATCTTCCTTTTTCCATCTCCCCCCCCCACTGAACCCTCCAACTCTCTGCTACTTGCCAGATATGTGAACTTGCGTTACATCCGTCAGCAGGGGGCTGACGTGAGGGACTTCGCCTGCAGTTTCCTCATTGAGGTCGATCACATGGTCTACACGGGGGCGGAGATTAAGGAGGTGTTAAATATCTGTCTGAATATGCCTCTCAGCGCGGGGGAGATGGAGAAGCTGGGGCATCTGGGATTCTGGGACTTTGTCCATCATATCTACCATCTTGGTGAGCCAGAACATCCATGGCCAGCAGAGTCCCAGCCCACTGACTGTTCCCTTCCATCTACAGTCAGTGGAGGCCCCAGCCCTCCGATGACCCAGAAACGGAAAAGGAGGAGGAAGAACAGGCCTACTTCGTTTGACACCTCCTCTGAGGAGGATTTGACTTTGGGGGTAGGTGGTCCGGTGGTCCCATGTGCGCTGCCCAGGTGTCTTGCCCTGCCCGCGCCACCCAGGCGTCTGGCCCTGCCTTGGCTAGCCACTGACCAGCGTCCAGAGATGGCTCCAACCACTGACCAGCATCCAGAGAGGGCTCCAGCCCGCAACCAGAGTCCAGAGAGGACTCTGCTTCCTGTTTCGGTTCCAGAGAGGTGGCCTCCCGAACTGTGCGCGCCGCCCTGGCCTCCCGAACTGTGCGCGCCGCCCTGGCCTCCCGTACTGTGCGCGCCGCCCTGGCCTCCCGAACTGTGCGCGCCGCCCTGGCCTCCTGAACTGTGCGCGCCGCCCTGGCCTCCTGAACTGTGCGCGCCGCCCTGGCCTTCTGAACTGTGCGCGCCACCCTGGCCTCCTGAACTGTGCGCGCCGTCCTGGCCTCCTGAACTGTGCGTGCTGCCCTGGCCTCCTGTCCCACCCGTCCCGCCCTGGTCTGTCGCTCCCGTCCCGCCCTGGTCTATCCCTCCCGTCCCTCTCTGGTCCCTTCTAGGACTTCTTGGCCTGTCCCACGTGCACCTTCTGTTCCCCATCTTCCTCCTTAGGTTTTTTTTTTTTTTTCCGGGTGGAGCATCTGGTAGCTGCTCCATAGGGAGGGGGTAATGTCACATGTCTGTCTTGTCTTGTTTAGCACATGTGTTTGTTATTTTCCGTGCATGTGCTTGTGTTTTTGTCATGTTTGGTGTGAGCACATGTCTCGTCAGCTGTTCCTTGTGTCATGTGCTCTCCTGTCTATTGTCTTGACCCCACCCCTCTTGTTGTCTGATTATTGGTTTATTTGTCCCACCTGTTCTTCCCCATTACCTGCCTTGTTTGTCCCCTATTTAATCTCATTGTGTCTTCAGTCCTGTGCTGGTTCGTTGATATGTCTCCTGTTTTCATGCTCTTTGTTCCCAACTCTGGTAGTTTGTCTTTGCTTTTTTTTTTTTCTCGTGGGTTTTGTTTTGTTTATTTTTTTGTATTCAATAAATACCCATTTCTTTGCACTTGAGTCCTCGCTCCCTCTTCATTTGTACCACACCCTGATACCTTTTATTTTATCTGATTATTTGTAAGTGTCAACTCGTGAAATAGGTTTTCCAACTTTTTGATTCCAGTATGATGATCCCCTTGCTTGGGAATAAAAATATAATTCTAAAATATAATGGCAGATACTTTTACTGTATAAAAACACATTTATCCACCTTTTTAATGTAAGAGCTGATGCATCAATTTATAACTTGAACATAGGAGGATTCAAATTATTTTATCTGTACAAAAACAGCCTATTTTTTGTTGCAAATTTATTATCATATTATTTTACTTCATTACCGTTATCACAAACACACTGGTATGTAGCACAAATAGTTTACCATTTATATCAGCTGATGCATCAGAAGTCTCACACATTCACTGGAAATAGCTTACTTGCACATTGAAAAATAAAATGCATACTGAATGGGAAAAAAGTGACATTATAAAAATAAGACAATTAATTAAAACGTAGCTATTTCCATCCTTAAATAATTGCCATTGATCTTGTCATTGCACTAAAGCAATTGTAAAAAAAAAAATTTTAAGTATAATATTTTTAATGAAAAAAAAAAATGTAATTAAAAAACAAAATTTTTCAATCCACCCCTGTCCCGGACTCCATTTCCCAGAATCCTCCCTATCTCCCACCTGAACTCACTTCCTCATCGTCTCTCCCGCTCTCCCCAGATTCCCGGCACCTGTTGGTCATCATCTACACTCCTATATATAGACTCACTCCTCTGCATTCATTGTCTGGTCTTGTTTACGTTACGTAGTTGTTTGGTTATGTCCTGTTTGCTGTATTATCCTATTATTTAAATTAAACCCATCTATTATTTGAAGTCAGCTTCCTGTTTTCCTCGTTACATAACCTGATTGTAACACACAAAACTATATACACATTTTCTTACTGTCAAAATCTGGTGTTAGATTTTAATAGAATAAAATGAATCTCATTATTTCTTTGCTATTTGTATGAAATGGAGCAATAATCTTCAGGCAATGTCATTTCAAAATGAGAGAGAAATTTATGCATATGGTGTTTTCTCTGTGGTGTGATGGCACTAGTTTGAGGATCTGGTCTACCTGTGGATGGAGCGGCAGAAGTCAGGAGGAGATTACAGCAGGCAGAGAGCAGAAACTGAGAAACACGTGGTGCTGTGCGTCAGTTCAATCAAAATCGACCTCCTGATGGATTTCCTAAATGAATTTTATGCCCACCCCAGACTTCAGGTACAACGAAAACAATTGATAAAACAGAATTCATTACAGCTCAAAGGTAACACTCATTTCCAACGGATTGTCTTTTTTTGCTTTATACGGTATGCACACACACACACACACATATACATATATATATATAGCTCACTTTTACCTGTTAAGACATGCCTTCACAAGTACCCGTAAGAGCTGCATGGTGTTGTTTGAGTTGGGGGCAATCTGTAGCACTCCTCTCAGAAACTGAAGCCTCCGTGCCTCAATCGCCCCCAGGTGGCTGGTCCCAGTATAGCTCAGTATAGCAGGGCAGTCAGTACAGTTCACCCAAAAAACGAAAGCTCTTTCATCTTTATTCACTCATTCAATTTCAATTGCTCACCACCACCCAAAAAAAAGGTGATCTGTATCAGTGCAGGTTTCAGTGAGTTTATATGAAATTTATTGATCAGATAATTTTCCAGGAAAGAGAAAATATATAGTTATTGCTTTAATTAGAGTCTTGACAAAATTCCTTTGTTTTGGCTATTTTATGTTTTCCAGGAGCACTATGTCATCATCCTTTGCCCAACAGAGCTGGATGCAGCAGTGAGACGTGTACTGCGGATCCCAATGTGGTCACATAGAGTCATATATCTGCAGGGCTCTGCTCTCAAAGACCAAGATTTGGTCAGAGCACAGTGAGTTTACACATCCCACATCTACATTGGGTTTCAGCTGTAAAACTACTTCCATATATAGAAAAATATCATGACTTCTGGCTTATCACACTGAGTATTTATATTAAAAACGGCCATACATTTGTTGAGTTAGCAAACTGCTAAGTATTTCAAACTTGATCGTGTGAAATCAAATTTTCACTGGGAATCACATTTACATGGAACAGAATTTAAATGCCAAATTTTTGCTATAAAGTATAAGACATAAATATGTAACACTTTACAATAAGGTTTCATTTGTTAACGTGAACTAACAAGCAATACTTATAAAGCATTTCATAATCTCAGTTAATGTCAACATTGCTGAATGTGCTGTAAACTACCATGAGATATGAACAATATAATTTTATTAACTAATATAACTACTTACTAACAAAAAAAACAGGAATAAACTTCAATGAGTTAGAAAAAATTGCACCCTCTCCCTATAGATTCAAATTTAACAGTATTAGCTTGACAACAAAGTATGCATAAGATCTACCCATGTAGGAGGGGACATTCTCACGACCTTGCGCAACATTCCCTAAAAGTTCTCTACACTCTAAAAAATAACCCAAGTTGGATTGAAAATGGACTAACCCAGCATTTGTTTTTATTTTAACCCAGCGATTGGGTTGTTTTAACACAGTAATTGGGTTGTTTTAAGCCAGGGGTAGGCAAGTTCGGTCCTAGAGAGCCGCTGTCCTGCAGAGTTTGACTCCAACCCTGAAAAACCCTCACCTGCCTGTAGCTTTAGTAATCCTGAAGACACTGATGAGCTGGTTCAGGTGTGTTTGATTAGGGTTGGAGCTAAACTCTGCAGGACAGCGGCTCTCTAGGACTGAACTTGGTCCTCGTTTGGTTATGAAAGTGCTGCAGTTCAAGGTTCCTTATATGACTTTAGGCGGACATTCCATTTTGGTTATTTATGGTTATTTTATGGTTACATAGCAACATTTCAAAGAGGACATTTGGGACGTTAACAGAACGTTCCCACATGGTCCTCTGTTGGTCATATAATAACTTTCCCGATATGACTTTAGGGGGATGTTCCATTTTGGTTATTCTTTGGTCACATAGCAACGTTACAAAGAGGATATTTGAGATGTTAACAGAAAGTTCTTATATGGTTCCCTGTTAGTCTAATGGGGACGTTTAATTCAGGACTGCGCTGCAACATATATTGTTCAGTGCAGTGGTCTCTACACTACATTCCCATACATTTTGCAGAACCTTTAAGGGACCAACCTAGAATGCTATTTTTTGGTCCTATTTAGGTCCTTACATCATGTGTACTGTTACTAATGCTTTCAGAACATGTTTGTGTGAATCAATGTACACTGGGCTGCTTTGCAAATGAGGGTCAGTAAAACAGGATTTGCACATAATGCTTCTCAAAGATGGATCAATACCAACTGTTTGTTTAACTTCATATTCAGAATATGTAAGTACCGCGTGTCATATTTTGTTACCTAAAGTTAACTAAAGTTACCACTGCCTCCGACTGTATTCACAGAGATCAGAGCTATGTCATTCATTTTATTTTTAAGAAGTAATAAAAGTGCGCTTCTGAATTCTACAGGTGGCAGCATTTTTGGGCTAAAAATAACAAGCTCTGGTCTCTGTGAATACAGTAAGAGACAATGGTAACTTTGGCCACATTAGCACATTCAGAAAGGCGATTTGCAAACACATACATTATAAAGTGCAGTACTTGCGTGTTCTGGATATGAAGTTGGATCACGAAGGGTTGGTATTAATCCATCTTTGAGAAGCAACTTTTGTGGACCAAAAAATAGTATTCTAGGTTGGTCCCCTAAAAGTCCTGAAAACATTATGGGAATGTAGTGTAGAAGGAACGTCCTATAGTAATGGTCGCCTAACCATTGCCAGAATGTCCTGAATGTTCCCTGAAGGTCCGACAAATAACGTCCCTCAACCCTTAAAAGAACTCCACATCATGACTGTCTCGTGAGATCTCTTTAACATCTCCAATGTTTCCCCTAGACAGAAATGAGGTTACTTTAACATCGAATGAAGACTTTTGCTTGAGTCTCCTGCTTCTCACATTTGTCACCTGAGACATCAACTCTAACACTCTCACATTTGTCTCCTTAAAAACATCACACAATGTGCGCAGACCTTTCTCCTAAGCTAAATACTCTGAGGGTCTCATATTTATCTCCTCTAAAGATTCAGAAGAGATCTCAGCAACGTCACACACTGTGCTCATATTTTTCTCTTTACCTAGAGACACTAGTGGTCTCACATTTTTCTCCACTAAAGTTTCAGAAGAGACTTCAACAACATCACACACTGTGCTCATATTTTTCTACTTAGCTAGAGACACTGGATCACTTTGTCTCCTCTAAACACTCCGAAGAGATCTCAGAAACGTCACACAATGTGCTCAGATTTGTCTCCTTAGCTAAAGACTCTGGTGGTCTAACATTTGTCTCCTCTAAAGTTTCAGAAGAGATCTCAACAACATCACACACTGTGCTCATATTCTTCTATTTACCTAGAGACTCTAGTCTTGGAAGAGATTGCAGAAAGACAACAAAGAGATGTTCTGTTTCTTCTACCACATTCTCAGTTTTAACTCTTGGTCTCTGAAATATTTATCATGTCTCATTTGTATCTACTTTTATGTCTCCTAAGGGATTTTAGGAGAAACATCTGAAATTTTGTTGATACTAAAATGAGAGTATATGACAATCACAACTAAGTCTCCTGGGCTTATAGGAAAAGCAAACATTAAGCAATTTTCCTTTTGGGAAGGTTTACACGTTTTTTTTTTTTTTTTACACAAAACAATTTAACAAAAATGGCAATGGTGTAATTGTACAAAACAAAAAAACAGAATTCAATATATAATCTCTTTCTATGCAGGCTGAATAATGCTGAGGCTTGTTTCCTTCTGACCTGTCGCTGTGAGGCTGATCGCAATGCAGCAGTATGTATTCTTTAAAAAAAAAAGAAGAATTATTATTATTAAAAAATCTAAACCATTGCCTTTAAGTTAGCTATGGAAGGATGGGACATACAGTATATAATATATTTTGTATAGCTTTTTTTCATGTAATTACTATGAATATTTTACCATTAATAATTGATTTATATCTATTCAGGATTACCAGACCATCCTGAGGGCTTGGGCAGTGAAGGACTTTGCTCCAAACTGTTCTCTTTTTGTTCAGATTCTCAGACCAGAAAACAAATTTCATGTGAAATTTGCAGGTATTGTTTAATCTGTCTCTATTCCATTACATTTCAAACCATGGATAATTGCAGATAATTATCTAGGACACTTTAATGCCTTTCTTTCTAACACAATTGTAATGTGATGTTCCCCTTTAGATCATATTGTTTGTGAGGAAGAGTTTAAATATGCCATGCTGGCCCAGAACTGCATCTGTCCTGCCACGTCCACCTTCATCACCCTGTTGGTGCACACCTCACAAGGCCTGTGGGTAAACCAATCTGACATCATGTCAAAAACCCTTAAAGTCAGCATGAAACGAAGTTGAAATAGTGTTTCCATCCATATTGTGAAGTATATGTGAGTGAAACGGCTTCTCAAACAAGAAAAATTGTAGGTAAACCAGTAAACACCTCATCAGAGAAGAGATGCTGCAATAGAGAGGGGAAGTTATTGTGATTAAAGATTATGAGGGCACATTAATATTAATCAAATTATAAGGTGCATTAACAAATCATTTATAGTAATTATCGCAATATTCCATTAAAAACAACAACAAGAAGAATTGGACATTTTGATTTCATGGTGACTTTAAAGGGTAGTTAATCCAAAAATAGATTATATTATTTACTCACCCCCTTGTTTTCAAACACAATATCATAATTATATATGATATGATATATGGTATGATATGATTGATATACAATATGATATGATATGATTGATATACAATATATTATATGATTGATATGCAATATGATATTATATGATATGATGTATGTAACTCTGCAGAGAAGGTCAACACTCTCCTGAAGACTGGCACAGGATTTATGGAAAATGCTCAGGAAATGAAGTGTACAGCATTGTTCTAATAGAAAGCATCTTCTTTTCTGAGTATGAGGGAAAGAGCTTCCCTTATGCCTCCTTTAATGCACATAATAAGTGAGTATGTTGAATTTTGAGAAATGCAATACCTTTGATTCCGCAAAAATGGCCATTTCTCACTTCTGGATCTTCAATTCATTCGATTCATGTCATATTTTTAAGAAACATAATTTGTGTAAATATCACTCACATTTCTAGGTATGGCATCTGTCTTATTGGAGTGTGCCCTGAGGACACTAAGAGTATCCTGCTGAACCCTGGTCCTCAGCACATCATGAAACCCTACGATGTGTGCTTCTATATCAGTCTCACCAAGGAGGAGAACTCCTGCTTCAAGATCCAGACATCGTGTAAAAAAAGCCCCATGACTCAACCCCCAACAAGCAGTGTCATTACTAGCATGGGTCAGACAAATGCATCTCATGATAATTCAAACAAAGATACTGTACATATCACAGCAGTGCCATACACTACTGTTCAAAAGTTTGGGATCTGTAAGATTCCAGAATGTTTTCATGTTTTTGAAAGAAGTCTCTCATGCTCATCAAGGCTGCATTTCTTTGGTCAAAATTAGTGAATATAGTAATATTGTGAAATATTATTTTAATGAATATTATTTTAGGATTTTTTTGCTGATAAAAAAGTTCAAAAGAACAACATTTATTTGAAATAGATATTTTTTAACAATATAAAAGTTTTTACTGTTACTTTTAATCAATTTAAAGGGTTGGTTCACCCAAAAATGAAAATTCTGTCATTAACTACTCACCCTCATGTCGTTCCAAACCAACCCGTAGTTCACGAGTTTGTGTGCCCATATAATCTTAGTGAAAGTGGTAAACAGATTTGGCTTGCTGTCTGCTATAGGGGCTATTATATCCGAGCTCCGATTGCCCCCCTATAACAGGCAAAATTGTTTAAAAAAGGAGGAGCAGGGGAGGCTGCAAGAACTAACAACGGGAAGAGGTAAGCTACTGGTTTTATACCTTGGTATTAATTGGAAGATTAGATGGGCGTACTCCTACCGATATTATGTTTAATAACTTCACTTAAACCACTGGAATCGTAGATTATTTTAATGATGTCTTTGACTCCCTCCTTTTAAGCCCCAGAAAGGTAGTAAAGTCAATGGAGGGAAAGAAAGCTCTCAAATTTCATCAAAAAGATCTTCAAAAATGACATTCAAATGAATGTCTTATGAGTTTGGAATGACATGAGGGTGAGTAAATGGTGACAGAAGTTTCATTTTTGGGTGACCTAACCCTTTAATGCATAGTTGCACAATAAAAGTATTAATTTCTTTCTAAATAAAAATAATTTTAGTAACACTTTAAAATAAGGTTCCATTTGTTAACATTAGTTAACATGAACTAACCATGTAAAATTCATTAAAAAGCATTTATTGATCTAAGTTTATGTTAATTTCAAAAAAAAATATTGTAGTTATTGTAGTTTCAATAAAATGTTATCAGTTAATATTATTTATTGAACCTGAGGTAAATAACTAACAATGAACAGTTGTATTTTATTAACTAACATTAACAAAAATGAATGAATACTAAATGTATTGCTCATTGTTGCTTAATGTTAGTTAATACATTAACCCAATGGAACCTTATTGTAAAGTTACCAGAATTGTACTATACCCATTTACAGAACTTTACTATAACTTTTGAACAGATGTGTATGTACTATGTGTTATGTTTTTAAAAAGTTCACCAAAAAATTGAATTTTCCCCCATAAAACACAAAAGGTGAATGTTTGAAGTGTATTTTGCCTGCTCTTTTTCCATATTATGAAATTGAATGGGTGTGTAAACTTACAAAATGACCACAAAAAAAGCGCCATAATCTTCCTCTTTGCAAAAACATGTGGATGATAAAGATAATGTAATGTTGTTTTTGTTTGTATTTCCTAAAGGTACCATGGCCATAGATATGCAGGAAATAAGCATTCCATCCAGTTTAGGTCCATCTCTCTCAACTGAAACAAATATATCTGAGCCCAGAAGAGCAAACATGGTTCCTGTTTTAGAAGTGCCTGATTCACCTTCCTTTCAGAATGGCAATCTGCTCAGCGATCAGTCAAAGAGTCCATTTCAGCCCTTCAGTGGAGATAAATGCAGCGATGGGTAATTTGTTCTTTACCTGAGAGAGAAAATCATCTGCTCATGAAAGTTGTTTTTAGTTTGATTAAATGTCATCACAGAAATGCCATCATGTCAAGTTAGCTGCTCTTTTTTTGTAGTTACGTTAAGGGATATCCCCCAAATTTACCCTACATCGGAAGCTCACTGATACTTTGCCATTTACGGAAAGAGAAAACGCCCAAATGTTGTATGAAGCTGGAAAAGGTAATATGTCTTGATTACATTTTGGTGGGCAATAATATGAACAGTTTACAGTACATATACACCGATCAGGCATAACATTATGGCAGGTGAAGTGAATAACACTATTTATCTCTTTATCATGGCACCTGTTAGTGGGTGGGGTATATTAGGAAGCAAGTGAATATTTTGTCCTCAAAGTTGATGTGGTAGAAGCAGGAAAAATGGGCAAGCATAAGGACTTGAGCGAGTTTGACAAGGGTCAAATTGTGATGGCTAGACGACTGGGTCAGAGCATCTCCAAAACTGCAGCTCTTGTGGGGTGTTCCCGGTCTGCATTGGTCAGTATCTATCAAAAGTGGTCCAAGGAAGAAACCGTGGTGAACGTCTCGGTTACGGATGTAATCCTCGTTCCCTGAGGAGGGAACGGAGATGTACGTTAGTGACTAACGAATGGGGGTTTCGCTTAGAAGCCTATCATCTTCGAGCATATAGAAAACACCCAATGGCGTGCCAATGCCATGGGGCATGCGAATTTTGCATACGTAACTCCGCCTCACCGCGTGAGTATAAAAGGAAGTACGTGGCAATCTCGCATTATGTTACCTGCTGAGGAGCCAAGACTGAACTCCTGCGTTCCAGGTAGCACAGCTGATGT
The DNA here is from genome assembly GCA_023566225.1 of Romanogobio albipinnatus. Classification (NCBI taxonomy): domain Eukaryota; kingdom Metazoa; phylum Chordata; class Actinopteri; order Cypriniformes; family Gobionidae; genus Romanogobio; species Romanogobio albipinnatus. The sequence continues at coordinate 20,282,572 of CM042244.1, read as the reverse complement.
GGCAACGGAACGTACGTCTCCGTTCCCTCCTCAGGGAACAAGGGTTACATCCGTAACCGAGACGTTCCCTGAGGAGGGAACGGAGACGTACGTTAGTGACTAACGAATGGGGGTTCCAATACAATCCCGCCACTCAGCTGTCTTCCAGTGCCCTGCATAAGTGTGAGTTCCCTGTCGTAAGACTAAATACAGACGAAGGACTCACGGTTATCACAGGAATACCAAGGTACACTGGGAAGCATATCCCAGTGAGGGAATGCCAAGATGCCTGCCCGTAGGGAGGACTTAAGAGTACACATATGACCCGCTAAGGGCTGCATATGTAAAACTCTAGGGTACCAGCCGCAGGTGGAATTTTTAACCCTAGGGGTGGCAGGGACTTGCCAAGGGAAAGACACCTGCTCGCTAAAGAGGCTTACGGTGGAAATACACGTGTGGGGGTCGCCGGAGGGGAACCATGCACACGGGGCACCTGGCCGGACACGAGGGTCTGGGCTCAAGAGAGGGCAGACACACAGGTATCGGCGTAAGCAGTGCTGGAGGAACTCAGGGCTCTCTGGGAAGCTCACCTGAGGGAAAATTTGTGAAAATCCGAGTGGAGTGTGCCCTGACCCCAAGGGGACATGGTCGACCTTGCTGCTGGTAAGCCAAAACAATGGTGTCCACTATCCAGTGAGACAGCCTTTGCTTTGAGAGAGCTCTTCCCTTCCGCTCTCCACCATAACAGACAAAGAGCTGGTCTGAGGTCTTGAAACACTGCGTGCTGTCTACGTAAGTGCGGAGGGCACGTACTGGACAGAGCAATGCCAAGGCTGGGTCACCACCTGGTCCTTGAACGGAGTTGTGGGAACCTTGGGCACATATCCAGGCCAGGGTCTCAGGATCACGTGAGAGTTAGCCGGCCCGAATTCCAGGCACGCTTCGTCAACTGGAAATGCCTGCAGGTCCCATGCGGTCAGCAGAGCTGTCTTCATCGACAGGAACTTAATATCAACCGACCGCAAAGGCTCAAAGGGAGGCCTCTGCAGAGCACTTAGAACTACTGCGAGGTCCCAAGAGGGTACGAGAGGAGAGCGAGGAGGATTCAGTCTCCTCGCCCCCCTCAGGAACCTGATGATCAGGCCGTGCTGACTTACCTTTTTGTCCCCCAAGAGATCGTGGTAGGCAGATATTGCGGCCACATAAACTTTAAGGGTGGAGGGAGACAGCCTTCGCTCCAACCCCTCTTGGAGGAACGATAGCACGGACTCGATCGGGCATTCCCAGGGGTCTTCTTGGCGGGAAGAGCACCAGGTGACGAAGAGGTTCCACTTCAACGCATATGCATGCCGAGTGGACTCTGCCCTAGCAGAAGTGATGGTGGCGACTACCGGAGGTCTTCCCATAGTCTTCCCATAGTAGGCCACTCAAACCTGCCGCGTCCCATCCAGGAGCCACACGTGGAGTCCCCGTCTCTGAGTGTCTCAGAGGAAAAGGCCAGGGAGGGGCTGTCGCAAGGAGTAAGAGTTCGGGGAACCAGGTCCGGCCGTGCCAGTACGGGGCGACCAGAAGGACCTGCTCCTTGTCCTCCCTGATCTTGCACAGGAGCTGTGCGAGTAGGCTCACTGGGGGGGAACGCATATTGCGTTGGCCCCGCGGACAGCTGTGCGCCCGTGCATCCTTGCCGAGCGTGCCCTCGGTCAGGGAATAGAACAGGCTGCAGTGGGAAGAGTCGTGGGAGGCAAACAGAACTACCTGCGCGTCCCCGAACTGTTCCCAAATCAGCTGGACCTTCTGGGGATGGAGTCACCATTCTCCCGGGAGTGGCTGAAACCATGAGAGCTCATCGGCTGCACGGTTCAGGGCTCCTGGAATATGGACAGCACGAAGGGACCTCAGGCGCTTCTGACTCCATAAAACGAGGTGGCGGGCGAGTTGAGACATTGATGTATGCTACTACGGCCGTGTTGTCTGTCCTGGCAAGCAGATGTTGACCCCTCAGCAACGCCCGGAAGCGGTGCAGGGCAAACCGTACTGCCAGTAACTCGAGGCAATTGACATGCAGAAGGCGCTGGGGTCCTGGGGTCCAGGACCTGGGGCTGGGGTCCTGTCCAGTGTACCCTAGGCCGCGGAGATCACTGAGTCTCGACCGCGACATCGCGATGGTCACCCATAATCACTGCCCGAACGTGCTGAAGCCCAAACACGTCGAGCAATGAATGTGCCCATAGACAGCAACGGAGATCGATCGCACCCGGAAGTGCACGGGCGAACCGTCTTGAAAAAGTGCCACACGCAAGCTCTTTTTGTGAGAGAAAACCTCGCAGTCGATGCCGAAGCGCCCAGGGAAACACACACCAGCTGTCTAGCAGACCACCGCGCAGATCAGCAGGCAGGAAGTATGCGATCACTGGAACGCGCCATCACACCAACATCGACTGGAAAGCTGCTCGTCTCGAAGAAGCTGACAGAGTCTCAGAAAGCTTGTGAGGAGTGAAGAGGTAGGTACTCTTGGCTCCAAAAGCAGAAACAATGCGATATTGCCACGTATTTCCTTTTATACTCACGCGGTGAGGCGGAGTTACGTATGCAAAATTTGCATGACCCATGGCATTGGCACGCCATTGGGCGCTTTCTATATGCTCGAAGATGATAGGCTTCTAAGCGAAACCCCCATTCGTTAGTCACTAACGTACGTCGTAGTGACTGAACAAAAGGGAACTGGCAACAGGGTCATGGCTGGCCAATGATGGCTCATTGATGCACATGGGGAGTGAAGGCTGGCCCATGTGGTGGAATCAAACAGACGAGCTACTGTAACTCAAATTGCTCAAGAAGTTAATGCTGGTTCTGGTAGAAAGGTGTCAGAATACACAGTGCATCTCAGTTTGTTGTGTATGGGGCTGCATAGCCGCAGACCAGTCAGGGTGCCCATGCTGACCCCTGTCCAGTGCCAACAGTGGGCACGTGAGCATCAGAACTCGACCACGGAGCAATGGAAGAAGGTGGCCTGGTCTGATGAATCTCACATCACATGAATGGTCGGGTGTGTGCGCGTTGCTTACCTGGGGAACACATGGCATCAGGATGCACTATGGGAAGAAGGCATGCGTGATGCTTTGGGCAATGTTCTGCTGGGAAACCTGCTGGGTTCTGCCATCCATGTGGATGTTACTTTGACACGTACCACCTATCTAAGCATTGTTTCAGACCATGTACACCCTTTCATGGAAACGGTATTCCCTGGTGGCTTGTGGCCTCTTTCAGTAGGATAATTTGCCCTGCCACAAAGCAAAAATAGTTCAAGAATGGTTTAAGGAGCACAAGTTTGAGGTGTTGATTTGGCTTCCAAATTCCTCAGATCTCAATCCAATCGAGCATCTGTGGGATGTGCTGAACAAACAAGTCCGATCCATGGAGGCCCCACCCAGCAAGTTACAGCACTTAAAGGATCTGATGCTTACATCTTGGTGCCAGATACCACAGCACATCTTCAGGGGTCTAGTGGAGTCCATGCCTCAACGGGTCAGGGCTATTTTGGCAGCAAAAGGAGGACCAACACATTATTAGGTCATAATGTTATGTCTGATCGGTGTATATGCATAAGCATACAGTATGTTTGTGTTCCTTCAGGTATTTGAGTTTGAAATGAATTCATGTAATTGGATATGATAGTTATGTTGCACAATAATTGCAAGTAAAAATGATGCAAGTAAAAAATAATTGTAAAAAAATTGTTGCAGAAATACACTACGGTTCAAAAAAGTTTTTTATTCTTAAAGAATTTAATATTTTTATTTAGCAAGGATTCATTAAATTGATCAAAAGTGGCTGTAATTACTTTTATAATGTTACAACGATTTTTATTTCAAATAAATGCTGTTCTTTTGAACTTTCTATTAATCAAAAAATGTAAAAAATGTTAGAGCAAAAATAAAATAAAAACTTGTCAACATTGATAATAATAAAAAATGTTTCTTGAGGAGCAAATCAGCATATTAGAATGATTTCTGAAGGATCGTGATACACTGAAGGCTGGAGTAATGATGATGAAAATTCAGCTTTGCCATCACAGGAATAAATTACATTTTAAAATATATTCAAATAGAAAACAGTTATGTTTTTCTGTATTTTTGACTAAATAAATGCAGCCTTGGTGAGCATACAAGACTTCCACCAATAACATGAAATAATTTTTTGATCTTTAGTGTGTTTTATGAATTATCATTATGAAGTGTCACTGGTTTAATGTTGAATTGTAATATTACATTGCTAAATCCAATTTTTTTGTGATGTCAGTTTTTGTCTAAGACCTGCGACCACAAAGACAATGAAGATGTCAAAGCGTACAGTTTGAAGAATAAGCTCATCATTGTGTCTGCTGAGACAGCAGGAAATAGCCTGTACAACTTCATCCTCCCGTTACGAGCCTCATACAGACCACAAAATGAACTGTGGCCCATCGTGCTGCTCTTGGAACATAAGTAAAAATCCTTATTTTGCACATCACTCTCTTTTACCTTGTTCATTGAGCTTTACTAACTCTTTAATTGCCAATGTCTTGTAGTTATGATGACTTGCACATCTCCTGTCTTTGTAATAAGAGATGTCTGCATAATGTTGTGTCTTGTCTTTTAGGCCAGATGCCGAATTTCTTGAGACTATCTGTTGGTTCCCAATGATCTATTACTTGCATGGATCAATCGACAGGCAAGAGACATTATTATGAAACATTATAATGTTTGTTTGTATCCTGCCCACAAATAATCATTTTTTTGAGGACAGGAAGGAGATAAGCCCACTGCTGTACACAGAGAGTCACCTTCTCGAGATAACATTAAAAACACAGAATTAGCTCAAGACACAATTGAGAATAGAGTAAAAATTAAAAATGTTGAACTAATGATTAATGTGGTTTTTTTGTTTGTTTGTTTTTTACAGGTTTTTGGTTAAATGCCTGAAATAAGGTCTGTGGTGAACACAAACTCAACATATTTTCACATTTTATTCTATATTCTGTGTCTGTCTGTCTTTGTATCTCCTTACAGCCTGGACGACCTGTTGCGTTGTGGTGTATCATTTGCTGCCAATATGGTGGTTGTTGATCGGGAGAGCACCATGAGCGCTAAGGAAGACTATATGGCTGATACAAAAACCATTGTTAATGTCCAAACCCTGTTCAGGTCAGAGAATATTCAAGATTTTCTTTTATTTCTCAAGAGGTTAATCACTTACATGCATCCTAACCGTAAATGCCAAAACATCACACTGTTGAATATGTAGCTAGTTTTTATTCATTTGTTTATAAAATATTTTGTGTTTTCCAAGTGTTTTCCAAGAATACAGCTGTGTGCAGTAATAAATGCATGTTTGTTGAACAAACCCTTGTGATAGAGAAGTACAATTTAGCATACTTTTACAGTTTTTCTCAATCGCTTTGGCACATTTTTCTAAACATTCTATAAACTCTAAGTTCAATTGTCATAACTGTTTGCTGGAACATCAGAACTCTATAGCATGTCTGCAAAATGTAGTTACTCGCCCAAAACATTTAAGTAATGCTTCAAAACCTAGTTATTTTGTCAGTAAATTGGCCAGTGCCAGCAAAATAAAAAGTGTTTTTGTCATCGTGTGAGTCACACTGGTCAAAATGTTTAGATGTTTTTTTCACCATGGAAATATTTGTTATACTTTTCTGTTGACACTAACTGATTTCTATTCTATTTAAAATAGTATTTTTATTAGGATTTTAACTTTTTACAAAAAGGTTAAAGAAAAGACATATTCAAAAAATAAATAAATAAATAAATTGTATATATATATATATATATATATATATATATATATATATATATATATATATATATATATATATATATATATATATATATATATATATATATATATATATATATATATATACAAATCAATAAATTCTAGTATAATAGTAATATAATATAAATTGTACATAATTATTAAATTATTATCATCATACTCATCCATTAATACAAAAATAATAATAAATAAAGATAAAGATAACCCAAAAAGTAAAAACACAAAACAAAAAGGGAACTAATATCAACCAGGGCGTATATGCAGTTTCAGTGATAAACCACAAACAAACAAGCACTCCTTAGGGAAGAGCAGACAGCATACTATGCCCTCCATTACTGATCTGAGTCAGTTTTAAACTGGTTAAGATGATCCAGAAATGGTTGCCATATTGTAACATTTATCAAGATTACCCATAATTCCATACTAGACTCTCTCCATGTGCAATATTCCAGTAATATAGGTCAACCAGGTCTTAAACTGAGGAACATCAACGGATTCCCAGAGTCTTAGAATGATGCTCTTAGCAATAATCATTTCGTAAATAATGGTACTTTGTACAGAGACATTATAGTCTGACAGAGAGAGAGAATTTCCAAATAATGCAATCTCTGGATCAGGCTTGAACACAAAAATGTATATGTCAGAAAACCACTTAAATATTTCACACCAAAAATCATAGAGTTTAGGACATGTCCAGAAGAGATGGGTAAGAGAGCCCTCTGCAGATTTACACCGGTCACATGTAGAAGAAATGGTGTGGAAAATTCTTTGTACACAACTACACAATTTCGCTTAATTTGCTCCTGATCACCTTGCGTAAAGTGGATTTCATTGAGGGAGTTTAAAAAATGTAGGAATGGACACCAGCGGATTGGAGCAGTTCTTGTCCAGGGACATTGACTGTGGCACAATGTTTATATTTGGCTGAACTCTCTGTTCAGCTTCCCTCAAGGAAAGACCATATTTTATGACGTGGTCAATTAGGGTGGCTCTGATTTCATTTGAAACCCATCTGTACCCTATCCTTCCTCTCTTCCCTCCTGTTACATATTGTTCTCCCCTTCCCCTCTGTCCATGTCTTCTTATATTTTATTCTCTTGCTCTTTCCACTAAAACTATTGCCTTCCAATTTACCATATCTTCTTCATCTACCACTCTTCCTACATCCTCAGCTCTTCTTGCTTTTCCTACATCCTCAGCTCTTATTGCTCCATCTCCTCTTCCTATACCACCTATTCCTTCCCACTCATCTCTTTCTACCTCTTCCATTGTTCCACTCCCTCTCAATATTCTAACTCAGCAGATATGTATTTGGGGCTAATTGAGAAACGTCCAAGTGCAACTGAGAATTTAACAAATAACAGAGTTTTGTTTGTTGTGTTTGGAAAAATGGTGCACAAATGATTGAGATTTGTGTAAAACCGAAAAAAAGAAGATGCAAACATTTTTGGTTGGCTGTGTGAACTGTTGTGAACACATTTGAGAATTTTGTACACAATGTTCTGAGAACATTATACATATGATTTGTATGAAATGAATGAAAACTTACAATATGTTTAGAATAATTACAAAATGTTTGATGTTCTGAGTTTGGAGAAGTGTGTCAAATCAACTGAGACAAACTTTAAATAAAAAACTTTAAATTTGGCTATTAGAAAGTATGTTAAGTATGTTTTTGAAGAGAAATACTTTGAAGAGTTTAAGTATACTATAAGTGCATATTCAATATATTTAAGAACACTTTTTTTTGACAAGGGCACTGAAGATTTTGTAATTGAAATAATCACTCTCCTGTAAATTAGGCTGTTCTCTGGACTCAACATCATCACAGAGTTAACTCATCCCGCAAACATGAGATTCATGCAGTTCTGTGCAAAGGACTGTCACTCAGTGGCATTCTCCAAACTGGAGAAGGTGAGCAGACATTCATAACATGCATTTTGGCACTCATATTACATTAAATCATAAAAATAATGATTTTGATTGATTCATCCTAACCCTTCATTCCATGTTTGTCTGCATGGCTTCACGGAGCAGATGGAAAGAGAGAAAGGTTCAAACTTATCCTTCATATTTCGCCTGCCTTTTGCAGCTGGTAAAGTGTTCAGCATTAGCATGCTGGACACACTCCTCTACCAGGTAACACCCCTTTGCTAAAATAAATGTGCTGCCTGTTGGCCTAAAACCATTTTTGAATGTTTGCCTGCTAATGCCCTCTAGATGGCAACATGGAGATAAAAATATCTTCATTAGTAAACAGATTTCGTCACAACATACATACATACATGCATACATGCATACATATATATACACACACACTCACCTAAAGGATTATTAGGAACTGTTCAATTTCTCATTAATGCAATTATCTAATCAACCAATTACATGGCTTCAATGCCTTTAGGGGTGTGGTCCTGGTCAAGACAATCTCCTGAACTCCAAGCTGAATGTCAGAATGGGAAAGAAAGGTGATTTAAGCAATTTTGAGTGTGGCATGGTTGTTGGTGCCAGACGGGCCGGTCTGAGTATTTCACAATCTGCTCCGTTACTGGAATTTTCACGCACAACCATTTCTAGGGTTTACAAAGAATGGTGTGAAAAGGGAAAAACATCCAGTATGCGGCAGTCCTGTGGGCGAAAAATGCCTTGTTGATGCTAGAGGTCAGAGGAGAATGTGCCGACTGATTCAAGCTGATAGAAAAGCAACTTTGACTGAAATAACCACTCGTTACAACCGAGGTATGCAGCAAAGCATTTGTGAAGTCACAACACGCACAACCTTGAGGCGGATGGGCTACAACAGCAGAAGACCCCACCGGGTACCACTCCACTACAAATAGGAAAAAGAGGCTACAATTTGTACGAGCTCACCAAAATTGGACAGTTGAAGACTGGAAAAATGTTGCCTGGTCTGATGAGTCTCGATTTCTGTTCAGACATTCAGATGGTAGAGTCAGAATTTGGCATAAACAGAATGAGAACATGGATCCATCATGCCTTGTTATCACTGTGCAGGCTGGTGGTGGTGGTGTAATGGTGTGGGGGATGTTTTCTTGGCACACTTTAGGCCCCTTAGTGCCAATTGGACATCGTTTAAATGCCATGGCCTACCTGAGCATTGTTTCTGACCATGTCTGTGTTGTCCTCACTGCAGTGTAGCAACTGTAGCTATACAACCAGCTAACTCTGATGCAAAATGACGACAAGTCGTAGTGAGCGATTTCTTGCTGTTTACTGTGGCTTCAACATCATCTTACATGACAGAGTGAAAACTGTAACAAAGAAATAAAGTTCGACTGTTTTAACATAAATCTTGTCTAATGAAATATACCTGTAAATACATGTAAATAAATATTGTAACTATGTGTAGTCTTTTCTTTTAAAACAATATTGTAACAAACTTATCAACATAAAAATTAATTTTGTACTCACAAAATTGCCTCTAGTGCTAACAACAAATGGATTACATGTGCTCACATTCTGTCACCTTCCTTACTTCTGTACAGGAAATAACTTCTAACCCCAAACTCCAGGTCTACATCAAATCAAAATAAAAGTCTTTATCAAATTAAAAGTCCCTAACATTTTGCCTTAATGGCAACACAATGTCCATCCCTTTATGACCACCATGTACCCATCCTCTGATGGCTACTTCCAGCAGGATAATGCACCATGTCACAAAGCTTGAATCATTTCAAATTGGTTTCTTGAACATGACAATGAGTTCACTGTACTAAAATGGCCCCCACAGTCACCAGATCTCAACCCAATAGAGCATCTTTGGGATGTGGTGGAACGGGAGCTTCGTGCCCTGGATGTGCATCCCACAAATCTCCATCAACTGCAAGATGCTATCCTATCAATTTGGGCCAACATTTCTAAAGAATGCTTTCAGCACCTTGTTGAATCAATGCCACGTAGAATTAAGGCAGTTCTGAAGGCCAAAGGGGGTCAAACACAGTATTAGTATGGTGTTCCTAATAATCCTTTAGGTGAGTGTATATAAAATACAAAATTTGTAGACGGTATAATTTTTTTTGAAGAATAAATACTAAGCAACTACTTTTACTGAAGATACTTTTGCAAAAGATTTCAATTTCAATAGTTTTCTTTTCAACTTTCCCCTAACATGGTTTCAACAAAAATATTAAGCAGCACAAAACTGTTTTCAACATTGATAATAATAACAATAGATGTTTCTTGAGAAGCAAATTCATATCAGAATGTGAGACTGAAGAGCTATGAACTGAAAATTCAGCTTCGCATCAAATGAATAAATGACATTTTAAAATATATTTGAAAAGAATTTAGATTTTAAAATGTAATAAATTGTAATAATATTTCACAATATTACAGCCTAGATGAGCACAAGTAACTTCTTTCAAAAAGCGTCAAAAAAATCATGCTGGCCCTAGACTTTTGAACAGTACTATATGCTCTTGCTGCTGGAAACTTGTAAATGTCTAGAAGTTCTTCTGTTGTTTCAGAGTTTTGTAAAGGATTATATGATAACCATCACCAGACTACTGCTAGGACTGGAAACTAGACCAAAATCTGGATTCCTGTGTGCTGTAAGTATGACTTTTAGCCAGGCAACACATCCTCATTTAAATTAGTTATTTTAAATGCTTTTCATTTGCTGGTTCAGCAGTGTTAAAATGTGGTATATTACATTTCAGTTGAGTATCAAAGAGGATGATTTGTGCATCCAGACGTACGGCACACTGTACCAAGTCCTGTCCTCCACTGAAGGAGACATTCCCATCGGCATCTACAGGACAGAGTCTCAGAAAGTTGAACCTGCTGAGGTTTCATTACGTTCTGTGCAAAACATAATTACACACTTTTAGATCAGGAGAAATAGTTAAATTGGAACAGAAGGGAAGGAGCCAGTATTTACTTGTTACTTAATTATCAGTTCAGTCAGGACCACTTTTGTCAAATGTACAATATATTTTAATATAATGATAATGCTTACAGTTAGTGTTGGTGGTATGGTTCTGTTCTGAGCAAACTGCAAACTGCTGCGTAACATGAAAATAAATTTCATTGGTTCTTGCAGAAGCGTCTCAGGTTACGTATGTAACCATGGTTCCCTGAGAGGGAACGAGACGCTGCGTCAAGCGCTGCGGGAACGCCTCTGCGTTTGCGTCATGAAGCACTTGTAAAATCAGTCCAATGGCATGACGGGACGTCATAGGCGGGTGACGTCATCGACCAGGAAACTATAAAGCACCCCTGAACCAAAGAGTGTCAGCTTCTGAAAAAGTCGAACAAGTCGGTCACGGGCATGCCGGGAGTATGGCAAAGCGACGCAGCGTCTCGTTCCCTCTCAGGGAACCATGGTTACATACGTAACCTGAGACGTTCCCTTTCAAGGGAACTCGCGCTGCGTCAAGCGCTGCGGGAACTCAATACCCATGCTGCCATAACTCTCAAGTGCCCGTACATGTGAAGTAGTAGCGCACATTTAAGTTACAAGCACCCGAGAACCTGGAGTAGAGGCTACATCTAGGTTGTAAAACCTCACAAAAGTGTGCGGAGAGGACCACCCTGCCGCATCACACACCTCCTGCAGGGAGACTCCTGACAGAAGAGCCAAAGAGGCAGCCATACTCCGAGTAGAGTGGGCTCGGACCTTTAGTGGTGAAGGTTGGCCGGCCGACTCATATGCGAGTGAAATAGCCTCGACTATCCACTTGCTTAGCGTCTGCTTAGATGCGGGTTTCCCTTTATTTGGGGACCCGAAACAGATGAACAATTGCTCAGATTTTCTCCACAGGGCAGCTCTGTGGACGTAAGCATCTAGCGCCCTCACTGGGCAGAGCAGATTTAATTTCTCCTGGTCTGAATTCTGAAAGGGAGGCGGAGAGAAGGCCTGCAGCATTATAGGACCTGCCACGTTCGTGGGAACTTTAGGGACATATCCTTCTTTTGGAAATAGAAAAGCTTTCACCATACCTGGCGCAAACTCAAGACAGGAGGGAGCAACAGATAATGCTTGCAAATCCCCCACTCTCTTTAGAGAGGAAATGGTCAAGAGAAATACAGTTTTTAATGTGAGAAATTTCTCTGGCACCTCCTCAATAGGCTCAAAGGGGGCCAAAGCCAGACCTTCTAGCACTATGGCCAGATCCCAGGTCGGCACCCTCGAGCGTGCCGCAGGCCTTAGCCTCAAGAGTACCACGAAGGAAGCGAGTAACCCATGGGTGTCTCCCCACCGATGCACCATCCAGATGAACGTGATATTACCGTCACGTAAACCTTCAAGGTGGAAGGGGATAAACCCGAAGATAACTTTTCTTGTAGGAAATCCAGCACTGAGTTGACTTGGCAGTTAACTGGATTTAGAAAATGGTTGGAACACCATGCAACAAAGACTCTCCATTTAAGGGCATACAGCCTCCTCGTAGAAGGAGCTCTGGAGTGCAACATGGTCTCCACTACCTCGGCAGAGAGACCTGAGTCTGTGAACTGATCCCCCTCAGGGGCCAGGCCCACAGTTTCCATAACTCCGGCCTCGGGTGCAGAATGGACCCCGACGCCTGGGAGAGAAGGTCCCTCCTGATGGGAATCTCCAACGGGGGACCCTCTAGAAGGGACACAATGCCCGAAAGCCATACTCGGCCCGGCCAGAACGGGGCTATTAGCAACAGATGAACCCCGTCCCGGCGTACTCTCTCCAGCACTCCTGGTAGCAACGCCAGAGGGGGAAAGGCGTACAGACGCAGCCTCGGCCACGTTTGCACCATGGCATCCAACCCCAGAGGGGCTGGATGTGTGAGGGAATAAAATAGGGGACAGTGCGTTGTCTCTTGAGACGCAAACAAATCCACCTGAGCCTGACCGAAGCGGTTCCATAGGAGCTCCACCACCTCGGGGTGGAGTCTCCAATTCCCTGGCACCACTCCCTGCCTCGACAGGGAGTCTGCCGTCGTGTTCAGGTATCCCGGAATGTATACTGCTCGTAGCGATAACAGTTTGCCCTGGGCCCAAACTAAGACTCGATGAGCCAACTTCCAAAGCCGGCACGAGCGTAACCCCCCCCCCCCCCCCCCCCCCCCGGCTATTTATATAGGAGACCACCGATGTGTTGTCCGAGCGAACCAACACATGATGGCCCCTCAGGTCTGGGAGAAAGTGCCTGAGTGCCAGGAACACAGCCATCAGCTCCAACTGGTTTATATGCCAGGAGAGCTGATGGTCGCTCCACAGACCTTGAGTTGAGCGACCACTCATGGTCGCCCCCCAGCCAGTGAGAGATGCATCCGTCGTTAGCGTTAAGCGACGACAAGGAGCCCCCAGCACCGGACCCTGGGACAAGAACCAAGGATCTTTCCACATGACAAAGGCACGTAGGCATCGCCGCGTGACCTTGATCATGCGAAACGGATTTCCCCTCGGGGAGAATCCCTTGGTCTTGAGCCACCACTGTAGGGGTCTCATGTACAGCAGGCCAAAAGGTATCACGTTGGATGCTGCTGCCATCAAACCCAGCAGTCTCTGGAACTGCTTTACAGTGACTGACTGGCCTAGCTTCATCTTGGTTACTGAGTCTAGGATCGATTTCACCCTGGCGGGCGCCAGGCGCATCCTCCTGGTGCTCGTGTCCCAAACTACGCCGAGAAAAGTGGTACTCAGTTGTGGAGATAGCACACTTTTCTTTGCATTTAACCTCAACCCCAACACCTTCATATGAGCGAGCACAGCATCTCGATGCTGAGCCGCTAGCTGTTCCGACTCTGCTAAGATTAGCCAGTCGTCGATGTAGTTCAGCACGCAAATGCCCTGGAGTCTCAGCGGAGCCAAAGCTGCATCCACGCATTTTGTGAAGGTGAGGGGTGATAATGCTAGGCCGAATGGAAGAACCCGATATTGGAATGCCTCGCCCCCGAAAGCAAACCTGAGGAACTTCCTGTGTTGAGGAAGGATGGAGACATGGAAGTATGCGTCTTTCAGGTCTATTGTGACACACCAGTCCCTGGACCTGAACTGACACACAATCTGTTTTAACGTAAGCATTTTGAATTTTAGCTTTTTTACCGCCCGATTTAACTGGTGCAGATCCAGAATAGGACGCAGTCCTCCATCCTTCTTCGGAACTATGAAGTACCGGCTGTAAAACCCTGACTCTCTGCTGTGGGGAGGGACCCTTTCTATAGCCTCTTTTCGCAGAAGAGTCTGTACCTCTTGTTCCATTACCAGAGCCTGCTCGGAGTTTACTACTGTGGGTAGTACCCCATTGAACTTGGACAGGTGTGACCCGAATTGTATTCTGTACCCTTTTTCTATAGTACGCAGGACCCACTCTGAGATATTTAGCAGAAGTTCCCACGCTGCCAGAAAATCTACTAAGGGAACCAGCCTCTCGAGGCTGGCCTCTGGATTTTGTTGCGTGGGCAGCCCGGTGTCCTGAAACGGCACGCCGGCAGGAAGCAAACAAATTAACCCACTTTGAGCCCTCCTTGGAGGGAGCGCGCCGGCAGGAAGCAAACAAATTAACCCACTTTGAGCCCTCCTTGGAGGGAGTGAGCATCCCAGCGCCGCTACGTTTCCGGGCGGACGTGGAGATATGCGCTCGCCGAGAACCGCTGCACCCTGAAGCACCAGAGGTGGCAGGGTTGGCAGAACGGCCCCCTGATGGCACCGAGAGGAGACGGGTGCCTCGACACACCGCTTCCCCTCGGAGGGGACTGCCATCAGAAGCCTGACCCGCCTGGCGTCAGGACTTCTTCGCCAAGGCCTTCCTAGAGATAAGAACGGCCCTCAGATCCGCTCTACCTCGGGAAGACCTCGGCTGAGAGCGCTGCCCCGGCCCCCAGTCTCTCTGTGGGGGAGCGCGGGTAGCAACACTCTCCTTTTGTTGTGCTCTATACGAGGAGGACGTACTCGGCTGGGGCTGCTCCCGCCCAGCAGCCCCAGAGACATGAGACTTTCTGGGGAGGAACCTCTGAAACGCTGCCGCCTGCTTTTTAGATTCTTGGAACCTCTCGACGACCGCATCGATGAGTCGCCGAAGAGGCCAGCAGGGGAGATTGGAGAGTCTAGCAGGAACTTCTTATCTCTTTCAGAAATATCTGATAAGTTCAGCCATAAATGTCTCTCCGTGGCTACCAGGGCTGCCATAGAACGGCCAACGAATTTGGCCGTCTCCTTGGTAGCCCGAAGAGACAAATCTGCAGCTCTCCTAATCTCCGCAATCGTTTCCCTCCCCACTTCTTCACATTCGTCATCAATGTCTTTCAGCAGGTCAGCCTGGTATGCTTGAAGCACCGCCATTGTGTGTAAACAGGCGGCCGCCTGACCTGCTGCCGCAGAGCGTGCTTCTAACTCGGCCACTGAAGCGTCAGATCTAGCGGGTAAAGGCAGAGATAGGGGATCACCCGTCTCTAACCCCTCCGCTAGATCCTTCTGTGAACCCTAGGACATAAGCCTCCTCTGCGCCTCGGCAACAGCGGGGCCTGCACCCTGGGGAACGTGAGCCGAAGCGCCCTCCTCAAAGAGCGCTCGGCGGGATCGGAGAGTTCTCATGGGGAGCTTTTCACAGTGCTCACAGTCAGCTCCCTCGAGAGCTGACTGTGCATGCTCCGATCCATGACATACAACACACAGCAGATGTGTATCCCCACCCGTGATGTAACGGGGGCAGGGAGAAACACACTGTCTGAACTGTTGACTTTCACTTTGTTTGAGAGACATACACACACTTTCATATAAGGACAAACGATTTCACATGGAGCGCTTGTGAAGACACAGAAGCTGACACTGTTTGGTTCAGGGGTGCTTTATAGTTTCCTGGTCGATGACGTCACCCACCTATGATGTCCCGTCACGCCATTGGACTGATTTTACGAGTGCTTCATGACGCAAACGCAGAGGCATTCCCGCAGCGCTTGACGCAGCGCGAGTTCCCTTGAAAGGGAACTCAAACATGCTGCGTAACACAAGAATGAACCTCATTGGTTCTTGCGGAAGCTCAAACGAACATGCTTGCGCTACCGTTTACCACAACTGATGTGTGTGCAAGTTGATGAATGTTTATGCGGATAAATGCCTAAATTCAATCTGTACATCATATAAAGTATCTTCCAAAAATTTGGATTAGTTTCATATGGATTAGTTTTAAACTCTCTTTATGAATGTTTTGAAGGGTCAAAGTGGTAGTTTTGGAAGCTCTTAGATTTCATCAAAAAGATCTTCATTTGAGTTCTGAAGATGAATGAAAGTCTTACAGGTTTGGAAAGACATGAGTGTGAGTAATTAATGACATAATGTTCATTTTTGGGTGAATTAACCCTTTAAATGAACCACTGTCAAAACTGGATTGGTACTTGATGCAAGCTTGACTGACGTGGCCTGACTGAACTAACGCAATGCTTGATGTATTTTCACCAATTGTTATCAGGTCTGTCCGATTGGCTGAAAGGGTGTGCATTAAAACCATTTAATGCACAGGTAGTCAGTTTAATCACTGTTCTATATTAGTGCGCTTCTTTTATTGATGCACACAAACACATATATATAATTTGCACAATGAGATGGGAGATTTTGCTGGCAGCCTGTGCACACACAGAAACATTCAGGAGCACAGAAATTATCAGCGCTGCCCGCAACTTATATTAATAAATTGGCTTCACTACTGAATTTTTACATTATATTTTATAGCAACGAGGGGGTAACACTGCTTTTGAAGTAATTCAACGCACAACATAATTGTTTTTAGTGATAGATGCTGCACAGACGCAGGTAATTCCCACACTCATCTCTCTCTCTCTCTCTCTCTCTCTCTCTCTCTCTCTCTCTCTCTCTCTCTCTCTCTCTCTCTCTCTCTCTCTCTCTCTCAATAATTAATTCAAATAAAGGTTATAATCAGAGGTGGAAATGACCAAAATTTACTGGGGGGACCCTTATTGTGTTACTGGAACTCCATCCCCCCTTGAAATTCAGTTCCTGGATTCAGTGGCAATAATTCATTCATTCAAATAAATATAATCTGACACACCATTTTATTTCTGTGCCTGATTTAAAACAGTCAGAATGCTAGATCTAACGGGCCGTAACTGACAAAAATAACCATAATTTTTACTATTTATGCTTTAACTTGTCAATGCTGACAAATGACCATGGTATAAACGGGATAATTCAAGTCTTCATGTCAGGTAGACTCCTGCCTCCACGTTGTGCATTAAAATCATTTAATGCACAGCTAGCCATGGATTATCCCTTACATAAGTGAAAATTATCTTTATAGCATCATGGCTAATTTTTAAAAAATGAGTCTTGTTTTTCTTTGTTCTAGACTCCACAATCCCAAATGTCAGACAAAATGTCAGTCTTTGAAGAGGAGGAGCAACCTCAGGTTCTTCAGTGTGACTCACCAGACAGCAATGCGCAGACTCATTCTCTGCGTCGAAAGAGCCTGCAGTGGGCTTCGAATCTTCTAGGGCCGTGGCACGCGGCGCGTGATGCAGATAGATTGAGCCAGCAGCGGGGAGTCCTGCCCTCATGCTCAGAGCAGGAGGTTACTGAGCTGGTCAAGAAGCGCATGAAAAACCTGGGGCTCTCCACGCAGGGATTCGGTGAGACACCATCTCATGAGTCAAATTTTACAGCGAAATCATGTGCAGAATGAATTAGGAAGTTTCTATGCATTATTTGAAATTAAATTTTATTTGGTTTGATTTTAAGAACTGTGTAACCAGGGCGCACAATTAACATTTTGCCATGCATTAATAATAGGCTAATAGTGCCAATGGCAGCTGAATGGAAGAAAAAAATCTGAAATTTGACTAAAATATTGTATATTTTTGTATATTTTAAAATATTGTGTTTTGCATAACTTAATTTCAAAATATCAAACTAAGTAACATTTAATTTAAACTAAGATAGCACAATCACTTTTTTAAGGAAAAAGTTTAAATAATAAACCAATAGATATATTGCCCAAAATAAGATGCTTTGTTATTTGATTTTATACCTCATATTTTCAGTTGAATGGCTTGTTAGGACATGGTTCTGGAGAATAACACATTCTTATGGCTGAAATGACTTATTATCTATTTTTTCCTCAATCCAGATGAGCTGAATTTTAACCAAAGTAGCCACTCTTATGTCTTAATCAACCCATCACCAGATACAAAGCTGGAGCTAAATGACATTGTGTAAGTGAAGCTAAATCATTTGTACTTCATAGAGAAGTTATATCAAAAGAAATTATGATTGGTTAAAAGAAACTGGTTTCTTTTTTTTTTCTTCTTTTTTTTATATAGACTTTCATATATTTTAGGAGTTGTTTTGCATTGTAACAAACACAATGTTTATATATATATATAATAATTAAAATCATACTAAATTAAATCCAGTATAGCCAACATACACCGCCTGGCCAAAAAATGCCTTTATTGAATAATAACTGTAATGATTAATGTTTTTTTTTCCAGCTGCCTACAAGTTATTTAACCTTAACTGATGTGGCGCTTAGCTCCTCGTTTCTTAACTACATGTCGGAAGACCTATCTTGTGGTAATGGACAAGATGTTACTCTGTTTCAGAAGCAGCCTGCATAAAGCAAAGAACACAACAGTAGTATTATGATTCACCATGTGTCAACAATGATTGATTGCTTTGACCTTTAGGGGGGGGGGGGACTTCCAGTCTTCCGGTGTGTGTGGGGATTAACCTTTGACCTTTATGGCAGGTGTTATTCCGGTATGTGTGTAAGGGGATTAACCTTTGACCTATCTATCATGGCTAATGTATTTTCTGACGTTTAGTTTTGACCTATGGCTTACCGTATGTTAAATCATGATGTGTGTGTGTTTGATTTTGACGTTTAGTTTCGCCCTATGTTAAATCATGATGTGTTTGATTTTGACGTTTAGTTTTGCCCCATACGTTTAATCATTATGTGTGTGTGTTTGATTTTGACATTTAGTTTTGCCCTATGTTAAATCATGATATGTGTGTGTGTTTGATTTTGACGTTTTGTTTTGCCCTATGTGTGTGTGCTTTAAGTTACAGGAGCGTGTGCACATTCCAGACTCTGTGTGTGTGTGTGTGTGTGTGTGTGTGTGTGTGTGTGTGTGTGTGTGTGTGTGTGTGTGTGTGTGTGTGTGTGTGTGTGTGTGTGTGTGTGTGTGTGTGTGTGTGTGTGTGTGTGTGTGTGTGTGTGTGTGTGTGTGTGTGTTATAGGACCACGCGCCTGTCTCTGTGTACGCGCCCCTTGCATTCCAGACATTACACAAGGGTATATAAATGAAATACTTTTAAAAATAAACATCTTACTAATTTAAGTAAAGTTGAAAAAATATTAAAGTATATAAATGAAATGCTTATAAAATAATCATCTTGATACAGAATCTACTGAACCAGCCATTTCAGTTGAAATAAACAGTTCAGTTAAAGTCACACAAAATGGCAATCAGTGTTTAGAGAGAGATGAGGAAGACATCGACTTATGAATGGTTGACAAAAATCTGTAAATTTTCAAATGATCAAATAAAAAATCATCTTACAATCTTAAAGTCTTGACGGTCTCTGGCCGTCCATATATACTATGACCTGTTTTTATTTTCCTGAAGTTCCTCTCACTAGCGTTTGACGATCTTTAACCCAAAGGATCCTCCTAACTCACATCTCTATCTCTCTCTCAAAGCGATGTGTTACAGGGTGCAGGGGAGGCCCCAGTGTGTGTGTGTGTGTGTGTGTGTGTATTCATAGCAGAAACTTTTATCACAGTCTACAACACAGTCTACAAAAACAATAGTTTAACTGAACCGACTTTAGGCTGTGAGCGCGAGTGTGGCTCTGACGTCAACCTTGCGGCCGCGCTCGTGCTCACCTCACAGCCGCATGTAGACGGATCGGCTCAAAATCTGAGACACGTGAGAGGTGAGACTGATCGGCTGATCACCGATCAAGCCGATCATGCAGAAAATCGGCCAATTCCGATCCCTGGCCGATCAATCGGTGCATCTCTATTGAGAGATGTGCTGGAGATGACTGTATGCAGTGGTTCGACTCTTCCATCATCAATACAAAATCTTGAAAAATTAGATTAAAAAAACGATGCCTCAGTGAATGTATGCCTTAATCAAAGCAACAGGTGGTCCAAAGAAAGATGTTTGACTTTTTTTGGCCAGGCAGTGTATATAATATGCATATATTATTCAAATTATACTTTTTATTTATTTAGCATTATAGTAGTCTATAAAAGTTTTTTCTTTGTTTTGTTTTTTTACTATATATATAGTCCTTCTGTTGGTTTTAGGGTGCAATATGACCAAGTGATCTGTAATTTTGCAGTCTGTTTCATGAGATTCACCCTAGTACTGTTTACATGTGGCTGTAGTTTTTTTTTATTTGTTTTTTTTTCACAGGTACATAATCCGTAAAGATCCCTTCTCACTAAAGCTGAACGGTACTGACAACAGTAAAAACAGCATGAGGAGTGGGACACAAAAAAGAGAGAGGAATCAACTCTGAATAAAGAGCACACTCACAACAGCTGTTTATTTACACTGTGATATGAGTAACTAACTGCAAACCTTTAATGTATCATCTATGCATGTCTCATTCACGTTTTTGCTTCATCATATTTATCCCTGCCAGCATGTTCCCACCTCATATTCAGACTGACACGTGGAGGTCAAACATCACAGAAAGTGATTTTCCATGTCTGGCTGGAACACACAGACACCTGCTGGATTCCTGCCAGACTTGTGTTAACACTTCTTCTGAAGACTGCAGTAATGCATGGATCTGCATTTTCTCACTTCTCATTTAAAAGACAGAATATTATCATGATGTAATCAACCCATAAAGACGACAAAAATTATCTACCAACATAACTGGATGTCAACAATCATTTAATTAAAGGAATATTTCACCCAAAAATACAAATTCATGCAATGTCATTATTTACTTGCTCATATGCTGTTATTGATCTGTGAAACAAAAAAAGGGAGAATTTTGCCCGTAGTTACAGATTTAGCTGAGAGACAGAATTAGTTTGATTAATCTATTTAATAATTGAATAAATGTTTGCAAAATAATGTTGCATAAATATGCGTTATCAAACACTTATAAACATGAAAACAACTGATGTCCGTCATTTACAATGGACAAATAACACATTTTTTTATAAACAACTGGAAAGGAACCAAAAATCACTACAAAACCTATTTTTATGTACATTTTGTAATATCCCATGGCGTGCAAGGTTAAATATTATTAGTTTTTCTCAATTGATTTGGTACATTTCTTCAAACTCAGGTAACAGCTCTCAAAACAGTTAACACAGTGATCAGTACACTTTGTAATTGTCCTAAACAGATAGTAAATTCCCCTTCATTTCATTTCATACAAATCACAAATCAAAAGCATACTTTTCTCAAAACACCATGCACAAAAATCCCAAATTTGATCACAGCAGTTCATACAGCCAACTAAATCTTTAATATATCAGGAATAACATTTGTAACTTTTTCATTGCTCTTCACAAAGATCACAAGCATTTTTGTACCATTTTCAAAACACAACAAACAAAACTCTGTGAATTGTAAAATAGTCAGTTGCACACCTTTTGTCTTCAATTAACGCCAAATTGTGATCTGATGAGTTAGTAATCGACTCAACACAGAAAAAGCCAATTTACTAATTGTTCACACAGCGGTCTTAAAAGGGGAAGAGAAGAAGAACAAAGAAGACAAATGAGGAGATACAGTAAGACAAAAAAAAGAAGAAGTATGAGCAGTGGAAACAGAAGAGGTTTAAGAGTGAAATGTGGTGGCCAGGGTAGAGAGAGAAGAGGAAGAGGAGATAGAGAAAGAAGAGCTGAAGATGCAGGAGGAAGAGCGAGAAGAGCTGAGGATGTAGGAAGAGGAGAAGAGATGGATAGATTGGAGGGCAATGGTATAGTGGAAAGAAAATATAAGAATAGGTGGACAGGGAGGAAGAGGAGGGCAAAGAGGAAGATGAGGCCAAGGTGTAAGAGGAGGGAAGAGAGGTAGAATGAGGGTAGGGTACAAGTGTGTTTCAAATGAAATCAGAGCCACACTTATTGACCATGCCATAAATCATGGTCTCTCACAGAGTTCAGCCCAATATAAACAGATCCACAGTGGCTTCAATTATCCGTACATTTCAGAGGGAAAACCGGTATATCATTCTACTTTTACAATGAGAGTACATGTAGTCTTGTTTGACATAGGTCTAGATCTCTACAGTAAATGTTCCTGCTTGTCCAAACCTTTTTCAGAATTGAAGTTAGAGAACATTCAGGTGGGCGAACAAGACTTTTTTTCAGTTGAACAAGAGCATGCCATTGTTGACATGGTGGTCCAGAACAACACCCTCCGCCTCAAAGAAATTCACCAAAGAATAACAGGACAATCAACTGTTCCACAATATCCACCAATGCAGTCTCTCCACAATTGACCGTGTTCTAAGAAGAAATGCTATCCGAATGAAGCAAGTATACAAAGTGCCCTTTGAGAGGAACTCCGTTAGAGTGAAGGAGTTGCGATTCCAGTTTGTTCAAGTATGTGCAACCCAATTACTGCAATTTTACTGTCAACTCAAAGATATATTTTTCCTGAATTTTAAGTATGTGTCCACAAACTATTCCATGCTACTATATGTGAAAAGATTTAGGCATATCTATGTATACTGCTGCTTCAAAGTGTGAACTCAAACTTCAGCAACAATTTCACAGTAGTATTGACTGCAATCAATGCCATTACTGTAAAACACAAATTTACTATATTTTACCTTGTGTTCTTTTTACTCTAGAGAATCTTGGAGTTGGATAGCAGTGCAACTCATTATGAGTACCTGTATATTGATGAAGCAGGCTTCAATCTTCAAAAAAAAAGGAGAAGAGGGAGAAATGTGATTGGCCATCGTGCTACAGTCAATGTCCCTGGCCAACGAGGAGGCAACATCACTCTCTGTGCAGCAATTTCTACAACTGGTGTTGTGGCACACAATGCTGTCTTGGGACCATACAACACGGCAAGGCTCCTACATTTTTCAAACCTCCTCAATGAAATCCTCTTTCCGCAGGGTGATCAGGAGCAAATGGTGCAGAATTTTGTAGTTGTTTGGGATAATGTCCAATTCCACCATTCAGCACTAGTGCAAGAATGGTTTGAGAATCACCCACAATTCAGGATGGTGTTTCTTCCACCATATTCTCCTTTCCTGAATCCAATTGAGGAATTCTTCTCCTCTTGGAGATGGAAAGTACATAATCGCAACCCTTACAAACAAGTAAGTCTTTTTCAAGCGATGGAAGAGGCCTGTGGAGATATTGGGGCACAAGCATGTCAAGGATGGATACAAGCATTCAAGGTGTTTTTTCCCACGATGCATGACTCGTGAAAATATTTTCTGTGATGTTGATGAAATTCTCTGGCCAGATGTAACTGAGAGGCATGATCAATAAAATTATTGATTCAATGAATGGAGTACATTTATCACTATTCTTTATGTACTTATTTGCTATATATATATATATATATATATATATATATATATATTTTTTTTTTTTTTTTTTTTTTTTTTTTTTTGGGGTGACAACTTATTGTTATACACCTGAATTCCTCATTAAAGAACTTAATGAAAAACATGTATTTTCATTTATTTCTTTGTGTATCTTCAGCTGAAATGCTGTTTCTCATTGTGCAGTGAATACTTAATGGTTTCATTTAGTAAAAGAGTGTGTTTAATTTGCTGTGTTAACTGTTTTGAGAGCTGTTACCTGAGTTTGGAGAAATGTACCAAATCGATTGAGAAAAACTGTAAAAGGATATTGCATTAAAAAACCGCTGGATGAAAAGATTTGTATTAACTCAAAAAAAGTTGATCTAATAAGGAGACTACAATGGAAACACGATGTGCAACAAAAATCTCATGTGACTTTGCCTCAACAGTGAATGTGATTGGATAACTGGACTAAGCAGCAGACCAATTTCATTGCACAGCATCTCAAATGTTGGTTTGATCTTTCTGAAATGCCTGAGCCAAAGCCATTTTTATTTCAAATATGTTGTGCTAATTTCCCAGGAAGTGACCGTTTTGTTCTCTTGAAGACATGGGATGAAAACAGTGCTTTATTCACAAATGTGTTGTGATATTCCAATTTTCTGCACAAGTAAAATGTTTAACTTTGGATAGAAACATTTACTGCCTCAGCAAAAATCAGGTTGAACATTCAATTCTTAAAAGGCGGCAACCATGATGGCTACATCACATTTAGGCTCAAAATGAGCACGTCTGATCAAGCCAAGGTCAAGGTTTAGATATTAGGTTCAGTGTGACAGCTGAAGCCACAGGCTGTGCGGATCTCCCGAGTCTTTCATTTTGCTGACATGCTTCAGTATCTCTTTGAAGCTACGCAAGTGAATACTGACTATGCCTACTGACTATAAATGACTACTGGCAGGATGCAACATGAGGCTGATTCTGTGAAGTGCCCCTATCATGCTATTTTAAAGGTTCCTCATCATATGCTGCAACTGTATTTCCTTTTAATTCAGCTAAAAGGTCACACTGTGGCATATCAATCTTCTAGGTTGAACGTTCCACTCCACATTGTTATGCCCTTACTTCCCAGGTGAAAGGAAAGTATACTTGAATGCACTAAAAAATCTGCAAAGTACATTTGTAGTACAGTCTTATTTTTTTGTGCTAAATAAAATTGTAAAATGCAATTATATACACTATAAATAAACTAATTAAAAGTATATTTCTACTTCAGTAGTACTTTAGTGCACTTGAAAAAGTATACTGAATACCACTAATACTTAAACTGATTTTTATTGCATTGAAATAAAATATACTACAGCAAAAATAAACAGTTTTATTAGTTTTCTTAAAAGTGCGCTTTGAATTCTTTAAAAATTAGTTAAATCGTAGTAGACTTTTATATAGTAATCCTAAATTTAAATTAAATTGATTTTATTAAAGATATATTAATATAATGTGAGATGGTGGTCCAGTGGGTTAAACCATGGACCTGATATGCAGAAGGTTGCTGGTTCGATCCCAGCGGTCACCACCAGTGTGTTCTTGAGCAAGGCACTTTACTCCATGTTGCTCCAGGGGGATTGTTCCTGTAATAAGGGCACTGTAAGTCGCTTTGGATAAAAGCGTCTGCCAAATGCATAAATATATATAAATATATTACTAATGCACTAGTTATAATGTCTCGGTTACATATGTAACCCTCGTTTCTTGAAGGAGGGAACGGAGACACCACATCGGTGACCGACGAATAGGAATCTCGCTAGAAAGGCCAATCTACTTTGAGTGTAACTTAACAAGCCAATGTCAATGCATGTGATATTTCTATTAGCTTCTTCGGCTCACAGCACGAGTACATAATGAGCAGCAGGTGCACCCATCCCAGACTCCAGGCACAAGTCCCCTACCCCAGGGGTGTCCAATCCTGGTCCTGGAGAGCTACCACCCTGCAGATTTTAGCTCCAACCTGAATCAAACACACCTGAACCAGCTAATCATGGTGTTCAGGGTGCTAGATAATTACAGACAGGTGTGTTGGAGCAGGGTTGGAATTGAAATCTGCAGGACTCTCCAGGAGCAGGGATGGACACCCCTGCCCTACCCTTTTAATGGAGGCCAAGGCAACCAGGCACAATGTCTTCTTTGACAAGACTTTTAACTTGGCTGACTGCAAAGGCTCGAATGGGGCATTCTGAAGTGCTTTCAGCACCAGAGACAAATCCCAAGAGGGCATGGAGGGAGGTCGAGGAGGGTTTAACCTTCTAAGGAACCTGATGACCAGGTCATGCTTCCCAACTGCCTTACCTCCTATGGGGTTGTGATACAAAGATATTGCAGCAGCATAAACTTTCAGGGTGGAGGGAGACAGCCTTCGCTCCAACCCATGCTGCAGGAAGGAAAGCACGTCTCTGACTGAATACCTGCAGGGGTCCTCTCGGTAAGAAGACCACCACATTTGACGAACAGGTTCCACTTCAAAGCGCAAGTGTGTCTCATAGATGGTGCTCATGCCGAAGTGATGGTGTTCACCACCTCTTGGGATAGGTCACTAAGAACCTCTTGTCTCCTGTCCAGGGACCAGACATGAATTGGATGCCAAATGTTACCCCATCTCTGAGAAAGTAGATCCTTCCTCAGAAAAAGGGGGGCACTGGGTGAACTGAATTGCATAGCCGAGCCTGATGATCTGAATAACCACGCAAACGGGACCTAAGGCGTACATAAATGCATCAAAATTATCATGTCCTTTTTGTCAATCATGACTGTAATCATTTTTTACTTTTTATCTTATAATGACTTAGCATCTCATTTTCTTGTCATCATTGTTTTACAAAACAAAATGCAGAGCATGCATAAAGTTTTTCTGCTGAAAATGTCCTGTAAAGAGATTTTATGGTTGTAAGCTTGATTTAATACACCTGCAAGCAGCTGACCAAACCAAACCAAGTGTTTGCACAACAGAAGTCCTAGTTCAGAGGTAATGTCAGATGATTAGATGCAAAAAGCTATATAAAAATGATGAGAAACTACAAAAATATGATAAATTAAATTAGTAAATTTTTTAGTGATGTATGGCAAATCACCATGTAGAAGTTTGAGATGTAGGTATGGAAGCTTGTTTCCACCACGGAATAAAACAAAGGTAGCTGACTTTATATCACGATTCTGGCTTTTTTTCTTGCAATTGCAATTTTATTTCTCGCAATTGTGAGTATAAAACTCACAGAGCAAGTACAGGACTTACTCCTGCCAATACATACACCATTTGTGAGCATGCTGCTGCTGTACAATATAGCGTACATCAATACTGCTACTCGTAGTAGATCTATACAGGTGGAGGTTTTCTGGAAGCACGCTGAAACTGCTGCAGCAAATGCTGACCAAGTATTTGAAGGTTGAGCAGCTCATTGGCTACTGATACAGCAGGAACCAATCAGCTGTGCCCTATAGAGATGATGGCTGCTTCCAAAATCGCGCTTTCGAGTAGGTACTTATTGAATAAGTAATTACTTCACGACCGCAAAAAAATGTATGTTCTATATAGCATGAATGTGTGTAGCATGAATGTAATCTGAATGTTCTACATTCCCAGGTTGTCATTATCATGTGACCTACCAGTCAGTTGTGTTGCTTCCATAGACTGTAAAAAATATGGACGTAGTGTCCATGACGTCACCCATAGGATTCTGAAGAGCAGTTTTTAAGCGTAAAGTAGGGTCTGTTGGAAAAAGGGAATCTGAAATTAGATTAGGTCACGGAATCCAATCCTAGTTTTAATCTGGATCAAACCTTCAGTTGGTGTTGTTCAAAACTTGTCAGCAGGATTTGGATAACTTTGAGCCAAAAAAAAAAAAACAGGATTATCCTGATTCCAACAGGGGGTAGGATTTCAAGGTGGATTCCAGGAAGAAAATGTAGTAACTTTAAAACTGGTCAAAGAATACAACATTTGTATAATATAACACACAAACATTTTATTTTGCTCTTGATTAGTTAGGCTAATTGTTAAAGTAATAAATTAGAAGTAGACATTAGGCTACCTATTAAGATTTTCAGTAGCCAACAGTCAAAGATTTAGCCGTCATAAAATAATCCCCAAACAGCTGTAATTATCAAACAAAAATATTATATTACATTTAAAGTGTTTTTTTTTTTTGATCACTTATAAGACTTTTTACTTCTTATCAATTATAAGAGATGAACCAGCCAAAAGTTCTTCGCGAGCGAACGCGAAGTTTCTCGGGTAAAAGCTACGCTAAACTTTTCTGAGAGAACACAGCATTTGAATTGCACGTGCTCTCGGCATTATCGTAAATACGAGTTTCCTAGGTAAAAATTGCACGTGAACGCCCTCCCATTTCAAAATTTGCGATGAGCTCGTAATCACGACTTCAGAAGTGGGAATTATCAAATTTCCGATAGCATGTGAAGGCGGCATTAGACCTACATTAAAACTAAATAATTGTCCCTAATGAAACTTAGATCCATTTAAGTTATTTTTAATTTACTATGTTTTGAACAGTAATGTTGTGAAACTGGAAGCGGACATCACATATGCCATTGGACAAATGCACTGTGGCATTTTGATCCGTTCCGTTCAAGTTTTTGATAAACCTGCTCAATCTAAATTCCTATAAAGCGCTATACAAATAAATATATTGAATATGAAATATTTTATACATTCATGGATGCTGGTCCTGCAATGACAAGTTCACGATCAGTGCACTTAAAGGGATAGTTCACCCAAAAATGAAAATATTATAATTTATTCACCATCATGTTGCTCCTAACAGCAGCTGCAGTGATGCAATGACTTTACCAATTTAGAAGGTGGGACTTATTCTCAGATTCATAAGCAATACAAGTGAAGCATTTTGGTGTATATGCAGTCTTTGACTTTGCCTGCAAAATTGCACCAATCAATTGTAAATGTGAGAACATAAACAATCTTTTGCACCTCTGAAACGGTAAACCTCAAATCGAAATGCATGACTAGTAATAATTATTATTTTTAAGTATACTGCAACGCCACATCTTCACCGGGCATGACTTGTCGAGGTGGAGGCCATTTATAATTCAACGCGAAAGTTCAAAATCCATTTTTACTGTTGTCGGAAGTAGCACAAGTGCTTAGAATATGTCAGACATAGTTTACTGTCTGTGACGCAACATCCAGTGTAAGCCTTGTAGTTTACAAACTTATCACAGGCTCTTCTGAAACAAAGGGGAAAGACATGCATCACCATTTGTTTATACTTTTTAATATTATTTTTTTAATAATAATCCACATTCAACAGAAATGTTTAAAAACAAACATTACTTTCAAATGCATTTATACAAAAACCAACCAGCCATCAAAAAAAAAAAAAAAAAAAAGAAAGAAAAAAAGTGTACCCTTGTAGATTACCGACTTTGCCTTATGGAAACAACTGCATTTTCCATTTCAAAAATAGCAATTAGATGCAAGCAGTACTTGGGATTCTGGGTAAAACTTGAACACATTTTCCAATATACTGCAGAATTATAGAGCATATTGACCATGAACAATCTGAAGTACAGATTTTATATAACCGTAGCATTCTGGACATTTATATGCCTGCGGTCTTGTGTTTGAACAAGGGCGTCTCACCCTAAACCACAAGGCCTTCTTCTAGTCTGACTAATATTTACCATTTGCATTTGTGCAGTGAACGTCAATGCACTACTCTACGCTTCATAGAACAGAAGGCAGAAAAAAGAAAGGAACAAAGTGAATCGATTATTACAAAGAGCTTTAGCAGTCATTTTATTCATATCAGCGAGTCACCATTTTTAATGGTCTCTCTTTATTCAGCTCCTGTTTTTACAAAAAAAAGTAATAAAAAAAAAAATAGAGGAAAAAAAAAATGTCCTTTTTGAATCTGCCTTGATTACCAACTGCTTTACAATTGAAAAATACAAATCTACTGAGAAAACATGACAAGGACCAACCCAAACATCCAAATTTCCTCTCGCCCACCCTGACCTGTTCATCTACGGGTGGAGGAAGAGACTACAAATCATACTGGTGTCAGCAGAAGGTGAAGCAGATTGAAATCCAAAGTGCTTTCAGGAGGGCAGAGAGGAACGGGGGTCTAGTAGTCCATCTTGACAGGTCTCTGGAGGGAGGGAAGATCTCAACGGCCTCAATAAGCTGACAGGTGAATGGCCAGCGGCCTCAGAACCTCAGATGGGACTTGTGTTTGACCATGTATCTGTGGGGAAGATATAGGGATAATAAGCTATACAATTCTATTGTATGATTGAATTTTAATTTCTCAAGCATTTAATTAGCCAGATAATATAAAATTAGATTCATAATAAACTGTTGAACTGAAATCAAACAAGACCCGTTTTCACCACAAGAAACTTCAAAAGACACTAAGCAACAATAAAAGACGCCCATCTGACGCATGTTTACATAGACCAAAAACCCAGAACTCAATTGAAAAAAATTATAATTGGATGTGGACTGCAGGTCAGAGAAACAGAAATATGTTCAATAAGATTGACATAAAAATAATTCAACTTCTAAAGTAATGCATTTTACAATACTGTTCAAAAGTTTGGGATCAGTAAGATGCTCTTTCTTTTTTTTAAAGAAAAAGACTTGTTCTGCAAGGTCACATTAAATTGCTCAAAAATGACAATTTCTGAAAATTACATTTGACATAAATTACATTTATAATGTTTCCAAAGATTTCTACTTTAAATAAATGTGGTTCTTATGAACTTTCCATTTAAAAAAAAAATCCTTAAAAAATTATTTCAACATTGATAATAAAATGCTAGCAAATCATCATATTAGAATGATTTCCGAAGGATCATGTGACACTGAAGACTGGGGTTATGAATTGTATGTCAAAAGAGAATTTTGATTTCTCAAGAGGTCATTGTACTATAAAAATATCCTGTAAGTTTCAGAACTCACAAATTCCTCAGTCCAAACTAAGTTCTATTGAAACCAAACTGCCAAAATGACTTGTTTTGGATTTGTCACATTATGACAATAGTAAGACGAAAAACCACCTCTGCAGAAGAAAATCAACACCTACATTAATAATAATAATAAATAATGTGTTACATTTATATAGCGCTTTTCTGGGTACATACTTTACAAATCCATATTGCCATATTGCCCAGAACGCCTACAACACACCAGCTGATTGGTGGAGAGGAGAACATCTACATTTGCCAGAGAAAAACGCGTTTTCCCGATTAAGTATCACGGTCAGATGATATGTTGTCAGGCTATATGGCAGTGTCATTTTCGTAGCTTGTTACAAGCTTGTTTTTTTTTTACTAGTCTAAAGTGGAGGCATTTATTTAATTTTAGTTTACTCAGGTATGCTAGCTGCTCTATAGAAAACATGAAGCCAATGTAATAAAGTTAATAAGGACAATAATAAGGATAACAAAATTTTACTTGTTAACCAAGTTGAAATTAAGTCTAATGTTATTATTGCTGGTGCCCTGCCATGAACCATGACTCCACAGCAAACAGAACGAGCCATGGCTCCAAAACCACGAAATAAACCGAGGCATTGGTGTATCATTACACCTGTATCATTGAGTAAGACAACCTCCTGTAAAAAAGACAATTGCATGTTTGAACACATGGCTTAAACATTTAAAGAAAACTAAGGGGAAGTCTATTCCGTGCTAAATTACTTTATCTACAGTATTAGTGCAATTCTTGCTAATTTCCTGACCAGTAATTTGTGATTAAATGGCTAAGACCATTAAAAGACAACTAAATATTTTGTCTTTTTTTTTGCATAGGAGTTTATGTAGCAAAAAAATGTATACATGTTGGTGGTGCATGCGTGAAAACAGTGCACTCTCAGAACAGAAGCCATTCCTTTCCAGTGTGTGCTATGCTTAACATAGGTGAAATGACATCAACTGATGGACACAGGGTTGCAATCTTTACCTGTCCAGTGTTTCCCAGAAGCGGAGGAAGACGGGCCGGTCCAAATGACGTTTGTGGTGGCTTAGCTCCAGCACAGTCACATCCCACTTCTGTACGTTCGGGTCCATTCGTGCCTCATCGTACTTCAGGTGAAAGGCTCGGACTAAAACAGAAGCATGACATAAAACACTCTTTCTAGTACAAAACCAATGTGGTGTATTGTACAGGGTTCACTCTTTTTTGTTATACCTTTTATTTCATATCAAGCACAATTAAGCAAATAAATGTGGATTTTTTATGGTCAATCATTACTGCAGTAATGTTAAGTCATACACTGACTACTAAAATTACATTTAAGGGCAAAATGACCTTTTTAAAAACCAATGAGGATAGAGGGATAGTAGAGTGTACGAGAGAGCGTTTGAACAAGCGATACAGTTTGCAGCTCTCTTATTCCTTCTTTCAACACTGGTTTTAGTTTTCCTTTTTTATGAATTGATTTTTTTTAAAAGAGAGAAGATATACATACATTTTTACAAATAAATAAATAAGAACAAGGTAATTGTTAGACATAAAAAAAAAAAACATATACATATATACATATTATATATATATATATATATATATATATATATACATATATATATATAAAATAAAAATAAAAAATATTCACCTGTACATGGCATATGCAAGGTTTTTAAATATCAAATTAAGACCGGCACAAATTAAACGAATAACGTATTGGAGGGAGTTTAGTGTTTATGGTAAAAAAAAACAACGATCAAAAAAAAAAAAACTAAAAAAAAAAAAAAAACCTTTATAATTCAAATAAAACAATTTATATATCTATATAATGATTTAAAAAATTAACTGTCATTTCAGCCTTTAAACAATTTAGGAAAAGATACGAGTCAATGTGATAAATGATTGTATATGCCAAAATTAATTTAAAATATGATTCGATACAATTATATAGACAGCTTATTATTCAAAATTATTTTGAAAGCACATCGTGTTGAAAAGGTTACAACCTTTACCTGGTAAGATAGTTGTGTTTGACACATGAAAACTGTAACAATTTATGCCAAAAAGCATTTTCTTTTTGGCCATATGAGAGATATATGATATTCTATTTGTCGTATTTCTGTTTTGCATAACATATTTGCACTGAACATATTTGAGTTCGGTGTAAACACTGAAATCATTGAGGTACCATCATAGTAGTTTTGTGCACATGTGAACAGCATGTCAACATACAACACAAAGTACCTCATGTGGGAAACACTTAACGCAACGCGTAAATGCGCACAACTAATGTAAATCAAGCAAGCTAGTATGCATAGGCCACAAAGTGTTGGCAGAATAAGACATTAGCGGACCGGAGGGAATAATATGGAATTTTTTTTTTCCAGAAAACTTCTTGCACAAAATAGATACAGGTCCTTGAAAGCGCTTGAATTTATGCATGTTTATTTTCAAAAACATTCCAGGGCCTCGAAAAAACATTATTCAGATTCACAAACTTTCAAGGATTTCAAGGACCCGTGGGAACCCTGATATTGGTTTCCACAGTGACCTCTGTAAACAACTCTTAAGGTTATAAAAACTATAATTATACAATACTAAAATTAACTTATAAAAAGTACACTAGGGCTGAACGATATATTGAAAGGATCTAAATATTGCAGATGTACACATCGTGATATACATATTGCAACGGCTTGCAATATCTGAACGATTTCAATATGCTACTCCAAAAAGTTGCAAAAAGTTACAGTTTTAGGCCAACGCATATAGCAGAGATACACTGGCCATGCGACACTTACGTGCGGCCTTGACATTAAAAACAGTTAAGCGTAAAAGCTGCGGAAAACAACTCATTGT
Organism: Romanogobio albipinnatus; assembly: GCA_023566225.1. Classification (NCBI taxonomy): domain Eukaryota; kingdom Metazoa; phylum Chordata; class Actinopteri; order Cypriniformes; family Gobionidae; genus Romanogobio; species Romanogobio albipinnatus. The sequence continues at coordinate 20,249,418 of CM042244.1, read as the reverse complement.
GGTAAATGCGCTGTCAGACACATTCAAAGCTGCACTTATAAACACTATGCATACTTCTTGCTGCATTATTCTTTGGAGCTTTGATGAATAATTTTTTTATGTAGCTCAATAATGAGTCAAGCATCACTGACAAACGCTCAAGCTCTTTCAAGGACCTATGTTTGTTTCCACAGACTTTCCAGTCTTTGAGTCCGTGTGTGTGAAAGTCAAGTACTTCAATAAGTGTGGGAACCCTGATTGTAAATAATGTGTTGCATTTTCCCAGACCAAACCCACTTTTGGCAAATATATCCACAGGAGATCCATCAGGCAGCAGCCATGGCCACCCCTTAAACTGCCAGGCAGGTCCCTGAACGAAGACGGCCACTACACGATCCCTGTAAACATATAACAACAACAGTCTCAAATCAATTCTTAAATCCCAAGATCAATCTTTCAGTTGATGCATGAACAAAACTTCTAAACTAAACAATTTGTAGACGCCCATCCTATAAATCGCAATAAGCGTTATATTTTGTTACGTTTGATATGAATAGGAATTTTTAAATTAAATAATTTGCTCTCTCAATAATCTCTCAATAAGGGTCTCAACTGTGGAAAGACGTCAATACAACAGCTTGTAAACAGTGTCACGTAACATTAACCTCAGGAAAGTAATTTAACTTGATAGCTAGAAAAAGAACTAGAGCATTTTGCTACATGTATGCACTATTCCATAGTCATTCTTACTTAACTTGTTTTCATGATTTCAGATTTATTCAAACTAATTCAATCAGTAGCTTAAACGCCACCGTTTAAATGTTCAGATTTAAATAACAAATTAGAGTAGAAACAATTATAAAATGTATATATAAAAACTGCCTTTTTTGCCTTGAAATGTTTATATTTATATTGTAGTTTATAATGAGTATTTAATTTGCTTAATCGATTATTAAATAAATAAAGAATTTGCTACAAAAAAAATTGTTTTTTGCTGAAACGCAGAAATAGTTTTTTTTATTTTTTAAGTGGATCAGTACTCATGTTTAGAAACGGATCTATCATCAACAATATCCATTTACATTTACGCATTTGGCAGACGCTTTTATCCAAAGCGACTTACACTGCAAGGTACACATTGTACATTTTTGTCAATTCAATATCCAAAAATGAACCAAGGTAAATCCTGGTGATGTAGCACACTGAGCTCTTAAAATTAGAAGCACTGCTTCTAGATATTGTGAGAGGCTCACCAGTCCTGTGGGGCCAGTTTGAGCGGCTGGTCGATGATTCTGTAGGGTACGGTGACACTGAGCGTGGCACCGCCTGGCTGAACCTGATCTTTACGTCTCTGCAGAAGAACCTCATTGTCCCTCTGGATGCCCTGCTTCTTCTTCTCCTCTGATGTGACAAATCTGTCAAGTAAAACAATTCCAACAGTGATATAAAAACATTTTACCTATTTACATTTGCAACTGGAGTTGGACTAAAGGACTGTCAACTGAATGAACAGTGCAGACATTGTCTAGCACACAATTGTGTCAGGGTACCAGACTAACATTTGAAAGCACTAGCACCGGTGCCACTAAGTTCTGCAGATGGTGTCCCTCAAAAGAGTGGCGAGGACAGCAGAGAAAATCATCAGGATTTTCATCATCCCTCCCATCTATATAGGAACTAGTCACGCTGCCTTAACAGAGCCACCAAAAGTGACTCCACCCACCCCTCCCATGGACCGTTTATCCTTTTGCCGTCTGGCAAGCGCTATCGTAGCACGCGATGTAAAGACTGCCAGACTTAGTAATAGCTTCTTCCCACAGCCGATTAGAATACTATTTTAGAATACTATATTATTTAGCACGTGACTGAGCATTACAGACAAACTAATTTCTCCATTTTAAAAACAAAGCTTTACTATGTAACAAAATATAGAATACAAAGAATGGCAGACATTTAGATAAAAATCTGTGTCGTAATTTTATCTTTTTTATAAAAAAGAACAAAGATACACATTACATATACACTACATAATAAATACATGAAATAAACAGTGCTTCATTTTTTCAGTTACAGGTTTTTAACAGCAGCATTCAAGAAACTAAATGAACAAATATAAAAATAAAACACTACATAGACTTCTCAGGCCTAATCAAACGCCGTAAGTATTTTGAAGAATGTGGGTAACCAAACAGTTGATGGTCCCCAGTGACTACCATAGTAGGCTAGATGTTTCCCTACTATGGAAGTTAAAATATCTTCTATGTTCAGCACAAAAAAGAAATGAATGCAGGTTTGGAACAACATTAGAGTGAGAAAATAATGACAGTATTCTCATTTTTGGGTGATCTATCCCTTTAAGGACAAGCGGCAGCATATTTACTGTCACTTTAAGACCTGCACGGATCTAACACAGACATGCATAAGATTCTCTCTCAAATGAAATGTTTACTTTCACTATAGAAATCAACTATTTTTTAACCAACTGTGTTTAGGTAAACCTTGTGTGTATTTGACAGTATTAGTGCAGTAAGACTCTAAAGATAAGTCCAGTCAGGCGCTGTTAATGTCTGTGCACTTCAGGTGTATGCGCTCAGAAAAGCGCATTTTAGAACAGAGCATCAGCACGTGAATGAAACGTTTAACCGCCAAGGCTTTAAAGCACATACAAATATAATATAATCCACCGTAATATAAATGGCAGGGAAAACACTGAACATGCTTTATATTTAGAAGCGCTTCAAACTAAAGCATAAGCGTTTACAGCGTCTTGCTTTGACAGATGCGTGCGCTGTGTAATGACTTTGACGCATGTTTTCCTTACATTTTATGGTTATATCCATTTGGTTATAAGTCCCTCACATACTAAAGCGCCAGTGGGCACATGAGCGTCAAACAGATGGAGCGCAGTAGAATAGGAGTGCAATAATTGTTACAAAAATACACATATTGCTCAAATCTTTTTTGTTAGGATTTAAGGTTTGAAAATATACATTTAACACAAATGATCATATTTCATCCGATTAATCAAGTATCACACAAGTATTAACGTTACACGCGTGCACCGAAACACGGTTTCATGGTATATCCATTTCACTTGTGTCTTTGTTCTATTGTAGTTTTATTTGTCATATAGCTTGTAATAATTTTTCTTTTTCTTAATCTTGTTAGGCTACAATTAGTTCTGAATGACATGGTAGCGCTGTAAACCCTTCCAACTCTTTTCTCCACCATTGATTATTCAGTTTTGTTCATATGATTACGCCAGTCTTTCTTTCTTTGTTGATATGATGCCCAAACTAAGTGCATACCACTTACCGCCTTTATTGTTGATCATCATTTGTTGATTTTGGCACAAGGCATTTTATCAAGTCAAGACATTGTTTTCAAATCATCCAGTTTCCTCATTTTTATATAGTTATAAAATAGATGTTCTTTGGTCCAAAGGAGGAAGCAGAGTGAACATATTACCAACAAATCCAGTTTGATCAGATTAACTGCTCGTTTTTTTTTTTCAGTTCAGGGCTACAAACTCATCAGGGGCGAAAAAGGTGACAAAAACAAGATGTTAGTAGTGAAAATAACACCAACAACTTTAAATTAAAAAAAAAGTCGGCCACGTCAGGCTAATTAACAGTTCCAAGCTTCACATATTACTGAAATGTAGAAAGTTTATCATAACATTTCTTTAACAGATGCTTACCTTAATAGGGGTGGGCGTATGACCAAAATCTTACAAAAATCACAATAAACGATAACTATAGGCTATTTATCATGATATAGTTATTTTGGCTTTAAATAAGGATTTTAATGATATCAATATTTTTGATACCATAAAATTTCATAATTCTTGTCACCAATGTCAATATCACAAATAAATTAAACTTAAGGCCTGTTCACACCGGGACGATTTTCGCGCGCGTTTATCGCCGACGTTTAACGCCTCGTGACTAAACAATGGGCGCCAATGTGAGTGTTCACACCGACGCGTAAAACGTCAGGCGTAAAAGCGTCATTTTTAAAAAAACGCCTCGGGTTCGTTTTTTTTTTTTGACGCGGCGCGTTAAAAACTGGCCGACCAATCAGATCGGCGCTTTTGTTCACGTGCCTGGAGCTGCTGAAGTTACAGTAAAACACGACTTGGTGGCGCTCAAGCACAAAACGGTCTAGCCGAGCACACATTGGCGAAGAAGACAATGCAACGAGGAAAGATGAATGAAAGATGAACGTCGACAATGTCATGTTCTTATTATTGTAAACTGTACTTCATTCACAAAAATAAATTGTGAATACATTGTCAAAAAAATAAAAGATTTTTCACTTACACTTTCTCTCTGCTCTTATTACAAAACAATTTAACATGTCCGCTTGTAAAGGTGGCTGTGCTATTTAATAATTATGATTAAAATTTTAAAAGCCATTAAGTAAAGCGGTTATGAACCTGCTATAAAAATGATGTTACAATTTTGACACTGGCATATTTGTATTTAAGTATTCTTGACCTTATTGAAATAAGTTACATTATATTTAACTATTAAATGAATATGTAATTTGTTGTGGTGAGTATTGGTATATAAATTGATGGGGGGGGGGGGGGGGGGGGAGACACTTGGGCACAATAGATATGATAAAAAATTTATTCAAGTTCACAAAGAAATTGTTTTTTAAAGAGAAAATTATTTACACACACACACACGTTTTCAAAATGGGAATATAATGAATGTTGCACAAATGTACATTTTGATTTTATCTGTGCTCCAGACCATGGTTCACATGGTCATACTGCCAAGCAACTTCTCCTGCTGGTGAGCTGAAGTACCCTTTGTACAGTTCTCGGACAGTGTTTGTTCTTTTGTCAACAAGGGCGCCAACTGTTGAAGTAAATCTTCGAACTCGCTGACGGACATTCTAAAATACCCCCGAAAACGTTCATGATACATTTTTAGCTCTTGTATCAGTCGATAGAACTCCCCATGTTCTTCTCTTTTTTAAACTATGGGATGTATCCAAAATCTGCGTCTTTTCTGTTGTCTTTCCTCGTTCAACAGAACAACAATGTCCTCATCGCTGGAGCTGCTGCTGCTGCTTGAGAAATCCATGTGTGTTTCGGCTAACATGTAAATACTCTCTCTCTTCTTCTTCTGTGTGACAAGGGATGCAGCGAGCGCAGCGCCACCTTGTGTATCGGGCTATTTCTGTTTTTCAATAAGCGCCATCTAATGTCAGGGAGTGAAATTGCACGTTCACTCGGCGCATCGCGAGTGAAAATCGCTTGGGTGTGAACACTCAAGACGCGCCGAAAAACGTCACGAAAAACGCTGGCGATAAACGCGCGCGATATTCGTCCCGGTGTGTACAGGCCTTTAAGCTCACTAAAGACAAGTAAACAGTTAGTGATGAAATAAGAATGTAATTACAAGCAATAGGCCAAAAAAAATTAATCTACAGGAGGACAAATAAATAATAAATTAGAGTCTGTTGATTTCATTAGCCGTGACTCCGCCCTGATTTTTAAGAATTGTTTCATGTTAATTTTGATTAAAACCTTTGTAATACGCTAACAAGAATGAGGGATGTTTGTTGTTTAATAAAACTGATCTTAATTTAACTGCCTTAATTTAGCTTTTTAATGTAGATTAACTTAACTTTCCTATAAATCAAGCATCTAATCATACTTACTTGAGGTCCTGTAAGAGATCCTTGGAGTTGAGCATTGTGATTAAAGATGTTGTAGCAGCAGGGATGATGATAATCGGAGTTCTAGAACCTAGAATGCATAAATATATATGCATTTTAAATTCAGGTTTTTAAAAAGAACAATTTACTTAAATCACTTTTACCCAACACAAAAGGAATATCTAAATCAAATAAATATTTTAGAGCAGAGTTAGAAAGATTTATATTCACTAAAGATTTATAAGCTGAAAAAAAACTTTAATCATGAGAACAGTCACCATGTCTTAAATTTTTTATTATATAGAGGTGTAAAACTGTATAATTTCATAAAGACAAAATTATAAAAACATGCTTTGTTCAAAATAGCATATTTCCTTTCCTCATCCAAGTTGTTAAAGACGTACCTTTCTTTTGGTTGGGAGGGGGTCTTGCTTGAGAGACTAAAGTAAGGGAAAAAAAAAAAAAAAAAAAAAAAAAACACAAATGTGGACAATTTAATTCTGGCTGGAAAATTTGCAATTATTTATGCACCATATACAACTATGAACATTTGCAACATTAGATAAACAGTAACGGGTTATTTCTTAAACCCCTAGTCATATGGAGTATTTTTATGATGGATGGATGGATGTGTGTTGAACTATTCCTTTAAGTGATCAAAAAGAGATTAAAAGTGAAGTACGTCACTTCTGGCGTTTCTATTGTCACCAAATGGAATCACAAGACCTCGTTAAACAGGTTTTGATGCTACATGAGTTTTGGTTCAAAACAAACAAACACACATACTAGTGTTGCACTATATACCGGTACTAGAAAAGTATTGCGATATCCTGCTATTAAAAACGGTATTATATGAAATTTTATTAGTACCGGTACTTTAAGAATGACAGCACGCTAATAAGAGCAGTACTTCTTCATTTGCGCTGATGTGTGACAGCAGAAGCCAGGACGTGTGTGCAGAGCTCTGCGTCCACCGTTCACTAATCAATGGAAGCAGAACAGACAAATATATACGCGCAGCGTAAGACAAAGAATCATGCATGCATGGAAAAATAAAGTGTGGCGCGGGAAGTGCTCGCGCTGCTGGATTTTGATCTGAAGCGCACGCACACACCCTTCACTCAGACAGCATGCGATCGCAATGTCAGTTTCGCTGATTATTGGGTTTGAATGGTCAGAAAATATGTAAAATTGTACGTCCAGGCGAGTATTCAGGTAAACACAGTCGGGTATGGTCTTTAGTGAATGTATACAGAGTTGAGCGAGAAATCGGATGTGTTACAATGTATTGGGTCCGTGCAGGTCTTAAAACGGCCGGTGTGATTATTCTGTGTGACTAATGTTAATCAAACAACAAAAGAAAATAGAAAAATCACCCCATGCTTGACTGAATAACTTTAATAAGAATCAGTGTATAATTATAAGAATCAGTGTATAGTTAATTTATAGAGTTAAGAATATGCTATTTTTTTCTTTTCTTTATTCAATGCTACTGTTAAATAGACCTACTGTAGCTGAAAATAAAGCAATGTTTATCATAGTTTTTAATTTACATTTTTGCTTATAAAAAAAAAAAAAAGCTTATATAATAAAATTAAATATCTATATTGTAATTATAAAATTACATTTAAAAAATATTAAATTACTCGTATCATGAAATAAGATTTTAGTCATCCTAACCTGTTCAGAGTAGTAAATGGTTAGTGTTAACATGATTGATAATAATGAACATCTCTGTAAGGATGTTCACTGGCATGTAGTTATTATTCTCATATTATTTTTAAATAAAGAGGAGGGAATGATCAAAAAGCAGGGCAGAAACATGCAAGCTTAATATGCAATATGCACGAACATGTCGCGCGTTGTCAGAGCTACATAAACAAATTTCCGCACTCAGGAAGACGGATGTTAGGGTAATATGTTTAATTTATTTTAATCACAAAAACATACCTTTGCATCAAGTTAAACAGGCCCATTGGCTATCTACATAAGCTGTTTTAAATTTCAAATGTTCAATGCCTTATCGCGCTGACGTGACCGAGCCCGACCCGAACCTTATTTCTAAATATCTGTCCGAACCCGGCCCGTCGGTATCCATCCTCTAATATATTATATATATTATATATATTATATATATATATATATATATATATATATATATATATATATATATATATACATATATATATATATATACATATATATATACATATATATATATATACATATACACACACACACACATTTTTTTTTTTAAAACACACACACCTGGTCTGGGAACAGGCTGCATGGCTGGTGTTGGGGCCTTTCTGGCAGATGCTCCTTCCTACACAGAGAGAGAGGGAGAGAGAAAGGTCACATGAATGCAATGGTGAGTCAGATTCATTTAAATTAGACTTAAGGCCAATCAGTAACAAAAGTTACTATAGTAAACATGAGTGCTGAAGACATGTAAAATAAGTAGGGCTGAACGATTAATTGCATTTGCGATTATATCGTGATATGATAAAACACGATTTCGATTACAGTCTGATTACGTGACAGTCTGCAGAAGAAGCAACGTTACACATATCATATGCCTGGCCTAAATACACTCTCTCACTCTCTTTATTAACATGCAATTGTCACATATATCATAATAAAAAACATTAAGTTTTTAATAAATTAATAAGATTAATAATAATTAATAAGGAAAAAGTTGTTTTGGAATAGGATCGTGAGATACCAATTAAAGATTTCCACCATTACAATACAATGATGTATTGTTGAATAATACAGAAGATAAAGAGTTAAAAAAAATAATCGCATATTAAATCGCAATATTGGTAAAAAAAAATAAAAAAAAAAAATAGCAATTAGATTTTTTTCCAAAATCGTTCAGCCCTCAAGAAGAAATCTCAAGAAGCGGCACGCCTCACGCAGGCAGGGCTTATATGTTCCGAGAATGGACACTGCACTAGTGATACAAAACACACAGGTCTGTTACGTCCCAGTAACAAGCTCTTATATTTCCAGAGGTGGAAATTAACAAATTACATTTACTCGCGTTACTGTAATTGAGTAGTTTTTCTGCGTATTTCTACTTTTATAAAGTAGTTTTAAAAATCTGTGATTTAAATTTTACTTAAGTATGTTTTGTTTGAAGTATTGTACTTCGCTACATTTTAAACCACATCCATTACTGAGTAAAAATAAATAATACAAAGGGGAAAATCACGATCCGGAAATGACTGCATTGAATTGAAGAGCGGGAGAACGAACATGCAAAAATCACAAAAAAGATGGAGACTGACGGACAAGACAGACGTCAGACCCAGCTGAAAGCGAAATGCCGCCGTGAACCCCTGGATAGTATGGAAAAACTTTGGATATAGACAAAAAAAGCCGGGTACTTTCCTGGAGGATATCAAATTAGCAAAAAAATGTTGATGCAAAGGAGGAAACACATAGAACATGTTCGGGAACACCATCCCTCCGTGCAGATAAAGGTAAGTTTATAACTTAAGGCCGAATGTTTTCATTGATGCAGAGGGAATACCGGAATTACAGTATAATGCAGATACGCAAGTCACGTAAAACACGCAAACTGATGGGTGAATGAATACATCGACAGTAGAGCTGTACAATAAATTAAATCATGACATGGTCTGTGAATATTAAAGCTCAAAACACTGCTATATGAATATATGATCTGCTTGTTCTGTCTCTGTGTGAATGAGCAGCGCCGTTTCGTCTACAAGCCTACATACTGAAGTAGCCTACGCGATGCTCGTGGTGTTTAACGTCTCAAAAAACATATTTGGGCATTAACATACAGTATGAACATTTCCAGAGCTGATCTGAGACCCCCTAATGAACATTCATCATTTTATTTGATTAAAAGCCATTATCAAATACACTCGGAAACAGATTTTCCCTGAAATAGGTCCTCACTAAAACCTGTCAAAATAAACGGTTTAACTAGATGAAATTGTGACAGAAATATATTACTATTGTAGGCCTATACAGGGAGTGCAGAATTATTAGGCAAGTTGTATTTTTGAGGATTAATTTTACAACTATTTTACATTAATAATTAAACAACAACCATGTTGTCAATGAACACAAAAAACTCATTAATAACAAAGCTGAATATTTTTGGAAGTGGTTTTTAGTTTTAGCTATTTTAGGGGGATATCTGTGTGTGCAGGTGACTATTACTGTGCATAATTATTAGGCAACTTAACAAAAAACAAATTTATACCCATTTCAATTATTTATTTTTACCAGTGAAACCAATATAACAACATTCACAAATATACATTTCTGACATTCAAAAACCAAACAAAAACAAATCAGTGACCAATATAGCCACCTTTCTTTGCAAGGACACTCAAAAGCCTGCCATCCATGGATTCTGTCAGTGTTTTGATCTGTTCACCATCAACATTGCGTGCAGCAGCAACCACAGCCTCCCAGACACTGTTCAGAGAGGTGTACTGTTTTCCCTCCTTGTAAATCGCACATTTGATGATGGACCACAGGTTCTCAATGGGGTTCAGATCAGGTGAACAAGGAGGCCAAATCATTAGATTTTCTTCTTTTATACCCTTTCTTGCCAGCCACGCTGTGGAGTACTTGGACGCGTGTGATGGAGCATTGTCCTGCGTGAAAATCATGTTTTTCTTGAAGGATGCAGACTTCTTCCTGTACCACTGCTTGAAGAAGGTGTCTTCCAGAAACTGGCAGTAGGAATGGGAGTTGAGCTTGACTCCATCCTCAACCCGAAAAGGCCCCACAAGCTCATCTTTGATGATACCAGCCCAAACCAGTACTCCACCTCCACCTTGCTGGCGTCTGAGTCGGACTGGAGCTCTCTGCCCTTTACCAATCCAGCCACGGGCCCATCCATCTGGCCCATCAAGACTCACTCTCATGTCATCAGTCCATAAAACCTTAGAAAAATCAGTCTTGAGATATTTCTTGGCCCAGTCTTGACGTTTCAGCTTGTGTGTCTTGTTCAGTGGTGGTCGACTTTCTGCCTTTCTTACCTTGGCCATGTCTCTGAGTATTGCACACCTTGTGCTTTTGGGCACTCCAGTGATGTTGCAGCTCTGAAATATGGCCAAACTGGTGGCAAGTGGCATCTTGGCAGCTGCACGCTTGACTTTTCTCAGTTCACAGGCAGTTATTTTGCGCCTTGGTTTTTCCACACGCTTCTTGCGACCCTGTTGACTATTTTGAATGAAACGCTTGATTGTTCGATGATCACGCTTCAGAAGCTTGGCTATTTTAAGACTGCTGCATCCCTCTGCAATATATCTCACACTATTTTTGACTTTTCTGAGCCTGTCAAGTCCTTCTTTTGACCCATTTTGCCAAAGGAAAGGAAGTTGCCTAATAATTATGCACACCTGATATAGGGTGTTGATGTCATTAGACCACACCCCTTCTCATTACAGAGATGCACATCACCTAATATGCTTAATTGGTAGTAGGCTTTCCAGCCTATACAGCTTGGAGTAAGACAACATGCATAACGAGGATGATGTGGTCAAACTACTCATTTGCCTAATAATTCTGCACTCCCTGTAGAATAACAACAACCACCACCACCACAACAACAACAACAACATTACATAATTTAAACATTATTTAAGAATATATTTTTAAACCCATGGTTTAATTTAGTAAAACAGCAGCGCTTTGCCCAAAAAAGTTATAATAAAGCATTTGTTCAACCCCCCACCAAAAAAAAAAAATCAGTTTTCATTAATTTAATGCCATTTTAACTGGTGATAATAATAACCATAATTGAATAATACAGTTTATTTATTAAATAATTAATACCGTGATGCTGTGAATGATGTTTTCATATTGTGAAAATCTCATTCTATTACAACCCTACACGGGAGAGTCCCCCACCCCGCTCCCATAGTTTACAGCATTAGTTAAGAGATTCGTTTTCCTTGAGATAATAGTGCCGATGAGGAGAAATATTGATAGATTCTCATATGTCTGTCACATTTCTATACAGAGAAGTATTATTTATTCAATCTTTACCCAAAATGTGCAGAAGTAATCATTATGAGCACTGGATACTCTGATGTGTTGTGTTTTCAGTTCATACTGGCAGCTGGAGGGCGCTCCGGGCACATGTAGTCCATATATGATACAGATGAAGATGTATACCATGTGACATTCCAGAAACTCTGACATAAACAAAGCTTCCTGAGATCACCATGACATGCAGATAGACACTTTTGAAGACCATAAACACACAATGGCGAAGACGTATGGTTTATCTGTGTTCTTTATACCATGTTGAGTATATTCATAATAGATTATATTTATAATGCAATGCTATTCAACATAGCTTTTATCATTATGCAGAATAGATTATGCCTGTGGATTAAGGATTTCCTAACAAAGCGACCACAGTCAGTGCGGATGGGCCCGCATCATTCTTCAACTCAGCACAGAGTCCCACAAGGCTGAGCCCGTTTCTCTAGTCCCTGTATACCATCTTCTAACACTAACATAATTATAAAATTTGCGGATGACACGACTGTGGTGGGGTTGATCACGAAGGTGATGAGTCTGCCTACAGAGAGGAGGCACAGAGAATAATCTGTCTCCAAACATTGAGAAAACAGAAGAACTCATAATTGATTTCAGAAAGAGACTGGATGTCCACACACCACTGCACATCAATGGGGAAATGGTGGAGAGTGTGTCCAGTTTTAAATTTCTGGGCACACACACATCTCGGAGCACCTCTCATGGAAGATAAACACCACGGCGTAAGTCAAGAAGGCACAAAAGCGGCTATACCTTTTAAGGATGCTCAAGAAGGTCAACCTATCACAACAGCACTTGGTGTCATTCTACCGCTGCTCCATTGAGTGTCCTCACATATGGCATAGAGGGAGCTCTGCAGATAATCTGCACAGAACATCATCACAAACCAACAGTTACCTGCCCTAGACGACATATTTCCCTCCCGTTGCCTGCACAGAACATCACAAACAGTTTTTGTTTTTTTTCTGCATTTGGCAGACGCTTTTATCTAAAGCGACTTACAGTGCCCTTATTACAGGGACAATCCCCCTGGAGCAACATGGAGTAAAGTGCCTTGCTCAAGAACACACTGGTGGTGACCGCTGGGATCGAACCAGCAACCTTCTACATATCAGTTCCATGGTTTAACCCACTGGACCACCATCTCAACAGTTACCTGCCCTAGACGACATTTGCCTCCCGTTGCCTGCAGAAAATACACAACATTCTAAAGGACTCATTTCACCCTGCCCATCATTTGTTTGAACTGTTGCCATCTGGAAAACGCTACAGGTCTATCAAAACACGCATCACAAGATTCAAAGTTTTTATCCTAAAGCATTTACTTTACTGAACATTGAACTGAACCTCTTCGAATATGGGCTTTGTAAAGAAAAAGTGTCTTAGAAAACCAATATATTGTTTTGTGTGAATGAGTAAGCACAATGATTCTCACATCAGTTTTAAGCAAAAACTCTAAGCAACAACACCCATTAGTCAAAAGTCACAAGCAATCACTATCACCCAAACTTTAACATCCATATAGAAACATCTGTCTTCAAGAGGTCAAAGCCTGGATGTCAGTGAACTTTAAATTTTAATGAGGGTAAAACAGAGCTTATCTGGATTGGGGGTCCTGATTTGTCTGAACTATCAAATTTAGGTGAGCTGACCCTATTTGTAAGCCTGTGGCCAAAAATCTAAGGGGTTCTGTTCGAAAATGCCTTACAATTTGATATCCAATAGATGTAAACGAAAAAACCTGATTTCATGCCTGAATTGATCTGTTTAAGGTTAAATCTTTTCTTTCTTTTAATGATCTTGAAAAGGTGATCATGTCTTTGTGTTTACGAGGCTTGACTATTGCAACTCTTTGTATGTGGATGTCTGCCAAACAGCTTTAAATCAATTGCAATTAGTCCAAAATGCCGCCACTAGTCTCTTGATGGGGACTCGCAAGTGTGATAATATTTCTCCTCCTCTGTCTTCACTGGGCTGGTTGCCAGTCCAGTACATGATTTATTTTAAGCTCCTTGTATTTGTTTTTAAGTCCTTAAATGGGTTAGCACCATTCTATTTGCCAGAGCTCTTACAGGTGCACTAGCCTCCTAGGACTAGGACTCCCAGGTCTTCTGACCAGTCTTTTTTAATTTTTCCAAGAACTAGGTATAAGCGAAGGGGTGAGCAGGCCTTTGCTGTTGCAGCACCAAAGAGATGGAATAGTCTACTGCCTCACATCAGATTCGCCCCAACTCTAAACATTTTTAAAAGACGTTTGAAGGCGCATTTTCTTTATCTAGCTTTTGAGACTGCGGTGTGTTGATGCATTGGTTTTGTCAGTAGTGTTTTTTGGTGTCTTGTCTGTGCTTTGAAAATGTTACTACTGTACAGCACTTTGGTCAACACTGTTGATAGGCAGTCGTGGCCTAATGGTTAGAGAGTCGGACTTGTAACTGGAAGGTTGCGGGTTCTCACGTCCGGCAGGAATTGTCAGTGGGGGGAGTGAATAACCAGCGCCCTCCTCCACCCTCAATACTACGACTGAGGTGAGACCCTTGAGCAAGGCACTGAACCCCCAACTGATCCCCGGGTGCCGCAGCAATATGGCTGCCCACTGCTCCAGGTGTGTGTTCACTACTGTGTGTGTGCACTTGGATGGGTTAAATGCAGAGCACAAATTCCAAGTATGGGTCACCATACTTGGCCACACGTCACTTCAACTTTTTTTTTTTTCACTTGATAAAATAGTGCTTTATAAATAAAGAAAAACCTCAGGCTGACTTCCACACTTCCATACTCTGCTTGCCTCATTTGACCTCAAACGAATGTCTACTGTGGCTCTAAATCCCTTTCACAGACCTTTATCTAGACTGTTCCCTGGTGGAATCGCCTGCCTAACTCAACACAAGCAAGCAACTAAAGACACTTTTTCGTCAGCAGATTTATTAGGCTGCTGTCACTTTAAGAGCCTTTCTGTTACATGATATACAGAGCAGCCTCCACCACTGAAGAGTGCGCACCGCGCTCAAACCAGGCTAATGTTGACGAGAGGAAAGTTAATTTTTCTGAGGTGTTAAATAGAGCCCGACCGATACATCGGCGGGCCGATATTATAGGCTGATATTGGGCATTTTCCAAACTATCGGTATTTATGATGGCCGATAAATGAATATTTATAAAAATAATAATAATAATAAAAAACCCTGGACGAAACACCGCTTAACCACATTATGAGTGTTGGCGTTTCATAGTTTGTCCACCAGAGGGCACTCTACAACGTGCAGATTGGCAACACAGATGACCCAGCAGAGTCATGCTGCGCGCCGCAAACATTCACAACAGATCATCCGTGAAGTGCATGGTAAGGTGGCAACTTTCACGAGACATCCATTGCTTGAATAACGATTAAAAGAACATCCCCATCAGTTCTCTTAACTCAAAAAAGCATGACAAAATTCGTGACTGCCAAGTTCAGTTTTGCTGTTACATGTAAGTCAAGAGTGAAACAGAATTAGCTTACGTTAGGTTGTTCCAGTATAGTTGACTGACTGTCAGTTTAACTCGGACAATGTGACTGAATAAGATTCTTTAATAGCGTGACAGTTTGACAGCATGAGACGTATCATCTCTCCCCTGCATGTTATTTTGAAAAAATTATGTTTTACAATATTTTGCAGTCCATTTCTAAAGCTAGACTTTAGCTAACCATAAAGCTAGCTAATGCCATGGCTATCAGTGGAAGACCGCTAACATTAATGCGCTTGGAAATCACAAACTTTTTCTGCCTACATAAAGTAATGATTACTGTATGTATAACTAGTATATTTGTAGTTCCAGTCCCTGCAATGTAAGTTAGGCACTTGGAGTGAACGAAAGTGTTGCTGACTTCGTTCAGAAACAGCATTAACGAGTCACATAATGGATTTACTGCATCATCAGTAGTAGATTTGAGAAGGCAGGCAGCAAATGATTGAAAATGGTTTGTAGTAGCTTGATGGATAGAATTAAAAGAGTGCATGTAAAGGGATAAGCAAGTTGAAATTGTAATGATAAGGTAGCTCATATTTATACTGTATATAGTTTGTATTTTGCTGTTGTTGTTATTTATCAGAACTTATAGAAATTAACTGAATATTTTTTTTCCAGTCTTGCTCTATTATATTTATGAACTACATCTATTAATACTATATAGATTTTTTGTTTTGTTTTTGTTATCGTGTTTTCGTCCAAAGGACTTTAAAGTTTCATATCTTAAGTTTGTATTTTTATACATTTTATTTATCAGAACTTTAATATAATTTTATGCTCCTCTGTTAGGTTGTAACAAAACAAAGTTTATTTTTAAACTGCAGTATCATTATTTTAGAGATGCTGAGGGATCATGAATAACTACAAATAAGGGAAATCTGTTTAAGTTTTTTACGTGTTTCTATATATATATATATAAACTTAAAAAAAAATTAAAAATTTAATTAAAAAATTTAAAAATCTGTGATATCGGCCTATATATATATATATATATATATATATATATATATATATATATATATATATATATAGGCCGATATCACAGATTTTTAAATCACCAAATATTGGTATCGGCCTTAAAAATCCTTTATCGGTCGGGCTCTAGTGTTAAACTTAATTTCGTAACTAATTATGAACATAATTATATAATTTTATATATATATATATTAGACATGTGCCGGTAAACGGTAATACGATATATCACAATAATGAACATGCACGATTTATTACATATTATTTCGATTTCTTAGAATGCATTTTAAGAATACTTTACCCATCAACCGTTTAAAATGAACACGTCAAAGAGGAACGCACACTGATGTAAACAAACTCAACGTGCATGAGCACATGGCTGAACGCGTGAAGGAGGCGCTGAAGTGCACATTCACTCTCTGACAGCAGAGGGCGCTGACGGAACAGCAGAAACAGCCGTTTCCCCGGTAACCCTCGTAAACAAAACCATTTTCTGTATTCGCTATGGTGCTCATCACATAACCAAATACTTTAATACTTAAAGACTTAAGGCTATATTTTAATCTGGACTACATGCCCTAGATATTGTTTGAATATGTTCAGATTTTTTGTTGTTGAGTCCCACACTTTACAATAAGGCTCTATTATTTAACATTAGTTCATTCATTAAAAACCTGACAATGAAAATACTTCTAAAGCATTTATTAATCTTAGTTAAATGTACATTTCACCATTTAATAACACATTATTAAAATCAAAAATTGTAACTAACTGTTATTTAATGGACCTGAGCTAACACATTAACTAACAGTTGCCTTTTTTTAACTATACGTTATCAAAGAATAATAACTTCTGTATAAATGTAGCTATTCGCTTTTGTTAATGTTAATGTATTAACTAGTGAGACCTTATTGTAAAGTGTTACCTATTGTTCATTTAGCTATAATTCTTTAACATTTTCATCTGTTTTAAATATGTTTACTTTATACATTTTTGTGTATTTCTTTATTGTATTTAAATGTTCAGTTCTTTTGTTATAAGAAAGTTATTAAACCTGTTATAGTATGACAACACTTTTTTTGCAACGAGTTTCAATACCGTGATAATACCGAATACCGTGATAAAAGCTTCAGCAATTAATCGCAACATGAAAACTTGATACCGGCACATGCCTAATATATACACACACAAACATAAATAATAATATTTATACCTCTGTGATTATGGTATCTTTCCTTAATCATCTGAAATATCCATGCGTTTAGTATTTATCTAATAGTAATGCGGAGCACATCTTGAATGCTTTCATTCATGTTTCACCGTATATCATGTTTTTATTAATAATTTGGGGGCATTTTGTTGTTAATTTTGTGTTTTCAAAACCAAATCGGTTTAGATAACGTCTCATGTAAACAGTCCACTGAATCTTTCAATCGGAATGACAAAAAAAAAAAAAAAAAAAGTGTGCATGTAAACGTGGCTAATGTTTAATATCAAGCATGTCCCACAGTTTAGCAACAGTAGACGGCATTTTACAGCACTGACTTATTTAGCTGATTTGGATGTCAAGGGCTTTTAGGGAGGAATGAAACTGCAAACTGCCGTTTCACGTCGATTATCTTGTTTTTTTGGAAGCCAAAATTGGAAATTAATTAATTACAATTAAAAAAACTGAAAAACACCACACCTAGTTGTCCTAGCCTTGTTCAGTTGGTGAGGTCAGACGTCCTTGGGTGAAAACATGAACACACTGGAGAGTATCTGCATTATAGTAGAAAATGAAGTTGTACTTCCGATGAGACATTAATACTCAAAATTGAGCAGATTTACCATATTAAACATGAAAAACCTATTGTATAAAGTGATATAAATAAACATGACGTTACTTTACTGGAGTGCCATAGAGCTTGTGCAAACATAACCATGTTGCTATCTTTTCTTATGCTTTATTAACATTCTTGCAGTTTTATTAAAATGCTTGCCATTTTTTCAAATTTGTTGTGCATTTATTTTCTTATTGAGAGGAAAGCACACAGAACATTTACATATTCATTTAAACGCTGCTCTCAGCAGTGTGGGCGGCGTCGGATGTTCAATAACTAATATATATACATATAAAGTTATATATACACAAACATAAATAATAATATTTATACCTCTGTGATTATGGTATCTTTCCTTAATCATCTGAAATATCCATGCGTTTAGTATTTATCTAATAGTAATGCGGAGCACGTCTTGAATGCTTTCATTCATGTTTCACCGTATATCATGTTTTTATTAATAATTTGGGGGCATTTTGTTGTTAATTTTGTGTTTTCAAAACCAAATCAGTTTAGATAACGTCTCATGTAAACAGTCCACTGAATCTTTCAATCGGAATGACAAAAAAAAAAAGTGTGCATGTAAACGTGGCTAATGTTTAATATCAAGCATGTCCCACAGTTTAGCAACAGTAGACGGCATTTTACAGCACTGACTTATTTAGCTGATTTGGATGTCAAGGGCTTTTAGGGAGGAATGAAACTGCACCGCTGTGAACGAAAGGAAGGTGCACAGGACGGAATTTGGCAGTGGCACAACCGTTTCACGTCGATTATCTTGTTTTTTTGGAAGCCAAAATTGGAAATCAATTAATTACAATTAAAAAAACTGAAAAACACCACACCTAGTTGTCCTAGCCTTGTTCAGTTGGTGAGGTCAGACGTCCTTGGGTGAAAACATGAACACACTGGAGAGTATCTGCATTATAGTAGAAAATGAAGTTGTACTTCCGATGAGACATTAATACTCAAAATTGAGCAGATTTACCATATTAAACATGACAAATCTATTGTATAAAGTGATATAAATAAACATGACGTTACTTTACTGGAGTGCCATAGAGCTTGTGCAAACATAACCATGTTGCTATCTTTTCTTATGCTTTATTAACATTCTTGCAGTTTTATTAAAATGCTTGCCATTTTCTCAAATTTGTTGTGCATTTATTTTCTTATTGAGAGGAAAGCACACAGAACATTTACATATTCATTTAAACGCTGCTCTCAGCAGTGTGGGTGGCGTTGAATGTTCAATAACAGTATATAGCTGGTCACGCATTTCAAACATCGCTTTACCCCTAAACAAAGAACGGGCCTTAATTCATGATTTGCTAAGATGTTTAAACCTTTTTTTAAAATAAGTGCTTTATTGACAGTGATGTTTCTTAGGTTTCATGCTTGCAATCATAAATTGATGCATCATCTTAAAAAGCAGTGTAAAGCGTGAAATCTGATGATTAAAAGAAAAATATGATTGATTCTATGAAGAGTCTCTGAATGTAACATCAATGTAGCAATAGCTGAGACAAAGGAATAAAATGTTGCAATATAAACCAGTTTATAAATTACAGCAGTCATACATAACCAGAAGGGTGGGTGCATGTAGAAATAGGTGTCTGTGTGTGTGTGTGTGTCTGTGTGTGTGTGTCTGTCTGTCTGTGTGTGTGTGTGTCTGTCTGTCTGTGTGCGTGTCTGTCTGTGTGTGTGTGTGTCTGTCTGTGTGTCTGTCTGTGTGTGTGTGTCTGTCTGTGTGTGTGTGTGTCTGTCTGTCTGTGTGCGTGTCTGTCTGTGTGTGTGTGTGTCTGTCTGTCTGTGTGCGTGTGTGTGTCTGTGTGTCTGTCTGTCTGTCTGTGTGTGTGTGTATATGTGTGTGTGTGTGTGTGTGTGTCTGTCTGTCTGTGTCTGTCTGTCTGTCTGTCTGTCTGTCTGTCTGTGTGTGTCTGTCTGTGTGTGTGTGTCTGTCTGTCTGTGTGTGTGTGTGTGTCTGTCTGTGTGTGTGTCTGTGTGTGTGTGTGTGTGTCTGTCTGTGTGTGTGTCTGTCTGTGCGTGTGTGTGTGTGTGTGTGTCTGTGTGTGTGTGTGTGTCTGTGTGTGTGTGTGTCTGTCTGTGTGTGTGTCTGTCTGTCTGTCTGTCTGTGTGTGTGTGTGTGTCTGTCTGTGCGTGTGTCTGTCTGTCTGTCTGTGTGTGTGTGTGTGTGTCTGTCTGTGCGTGTGTGTGTGTGTCTGTCTGTGCGTGTGTCTGTGTGCATGTGTGTGCGCGTGTCTGTGCGTGTGTGTGCGCGCGTGTCTGTGCGTGTGTGTGCGCGTGTCTGTGCGTGTGTGTGCGCGCGTGTCTGTGCGTGTGTGTGCGCGTGTCTGTGCGTGTGTGTGCGCGCGTGTCTGTGCGTGTGTGTGCGCGTGTCTGTGCGTGTGTGTGTGTGCGTGTGTGTCTGTGCGTGTGTGTTTGTGCGCGTGTGCGTCTGTGCCTGTGTGTGTGTCTGTGCGTGTGTGTGTGTCTGTCTGTCTGTGTGCGTGTGTGTGTGTGTCTGTGTGTGTCTGTCTGTGCGTGTGTGCGTGTCTGTGCGTGTGTGTGCGCGTCTGTGCGTGTGTGCCTGTGCGCGTGTGCGTCTGTGCGTGTGTACGTGCGCGTCTGTGCCTGTGTGTGCGTCTGTGCCTGTGTGTGTGTCTGTGCGTGTGTGTGTCTGTGCGTGTGTGTGTCTGTGCGTGTGTGTGTCTGTGCGTGTGTGCGTGTGTGTCTGTGTCTGTCTGTGCGTGTGTGTGTGTGCGTGTGTGTCTGTCTGTGCGTGTGTGTGTGTGTCTGTCTGTGCGTGTGTGTGTGTGTCTGTGTGCGTGTCTGTGCGTGTGTGTGCGCGTGTCTGTGCGTGTGTGTCTGTGCGTGTGTGCGCGTGTCTGTGCGCGTGTGTCTGTGCGCGTGTGTCTGTGTGCCTGTGCGTGTGTGTGTCTGTCTGTGCGTGTGTCTGTGTGCGTGTGTGCGCGTGTCTCTGCGTGTGTGCGCGTGCGCCTGTGCGCGTGTGTCTGTGCGCGTGTGTGTCTGTCTGTGCGTGTGTCTGTGTGTGTGTGTGTGTCTGTCTGTGCGTGTGTCTGTGTGCGTGTGCGCGTGTGTCTGTCTGTGCGTGTGTCTGTGTGCGTGTTAAGAATTTCACCTACTGTTGCACTTGTGCATATGTAGAGTGACAAATAAAGTGATTTGATTTGATTTGATTTTGATTTTGTGTGTGCGCGTGTCTGTGCGCGTGTCTGTCTGTGCGTGTGTCTGTGTGCGTGTGTGCGCGTGTCTGTGCGTGCGTGCGCGTGTCTGTGCGTGTGTCTGTGTGCGTGTGTGCGCGTGTCTGTGTGCGTGTGTGTGTCTGTCTGTGCGTGTCTGTGTGCGTGTGTGCGCGTGTCTGTGCGTGCGTGTGTGCGCGTGTCTGTGCGTGCGTCTGTGTGCGTGCGTGTGTCTGTGTGTGTGTGTGTGTGTCTGTGTGTGTCTGTCTGTCTGTCTGTGTGTGTGTGTGTGTCTGTCTGTGCGTGTGTGTGTGTGTGTGTGTCTGTCTGTGTGTGTCTGTCTGTCTGTCTGTGTGTGTGTGTGTGTGTCTGTCTGTGCGTGTGTCTGTGTGTCTGTCTGTGCGTGTGTCTGTGTGCATGTGTGTGCGCGTGTCTGTGCGTGTGTGCGCGTGTCTGTGCGTGTGTCTGTGCGTGTGTGCGCGTGTCTGTGCGTGTGTGTGTGTGCGCGTGTGTCTGTGCGTGTGTGTCTGTGCGCGTGTGCGTCTGTGCCTGTGTGTGCGTCTGTGCGTGTGTGTGTGTCTGTCTGTCTGTCTGTGTGTGTCTGTGCGTGTGTGTGTCTGTCTGTCTGTGTGTGTCTGTGCGTGTGTCTGTGTGTGTGTGTGTGTGTGTGTGTGTGCGCGTGTCTGTGCGTGTGTGTGTGTGCGCGTGTCTGTGCGTGTGTCTGTGTGCGTGTGTGTGCGCGTGTCTGTGCGTGTGTGCGTGTGTGTGCGCGTGTCTGTGCGTGTGTGCGTGCGTGTCTGTGCGTGTGCGTGTGCCTGTGCGCGTGTGCGTCTGTGCGTGTGTACGTGCGCGTCTGTGCCTGTGTGTGCGTCTGTGCCTGTGTGTGCGTCTGTGCGTGTGTCTGTGCGTGTGTGCGTCTGTGCGTGTGCGTGTCTGTGCGTGTGTCTGTCTGTGCGTGTGTGCGTGTGTGTGTCTGTGCGTGTACGTGCGTGTGTGTGCCTGTGCGCGTGTGCGTCTGTGCGTGTCTGTGCGTGTGTGTGTCTGTCTGTCTGTGTGTGTCTGTGCGTGTGTGCGCGTGTCTGTGCGTGTGTGTGTCTGTCTGTCTGTGTGTGTCTGTGCGTGTGTGCGCGTGTCTGTGCGTGTGTGTGTGTGCGCGTGTCTGTGCGTGTGTGCGCGTGTCTGTGCGTGTGTCTGTGCGTGTGTGCGCGTGTCTGTGCGTGTGTGTGTGTGCGCGTGTCTGTGCGTGTGTCTGTGTGCGTGTGTGTGCGCGTGTCTGTGCGTGTGCGCGTGTGTGTGCGCGTGTCTGTGCGTGTGCGCGTGTGTGTGCGCGTGTCTGTGCGTGTGCGCGTGTGTGTGCGCGTGTCTGTGCGTGTGCGTGTGCCTGTGCGCGTGTGCGTCTGTGCGTCTGTGCGTGTGTCTGTGCGTGTGTGTGTCTGTGCGTGTGCGTGTCTGTGCGTGTGTCTGTCTGTGCGTGTGCGTGTCTGTGCGTGTGCGTGTCTGTGCGTGTGTCTGTCTGTGCGTGTGCGCGTGTGCGTCTGTGCGTGTACGTGCGCGTGTGTGCCTGTGCGCGTGTGCGTCTGTGCGTGTACGTGCGCGTGTGTGCCTGTGCGCGTGTGCGTCTGTGCGTGTACGTGCGCGTGTGTGCCTGTGCGCGTGTGCGTCTGTGCGTGTACGTGCGCGTGTGTGCCTGTGCGCGTGTGCGTCTGTGCGTGTACGTGCGCGTGTGTGCCTGTGCGCGTGTGCGTCTGTGCGTGTACGTGCGCGTGTGTGCCTGTGCGCGTGTGCGTCTGTGCGTGTACGTGCGCGTGTGTGCCTGTGCGCGTGTGCGTCTGTGCGTGTACGTGCGCGTGTGCGCCTGTGCGCGTGTGCGTCTGTGCGTGTACGTGCGCGTGTGCGCCTGTGCGCGTGTGCGTCTGTGCGTGTACGTGCGCGTGTGCGCCTGTGCGCGTGTGCGTCTGTGCGTGTACGTGCGCGTGTGCGCCTGTGCGCGTGTGCGTCTGCGCCTGTGCGCGTGTGCGTCTGTGCGTGTACGTGCGCGTGTGCGCCTGTGCGCGTGTGCGTCTGTGCGTGTACGTGCGCGTGTGCGCCTGTGCGCGTGTGCGTCTGTGCGTGTACGTGCGCGTGTGCGCCTGTGCGCGTGTGCGTCTGTGCGTGTACGTGCGCGTGTGCGCCTGTGCGCGTGTGTGTCTGTGCGTGTACGTGCGCGTGTGCGTCTGTGCGTGTACGTGCGCGTGTGTGTCTGTCTGTGCGTGCGCCTGTCTGCCTCTGCGCCTGTCTGCCTCTGCGCCTGTCTGCCTCTGCGCCTGTCTGCCTCTGCGCCTGTCTGCCTCTGCGCCTGTCTGCCTCTGCGCCTGTCTGCCTCTGCGCCTGTCTGCCTCTGCGCCTGTCTGCCTCTGCGCCTGTCTGCCTCTGCGCCTGTCTGCCTCTGCGCCTGTCTGCCTCTGCGCCTGTCTGCCTCTGCGCCTGTCTGCCTCTGCGCCTGTCTGCCTCTGCGCCTGTCTGCCTCTGCGCCTGTCTGCCTCTGCGCCTGTCTGCCTCTGCGCCTGTCTGCCTCTGCGCCTGTCTGCCTCTGCGCCTGTCTGCCTCTGCGCCTGTCTGCCTCTGCGCCTGTCTGCCTCTGCGCCTGTCTGCCTCTGCGCCTGTCTGCCTCTGCGCCTGTCTGCCTCTGCGCCTGTCTGCCTCTGCGCCTGTCTGCCTCTGCGCCTGTCTGCCTCTGCACGCGCATGCGCATGCGATGCCGGCAGAGCCATGCGTTTGCACATTTTCAGCTCCCTTCCCCCAACTTATTTTCTCCTAATGATCAGAACAGCAGAGCAGCACAGCACAAAAGAAGAAAGTCGCACACAGCATCATCGCTGTACCGGCAAGAGGTATTCAATTCTGTGAGGAATAGGGGGTGGACGCCTTGCTTAGCAACATGAGAAAATCCTAAAGTGGCTTCATCCGCTCTGCATGCCATCATGTCTCAGTCAGCGTTTGTCGAAAGAGAGGCAGTTATTGGTTTCAGAAATTTAAATTATGAATGAGGGAAACACCTAAACCCATGGTCAATCGCTGACCTCCTAAAAATCACACATTGTGAAATCTACAGAAAGACAAGCTGCGAATTGAAGAGATGAGAAGCAAAGGAGTGGCAAACCATAGGAGGAGGAAAAGATTGGAATGGCAGAAGCTATAAAAAGGTGTAGGAGTGCTGGAGCAGGCAAAGAACATTTATCCCAACCATCTAACCAAATAACCTGACGCTTGGTCTATCCGACGCTGTGCTGATGCAATTCATTCTTTCCAGCAATCCTGGCTTAAATGAAGTAAGTCAAACTAAGACACTGTGTTTGGTGTGTGTGTTTTTATCTGGATGCCAACAAGAATTTACTTAACATGCTAAACATGAAAAAGCATTCAGTCTCTGATGTGTGTATTCACAATTAGCTAGTAACAACAGACAGGCTCTAGTCTAGTGTGCACTAGATCTAGACAAATTCCCTAGTATACTAGACAAATGTATTGTGCATGTGAACCCACTGTACTTGGCAATAAAATCTAATTATGATCTAGAAGTAGGAGGAAAAAAAAATTAAAACACTCCAGCCACCTGAGGCCATATTTACAGTTGGTGTTAAAGGGATTGTGCAACCAAAAATGTTTGTTGTAATTTACTTTTAAGAATGTTGGTAACAATGCTATTTTGGTAAATGTTCCCAAATGTGCTTGAAGTTCCACAGTAACTTTGTCCTTCTAACAAAATTGTATTTATGAAGTTCAAATCAAATCAATTCCTTCTCAAATAATTTTTCTAATTTAGCAAATAAGTAAAATAGCTATACATTTTCTGAGCATTTGATATGCATGTGTTTTTACTATCTTTAAATTAGTGTGATACAGCAGGCTAATTGGTTGCTCTAAACGACACAAAGTTAGATGATTTCAATTAAAGTGTCATAAAAATGGTCCATGTGACAAATGCAGTTAGATTTGCTTGAAATTTAAAGGGAATATTTTTTATATAGCCATGAAGGTCAAGAGGGACCAAGCACCAATATTTTATGTGGACAATGAAATCTTGAATGCCAACATTTTTTACGGTCATAAGTTATGTGGTGTATGAGGACAACTGGAATACATTAACACGTCACATGCCAATTTCAAATAATATGTAGTTGTCATTTGCAGATAGCATCAGTATTTTTATTTCTATAAATATATAAATATATGTGGCCTCAAATTTAAAACTGTTTGTGTGATCTGTTTTGTTTAATATGCAAAGTTTTGTACAACTGAAACTTTTTATCAGCTCTTTTTGTGTTTTGTACAGATAACATAGCTTTCTAGCAAACGAGAACACAATATTAATTGGTGCACTATGCCTCCAAACTTTAATTTTATAACAATTATTTGTATTATAATATAGTATTACAGCAATGCAAAAACACTATACCAAATAAATTCACTTTAAATGAAGACAACACATTAAAAAAAAAAAAGCATCTGGTTGCAGGTTAAACAAGAATGTGCCGTCTGTAAGATTACAAATATGCATTCAGACAGACTTCATATTTAAATAGTCTTTTTGTGGCTTAATATGCGCATACGCTAGTACAGATCACGATCTGATTAAGTGTATAGACCAATTCGATTCATTCATCTACAACTTGCCAAATTACATAACATTTCATGTTACACAGCAAATTACAGTTTTATGACTGGATTCCATGATTCCGAGAGTATAGTGCACTGAGCTTAGTGTAAAAATATGCCATGTTTAAACCCATAATATACATTTGTAAAATATTTATTGCAAATCTTCTATTGTAACATTAAATAAATATAAATCCCCTTTCTTTTTTGCAGGTTTCCTTACATTTAGACTTGTGAAGAGGCTTGACAAATCCTAAGAACCCAAAGAGATCATGCGATGGAATCTGAAGGACAGATACTGCAGGGTTGCCCTTTTCCTCATTCTGCTTGTGATTGTGGGAAGCCTCGTTACTCAGGGCAAACAGTGGCCCTGTCAAATCACCCAGGATGTGTTTGCTACTCAGAGGCTCCAAACCATGAAAACCATGATACATTCAAACGGGCTGAGAGAGCTAGAAGTGAACTCTACACCTCTAATATCAAATGAAAATAGCTCAGCTTTGGATGTTTTGAACATCAGTTCGAGTGAGGAGATGAGAGCGGCGAGGACACTTAAAGTTGAGCCTTACAAGTACATCCTTAATGAGCCGAATGCATGTCTGCTGAAAGCTCCTTTCTTAGTGCTTTTGATTGCAGTTGAGCCCAAGAGATCAGACGCCAGGGACGCCATCAGGAAAACGTGGGGCAATGAAAGTATGGCAGGGGACATGGGTTTCATCCGTTTGTTCTTATTAGGTGTAAATAACGACACCCAAAGCAAGAAAATAGAGGATGAAAGTCGACAGCATCATGACATCATCCAGCAAGATTACAGGGACACTTACAACAACCTTACCATCAAGACGCTGATGGGGATGTACTGGATCACAAAGTATTGTCCAGAGGCCACATATGTCATGAAGACCGATTGTGACATGTTTGTCAACACCGAATATCTCATAAAGAAAATCCTCAAGCCAAAGGGGCAACTAACACAAAAATATTTCACAGGACATCTCATGGAGGACAACTCTCCAATTCGAAACAAAGAGAACAAATGGTATATGTCCCCAGAAGAGTACACCGGTAGGCGATACCCCACATTTTGTTCGGGAACTGGGTACGTTTTCTCAGGTGACATGGCTCAGAGGATATACGTGGCGTCTATGAGCATTCCCAGGATGCATTTAGAAGATGTTTATGTGGGTATTTGTCTAGCTAAACTAAAGATAGAGCCAGAGCCACCGCCAAACGAACTGCTGTTTAATCACTGGCGAGTGCCCTACTCCAGCTGTAAATACAGCAACCTGGTCACTTCCCATGGGTTTCACCCCAATGAGCTGATCCAGTACTGGCAACACCTACAGAGCAACAAACACAATCCCTGCTAAACGATAGGGTAAAGGCTTTTTGGTGTTTTTTTGTTTTGTTTTTTACCACCACACGACGGGTCTGGACAACTTTACCTGTGTTTTTTGATTATTTTTTCAATATGCAATAAAAATTATGAGTTATTTTCACAAATTTGACTGATTAAATGTGTATTAAAAAAATGTGTATCCTTTTGAAGCACATAGAGAAGCTACAGTGGCTGACACAGGACAAATATGTCATCGTCTGAGACAGCATTTACATTTATGCATTTAGCAGACGCTTTTATCCAAAACGACTTACAACTTGGGGGAACATGAAGCGATAGGTCATGAAGAGTCGAGAAGCGCAATAAGAGCCTGAAATCCTGAGACCGTGTACATTGCTCAGTGTAGCACAGGCTAGAGTAGGGAGGGAAGAAGAAAGAGGAGAGGATTTTTTTTTTTTTTTTTTTTTTTTATGAGGTTAAGTGCTCACGGAAGAGCTGAGTTTTAAGTTGACTTTTGAATGATGTCAATGATTCTGCGTTTCGGATGGTGTTGGGAAGATCTAAAGATTTTTTTCCTTTTCTAGTAGTTCATTTAAGCCGTTGTTCACGCGGCGCTGCCGCCTCCGCCTCCATGTCATTGTCTGTTTTAGGCTATTTGCTTGTTATTTATTAAATCCGGGCAATTTGGTTGATAAAACATAGATTAAAATTAAGATACAATTTATACAAAACGAAATTTACTTTAAAGAAAGTTGTCATATATTTGTTGTTCTTTCGTGTTTTATAGACTCAATATAAACACTATAATTTTGTTATTTTACTAACCCAACTTTCTATATTCCACGTGAGGGGAAAAAAAGCTTCCTTCCACTTAAGAGTTGTGTTCCTTTAAGCACTTTTTATTTTAATATATATCTCTTTAAATAAATATTTTCTACTTAAAAAAAAACAACTATAATTTCGTTATTTTTCTAACCCAACTAATACGCGCACTTTTCTCAATCCGTTATGGAGCTATTCAATTTTGATTTTGCATATTGTTTTTTAAATGTTCGTTCGAGTAGTTCAAATGACCACTTTACAATATTTCAATAACAATTTATTTTGAAGCCTATGCCGTTTTCTTGTACAAAATAAAATAGTTTAAGTCAAGTCAAGTAAACGTTACTTATATAGCGCTTTTAACAATGTAAATTGTTTCAAAGCAGCTTTACAGTGTTAAACAGGAAAATAATGCAGCATAATTTTATTAAGCTGTATAGCCATTTGATGTCATCAGTTCATTTCTATTTCCATACGGTGACAGTGTGGGCTTTAGATCAATAATTAGATCAGTAATTTAGTTTAAATTAGGGATGCACCGATATGAACATTTTGGCCGATACCGATAATTCTTTATATTTGAAAGCCGATAACCGATATGTTGGTTGATAAATCTAAATACAAATTAATAAACTCTGAGAGCCTGATTACAAAAACAAAAGGCTCACCATTAAAAGCCATGTCCCAAACACTTCAACATAAATCAAACCTATACACTACAGTAGCCTATTGGAACCAGTGCAAGATTCCTTACCTTTTCAAATTAATTTTACACTCCTATGGCCAACTTACTTTATAAAAAAAAAAATGTTAACACTTTACAATAAGGTTTAATTTTTGTTAGTATTAGTTAACCAACAATAAATGAACAATACTTCAACAGGATTTATTCATCTTAGATCATGTTAATCTCAACATATTCAGACCCAAAGTTCTGTCTTTTAACATTAGGTATGCACTGTGAATGGACTGTTAATATACACAAACACTTTATTACTAAAATAAACAAAGGTTATTGCTCGCTGTTTGTTCGTGTTAATTAATGCATTAACAAATGAGACCTTATTTGTAAAATGTTACCAAAAATTATATTGCCTAAAAAATAAAAAATAATATACCTAAATAATGCAAACAAGTTATTGAACAGCATTACTTAGGCTGCATAATAAAGAA
Organism: Romanogobio albipinnatus; assembly: GCA_023566225.1. Lineage (NCBI taxonomy): Eukaryota > Metazoa > Chordata > Actinopteri > Cypriniformes > Gobionidae > Romanogobio > Romanogobio albipinnatus. Next base: position 20,220,232 of record CM042244.1, on the reverse strand, counting down.
TCAGAATGCAAGTGCATGAATTAACCTCCGCACGGACAATAAGGAAATGGTTTTAATCAAACCATATTGTTGATGGAAATGATACGAGAACAATAAAAGTGCTAGTTATAAAAAATAATGCTTCTGTGTTTTTGAAAAAAAAATATGTTTAATATTACAGTAATAGTAAACATCTTATATTAGTCTAGTCTATTAAGAATAATGTTGCTGTTTGAGAGCGCGCTGAAGCTGGAGAGAATGAACGAACAACCGTAAACTGAAGCGCTTAGAAGGTTAATTAACAACTAAACGCATCATATATGAGAACAATCAGATATTTATACAAAATAAATATAATATTACAACTTATATTTGCACAATCACGCATAGGTGAAGGCTTATAACTCCTGTGGATGCTCTTCCCGTTTGAGAGCGTGCGCTGAAACTGAAGATGATCACCGGTACAGTGAAGCACTGCGGGTTATTGACTTCATCATCTTTATTTATTAAAGGGGGGTTATTGACTTAACGAAACGCATCCTATATGACATTAATCAGATGTTTATACTACAAAAACGTAATATTACGACTTACATATGCTTAAAATGACGCGAATGCACAAGCGAACTTGACTGTGCTGGTCAGAATGCGTTGTGGACGCTTCCCACAACAGCGCGCTGAAACACAACAACTAAACCCAGAGAATTCACAACGTTTTATAACAAAATATTCTCATTACAGTGTTATGTATAGGACAGTCCCAGTAGTTATTAATGCTGTGCATTTCTGTTTGAAATGCGCGCTGAAGCTAAAGACCGGTACAATGAAGTGCTTTACTGCATCGTTAGTTAACTCAACCAAACGCATCCTATATGAGATTATATACACAGAATAATAATAAATATAATATTACAACTTACAATGGCACAAAAGGCTGTGAATGCACAAGCGAACTTGACTGTGCTTGTCATGAAGGTGCAACTCCCTGGGCGCGCTCTTCCCTCAACAAATGCGCTGAAACACAATGCGACAGGCCAGAAACCTGACTGATCTAGAGAAGATCTGTGTGGAGGAGTGGGCCAAAATCCCTCCTGCAGTGTGTGCAAACCTGGTGAAAAACTACAGGAAACGTTTGCCCTCTGTAATTGCAAACAAAGGCTACTGTACCAAATATTAACATTGATTTTCTCAGGTGTTCAAATACTTATTTGCAAGTAAAAAAATCATACATACTGGATTTTTTTTTTTTTGATTATGTCTCTCACAGTGGACATGCACCTACGATGACAATTTCAGACCCCTCCATGATTTCTAAGTAGGAGAACTTGCAAAATAGCAGGATGTTCAAATACTTATATATATATATATATATACACATACTTTTTTTTTTTTTATGTAACCAGCCACACCGGCCTTTTCAGAAATGGAAAAAATAGTGCAACTGTGCTGAAAAACATCACAATACAAACAATAATAATTCAAATCAAATGACAAGTTTTAAGTAGGGGTGCACCGAAATTTCGGCTGCCCAAAATGTTAAGCCGAAAATGTCATTATCGGTTTCGGGTCGAAATAAAAAAAACAGCCGAAAACATAAACCGAAAATGAAATGTCACCCGCCCCTCCCATCCGTGCGCAAGTGCTTAAGCCTTGTTTATACTTTCGCCTGGCTCCGCAGCGTGAGCCTCCGCTGACTGTGCACACTCCTCCCCAAACAGACGAGGCTTTTATATTCAACGCGCTCGCCGTTATGCTATTAAGTTTTACTCACGGTCAAGCTGTTATCACGCGACGTGTCTGCCTAACAAAGATTAAGCATGTCAGCGGTATGAGAAATAGAGACGTATCCAGCTGAACTACCCATTGCCAGAAGCGACAATCCCCTTGACTACTGGCGTGCGAACGAAATATATTTATATATATATATAATAAAATATTTGTATAAAAAAAATACATATTTTAGGTTATGTAACTTAAAAGTTTATCATTTTATTGCTTTGTGATTTCTCATTTCAGATCCATTAAATTCAAGCTTTATATATACATATACACACACACACACACACACACACACACACACACACATACACACACACCTCTAAAGGATTATTAGGAACATCATACTAATACTGTGTTTGACCCCCTTTGGCCTTCAGAACTGCCTTAATTCTACGTGGCATTGATTCAACAAGGTGCTGAAAGCATTCTTTAGAAATGTTGACCCATATTGATAGGATAGCATCTTTCAGTTGATGGAGATTTGTGGGATGCACATCCAGGGGACGAAGCTCCCGTTCCACCACATCCCAAAGATGCTCTATTGGGTTGAGATCTGGTGACTGTGGGGGCCATTTTAGCACAGTGAACTCATTGTCATGTTCAAGAAACCAATTTGAAATTATTTGCGCTTTGTGACATGGTGCATTTTCCAGCTGGAAGTAGCCATCAGAGGATGGGTACATGGTGGTCATAAAGGGATGGACATGGTCAGAAACAATGCTCAGGTAGGCCGTGGCATTTAAACAATGCCCAATTGGCACTAATGGGCCTAAAGTGTGCCAAGAAAACATCCCCCACACCATTACACCACCACCACCAGCCTGCACAGTGGTAACAAGGCATGATGGATCCATGTTCTCATTCTGTTTATGCCAAATTCTGACTCTACCATCTGAATGTCTCAACAGAAATCGAGACTCATCAGACCAGGCAACATTTTTCCAGTCTTCAACTGTCCAATTTTGGTGAGCTTGTGCAAATTGTAGCCTATTTTTCCTATTTGTAGTGGAGATGAGTGGTACCCAGTGGGGTCTTCTGCTTTTGTAGCCCATCCGCCTCAAGGTTGTGCGTGTTGTGGCTTCACAAATGCTTTCCTGCATACCTCGGTTGTAACGAGTGGTTATTTCAGTCAAAGTTGCTCTTCTATCAGCTTGAATCAGTTGGCCCATTCTCCTCTGACTTCTAGCATCAACAAGGCATTTTCGGCCACAGGACTGCCGCATACTGGATTTTTTTCCCTTTTCACACCATTCTTTGTAAACCCTAGAAATGGTTGTGCATGAAAATCCCAGTAACTGAGCAGATCGTGAAATACTCAGACCGGCCCGTCTGGCACCAACAACCATGCAATGCTCAAAATTGCTTAAATCACCTTTCTTTCCCATTCTGACATTCAGTTTGGAGTTCAGGAGATTGTCTTGACCAGGACCACACCCCTAAATGCATTGAAGCAACTGCCATGTGATTGGTTGATTAGATAATTGCATTAATGAGAAATTGAACAGGCGTTCCTAATAATCCTTTAGGTTAGTGTGAGTGTGTGAGTGTGTGTGTGTGTGTGTACACGTTTTTAAAAGAAGCCATTTTCGGCTTCAGTTTCGGTTTTCGGCCAAGTGCATCCTAAATTCAAACTGATTTGCTGAAATCAAAAGCCGTAATAGGCACAGTAATAGGTGCACGCCAGCCAAAGAGATTACCGTTTGTGCACTCGTTTCTTCCTGTTCAAGAAAGGCTGAATAATTCCAAATAAACGCCATTATTTTACAGGAAAATACAACAAAGGATATTGTTTACATCGCTCTCTCTTTGAGTGTGTGTGAACACTGAGCACTCTCAGTCGCGCGCCTCACACTATCCTTTACTGTGCGTCAAATACACTGCGCATTCATTGAACTGAAATAGTATGCTTTACCGATCGATTGAGAAAAAGCGAATCTCATGCGCTCAGTCCAAGTGCTCAGCAAGTGAAAATACATCTGTATGTACAGGTTCAGATTGCCCTCAGGTAGCCCCTCGTTTAGCTATGAACTCTTCCCCCATAGTTGTTTTCGCTCTGCACGCGAGATGCGGATTCAGTGCCGCCGCTCCCATCACGCGCTGCGCGTAGGGCACCACAAGAAAATTCTCTCTCCAACCCCCGTTCAGCTATACAAATTGACACAGCCACCGTGGCCATCATAAAGTAATAACACTTAGGGCATCAAGACGACAGCACTGTGCGGATGGGTCGCGCCATCAACTAGGCTTTATCGTTATTATCACGGGAAGACAAATTCTTATCGTGGGGAGAATTTTTAGTGGTATATTGCAAACAATAAGATATCGCCCATCCCTACTGCCCGCATACAGACATTCTGACAATAAGCGTCTTACAAAAGTTTAATGACTATTTTGTGTGAATGAGTGATCAAAATGGTTCACGTTGTTTTGAAGAAAAAAAACAAGGCAACAACATCCAGTTCTGAAAAGCCTTGTGAACAAAGGTTTGTTAAGGTTCAAAGGTTGTGTGTTATATGGCCTGATTTCATTAACTTAACATTTTAGTTCTCAAAAACTATGCATAAACATTATCTCAAAACTACAAACTTTGATGTACATGTTGCTCACATATTACTGTAGCCTGTTTGTGCTGAATACAGTGTAATTAGACTTTAACCATTAATATGCTTTAAAGCAACTGAAAAAAAACAAAAAAAAAACACAAATGTCAGAGCATGTCAAGCTTCTTCAGGGCCACAACATACCGTTAGTATTATTTACATATTAATCTAAACACCTGTTCCCAGCAGCATAGGTGGGGTTGGAATATTTGATGCCAAACAATATTTGTCAGATGCAAATGTAATAACACCCATACGCAAATACAGTTCCAGTGTTTCCCCTACAATGTATTCACAGCGGCGCAGCGCCGCCGCTGGATTTTCAGCGCCGCTGCAAGTTCTTCACATAATCAGTAATATTCTTGGGGAGAATCTGTTCTTTACTTTTTATATTTCTGTCAACTTTTACTCCACTACATTTCCTACATAAAATGTATACTTTTACTCCGATAAATTTTCCCAAAGCATTTTTGTTACTTACTAAAAAATAAATTCGTAAGACTGTAAGCAAGCGTGTGCAAACAAATGCTCGCACAACCGCGGTGATCTTGCATCCGTTGCTATAGCGACTGACACGTGAGACTGCGTGCTGCACAGAGCGGGACACGGGACAAGCGGGATTTAAAACAGACAACAAAACGGTAGGTTATACACTACAGTACATGCTTTACTATCACTATAAAGTAATTAATTTGTTGACTAGATGCTGTATTAATGCAATCGAGGCTGATGCTAACATTAGCACCTCAAGCAGATAAAACAATGCAAGTCTGACAAAAACACATGCAAGTCTGACCCAAACGTTTAATGCCACGTTTGTTACCATCTATTTGCATTCTTTTATATCCGTCTGGACACTTTTATGCAGCGAAGTGGCATATTTGAAGCTAGTGACATGAGGAATCAAACTGTATCCTCATGCAGCCGACAGAAACATAAACAAATAAGAAACTCATTCGTGTTTTTTTAACATCACTGTAGCATATTTTGATTAGATGACCATCAAGTGTTCTACAGTAGAAGCAAATAAAGTTTGAAATATACATATAATATACATAACTGTGTCTAATTTCAATGATATGACTGTGTCCTGCAGCCCATACGTTCTGAACATTACGGCTACAATGTTTGGCTATCCCATGGATGGGGTCTTGCTCCGCCACAATTTATGGTGTCATTGTCCAATATGCCAATGTTAAACTTCAGCAATTCCTCTGATCCATTCCCTTTGTTAAAACGAACAGTCGCTCAGGCACACTTCAGTCAAGTATTGAGGAAGGTCTGTAGTTGAATAGGTTAGGATAGCTAAGTTACTTTATCGGGTTAATTGCGAGTGAGCTGTATATTATGGTAACTGAGGAGTGACATAGAAGAATAATGAGTATTTACTTTTTTATATGCGAGTTTGTTGTTTTGGGACACCTACTGCCCACAGCCCTGATAGCTAAATCATATTAATTTTTTCAGATGAGTCTACTAAACTGGTTGGTGAAGAGAAAGGCAGATGGGGACCATGGAGGAGCTGAGGTTAGCTGGCATGTCCAGAGGACCCCAGAGGCTTTGTCACTTTGTGGGGCTTCAGTGTCACATGAACCTTCACAAATAATTCTAATATGATGATATGTGATGTTCTTTTTTTCTTTTTTTTTTTTTTAAGATTATTTGATTAATAAGTAAAAAAAAAAATAACATAATGTAATAATATTTCACACTATTAGGCTACTGTTTTTTACATTCTAAAAATTATTCCGGAGGTGCATGCCCCCAGACCCCCCGCGCGCGGCTTGGTAACAACCTCCGGCACGTAACAGCACCGCTGCTGGAAAATTTTCTAGGGGAAACACTGCAGTTCCCATGTGTCATACAATGGGGCCATGGTTTAACAAATCCAGATCCTATAGTTCATTCATTCCTACAAGGAAAAACTTAAAATAACGGCTAGAAACCCAAAACTCATCAGCATTGGGATAAAAAAACAAATAGGATGCATAACGCATGAACTTACCGTCACGGACTTCAGCGTCATACCGTGATAGGTTCCCATAGTGTCAATTTTGAAACCCTCCGTTTCTGTAAAAAAAAAAACATTATTTTATATATATATATATATATATATATATATATATATATATATATATATACTCAATTTCCAGTAAGCCTCAAATCCATTTTCAGGTGCTTTATAATAATCATCATAAATAGATAATGATCCACTTTAGAACCTCTTCACAAATTTAGCAAACTGTGGGTCACAAACCACAAGAGATCTCTAATGCCGGGCTCAGACTACAGGAGTTTTTAAATCCTAACCGATTATGAAATCTGGTTGCATCACGCACAGAGAATCTTTACAGATTTGATCCCTCTCATATCTCAAACATGCACACACTACAAGATTTGAAAATTGTGGCACATCACACACTACAAGATTAAGATTAACATGACAGGAGAAGCGGATGTAAACATGTACGTAGCAGATGGTCATTGAGGTCTCAACAGGTTGCCTTTACATTTGCCCAGATCTTTCTACACTCACCCGGTATGTTCAAAACCAACGCAATTCTCCCCAGCTCTTTTCTTTGTCTATATACGATTATCATATTTCCAAAAACATGTTATACAAGCACAGGGTATCTGCAGGTTTCACCAAGTCAAATTTAAGACTTTTTAAGACCTTTTCAAGACCATTATGAATTAAATTTAAGACCTATATCACGCAATTTAAAAAAAAAACGTACAAAAGGAAATGCAGAATCACAAAATTACTTGCAAAGCAAATTAATTTATTCAAATTGAACAAAGTATTAGTAATCTTGCACTTCCTCATAGCTCAATCCCACCAGGATTAATATACAAACACACTACCGGTCTAAAGTCTGAGAACGGTAAGATTTTTAAATGTTTTTACATTCTGCTCACCAATGCTGCATTTATGTTATTAAAAATACAAAAAGCTGTAATATTGTGACAGTTCTGTTGTGACTGTTTTCTATGTGAATATATAGTAAAGTGTCATTTATTCCTGTGATCAAAGCTGAATTTAACATCATTACTCCAGTCTTCAGTGTCACATGACCCTTCACTAAATCACTAATCATTCTCATATGAGGATCTGATGATCAACAAACATTTATGTTTATTATCAGTGTTGAACACAGTTGTGTAAAACATTTTTTTTGGATTCTTTGATGGATAAAAAAAAAGTAAAAAAAAAAAAAAAAAGATTTCTGAAGGATTATGTGACTCTAAAGTCTGGAGCAATGATGCTGATAATTCAGCTTTGAATCACAGAAATAAATTCTATTTAAGATATATATTGAAATATAGTTATTTTAAATAAAAAAACATATTCACAATAATACTGTCTTTGCTGTATTTTGGATCAAATAAATGCAGCCTCGGTGAGCAGGAGAGACTTCTTTAAAAAACATTTTAAAAATCGAACCGTTCTCAAACTTTTGACCGGTAGTGTGTGTGTGTATGTATATACATTTTTTGTGAGATCAAAATTACTGATTTTGTGATGGTCATTTTCAGAAATGTGCATGTTTCTTTTTTTTTTCATAATTAGGATGCCACATTTACCATATCATTATATTAGATGCACAATAGTCACACATGGCAATAAAACAAACAAAATGCATGAATCTTGTTTGACAATAGGACAAATAAATACAACTTAAATATACAGATACAAACAGTGCTTTAAGTTTAGGGCTACTGTTTGTTTTTCCCCGTTGTTGTTGTTTGATTAATACTAACGACACAGGCAGGAGGGGGTATAGGCTCGGCTATATTGGGTTGCTTTCACTTTAAGACCTACAGTAATGATGAGCCCATAGATATGGATATGTATGAATATGCCTAGATTCGGTTCACTCGCGCGAGCGCTGACCGGCGGCAAACGCCTGCAGAATCCGCGGCCAGTCTGACATCAGTCCGTGTGTCAGTAGCGAATGAGTTCGGGGTTTTCACCGCTTTTTAAACTCTTTGTTTAGTGCTATCGGGCATATCAAACTTTTATTTGGTCATTATACGAGATGGCAGGTGAGAAAGATTCGCCTTTGCTATCACGATCGCGTGAACTGGAAGAACTGGAGAACTGAAGCTGAAGAATAAAATCCGTTTGATGCGTCTGTGGTACAATCAGAAAGAGCCTCGCGCCAATAACATGAAAGCTGATTGGCTGCTATATAAGATGCATGTTGGTCTCTCACTAGCGAAAAAACGAACTAACAACACACACACACACACACACACACACACACACACACTCTCTCTCTCTCTCTCTCTCTCTCTCTCTCTCTAAAACATTGCGGGAGCATTTCAATGAGCAATGGAGTAGCGTTACATGGACTTAGGAAAATTAAGACCCGTTTAAAATTATTTAAGACCTAGAACTCAATACTTCAGCGAATTTAAGACTTTTAAGGACTTAAAATTTTGATTTTGAATTTAAAGACATTTAAGACTTTTTAATATCCCGCGGGGACCCTGAAGCAGTGTTGTTGTTGCAACACTTCCACACGCCATTCTGCCATCATCTCCGCTGTTCAATGGACCCGGACAGCCAATTCTTTGACGGTCGCGATTTAAAAAAAATGCTCTCATTCACTCATTTCATTGACTAATATGAAAGAACTGATGTAATCATTCCGATTTAAAATCTTAAATATCAAATGGGGCAGATCGGGAGGAAAAAGATTTGATCTGTAAACACCTCACATTACCAGATAATCTCAACCAAACATCGGAACCGACCAATGTCATGGACAAGACTTCCTCAGATTGTCGGGAGGGGAAAATCGGGCATAAATCAGCCTAAAACTCCTGTAGTCTGATCCCAGCTTAACAGGTCACCCAGCCATTGATTTAAAAGGAAATAAAGAGGGGTTTTTTATGTCTGTGCAGATATTATATTCTATTAAAAATGCTTTTTTTTTGCTGCTGCATTACCATTTAGTCAACATGTTTGGTACTTAAAAGGGTCAAAACTCAAGCTGGTGAAAACCAACTTACCTTCTTTTCCTTTGAATCGCTCCTGATCGTATCTATTGTAGGCAGCTGGGACTGGCTGTTTATTTCTTGTTGCTGGATCCTATAAGATGAAACAATATATTTGTGAGCCAGTTGAACCTGATCTAAACCTTATAAATGTATATGGATTTGTCAATTCTAAACCTACTCTGAAACTCAGAGTTTGTTCAACTAGCTTCATGCAAATGAAGTCCTTCGGAAAATTCAACTACTAGACATGATTGTTGTCAATTTAAGGGAAGTAACATTAATTGGCGAACTTATAAATACAGTAGGAAAGAAATACTTTGGCACAGTGGTGGCACTTACAGTGGCATGAAAAAGTATGTGAACTGCTTGCAGAATCTGTGAAAATGGGAATAAATTTTAAATCAAAATAAGAGGGATCATACAAAATGCATGTTATTTTTTTATTTAGTACTGTCCTGAGTAAGATATTTTGCATAAGAAATGTTTACATATAGTCCACAAGACAAAAAAAAAAAAGTCGAATTTATTAAAATGACCCTGATAAAAAGTTTATGAACCATTGATTCTCAGTGCGGTGACGTTCCCTGGATGATCCGCGGCCGTTTTTTTTGTTTTGTGATGGTTGTTCATGAGTCCCTTGTTTGTCCTGCCCAATGTTCTTCAGAAAAATCCTCCAGGTCCTGCACATCCTTCAGTTTTCCGCACATCTTTTTCATATTTGAACCCTCTCCAGCAATGACTGTATGATTTTAAGATCCATCTTTTCACACTGAGGACAATTGAGGGACTCAAACACAACTACTAAAAAAGGTTCAAACATTCACTGATGCTCCAGAAGGAAACAAAATGCATTAAGAGCCGAGGGGTGAAAACCTATTGAATTTGAAAATCAAGGTAAATTGTACTTAATTGGTCTTCCGGGAAACATGCAAATGTCTTCTGTTGCTTCTGAAGGGCAGTACTAAATAAAAAAAAAAAATATTTAAACAAAATAAGAAAAATTCATCCTGTTCAAAGGTTTTTCAGCTATTTTTTCGTCTTGTGGACTATATGTTAACATTTTTTATGTAAAATATCTTACTCGGGACAGTACTAAATAAAAAATAACATGCATTTTGTATGATCCCTTTTATTTAGTTAAAATTATTCCCATTTTCACAGATTCTGCAAGCGGTTCACATACTTTTTCATGCCACAGTATTACGGCCTTCATCTGCCCATGTTCTGCTGTTAAAGCAAAAAGGGATAAATGCATCGCCAAGTCCTTTAAAGTTCCGTCAAAAAAACTTTATTTTTTACATAAAGTTGAAACGGAAACAGAAATCCCAAACAGAGATTCTCACATGATTGAAGCAGCTTGGTTGTGTACTCACCACCTGAGTTTGGTTCTGAGTCTGTCTCTGTTCAGGGGCTCGACCTTCTTCCCGTGCCTTCACTGATTGTAGGATGGCAAATATATTTTTGGAGAAGTTCTACAACATCAAAAGAACAACATGTTCAGGAGATAATATTCTTTAAAGAAAAATGTACACTTGTCTTTCTTTTTTCTGCACAATTGATTGAATAACAAAGATCATTAAAAAAAAATGCAAGCCCACAAACATCAAACATGACTTTAACCAAGTTATGAGATTGTGACGTTCAATTTTGAATAATACTGTTTTTTAAAAACACATTATTATTAAAAATGCTACAATTGTTGCAGTATGTTAATTATCTAAGTTTGCTACACATTGAAAACATGCTTCAACCTCACTGGGATCAATACACTAAAAGTGACACCACACAAGATAAAATCTTCATACATTTAGGTTAGTGCTAGGCAGTATAACCAAATATTTATATCACTATTTTTCTAAATTATACCGGTTTTGTGGAATATGATAGTATTTTTTTCACCTATGCATGACCAGGTGTTAACCACATTTTCTACTAATTGAAAGCATAAATACTGCAGTAGATTGACTAGAATGTATGACCATGGAGAGAGAAAAAAAGTTGAGGGCACCTTAAAGCATTTTAAAAATCTAACCCTATATAAGAACAAACTGCCAAAACAAGGGAGAAACGCGGAAGAACATTTAAAAGGTCTAAGGTTATTTGCAATACATTTAAGAGCACTAGTCTCTGAACAACTGGCACATGCTAGTTTAACACAAAGAATAAAGCAGTACATTTTTTGCCCATTCTTCTTTGAATTGTCAGTCTATTAACTTGCATCATTGTCTTTGGTGTATCAGAATAATCCAGTCATCGCGGTCGTTATCAGACTTAAGGCTGTTGTATCAGTGTCCTTGTTTGCATATATACTTCATTGAAGAAGACGTGATGAAATGTGCGTATACACGCTGCTGGTTCATGTTTACAGCACTAGTATATGAAATATGTCCATAAAAATTTTTACGCGCACTCACTACAGTCTGCATCTGATATGATCCATGTGGTGAGCGTTGTTAATCTTCGCAGCACTCCACGCAGAAAACGCTCTCATGCGCGCCACGTTGATTGAATTATCTGCTGTCGTTATAGGCTGAATCCGAAATCGCCCCCTAAACCTTAATTAATTAAAAAATATCCACTAATATAGTTACATTTACATTTATGCATTTGGCAGACAACTTACTTACAGTGCACTTATTACAGGGACAATCCCCCTGGAGCAACGTGGAGTAAAGTGCCTTGATCAAACACACATTGCTGGTGACCAATGGGATAGAACCAGCAACCTTCTGCGTATCAGTTCAGTGGTTTAACCCACTGGACCACCATCTCTAGTTCACTTGAAAGAGTGAATGAAAACGAATGTGTGAAGTCGGACAGCCGTTGTGTACATCGGCTGTACACTCGTTATTGCGGTGCAATGTGGGATTGAATGAGTTCACTCAATAACATCCACTATGGTTTCAGACACCACTACAAATGGCTGTCCCCTCAAATAGTGAGGGTAATATTTGAAATCGCCGCCTATTTGAGGGTATAGGGGGCGATTTCGGATTCAGCCATAGGCTGTGCCCTCACTACAGTGCAACAGTGAAAAGGAACCCCTCTCAAACAGTGTCGCTCTAGGGCTGGGCGATACGGCCTAAATAAAAAATAAAATATACGATTTAAATCTTTCCCCCCCTCCTACTTAAAATCCATCTGCAGATGACAAAGAAATTGTTAAAAACAAGTTAACTTTATTGTGTTTACGTAAAATACTTGCGGCTTGGTAGCACATACCTGGGGTCCAAAACTTTCAGCATGTGCATAAACCCCGGCTATTCCACAGTATAAATGGGCACCATATCTTTTGCAATATACATATAAAAGGTTTATGAATTGATATGCAGATAAAATTCACTTTTATTAATAACAGTAATGTGCAAAAAAGTATTTGGAAAATTTAAATATGCTGCTCTATATAGGTTACCATTGTTCTTTTATAGTGTCACACTGAACTGACCGACAGCTTCAGTGACTATTAAAGGGTGTCTTTACTTGGTTTCTGGGTAATTTAGTCACAATTTGAAGAAAAGTTGTGTTTTTCATGAGACCGTGACTTCCTAATTTTGTCCATATATTAGGGAGTGGAAATGGCTAATAAGTGCTCCTCTGCTGCCATCTACTGGTTATAGTGGGCATTCCATATCTTTTTTAAATAAAAGTGCTTGTTTGCCACAAAGTGGTCTACACATAAATAAATTTAAAAAATTTGACTATTTCTTCCACAATAGTGCTTGAATTTAATTCTCAAAAGGTTGTACGAACCCTGAAATGAATAATGACAACAACATTAAATCCATGTGGTGTTACTACATTAACTCAATGGTGAATGTTGGTGATTTGTGACTGAAACCCCTGATCTTCGCTCATGTGGTCTCAATGTTTCTTGGGTTTTCCACGTCAGCGTTGTTTGATCTGATATCTGTGGTTTATAACAGTGAATTCTGCGTCGAACGCTTCCACTAGATCTTGCAGATGTTTAGACCAGTTTTTCAGATGTTTAAAAAAAAAAAAAAAAAAAAAAAGTTCTGTCCTGTGTGTTCTGTGCTAGATTAACTGAGACTTGTTACAGCACTTGCATACTGTTGCCCTTGACTGTTCTAGTTGCTTCTTTTGCTCTCATTTGTAAGTCGCTTTGGATAAAAGCATCTGCTAAATGACTAAATGTAAATGTACCACGGATTTGGTAGTTAAATGCGTGTATATTAATGAATTCCAAACATTCGTTAATAGGACGCGTGTGCATGCTCATTCATAATTTGCATAATCCCCCACCCATGAGTTACAACTGCAAATGACGTGTGCAGGAACGCTGTGGAATCTTTTGGACTTCTTTCTCAGGCTTGGCTCCAGTATATTGCATAAATGCTAGACTAAAAAGAGACTAATTGGCCATTTGTCTAGCTATAAATATTAAATTATCGTGCGTCCATCAAAGCATTTTAGTCAACTAAAAATGCCTTGTGCTCTTTTGAAAACTGCCATCTAGTGCCACTTGAAAGCGCTTTACAAGGGCAGCATTTTTCTAGCTGAGATACTTTGATTGCTATGAATATGATACAGAATATCCATGGCAGTAATGCGTTACTAGCATCTCATTTTGAAGAATATTACTGAATATAAAAAATGCAGTAAAAATCAGTATGAACTTCTCAGTCGGTATACAAGTGGGATGATTGGTCGGTGTAGTTTTTGTCCCACCCCTCCTCCACAGTGATTGGACGGCCAGGTAAAAAGTGACAGTGACGAGCGCTGCCTATTACCCAACGTTGAACAGTAAAAAAAAAAAAAAAAGACAGGGCAAAATCAACTCTTGAAATATTATGGTGGTACATTGTGCATCAAAATGCAATGTCATCAGTTTGCCAAAATTAGAACATTCAAACACACGTGGTAAGGAGCAGGTGTAAATTTCTTTCGTACCCACTAACATTTTGAAAATAAGAACATTTTCGTGAATCCGAAAATTCATGTCAGAGCGGCTTTACGAACGATTTACACACAAATTCGTTCTGCTTGTGTTTCATGAATGAGGCCCAATGAGTTTATTATTTATGAAGGTGATCATTATAAGAAAAAAAAAAAAGAAAAAATCATAAACATTTGAAGGCAACATGATGTTTAAAAGTAAACATTGTTTATAAAAAGATGTGAAAAAGTGAAAAATAAGCAACTCTATACACCCATAATAATAATAATATTATTATTATTATTATTACATTGAGAAGTAGCTGAATCTATTGTATAACAGTAGCATATTTCTCTCAATTTCAAGGTAAAACTAACTTTTATTTTGACAGGTTACCGTGAAGACCTTTTGAGTTTCTGTGGGTAGGGCTGGGACGGTTACCGCATTACCGCAACACCGTGGTCACGTGACGCCTACCACGGGTCTGAGATCGTCACCGTCATCACCGCAAAAAAAAAAATTGGCCTGCACGTGTGCACGTTGTGTCTAATTCCATGGATTCATTGATTCTAATGACATGGATTGTGTCTAATGACATGCATGTCTTATATGGATTCAAGGTTTTCTAAACAAAACTTGATCAAAAGATGGAGCAAATCCGACCTTTCGCGAGTTGGGGAGCGCAATGTTCCATTATAACATTCCATTTGTATTGTCTATTAGGCCTATATGCGAGAGTACCTGTGTAATGTCTTGTAGCCTATAATTTGAATTTAATTTTATAAGCAGGACCTCAGTTTTTAATTGCACGTGCTTAACACAATTCTCTCACGTGGTTGCGCAGCCGACAATAGCGGGTAGGTAGATAGAAGTCATGAAAGCAGAAAAAGAACGCACCACCCGGGCCATGGGTTTGTGTCGAACGCTGGTGACCGCTTTCTCCCATAGCTGGTAAAAAAAAAACAACAGCTTCAGAAAGAACAAACTGAGCTGGACCTACCTCAGTACTCCTTAGTAGGCTATAAGTTTTAACTGTCTTCCAACTCTGTTTGGGAAAGATTGACTACAAATAAGCTGGGCCTGAGAAATTTCATTTAATATAATCAATAAATAATTTATTTGTAGGCAATTCAATATAAGTAGGCTATGTGATTCTGAAATTCCAATTTCATTAAAAGGCTATCAAAAAAAGATATCCGTCTGGCAGGCTTTCAATCACAGTAGTGTGCGATACTTTGTTAAATTAAATAGCCTTTGTTAAATATTTGAACCACTGAGACAAAAGTGCACACAATATATATAAATTAATATAAATGTAAAACTATGTAATATAAATAATAAGTAATATACAATCATGGTAGTGTGAGCAGTGACACTTTATTAAATAGCACCACTGAGACAAAAAGCTTTTTTTTTTTTTACATAAAGGTGAAAAGGAAACAGAAACCACAAACAGACACTCACTCTCACAGAGACACATGTTTTTTTTTCGTCGCAATCTCAAAATCGGTGCCACTGCATGCTCAATCCACTCTGTGCGTTTTGTTTATGAGCTCGCACACACCAGCTACACAGGACTAAATTTGTTTAACATTGTATTAAACCAATACATTTACTTCATCAGGGCTCGAAATTTACTTTTTTACTTGGTAGCACTGGTGCTTCAAAAAGTTAGGAGCACCAGCAAAAATTTTGGAGCACCACAACTTAAATATGTATATTATATAATGTGTGTGTCTGTGTCAAATAAATCGGTCATTCAATTGTCAGAATAAAAAAAGAAGTTGCTTGTCTGGAAAAAAATATTATTGGTTATTTATAGAGTGGTCACTGTATCAGCTCACATCGGGCACATACCGTGCAGTAATAAGCAGGCGTTTTGTAGAGAAATGAAAACAGGCCGCACCTAAACAATTATATTAACTTGCACAAATGCTCCCAAATATTTTTTGATATCGCACAGATTTAATTTCAGCCGCATATGTTCATAGACATCCTACTCTAATATTTGTGATGTGATCTAGAAAACCCATCACATGGTGAAATTTTACCTCTTATAGCTTTTGATATCATATGAAAGCTGGGACCAAGCCCATTTCTTTCTTTCGTGGCTTGTCTGAAACAAAAGTTATGGTTATCTGAAGTTGGCTGATCGCTATGAGTTTTAAGAATGGAATTGAGAAGAACAGGTTTAAATAATCGTCACCTCCTTTTTTTCTGCATAGACATGAAAATGCACTATGCAAACTTAATGGCTGTAATTCAAGAATGGTGCACTGGCTCTGCACCAATATACCTAAACGCGCTTGTTCAGACTTACACACCCTCCAGGAGCTTACGTTCTGCCAGTGAACGACGCCTTGTAGTGCCATCCCAAAGAGGCATGAAATCACTCTCACGGACCTTTTCCTGGACCGCCCCCACCTGGTGGAATGACCTGCCTATCTCAATTCGAGCAGCCGAGTCTGTAGCCATTTTCAAAAAACAGCTAAAGACACATCTCTTCCAGCAGCACCTGACCAATCAAGAATAACACTTAACATTCTATTCATTTTCTGTCTGTCTAATTTATAAAAAAAAAAAAGTTCTGTCCTGTGTGTTCTGTGCTAGATTAACTGAGACTTGTTACAGCACTTACATACTGTTGCCCTTGACTGTTCTAGTTGCTTCTATTGCTCTCATTTGTAAGTCGCTTTGGATAAAAGCGTCTGCTAAATGATTAAATGTAAATGTAAGAATGCTTTGGAATATATACCCAAGATTGGTCTTGTTTTAAAGACAACACATGGCAGATTATTGTATAAGTGAAATAAATTATGAAAGTAAAATAGAAAAACAGTTATAAAAGTTTATGAAATTTTTTATATGTAATTGTTTATATTTTATCATATGCATTTTACTAAACATATTTTACTCTAAAACTACAAGAAAATCAAAGCCAGAAATATGAACAAGTTGTGTTCCAAATTTTAGGTTGATATACATAAAAAAAAAAAGCTTTCAGTAACACTTTGTTTGGGCGCAGTACTAGGGCTGCAACTAATGATTATTTTGATAATCGATTAATTGGTCGATTATTATTTTTCTCGGTTAATTGGAAAAAACCCATTTTTATATTTTATTGGCAAAACCGACTATTCCACATCCTGTCTAATGCTGTCCATCAAACAAACGTGTCAGCTGAGTGCTATGAACACACACATAGTGAATATATCTACCATTACATAAATTAACCATGGTTTTACAATGAACAAAACAATAGTAATCGAGAATAGTAATTAAAAACAATAGTAAAAAAAAAATATATACACACACATACACACATTTTTGAAATGTATATACATTTCAAATTTTTCAAACAATTCTCTCTTTGTAAACTTCTTTGTTCAATGCATGTGAGTGCTGCCATATGTTCGAATATGACATTTTCGCCGTCATCAAGGAAATCACTCACTGCTCTTGATTGAATAGCTTTTGTAAGTTTAATAGGATTAATCTTTAATTTATACAGTCAAATATGCAATGCTATTTTACATTTGATCAATTTCTGTACCTGAAAACTAATGTTAGACGTACCTGAAAAACCTGAAAAGCATAGGCCAACTAATAAAATTAACTATCTTTGCTCAATAGTATTTCTTTGTGCTGCTGCTTGTATTTCAATTATTTGTTCTTATTATTTTCATTTTTATTTGACAGAAGTCCTTTTTTCCCTGAACATAGCAAATACTGAACCGTACCGAAACGGTGAACCTAAAACCGTGATACAAACCGAACCATGAGCAATTACACCCCTAGCGTAATGTATGCGAGGGGGTGCCACAAAATGGAGAACATTTTCAAAGGGTGCCATGACTGAAAAAAGGTTGGGAAACACGGATCTAAAACATTAGAGAAGACAAGTCTTTTCAGCTTGCCTAAAAAAGTGAATTTTGCCAAGATATTTTTAGAGATGATAGACAAGATGTTATAGAATAATAATTTAATGACAACCCAATTTTGACAAAAAATGTTTTTACATTAAACCTATTCTTCGACCTCACTGAAAACGTTCCAGCGTGACATCGGACGGGTTTTCCCAGATCGTATCACATATCCATTCTGTACTGGTATCGGATGAATCAGAGCATTTTGATGAGTACAAGTATAAGTACACAAGAGCAGTATTGGTCCCCGATACAGATACTGGTTGGTATCGGCGCATCACTAATTTTCACAAACAATGAACAGATTCATCTGATGCATGAGTGTAAATAGTTTAACAACATATATATATATATATATATATATATATATATATATTATATATATATATATTTATTTATTATGGAAGCCCGTTTCCGCCACTAAGTAAAAAAATAAGAGTAATTGCGACTTTTTATCTCAGAATTATTAAGTCAGGGTTATAAAGTCAGAATTCTGAGATATAAACTCGCAATTGCGTGATATAAAGTCAGAATTCTGAGATATAAACTCACAATTGCAAATTATAGTCAGAATTCTGAGATATAAACTTGCAATTGCGTGATATAAAGTCAGAATTCTGAGATATAAACTCGCAATTGCGTGATATAAAGTCAGAATTCTGAGATATAAACTCGCAATTGCAAATTATAAAGTCAGAATTCTGAGATATAAACTTGCAATTGCGTGATATAAAGTCATTGATCTGCCGCGACCCTACACATGATGAGCGCCACCCTCAGGTGACTGTATGTAGCGACAGATCATACTGGACACACTCGCTCTCTAAGGACATTGTGAATTACAGCACATTCTGCGGGTGGTGGAGTTCTGGGGATCATATTTCCATAATAACACATCAGAATATGTTCAATGAACGTTGCCCCTCACATCCGTTTTCTGTTGTTTCTACGCCAAAGCTTGCGCTTAAAATCCCCTCAAGAGCGCGTTTGCTCAGAGATATTAATGCCGTTCAGATAAGACAATCATTCCATCATTAGCAGCTAAAACTACAGCTAATATACTCATTAATGTGTTCACAACTCATGTGTCGGGTCGCGGCAGATCAATGACTTTATAACTCGCAATTGCGACTTTATATCTCAGAATTCTGACTTTATATCTCACAATTGTATGGATTTTGGGACCCTGGGCCCCGCTGCACCTCACCTTGATAGCCCATTGCAATATGATGCTGGAGGGGGTCTATCCTGTGCAATGGCCATGAGGGGTATCAGAGGCAGCTTTATAATACCTTATTATTAATGGCTGTATCAATATTACCATTATTAATAATATTACTATTATTATTATCATTACTATTACAACTTCTACTATTATCATTACTATTAAAGGGTTAGTTCACCCAAAATTGAAAATTCTGTCAGTAATTACTCACCCTCATGTTGTTCCAACCATGTAAGACCTTCGTTCATCTTCGGAACATAATTTAGTATATTTTTGATGAAATCTGAGAGCTGTCTCACTCCTCCATAGGCTTTCAGAGGGACTGAAACTTGATGGCCCAGAATAGTAAGTAAAAACGTCATTTAAGGAGTCCAAATGACTACAGTGGCTCTGTATTAAGTCTATCATGCGACGAAAATACTTTTTGAGCGGAAAAACAACAAAAATAACGACTTTATCCCACTATTATTGTTCAATTTGAGCCTCTGACGAGAGTTCGCGGGAGTGCCACGACGCATGCGCGAGAACTTGCGCATGCGTCGTGGCACTCCCGCGAACTCTCGTCAGAGAGTATATAGTTCGCGGGAGTGCCACGACGCATGCGCGAGAACTTGCGCATGCGTCGTGGCACTCCCGCAAACTCTCGTCAGAGAGTATATAGTGGGATAAAGTCGTTATTTTTGTTGTTTTTCCGCTCAAAAAGTATTTTCGTCGCATGATAGACTTAATACAGAGCCACTGTAGTCATTTGGACTCCTTAAATGACGTTTTTACTTACTATTCTGGGCCATCAAGTTCCAGTCCCTCTGAAAGCCTATGGAGGAGTGAGACAGCTCTCAGATTTCATCAAAAATATACTAAATTATGTTCCGAAGATGAACGAAGGTCTTACATGGTTGGAACAACATGAGGGTGAGTAATTACTGACAGAATTTTCAATTTTGGGTGAACTAACCCTTTAATGGCTGTATCAATATTACCATTATTATTATTACTACTATTTTTTTTTGTCCTCTTCCTGATCCTGTAACCTCCCCCTCATTCCAGATGAAATTAGTGTATTTGTACATATGTTTATCATTGCTACTACTGCTAATACTATTATTACTATTGATCATTTCTTATTAATTTGATGTATCATTATCATTATTGTTGATATTGTTATTACTATTATTATTAATATTGCTATTACTTTTGCTGTTGTCACCTTCCTCATACCCCATTTTTCTTTTTTTGGGATACTATTACTATCTTCATTATTATTGTCATTTAAAGGTTTATTTATTTATTTTTTTTACTGTGGTTATGTCTGTTGTACTTCCCTACATGCTCCTTTATTCAAATATTTTTCCATTCCCACACCCAGTTACACACACACCCAAATCGTACTGACCATAATGTATGTTTTGTTGGTCTATGTCATTTTAATCTAATTTCTCATTTGTAAATATTGTACTTGTCTGTTTGCATACAAAAAAAAAAAAAAAAAAAAAATTATATATATATATATATATATATATATATATATTAGGGGTGGCACGGTACATGGAAAAAAACTGAACCGTTCGGTTTGCTTGTCTCGGTTCGGAGTGTGTGCGTCGCACGGTTCGCGCATGCGCAATGTATCCTCGTGCCGTATGTTACCTCAGACAGTGGGTGTCCTTTTCTCGCGAAATAAGAGGTGTGTGTGGACATTAGTGTTGTAGTCAAGACCACCTAAACCGAGACCAAGACAAGACCAAGACTTTGAAGGGTCGAGACCAAGTCAAGACCAAGACCAAGACAGGCCGAGACCGAGTCAAGACCAAGACCAAGACAGGCCGAGACCGAGTCAAGACCAAGACCAGTGCAAATCCCCACATTGCATGACACACTTCTGATAAAATGTGGAATATGCATACGATTGGCACTTCTCTCGTGTGTGTGGGTGTGTAAGAGAGATGTTTTGATAAAATAATCAACAGGCATTGCCGATATGTGGGAATTTATCTTTTTCTTCTATAAGCAAATAAATGCGAATAAACACTTAAGAGCGGAAATGAACTTAACCATTTATTCAGAACTCCTTTTCAATGGTTTGCCATCCACCTAACACGATGCAGGCATTTTGGCCAAAAAAATTACAAAAATTGTAATTGGGAGAACCTCAAACATTGATGACATTATATGCCAGACCTGAATGAACTGCCGTGGCAAAACACTTCTAACAAGCTTGCCACCAAGGACAAAACATAAAGCTGTAGTTAATGAGAAAAATAAAATAAAATCTGATCAATGGGAAAAGTGGGTAACACTTTACAATACGGGTGCACTAGTATGCATTAATTCATCCTTAATTAATGCACAGATAATCATGAGTTAATGTATTACTAATGGTGAACTAACCCATTTATTAATGATCACTGCATCAGCAACTAATGAAGATTCTACATGATTAATAGATTAAGTCATCATTAAATTGTTATCAGTTAAATATATCATAATGTATTAATTCCTTAATAACATATTATACTAACTAATCATTTAAATTAATTACCACAACGGGTCAAAGCCACGCATTTCAACTTTCAGTTGTCTGCTTTAATTAATCATTAGCTAATGATTTACAAATGTGTCATTATGTTATGACTTGTTGAGGCACATGACTATTAACTAATTGATTAAGTAATATTTACTTGTGGTTATGGGTTTTGAATTAATTTTGAATTAGTTAATAGTCATGTGCCCCAACAAGTAAAGTCATAACACAATGATACCTTTGTAAATCATTAGCTAATGATTCATTAAATTATTTTATATATTTTAATGTACATGTTGGTAACGTTATTGTGCAGCTTTATTGTGCAACGGGGAAGATCAGTTTGTTTTAACAAATATCTCACATGTGATTTGACTTATGTTTTTGGTTAATATCGCTCAGCACTATGGGTAGGGATGGGTGAACATGAGTTTTGGTCATGGATTTAGTACAGCAAAATTTGCTATCATCACAGCAAAATTTGCTCTCATCACTTGCACTTAGCTTACCTCTCTTTGTGCTTCCTTTCCAAATGTCGATAGAAGTTTGACGTGGTCTCAGTAAGCGTCGCGTTGCAGAACTTACACACTGCTGTATGTTTTCTTTTGGATGCATTGTTGCAGATGAACTCTTTGTGGTTTAGGTAGCCAAATTGTATGACAGAAGATTTGGCTGACATCTCTCCAACAGCCACGGTCACGGTGACGGCACAGCTTGCTCTCCTGTCTCAAGCATTCACGTGTGGAGTGTGTGTGTGATGCGATGTGGGGGTTGGCGGCGCGGCGCGGCGCGGCACAGGGAGGGGAGGGGAGTAAAAACTAAAAGTATTTAAAATTAGACACGAGTCAAGCTTTTGGTCTGAAGTTTTTTGTCTAATCATCACAGTAATGATGTTAACAAATAATTTCGTGATATGCTCTCAGTTGTGGTCTTGACCGGTCTTGAAATTAAATCCCGAGTCCTCTGAGTCCGAGACCGAGACGAGACCGAGTAAAAATGCGGTCGATTCCGAGACGAGACCAAGACCTTTAAAAAGTGGTCTCGAGACCGGTCTCGAGACCAAGACCGATCTCGAGTACTACAACACTAGTGGACATACAGTAAAGTAAAAGTGGAGTGCTGCAGGTCACTTCACATGTAGAAATGAAAGTGGGAGAGATAAGGAAGGCTGCCCGGAGTTGGAGGATGCGCTAGCATCGTATAGCAGGGCCGATGCAGTGCGAAGAGCGGGAGCCGCGCCGCACGTGCCCGTTGCGCAGACACACACTGGCAGTGTTTGTCTCACGGTGTTCTCCTCCGACCCCTGTCTGTCTCGTGCTTTGATTTATGATGGGCAACATGTATCTGCTGCAAATGCGACCGTGTTCCCCTCTGTCTCATACACACATGCATATGTTGTATATAAGTAGTTCACATGATAAATGTAACATTTAAAAGTTAAGATATGCTTCTAGTTCTAATAATTTAAACATGCCTTTGAAGTTTGGGCAAAAACTTCTGTCAGTGTTGTGTTTTCGTGTATTTGATGTTATTTTTTCACAGCGCTGGATGTCATATGGTGATTGTGAAACACACGGGACACTTAATGTTAATCAGGTCAGCTGAATTAAAGCCATAGTGCATTGTTCTGATGAAAATTGATATGATAAACATGAAAAATGTTACGCCAGTTAGGTAGACAGCCAGTTAGAAAACAACTTGATATAACAATTTTTAATACTGTATCCTAAATTGTGGATGAATAAACCATATATACCATATAGGCCGAACCGTGGGTTTTGTGAACCGTGCCACCCCTAATTAATTATTTATTTATTTATTTATATATATATATATATATATATATATATATATATATATATATATATATATATATATATATATATATATATATATATATATATATATATATATATATATATATATATATATATATATATATATATATATATATATATATATATATATATATATATATATATATATATATATATATATATATATATATATATATATATATATATATATGCAGAACAATTCAATTTAACTCAATAAACAATTTGATTATTTTTATATGAATTACATGTATTGATTAATGCACTGAATTAATTTAAGATATTACTGTGGCAACAGAGTTAATTATTGAATAGAGATTACAAAATTGAATTGTTCTCAATTCTCATGGTAGGAAAGTTTAGGGACCATGATGGCATTTATTTTTTTAATAGTGGTTAGTGTTAAAGAGCCCTTGTTTTTTCAAGCAAATTAGGGTGATTCCGCTTACCTTGCCGCTGCTCTGTAAAATCGTTGTCCTTGTCCGCCACACTCTTTCTCGGCTCACAATGTCTCTGGTCACGTCTACTTCTGCATCCACAAAGCTTCTCTGTTTCTGCGTGATGTCATCGTCCAGGTCAGGCTTGATAGTAGAACGCTTCTTGGCCATGATTTTAGCCTTGATAGCAGCGATCTTCTCCACAGACATGGCTTCTGACAGAGACCTAAGAATCAGTAGAAGTAGGATTAGCTAAACTGAGGGACTATCAGTCAAAATGTGATTAATCTAAAATTATTGATTGTCCACATTGTCTCCACAACTGTTCAGATTAAATTTGTGTCCATGCTTCTTTTTTCGTTTTCAAGAATATCTGCATTGGTTTCTAAGGCAATGGTGTTGTGTTGGTATGTATATGTCAAAAACAACAATCACCGCAACTTTGAAGAGTTTGCAATACAGATGTTGTCTTATTTACAAAATTACAATGTGTAGCTGCCATGCTGGACTACTGTGTCTTAT
This sequence comes from Romanogobio albipinnatus, assembly GCA_023566225.1. Taxonomy (NCBI): domain Eukaryota; kingdom Metazoa; phylum Chordata; class Actinopteri; order Cypriniformes; family Gobionidae; genus Romanogobio; species Romanogobio albipinnatus. The sequence continues at coordinate 20,195,510 of CM042244.1, read as the reverse complement.
GAGGCAGCGGCAGAAACTTGCTGGTATGAGTGGCTTTATTACGTGTTGTCGTCTCTGACGGTTTCAAATAGGGATGCACGATATTGGATTTTTTTTCACCCCAGACAGATGCAGTTGTAAGCTAAATATTTTATTTTGGGATTTAATGTTTGTGCACATGAAGTGGGGGTGGCATGGCATCAGTTGATGCGGTCTTTAGCTTCAAATAAAAATAAAATACAAATTTAGTGCTCCTTGGATTATTTTTCATCATCCATTTCATAAAATTATTGCATGTCAATAAACTGTATATGAAAGAATTTAATTGACAAGTGTCATGCTTGTGATTTGACATCATTACTGCTTTATTTATTCAGAAAAAGTAGTAACTTCAATTTATTTGTGTATTCTACTTTTCATTTGATTACTGTCACAACAGTGCCCCCCTCTACATATATATACAGTGAGGAAAATAAGTATTTGAACACCCTGCTATTTTGCAAGTTCTCCCACTTGGAAATCATGGAGGGGTCTGAAATCGTAGGTGCATGTCCACTGTGAGACATAAATCGGAAAAAAAAAACTATTTATTTGTATGATACAGCTGCAAATAAGTATTTGAACACCTGTCTATCAGCTAGAATTCTGACCCTCAAAGACCTGTTAGTCTGCCTTTAAAAATGTCCACCTCCACTCCATTTATTATCCTAAATTAGATGCACCTGTTTGAGGTCGTAAGCTGCATAAAGACACCTGTCCACCCCATACAATCAGTAAGAATCCAACTACTAACATGGCCAAGACCAAAGAGCTGTCCAAAGACACTAGAGACAAAATTGTACACCTCCACAAGGCTGGAAAGGGCTACGGGGAAATTGCCAAGCAGCTTGGTGAAAAAAGGTCCACTGTTGGAGCAATCATTAGAAAATGTAAGAAGCTAAACATGACTGTCAATCTCCCTCGGACTGGGGCTCCATGCAAGATCTCACCTTGTGGGGTTTCAATGATCCTAAGAAAGGTGAGAAATCAGCCCAGAACTACACGGGAGGAGCTGGTCAATGACCTGAAAAGAGCTGGGACCACCGTTTCCAAGGTTACTGTTGGTAATACACTAAGACGTCATGGTTTGAAATCATGCATGGCACGGAAGGTTCCCCTGCTTAAACCAGTACATGTCAAGGCCCGTCTTAAGTTTGTCAATGACCATTTGGATGATCCAGAGGAGTCATGGGAGAAAGTCATGTGGTCAGATGAGATTCCACTAAACGTAATTCCACTAAACGTGTTTGGAGGAAGAAGAAAGATGAGTACCATCCCAAGAACACCATCCCTACTGTGAAGCATGAGGGTGGTAGCATCATGCTTTGGGGGTGTTTTTCTGCACATGGGACAGGGCGACTGCATTGTATTAAGGAGAGGATGACCGGGGCCATGTATTGCGAGATTTTGGGGAACAACCTCCTTCCCTCAGTTAGAGCATTGAAGATGGGTCGAGGCTGGGTCTTCCAACATGACAATGACCCGAAGCACACAGCCAGGATAACCAAGGAGTGGCTCTGTAAGAAGCATATCAAGGTTCTGGCATGGTCTAGCCAGTCTCCAGACCTAAACCCAATAGAGAATCTTTGGAGGAAGCTCAAACTCCGTGTTTCTCAGCGACAGGCCAGAAACCTGACTGATCTAGAGAAGATCTGTGTGGAGGTGTGGGCCAAAATCCCTCCTGCAGTGTGTGCAAACCTGGTGAAAAACTACAGGAAATGTTTGACCTCTGTAATTGCAAACAAAGGCTACTGTACCAAATATTAACATTGATTTTCTCATGTGTTCAAATACTTATTTGCAGCTGTATCATACAAATAAATAGTTTAAAAAATCATACATTGTGATTTCTGGAATTTTTTTTTAGATTATGTCTCTCACAGTGGACATGCACCAACGATGACAATTTCAGACCCCTCCATGATTTCTAAGTGGGAGAACTTGCAAAATAGCAGGGTGTTCAAATACTTATTTTCCTCACTGTATTTATATATATATAAAACATTCTAGAGGGCGGTCACTAGGACCTGGAGGAGCCTCTGCTGCTGTGGAGGCTGCTGTGTGCGCTAGAGAGTAGGGAAACGCGATTGTTTTGGGCTAGTTTGGTTGTGAAAACCTGTCACAAATTAAAAACAGCATTTAAAAACTGTCAATATAAAATCACCATATATGCAATGTATTTGCTTGTTTTTACTTCAAGAATGACCACACTGCTGACATTATCTTATCGCTATAGCAGTCCTTGCACAAGCAAGTTATTGCAGGCTCGTATCAACATGTTATCATATCGACAAGGCATATCGGCCGATGCCGATTTTTATATTTTATGCCGATTTTTATATTTTATGCGTTTATCGGCCGATTCCGATGTCGTGCATCCCTAGTTTCAAAACATCTGTTATTATAACCATTATCTGCTCAGATTTCTGGAAACAGATTTCCAGAAATTAAATTTGAATAGGATTTCAAACAACATATGAATGTAGCTCGAAACGGATATGCAAATTTTTTTTTACAAAAAACCTTTGTATGTATTGTGAACTCACATAGTCAGTTATAAAGTGCTCCAATTAAGCTTTCTTAATGGCTCCGAATTTTGTTGTGGAGGTCTCCTACAACAAGTTTACAAAAAAATTTGAATCTTCTCATAATATACATTACAGTGTTACCTCTTTTCTCATAGTGTCTAAAACAGTTCAATAAAGGATTTGGTCTCTCTAAACCCCTCCTTTCCAGGAGCCTACTCTGCTCTGATTTGTCAAATGACCCAGTATGTTGTAATTGGTCGCTTACAGCGCATGTCAGAAACTAAACGGCCATAACCAAATTGGAATTTGACATGCACGTGTGAATTTGATCTGACATGTCAACAACACAAACTGAACTCAGCTACAACTACAGTGTTTGAGGGCAGGTCAAAGTAGACATTGTTTGCGAGCAGCAAATGAAGACCATAAGCAGGCATTATGCAAATTTCTTAAACCCAAGTAGGTTTGTGCAGGAAGTAAGACTGGAATTACTGACAACACGTTTGAGGCATTTCAGAATCAATTCTTTCTTTTGGGAGACAATAACTCCATTTATCTGCTCTGGTTTTTGAAACGTTGCAGACTTTTTACATTCACAAACTGCTATATTACTCACTGCAGTTTTTTATAACTGATACCGATTATGTTTGTGCCCAATAACTGATATATAGAACCAATATTTATTTATTGTGTTATTTGTTTTTTACAATTATAACAACAGCACTGAACAAAACAAACTGTTTTTATTTAACACTTTTTAAACACTGTCATTTTTGCAATTTCACTCCCTTCTTACATACAAAAATTGCATCTTTTTATTTATAACAACATATTAACAACAGGCAAAATAAATTTACAGTCTAATGTTTTCAAAAGGAGAACATAAATGACAGCCGAGTATCAACTCCCCATGAATATAAGCATATCAGTCAATAAGCATTCGTTTTAAAAGGTTTCTGTGTTGTTTAATAGGCTGAAGAGAACGGAACGCGCTGGAATATGCAAACATTTTCAAAAAAATAAACAAAACAGCGAATAAATCGGACTCTCAAATATTACAGAGTCCATCTCATCTGGCACATTATCAGAATTATTAATAATTTAATCGTTTTTGTTGGACTAGATTAGGGATGGGAAGTTTTGTCAATTTCTCATTTCGATCATCGATAGGTCTCAAAAACGAGTACTCGAGTAATTGGGGGTGGGGCTTGTGTGGGGTGCGGGGCGTCTCCGTCATGGAGATATGAAACTATTTTAAGAGTGTTACGAAAAAAAATTATGTTGCCAAATACAAACATCACATGTCTATGAAAACATGAACATATGACTATGTTCATGTAAATAAATAGCACCCTAGCTAGCTTTGCTAGCAGGTTAATAGACTCAACCAAACCTATATTAGATTAATCAGTGTACCTACTTGCATCAGCACAAAAGGACGCGAATGCCCACGTGAACTTGGTCGTGCTAGTTTATACACATTTTAAATGCGCTCTTCCCTTAACAACAACAACGATACACGGGCAACTAAAGCACAGATAATTTACAAAACTATTACAATTGTGTTCTCATTATAATGTTTTGTACATGACAGCTTGGCTCTGCACATCTTGCACTTAATTTTAATTTTCCTGATCAAAGTGACAGACATCACTGCGCGTTTTCGAAGGCATAATGAGAAACAACTTTAAATAAAAAATAGGTCTACTGTTAAAAATATGAGAACGAAATAACGTTGCTGCTAGGGCTGAAACGATTAGTCGACAATAAAACACTGTCGACAAATATCTTTGTTGTCGAGTAGTCGTTTGATCTCATGTGACCTAATGTAAGGGCCTGCAATATTGCGATTTGACCGCTACAGAGCTGTAGCGCTAGAGTGTAATGCAGCCCTTACAAATGTTGTGGTAGAAGAAAACAGCGCGAATGACGGAATGCAAACTAATCTGAACTAGCAAGATGTGGGAAAGTTTCACAAAACTTCAAATTAAGGCTGCGTCTCAATCAGCTCCCCAGGTCAGTAGTCAGGGCACTGATCAGGGAGTTAGCCCATTGATTCTTGTCCTGATCAGTGCCCTGACTACTGAACCAGGAGCTGATTGAGACGTGCAAGGCGAAACGGGAGCACAACGTGCATGTTGAGGAAGAGGAAAGAGGAAACAACTAACTAGCGGTAAATCTCTTTATTAGAGAATGCAATAGTACTAATAATTGTAATAATATTAACAATAATAATATAATTACAGTAATGTGATTATTTATTTAGCATATAATAAAGTTTGATGGAGCTTGGAGTCAGGACTGTTTTTATTATTATTATAACACTATTAGGTATTATAGTCTCATCACTTGCCTGTATTTTGTTCCATATGCATGAAGACTTACAAAAGGCGATCTTAGGAAGAATATCATGTCAGTTACTTTTTCATATTGTTAATTAAAAGGTGAATGAGAATCTGTCAGCTCAATTGTCATGTAAGAGATGAATATTAAGTTATTTTGTCTGCAATGTCATTTACTTCAGGACACAAAGAATGGTAAAAATATTAATCTGCAAATGTCCCTCTTTTTCTGTTTCAGTTCTAAGAAAAGCAGTGGGCCTATTATTGTTTTACAAATGAAGCTCTTAATACTGCTGCCAAGAGATGTTTACATTTTTAAAAAAAATTGTCTGTAATGCAGCTAATTTTTGTTTATTATTATTTATTTTTTCAATTGAAAGCAAACAGAATATTTAAACAATGCTTAGAGAGCATTTGTGTGTGATTTGAGTTCTGAGAACTTGTCTCAAAGTTAATTAAAACAAACATTTCAAAAGCTGAAGTGACTTTTTATATATTATAGGTAGAATATGTATAACTCAATGCTTTAACTAATTGAAAAGATGAATAATCGTTCAAAATTTACTGATTAGTCGCCGATGCCAATGGTGATAATTGATGATTAGTCGATTAATCATTCTAATAATCGTTCGATTAATCTATTATTAAAATGATCGTTTGTTGCAACCCTAGTTGCTGCATTAATATCATCAATGCTTTTGAAAGAGAAATAGCCTATCTAAAAAGAATATAACCGTCTCAAATAACCCAGAGTCGATAATGTCGGGCATTGCATGTGAGCTGAAACTGAAGAGAATGAACACCAGTTGGTAACGGCAGCGCTTTACTAGCTGATTATTAAACTCAACCAAACGTGTCAAGATGAGATTAATCAGATATAGACAACATAAAAGTAATCTTATAGAAAAAGGACACAGACGCGCACATGAACTTCACCGTGCTTGTGGATTTCCTTTAACAGCTACATGAGGAACTAAAGCACAGATAATTTACAACATTCTATTACAATCTTGTTTTCATTATAATGCGATGTATATGACAGATTAGCGCTGTACATCTTGCACTTAAATGCATTTCATGATCACAGTGATTCCAGGCATTACTGCAGCAGTTTCACTTTATTTCGCCGGTCTGGAAGGTGTGCTGTCTCACGCTAACCAATCAAACCTCAGTTACCGCCAAAAATGCCACAATAACCAATCAGAAAAATATACAAATATATTTAAGTCAGGGCGATCATCGTTATCATGATCGATCGTCGCTGTCACGTTCGAGTACTCGATCACAGTTGCCCATCCCTAGACTAGATTATGAAATGCCTACTGATGACAGAGTGCTGTTTTCATCTGTGCGTTTACACCGAATGTCCAGGCCTAATAATTAATTCCCAATGAGCTGTAATTATTTAGATGTTTATTATATAAATATTATATAGCAGACGTTAATATAATTTAACGAGTTTTAAACGAGTGGGTCCATGCTGGAGCAACAACCCGGTGAATAAACGGCTATGAATGAGACTTCACGAGATGAGCATAGACGAGCAGACAGACAGAGAAATATATTCAAGTGCTTTTATTTCCAACATGCAATCATTCATTGCGGTTTTATTTTTCATGTACAGTTACGTCTTTTTTGGGACACAACGGATTACGTGACTGTGAGTTTGTCTATTTTTAGCACCAAGTTTAAACTACACAACATTATTTGTGCACATCTCATTTGGACACTACTGGCAGTTATGTTAAATAAAGTTTATTAATTAAGGGATGCAAGTTATTTGACCTTTGAGCACCGTTGTTGACTCACCTCCCATAAGACTAATGTTAATGGTGGGCTTTTATGCAATTCTCAAAACATCCACAAGATGGCGTCATTTATCGGTGAATCCAATATTATAAAACCGATACCTGATTATGGGAAAATGTTTAAATATCAGGAAAAATATTGGGAAACCGATATATCGGTCGATCTCTAATCAGTTTGATCATACCTGATCTGATCTGTCTGCACAATGCTTTCTTTATGACCCTCGAGACGAGCCGCCAGACGTTCCTTATCCAGACGCACACGCTCTTCATCCTGAGAATCACATGCATAAATCACAAGTGTCAAGCAGAGCGCTGCTTTTCAGCAATCTAAATGCAAGCAAAGAATTTAGATGGAAAGCCAAGAAACACTTCCATGTTAAAGTTCAAATGTTTCTTACCTCAACCCGAGGTTTTTTAGCCTCTGACGACACTTCATCCGCTGCCCTTTTAACTGTTAAAACAATTGTCAATTAGAGGCACTTTTGACTACTTTAAATCTTTAAAACTTTTCAAAATATGTTTCAGACTTTTATCACATGCCCTGGAATAGCAACTTAATTATGGCCTATTTTGCATGATGAGAACATGATCAAAAATAAAATCTACACACCTTGTGTTGGCCTTTGTAGACCAATCTCAATGGGCGCACTTCTGTCGATACTCGTTGATGACGCTGTAAAATTGAAATAAATGTCACTTTAATTACAAACAGGTAACTAGTTATGTTGCTTTAGTAATGAGCTTGAATACTATAAAGTATGTAATTTCTTATCACACTTACAGCTTTCTCCATTGAGATAGGACAACAAGTCTTTTCTGTCGGGTCGTCTTACAACAGGGATATTCTCTGTCTGCAATCAGAGGAACAGCTTTACCTTTTACTTACCAATCACCAGTGCAAAATGTGCACACAAGCTACATTATGAAAGAAAACATAAGACAACAATATTTCCTGTTTATAGACAGTGAACTAAGCTTTAAATAAAGGTCCCATTCTTCGTGATCCCATTGTTCAAACTTTAGTTAGTGTGTAATGTTGCTGTTAGAGCATAAATAGACCCTTTTACAGCCCACGTGATCAAATAGTTGCGCGCGCATTTTGGCAACGGAAGTGGTGTTGTTCCCCAGTGGTTCTAACGTGTTAGCAACTCCGAAAGTTTATCAAAGCGGTTTCCCAGCATCAAAATGTCTGGCTGTTGCGTTTTCGGTTGCACTAATCGATATTCCACCAATGGGCTTAAGTTTTATAGGATTCCGACAGGATCACGGCCGTTTCAGACATAATAAAAAATGCTCGCGTTATGCTGTGAGGACATAGTTCTCTCGTTGGTTGATTATTATGGCGTTCCGAAGGGTTCTTTAATATGACTTTCGGCAGACGCAGGCGACACGTTCATTGAGACGAGTGCATGTTGCAAAGTCATATTAAAGAACCCTTCGGAACGCCATACACAATTGACTTTCTCTTCACTCATTCCTCTTAATGAACGGGACATTCAGGGTTGCCAGGTTTTCACAACAAAACCCGCCCAATTGCTACTCAAAACAAGCCCAATCTCGTTTCAGGGGGGCATCTCCAGTAAAAATCGCAATTGGGTGTGGGGGGGGCAACAGTGATGAAGTAGCCCAATACCGAGGGAAAACCGAGGACTTGGCAACACTGGATTTGCGTCTGTCTTATGCCGTGACATCTGCGTCTGTGATTTTATTTGAGTGTGTAAATGCGTGTGTGAATTATTGTTTAATCCCACAAAGATAATATTTGGGGCCTATTTATATATATATATATATATATATATATATATATATATATATATATATATATATATATATATATATATATATATATATATATATATATATATATATATATATATATATATATATATATATATATATATATATATATATATATATATTATTGGGGTTGTTATTGTAAATAACCCAAGCCTCATACATCGTTGTCTTGTGTCCTTGTCTTTGACTAGGGAGAATTTCTGACACAAAACTCCGAGTCTATGTCATGGTATTTGACGTTCTGTACATGCCCACAGACACCGTATTCATAAGCATCCAGTGATTTATATGCTCGTGATTTCTCTCGGGTGTACACGTTCGGTTTCTCAACTAAATACGTATATATATCCGGCCACTGTATATTTGGCCATCTGCTAATGTCTTCTATCCACTCCACTATAGTACACGGATCTGGTAGCTGAATACCATTTGATAAAAACTTTTTTTTAAAATAACTTTCTCTGTCTGTGTTGCTTAATCCGCTCGCGTAGCTTGACAAGCTGCTGATTCTCGCCATAGTTTGTTGCCAAAATGCGCGCGCATACGTTGCTACGTCATCATTGTGTACAAACAGTAAAAGGGTCTATAATACCTGTAAAATTATAAAGCTCAAAGTTCAATGCCAAGCGAGATATTTAACAGAAGTTCCCTTTCAAAGCCTACAGCGAACGGCCGGCTTGGACTACATCCTGGTACTTCCTTCATAAATGACATCAGTAGAACAGTAGAACAGACTAACCTCCGCCCACAAGAATATGCAAAAAAGGGGGCGTGGTCTTGTTGCTCTCCCACGTGGAGAAGAGGAAGTGTTGCATGGAGAAGACGAGGAAGTGTTGCGTTTGAGTGTGTTTGTCGCCATGTCGTCGAGACGCTGTTATTTTTATCCCGGAGTCAAATCACCTTTGTTTGGTTTTCACAGGGACGCTGTAGAGATCATTGAGCGCATACATCTCCCTTTCCGTGCAACATGCGCTAAGCTGCTGTCGAATCACAACACAGGAACCGTGCAACATGCGCTAAGCTGCGGTCAAATCACAACTCGGGAACCGCTGGCACAATCAGAACTCGTTACGTATTTCTGAAGGAGGGACTTCATAGAACAAGGAACTCATCAGCCCGTTTTTAGGACAGTGAAAACAGCGATATACAGATAAGTAATTTGTGTGAAAAATACTGTGTTTTTTTACACGCGAAACATGAACACGTTATATTGCACACTGTAAACACAATCAAAGCTTCAAAAAAACACGAAGAACGGGACCTTTAAAATATGCATTTTAGGATATGGGTTCCCTCGCATCAAAGTGATCATATATAGGGGTGTGTGGCATCTAAAAGATTCAATAAAAAAAATAAAAAAAGTATAAATTACATAAATACATTTAAACAAAAAAATCTATTTACTTACTGCAGCTCTCCGCACATAGGACGGATGAGGAAGATGCACATTGTTGAGCAGGAAAAGAATGGAGTCAAGAGTGTAGTACTCTTTAGGCTGTCCCTCTTTTCCAGTTCTGTAATGACATTAAATTGCATGGTTTTTATTATATATATATATATATGATTAATCATATCCAAAATAAAAGTTTGTGCTTACATAATGTGTGTGTACGTTGTATAATTATTTATTTATATATATATATATATATATATACATATATACATATACATATATACATATATACACATACATACATACATACACGCATGTATACATTTAAGAAAAAAAGAACAAAAAACAAACAAAAAAAAAATAATATATATATATATATATATATATATATATATATATATATATATATATATAAACTATATAAATATATACACAGTACCTACATGCAAATATTTCTTACATATATACACATATGTAAACAAAAAGTTGTTACATGCGATTAATCGATTTAACAGCACAAAATATGTACTGTCAAAAGCTTGGAAACATTATGGTTTAGAATGATTTCTGAAGGATCATGTGACACTGAAGACTGGAGTAATGGCTGATGACAAATTCAGCTTTGCACCACAGACATAAATTATATTTTAAAGTATATTAAGTTCTTTTAAATTCTAATATTCACAATTACAGTATTTTTGCTCAAATAAATTGATGAGAATAAGAGACTGTTCAACATTAAAAATAGTAATTTTCCAAACTTTTTACCAGTACTGTATATACAGTATATATAGCCTGCTGTATCACACTAATAAAAAAACACATGCATATCAACTTATGAAATTAAATTACAGCTAAATTAGAATTGTATAATTTCAATATAAAGAAGAATCTTAAAAAAAAAAAAAAAAAACATTTGTAAATTAATTGTTGGTTAAAGATTTTTCAAACCCTGTACAAGAGAAACATTTGACAAGTGCTCTCTCTGGTGACGCTTATAATTACCAGGAAAAAAGGAAGTACTAACTGAACCTGCAAGCCAATCATTTTAGACCCTTTCATTATAATACATACATTTCCAAACCGTTACAGAACGCAGCAATCTTGTATGAACCCTAGATAGGACACATTATATGAGATCAGGTGGCTTACCTAACTTAACCTATGTTACAGTAATAGTATTGGATGGAAACATCACAGTACTTTGAAATACCATACGTCTCAAAATATTCATGGACGTTGTTTACATGCTACTCCAATGTACTTCAGGGTATAGCATGTAAAAAAACATACTTTGTCATTTTTAGATCCTATTTCGTGGTACCAAGTTAGTGGTTAGTGATTGATTAAGTTTTAAACTGTTAATCAGACCAATTGGTAATGTTTCAACAGTAACAAATGAGAAGTTGTTGCGCAGCATCAGTGCACCCTACAATGTTGTCCAGGAAAACAACTCAGTGGGTTTTAAGGAACAGCCCACGTATTAGTTATAATCTATCGGTATCTATATATGCATTTACACTAGCTTACAGATACAGTACGGCTTCTCCTTTTCATGAGCATTTTAACCCAACACGAGTTTCTCCACACGAGTCCATCAGTAAGTAGCGCATTAGCAGCTAAAGCAGCTCAGCTCAAAACAACACGAACAACTGAGCAGTACAAGCGCACACATACCCCCAAATAACATAGTTAGTCTTGACATTTTTTGGCCAGGAGAATTCTCCGAAAATAACTTCATCTCCTTTCGCAACGATCTCCTTTTTCTGGATGTTGTACTGGCGAAGAACACTCAACACGTCCGCCATGATCGCGCCTCCTCATTACGAGTGTTTTATTTAAGACCCGCGACTTCTCAGCACAGGGCTGCTTCGAATAGTGCCCATGTCAAATTACTTCCTTTAAAATCGTTGTTATCATGTTTGTTGAGCTTAAGTCGCAATTGGGACAATATAAGATGATTAAGTAAAGGGATTATTCACATGCGAATAGGAGTTATGTATTAAAAAGTATTCAAGAATCGCATGCACAGGTCAGGCAAGTCCGGGGCATCTAAACCGAGCAGCCTCTGTCAAGTATTAACTGAATAATTCACTAATATGAACGTTACAAAAAGTTTCTATTATATTTATACAAACAAAAACTCAATTTCACATAACGTCAGAGAGACCTTAATAACTTTGAGTCTATTTTTATTTTTATTTTTGTAAAGCCTTTTACAAGCTGCTTTTTTCTTTTTTAATAATTCTTATTCATTGCATCTCTGAAATGTTGTGGGCAAAATAAATATTAGTTTAGTAGTTCAGTTCCTCAGTATCTTTTCATTATATTCAATTATCATGTTTTCTGTAAAACACACACAATATTTAATTTGCAATTCCATGATTGATCAATGTTAAATTCATATTTTACATTACACAAACTTGCTATGATATAGTCTGAATAGTTACATTTCAGAATAGAATTAAGGAGCATCACAAGCAAATTACTCTCAAAAGGCTCTTTATTAATTTATAATTAATGTGTTATTAACAGAACATCTTTTTTTAGACAGAATTGGCGAGACGAAACATGTATTACCAATTTAAACAGGCTTTAAAGACTAAAATACTTTCAGTTTTCTATTACTTTATAGTGTTGTGCTAATAAACATTATGATGTCACCTTATGAAAGAAAGGTATTGAACAATAATAAATAATAATAAACAAACTTTGGTAACTTGCTATCATGTTACTGCAGTGACAAATTCAATAAAACTAGAGCAAATTCATTTAAATTTGTATCCTCAATTTGTAACATCCATGAGAACAGTCTTTTATTATTTGTCATTTATTTATCCCATACTTCATAGGTTTAGATCTAAATTACACAGGTAGAACAAAGGTACATTCAGTTTTGTATCTCAGAAGTAACAGGCAGTAATTGTCTACAGACATTTTAGTGTTTGTTAGTTTGTGCCTACATTTCCTTAACATAGTTATTATTCTAGCAGCGTTAGCAAACTTATAACCTTGATTTGACCTTAAGAGGCACAAAGCTCAACAGAAAATGCAACTTTCTACATGTAAATTATTCTAGAATCAAGATCCATTAAAAAACTCTACCACTCAATGCACATACCTCTTTCTTTCTCAATTTTGGATATATATATATATATATATATATACACACACACACACGTTATTTAGTACATCAAAAGTGCGCCAAAGAGTAAACTGTAAAAAATTCAGCCAAGTCTTAAATAGACTGAAGTGTCAAGCCTCTATTGAATCATAAGTTATTTGCATTCATATATCAAATATCAAGTTACTGGACCACAAAACACAAGGTATTTTAACAATAAACATTACTGACAAGTCTAGTAACTTAGGGTCTGTTAGCACGACACAATTTTCAACTAAAAATGGGAAATGTTTTCAATGCGTTTTGGTCGTTCATTTACACAACGTTTTGTAGGCCTGAAAATGCAAACGTTTAAAAATGGGTCTCAAAGGGCATGTTTTTGAAAACGACAACATTGTAGTCTCTGTGTAAATAAAACAACAACAGTGACATCATGCTGCTCATTCACGTGTTAATTTTATTGGTGCGTAGTGTTTCTTTACAAAGGTGACATCGCCAACTACTGGCCTGGCAGCAGAATACAGCGTTTTTAAAATTTCTTTAAATTTGCGGATCCGTGTGAATCTGAATCGTTGTCGTCTGTATGCGGAAAACGGAAAAATGCGGAAAAACGTTTTCATTTTTAGTACATTGTTGTCGTGTAAACGTAGGCTACATTAAACAGAAATCAAATTGAAATCACATTTCAATGACCTTGCAAATGTATTTTGCTTCATATTTCTCTCAAATTTTTGTGGAAGAGCTATATGTGCACTTTCAGCTCAAAGTGTAATATTTTATAACATCTCCTTACATAGAACAAAGCATGAATGAAGACTTTACACAATGAGCAAGGCCTCTAAAAATACAGACAATTACTTCCAATGAAGGTCATTGACATGCATGAACTTTTCAAAAAATCGTGTAAAAGACATGTACTTCAACTAGGTTCTTCTTGGGAACAAGCAAACATTTCATTTGACCAGGTTAAACTCATAAGGACATACTGAATAAAGATCAGTTACTTCATTAATTTGCTCCTCTTGGTTTTCACTGCAACCAATCCAGCCGGCTGGATATTGAATTACACTTGGACTTGATTCCAAACCATAAAAGCAAACAACATGATTATCTAATTAAAATGCAAGAACTGTCTTTTTTTGCATGTTGACGCGGGGTGCATCAATGTCCCATTGTCCTTCAGAAAACTGGCTGCATGCTACAAAACAAAAAGCTTTTAAATGACATCAAGTGCGAAGTTACGGATGACATCGACTGCTTGAGAGTCAAAGCCGCAGATGTCCAGCATGCCACGGTCTTCAGGGTCAGCGATGGACAGGGAGCTGGCAATCATCCCACACACAATCAGTTTGGAAAATAAACCACTTTTCTAAAAAAAAAAAGAAAAAAAAAAAGAAAACACAAACATGACATTTTCTCTTTAAAATGATAAACATTCTATCACTATCACCTAAATTAAAGCTGCACTATGTAACATTTTTTGAGTACTTTCAATCAGTTGAGTACTTACAATATCCCAAATGTTTCCAACTATTTGTAAATCGTGAGAAATTGCTATTTTAACCAAGGAACTGGGACGTGTGAGGGAGTCGCCTGTCAGTTGCGTCATATCTGTGTTCCCCTCGGTTTCCGGTTTTATTTAGCAAAACGCTTTACTCTTACTGCAGTGTCATAGCAGCTGCCGAGAGAATGCGTCATAACTTCACTTTCAAAACACTCAGATGTATCTAATATGATAATTAGAGCTGCGTTACCTTACACTCATGACCGGAAAAGCGGAAGTGGCGCCGCCGACTGTGTCATAATAAAAGTCCCGCTGGCGACTGTGTCATAATAAAAGTCCCGCTGCTCGCGAGGCATGTGTTGCTTTCATCTTATTAACAATCGCTCTTGCGGCCTTGCTCAGCTCCACAACACTCGATCCTGCTCTGCTTCATACTACAGTAACGTTAATAATCACATCCATGAACATGATTCCTATTGCGTGCTATCCCGATTCTTTTCCACCGGCTGTGAGGTGAAGACCACATGTCCCAAGATTCTGCGCTCAAACTTGCTGTTATCAAACTACGCCTTTGTTTTGAACAGGCAACCTCTAGTGGACGGAAAAGTTACATAGTGCACCTTTAAGAAAACCATACAAAAATAACAACTGTCAATTGATAAAAAAAATTAATTATTAAGCCAATTAATCTAATTGTAGACTAATTGTGTATGGTTTGGGGGTCAGAAATATTTTCCTGAAGATTAAAAAAAAAAAAACACTTTTATTCAGCAAGGATGCATTAAATGTATTAAAACTATTTATAATGTTACAAAAGATTTCCATTTCAGATAAATTATGTTCTTTTGAACTTTCTATACATCAAATAATCCTGGGGAAAAGGTATTATGGTTTCCACAAAAATATGAAATAGCTCAACTGTTTTCAACATTAATAATAATAAATGCATCAAATCAGCATATTAGAATGATTTCTGAAGGATCACACTGAAGTAATGATGCTGAAAATGCAACTTTGACATCACAGGAATAAATAGCATTTTAAAATATAGTAAAATAGAAAACAGTTATTTTAACTTGTAATAATATTTTTACAGTATTACTGTTTTACTGTATTTTCAATTAAATAAATGCAGCATTGAGGAGCAGAAGAGACTTCTTTCAAAAACTTGAAGAAAAAATGTATTTAGACCAGGGATGGGCAACTCCAGTCCTCGAGTGCCACTGTCCTGCAGAGTTTAGCTCCAACCCTAATCAAACACACCTGAACCAGCTAATCAATGTCTTCAGGATTACTAGAAGGCTACAGGCAGGTGAGTTTTATCAGGGTTGGAGCTAAACTTTGCAGGACAGTGGCCCTCGAGGACTGGAGTTGCCCATCCCTGATTTAGACAGTGTAAAATGTAGCTCTTAAAGTCAGTATATTTCCATTTTATTGAACACAATACATTTTTATTAATTGCACTAAATGTGTGTTAAATTGACAGCCTAATTAAAACATATTACAGAGAGCATTTAATATAACAGTGTTAAGTGTGACCCTGAATAGTCCAAGATTCGATGCTTCAATATGAGGAGTCTTATTCGGCTACCAATCTCACAGTCGAATCTTCGCAGAGGTGTTATGAAACGAGGATCATGCCATTTGGCTATAAGGGGAGCGCAGTAGCCCCTTATGAAGATGACGTGATTACTCTGTGCCGTTTACAGTAAGGTTTTTAATAGTTTTTCTATTTTAATATGCACTAAGTAATCATCTTTGACCGTTGTGCCGCATCTCACAGCTTTTTCAACGCATCGCACTCGCAACCCAGCCTTCTTTTCCATTCCATCAGCGTCGTGCTCTGCACTTTGATACTATTACACGCTTTTCGTGTTTTTAAGAGCAAACACACTTTCTATTTGATCAACCCCTTGCCTTTCACTCAGACGTCAAAATATGTTGTCAAATTGAAGAGATAGTGAAACTAAAGTGCTTCTTCTAATGCAGGTGAATGAAGACAACAGGGCAGCGTTTAAAGATGACTGACATCACAGAATTTACCGGTATTTTGGTGCCAATGTGTGACATTCTCTTACTGGTCAAAAGCCAGAATGCCGTTGCTTGTGTGAACAGCATATTTGTGTATTTACCGGTGAAGTCATTCGGGTAATTTCCCGGGATTGCTGTGTGAAATGGGCTAATGTCTGATTTCACATAGAACTACTGGCTTTCCTCACGCAAAATCTGAAAATACTCAAACGGACACAGATTTTTTTTGGGGATCTGGTAGGGTAGAGTTTTAAGTGATTTCAAAACATTTCAGCCAGTTCTAATTAGATTTTTGGACGCTGTGGACATGTTTAGCTAAAAGACTAAAAGAGCTATACTTGCATTATTTTAATAATTTCTTTATTTTTATGTTATTTTTGGATCACTCAGGGTTATATAATTGAACTATTTGCGGCTTGTGTTTTGAATATATGTTCTTTAGGCATTTTGCACACATTTTTTCCACACCTTGTAACTTGATTCTGACTTATTTCGTTATGACTTTCTACTTATTAGAAAGGTATATTCTGTTCAAATTTAATTCTACAAATAAATGTTTGATTGATTTTCGGTGCATCGATGTTGCACCGTACTCAGAGCCGCTCGCACAGGCAATTTAGCTGATGTAATTAGATTTGCCGACATGTGAAATGCAAATCCTGTCTGCAGTGTGGCCTTTCTGCAGTTATTTATTTGAAATGTTTTGGGTTTATTGATCCAAAATGTTTTTTTTCCTTCTATATCTTTGTGTGATGTTCTGTACACCGTGGCTTTAAAATGTTATGAAGAATCGTTTTACGAATGTCCCCCACACACACACAATTTGACTATCAGTCGACTATAGGCAAGACTTGACAACACTGATTCGACTATGTAAATCCTTAGGGGACACCTCTAAACAGTGTAATAAGCTAAAGACACATTGCTACATTCCCTTTCAAGTTGCACTCACTTGTCTATACTTCTTCAGTGTTTCCGCTGGAATTTCCCTCCCAAGGGTTTGATTATTGGTGAAAATGATGAAGACATCCACAGTTTTCTCATTCTCTGAGGCCCAAGTGATGGGCAAGGCACAATCTGTACTGCCACCAGGAGTCTAAAGAGAAGTCACATGTAGATTAGGAATACAGATGTAGTAAATGTAATAATTCATTATATAGCATGAAATGTTTTCTCAAAATCTTACCTGGATGAGCTGTGCTGCTACTTGCATAAGCGTCATATCAGAAGAGACAGTACAGGGAAGAACACTTCCTTCAGAGAAAACCACAATCTGTACGTTTAGCTCCGTTTGTGCAATTACCTGCAATTAAAAAGAGAACCATTACATATCTTCGGTAGTTCACATTTTGATATTTTTATATTAAGCTAATTTTTTTATACTTTGTTTATCAAAGTACTTTGTTTATTTGTAAAAGGCCTTTTAGTATAATTGTAAAAATGTAAAAACCTGCAGGTTGTGGTTCACGTGTCTTTTGCTGTGAAATCTTTACAAAAAAATAATTTTAAGTAAACGTAAGAATAACTTTTATACAGTTGGCAATATTTCAAGATGAACATTTACTGGACTGAAGCAACTTAGGTTTACTTGATTATCCATACATCATTAAAAAAAAAAAAAATCATATTAAAATAGGAGTATTAAATGATACATTATATGTTTAGTCCCCCACAATAAAACTACAGAACTTTGATCATAAAACTAAGCATTTAAATAACTTACTGCACCATATTATTGACAGATATGGAGTCATAACTGATATTTATATGCCTTTTTTGTCTGCTATACTGCTATAAAGATCTCATTGGTTTAAATTACAAGCTTTCAGAATTTTCTTACTTTTTGGCCGAATAAATATCAGTAACATAATATTTTTTTTTCTGTTTGGGATTTAAATATTCTCATATTCTCCTATATCATACAATATGAACCATAAAAAAGCCTGATGTACAAGAACGTGCAAAATTGATTTTTCTGATTATTATTTCATATGTCATCCTTCTTTACAGGGCTAAAGGTAAATCTGCTAAATGTCCATTTTGTCCACTTTCAGAATTGAACTAGCAGAAAAGGAATATGCAAGGATTGTGAAATATGCAGCCACACACATCCTCCAAGGACAAAATATTAGCTTAAAATATGACTTCAGTCTCTTTACAGACTTCACTGTATTTCTAGAAGAGGATCTGAGTAAGTTTGCAGTGGTGTAGTCTTACCATGCACATTGCCGCTGCTACTGCCACAGTGCTGATGGAGCTACCGTGCGTCACGCTGCTCAGAGAAGAACTTACATCAACTGCCACCAAAAACCGCATGCCTGTGGGCTCCACGTTCTGGAGACATAAAGAGGCACAGGTTAACATCAGAATTTGATTTCTATAGTACCTCGAAAACAAATGCTTTTATTTTATTTTTAATGTGTCACTTCACTGAAATAGTTTTGCAGAAGGCGCAGTCCAGGGCTTGAACAATGTCTCCGTCCGGCTCCCATTTCAGTTTGCTACGCTTCCCATGACCTCTCTTATAGTTTTCAGATGCCACAAGAATGTTGAACGGCTGTGTTTTTGCCTGAAATAACACACGTTGAAAAATGTAAAGTAAACATTTATACTATATTATATTATATTATATTTAAGTATTTAGATATGTTATATTTTATTTCAAATGTATGAATTAGAGCTGCACGACTAATCGTTAAAAGATCGCAATCTCGATTCAAATGCCCACGCGATCTCATTCCTAAATGACAATTTGATAAAATCACACCCGATCTGCGTTCAAACTGCCACTGAGCCAGAGAGAGCAGTTGGCATGCATAGGTATAAAGCAGCTCCACAAACAATCTTTTCAACCACACATTATAAGACAGTAAGATAGTTTGGATATAAACTCTGAAGTCTAGCGGTAGCGATCAAAATACAGCAAATAACTTTTTGAAAGTAACTTGAAACTTCAAATAAAGATTGTATTAATTACATCATTACACCAGTAGGTGGCGACAAGTGACTCTTGTGTTTTTGAGTTTAAAATAGAGCTTAGATCGGGCTCAAAAAAATCAAGCCCGACCCTACCCGAGCCCATGCGCGTTGTGTCCGAGCCTGGCCCGGCCCGGCCCAACACATTAACTGTAATTATGAGCCCGAGCCTGAGCCCGATTTAAATCCGACCATTTTTTAATGACGAGAACGAGCCTGTAATGAGCAAAGCGGACCGGTGTGACACTCACAAACTGCTCATCGGTAAAATGATGTTCACTCAAATATATTTTGTTTAATATTAAGTTTTGTTTTGTAGAAAGCCTTTCTTTAAAGTGTATGTATCCTCCTGTCAAAAACGAGGAGTTAAATGCAGTCATTGCATCATTCATTCAAGAATCCATTCAAAAACACTGATTTGTCCAGTAATGAAACAAATGAAATATATGTCATTGAATCATTAATTCAAACGAAATACATATTAAACATTCATTTAAATTAAAATAGGCTGCAGCAATTAACATTTTGCCAGAACCTCTAGTAAATGTATGTTATTTTATTTAGTTGTCCATTTAGAATCATGGGAGAATCGTGATCTTGTTTTAAACAAATAAAATTGTGATTCTTAATTAATCCAGAATCGTGCAGCTCTAGTATGAATGTCACTAAATTAGACATTAAACATATTTAATATTATTATTACAAAATAACAAACACAGCGTCATTTATTTTAAAGAAAGATAACACTTTCCCAGCAAACCATATCACAAAAATAAGTTTGTTGGGTTTGTGATTATAAAACAATAAATATATTATTAATATAATGTTCATAGTTAATGTGATGAACTACACCTGTGGTTACTCTGTTAGGACACCTGTGTGAACTTGAGGAGAACTGACTTCATACATCCACTAAAAATCACCAAAACACCAGTTAATTAAAAGTCATTGGAAAACGGCTCCGAAAAGTTAGTTCTGATACGTGCAGGTGCCACATAGCTCTACATTTTTGCTGTATAATGCAATGACATTTATGATTTTTAAGGGTCCCAAAGCTATAAATAGAATAAATTATACGATTTCAAAATAGCATTGTTGGATGCTGCTAGTGTCTTAAAACGATGATGTTGTTGTTGTAACCTGACCTTTTTCAGGGCAGTCTCATCCTGAATCCTTTCACAAACAGCTGCAACATCCGGACTTCCTGGTGCCAGAACCTTGTCTGCTGTCAACTTACCCAAATGCTTCAATAAAACAACCACTGGCATCTCTTTTAGCAATGCTTTCCATACCTGAAAAGGACCAATAACTACATTTTCATAAAAAATTAAGATGACCTTTCAGCCTCGTGTGCGCTCAACATGTACATTCACTGGCAAGAAAACTGCATACAAAAATCAGAAAAGCACAACAAGAAAAGGGTTTATTTCCTGTAGTTTATCTTTGTTGCTGTATACTTTGCATTTCTATGCTCAAACTAGGGCTGTCACAACCAGTGTTGGGGGTAACGTAATCAGATTACTTTTTCAATAAGGTGACCAGACGTCCCCGTTTCCCGGGGACAGTCCCGGTTTTTGGTGTTCTGTCCCCGAAAATGTCCAGGTTTTACAGCTCGTTCAAAACAACCCGCAGATATATTGCATGCCCAATCAACATACAGCAGCTGCTGATTATAGGAGCAATTCTGTAGTGATTATTTTCACCAGCAGATGGCGCTTGAGATACGATGACTCTACTTGGTCGTGCGCGCGCCGCTACTACTTCGTGAAGAACGAAGCCTAACCGCGAGCAGAGCGCCATTATCGTCAAATGTCAAAATAAACATCGTTATCGCTTTCAAGGTAGTAACATACTAACTATTCATGTTAAATTAAAGTAATACTGTTTGTATGCGCTTTATAGCAGAGCCTCAACAGGGTGCGGGATTGTTTTGTCCCCAAAAGTTCAGTCACAAAGAAGTGATTACCACACATCTGAACTATAAAAAAACCTAAACAATTACACTTGCAACAAATACATGTGCAGAATACGCATACTTTCTGCTTAAAATAAGCCTAAAATGCAAAATAACAAGACCAATTAAGGATAGTAAGAGTTATTTTCAAGCACAAACGTAACAAAACATTTGAATTAAAAAAAAAAAAGTAATTTATATAGTATAAACTTGTGAAAGTTATTTACAATCACAATTATAAAATTATTATTTATCATATTTATGTTGTTTTATTTTTGTAATGTGTTTTTGTTAAGTCATGTGAACTGCTTGTTATTTACAATGGTTCCTATTAACCGTTGAATTGTATTAAATCCAGACCAAAAATCCTAATAATCAAACTAAATCATAATAATTATTAAAGTTAATAATAATAAAGGTAACCCACAACAACAACAACAACAAAATCATTCAAAAAAGTATTGTCTCTGTTTTTTCATTAAAAGATAATAACAGATGACATTTTAGTGATATTTTGACCACTCAAATAGGAAATGTCCCCGGTTTCCATTTCAGAAATCTGGTCACCTTATTTTTCAAGTAACTAGTAAAATAATGCATTACTTTTAAAATTACAACAAAATAATTACGTTACCATTTCAAAAAAGTAACACAAGTTACTTTGCTTTGCCATGCACTGACTTACACCTCTCCTGTCCCTATGTTGAGAGAAATCAGGATTAAGGTCAGTATTCCTCAAAATGAATAAAACATTTGTGAAACAAACTCAATAATATTACAAAAACATGCAATAACTAAATATGTTAAATAACATAGATATACTTTATGCATCTCACTTTATTAACCAATGGCTTTGCTGCTGAACTTCGACGATCCAATTAAATTATACTAATACGAGTTCACATTTAAACATCACATTTGTGTTTAATCTTTTTTTATTATTATTGCTGAAGTGTGTTAAACTTGTGCATCCTATTCTTCTGTAATCCAGAATGGAAGCACAGCTAAAAAGTTTGTATGCACTGCGCCCTCTACTGTACAGGAATTATTTCCTTCAGTCTGAGGCTTCTTCATTTCACTTTTGGTGTGAAAGGGCCTTTACGTATGCGGAAAATATAACTTTTTTGGCCCCAATTTATATTAGGTGGCCTTAACTACTATGTACTTACATCAGAAAATAAGTACAATGTACTTACTGTGTTTATATTGTATTGCAAAACACCTTTGCTGATATTGAGGATACGGGTAGGGTTAGGGACAGGTGTGGTGGTATGGGTAAGTTTAAGGGTAGGGTTAGGTGTAAGGGAAGCGTCAACTGTGTAATTACAAATGTAACTACAGAAATTAATTACAGATGTAATTACATGCAGGTATTTTTTTTAAAGCAGCACTAGGTAGGTTTTGCTCTCGGGGTCCCCCTACAGTTGGGAAACAGTATTGTCCTCTACTACTGTCGTAAACTCTGCTATCCTACATCAGGGGATGCATCGCATGTGCATTTGTTGACATGACGAATGCGCGAGAATATGACGTAGCACCGGCGTTTTGGAATCCATGACATGCACACTTTAGTCCCATTTTGAGCACTACGCCGAGACCTAAAGCACGATCAATGTAGAATTCAACAGCTTAGATACGGCGCGTCTTCCTCTGCTTGTAAACACATCTCCTCCTCGCTTCTGGGTTATGTGTCCGAACGCCGGATCTGCATAATATTCTCGCGCATGCGTCATGGTGCTTCATGAGTTCACGGCACAGGCCAAAGTTCGTGTTGAATAAAGTCGTTATTTTGATTTTTTTTTTGCGCACAAAAACTATTGTCGTCGCTTTGTAAAATTATTGTAGAGCCACTGTAGTGAGATGGACTTTGTAATGACGTTTTTAGTGCCTTTTATGGGTCTTGTGAGTGTAAATGTACTGAATCCCTATGGAGGGCTTGCTGAGGCCTTTCTCAGCCATCAGCTTTCAACAAAAATATCTTCATTTGTGTTCCGAAGATGAACGGAGCTCTTACGGGTGTCGAACGACGTGAGGGTGAGGAATTAATGACAATTTTCATTTTTGGGTGAACTAACCCTTTAAGGAAGTGGGGGTGATGGTGGAAGTGACGTATACGCCGTAAAGCAGTCAAATTTTGTAGTTCTTTTTTTTCTCGGGTTACTACCCGAAACCCGAAGTTTAAAAGTACGATTAAAAACGATACAGACCCCGTCAGGCTATGGCAGACGTGCCATTCAACCTATTGTAAGTCGATGTATCATCACAAGAGTCTTGAAAATATATTATGAAGGTTGAAAAGTTACCTAGTGCTGCTTTAAATGTAGGTACAATGTAAAAACATGTATGTACACAATAAGTGCATTGTATTAAATGATTAATTAAAATGTTAGTACATAGTAATTAAGGCCACTTAATATAAAGTGGGTCCACTTTTTTTTAACAAACAAGCAAGCCCAGCACAGGTGAGAAAAAGTAACGCAAAAAGTAACTACTTCTATAAAAAGTAACTAAGTAAAGGAATTAGTTACTTTTTTAAGGAATAACACAATACTGTAACGCATTACTTTTAAAAAATAACTTTCCCCGACACTGGTCACAACACCAACATTTCAGTAGTTTATAGTACCAATAAAATTTCACAATACTTGATACACATTTCAATACCACTGCAATATTTAATAGCAACTAACATACAGTATATATAATTTTGTATATGTGTAATTTTTTATCAAAATTAAATGTGGTTCAGACCTCTTTGGACTTCAGGTGGTTGGTCAGAACCTGCTCTTTTTCCAGCCTCTGGTCCTCAATAAGATGAACAAGCTCCTGTTCATCGGTCGAGTGTTTGGCTTTCTCCACAGCTTCCAGATATGCAAAAACCTTCTGCAGATCCTCAGAGATCTCTTTATCACCATACGCTTCCTGAACCCCTTTCCATCCTTTTGTGATGTATTTGCAAACAATGGCAACAGCTGTAGAGAACAAGAACACATACTTAACTTTCATCATGTAACTTTTGACCCAAGAAGTCAGACAATTAGTTCTGACTACACATCCTTTTTTTATATGTAAAAAAAAAGCTGATAAATGCAACAAAAAAACTGTGATCAGTTAATATTACAACCTAATATTTATAATAGGACTCAGAATAAATTAAAATTATTTAATCTAATTACATTATATGATATTAAAAAATATATCTCATTGCATTTTTATTAATTATTACACATTTATTTTATCTATATTACAGCAGTTAGAAATCATTTAACGGACATTGCAAAAATCGTCTTTAGACGTCAATAAATGGTTTATTTCCATAAGATTAAACATTAGCCTATCACTGTCCACAGCTAATCATTTTGCAAGCACTCACTGTCATTGGTTGGCTTCATGTGGGACAGCCTGAGGAGGTCCTGGTGGGACCAGCCTGCCCTGTGCTTGCACTTGGTCACGGCATGCGCCAGGCTCATACCGTCCTGGCTGTTGTACCAATCAGTCACGGCCCTCCGCAGAGCCCGGCCCCACATCCCAGAGCCCTCTTTCAGCTCTTTCTTATACTGCACAAATGTGAAGAGCTGCATGGGCGCGCGACACAGTTCCTTCAGTGCCCGTAAGGCGGCCTGCCTGGTCTTGCAGTCTGCATACTGCGAGCAGACAGCCAGGGCAAAGAGGCTGGGGTTGGGACGGACAGCGTGGCCCTCCAGATTCAAGCGTCTGATCTCCTCCACCACCTCACAGCCTCGTCCCCCCTCGATGAACTGCATAAGGGACAGGGCGTTCTCTATACCCAGAGGGCACTCTTTAGTGCTGTAAGTGGCGCTCTCAGAGCCGTAACAGAGGAAGCGGCGCAGACACACAGCTGTGGTCACTGATCTGCCTGATGACTTCAGCACCTGTTCATTAACAACTGACAGTTGTTCTGGAGATGCCGGATCCATAATTAACCGTCCTTCAGTCCTAAAGACAGACCTCAGTGGTTAACATTTAACTATGAGCACAGAACATCAACACTGTTTTTTAAAAATGTGAAAATGCATAAAGTTTTCTCTGATGGGTAGGGAGTAGAAGATATAGTTTGTATGATATACAAATAATTATGTCTATGGAAAGTCCCCATATTTTTTAATACCAACGATCAGAACCACCAGGAGAAGTTTCTGTGTGTCTGTATGTGGAGTTAAGTTATGGAATGGTCTGGGGCTCGAACATAAACTATGTAAAAGCCTTCATCAATTTAAAGCACTGTATAAACAGAAGGTCTTGTCTCATTACATGGAGTGCGGGGTTTAATGGTGTGGTGTAAAATCATGTATACAGAGTCTGTGTTATCTTACCTTGTATTCTGATTACCATTGTTGGTATTACTATAATAGTATAGATTTATGTATTCACAGTCGGTGTTATCTTACCTCGTTGGTTTTCTGATTATCATTGTTGGTATTATCATAATTGTTACATGCGGTAATATATGGTGTGTATCTAAGGAATGTTGTGTTTGGTTTTGGGGGGATTTCCCCTTCTTGTCTTTTTTTTTATGTTTTCTCATATGAATATATATTAAATATGGTTGGATAATGTCAATAATTAAGGAAGCACTACCTTTGTTTCTCTTTGTTTTTGTTGTTTTCCTGTTTAAATGCAATCGGGGTGGGTTTAAATAAGTTGACTTCTACCCACTCCTTTTCGAGCAACAGTTGGATTTGTGTTGTTAGAGTATGATGAATTTAAACTAGTCGTACAGACTAATCAAAATGCTTCTTTATTGCCTTTGTTTGTGTCTATATATTGCTCGAAATAATTTCCTTCATTCATTCATAGAACACGAAAATACAACGTGTGTGCGTGTGCCATACATAATATACAATCACATTTGTACTTGGTTTGTACCAAGTGCTAAGTATTAATAAAGAGTAGTGATGCAATGACTTTTGAAGTCCAACTTGAGGTACTGCACATCTAAGTACACTTGTCTGTAGCTTTTAATATTTTTATAACCCACTGTATGTTTTTAAAGGACCGTGTGAGATCATTTTGTTTTGTCAGCTTTATGAGGCTCAAATCACTAGCGGCTTTAATCCTGTTAGCCAGTTAGCCAGGGCGAGGAAAGCCTCCACAAAATACACCCATCCAGCCAATAAAGTTCAAATTGAACCGTTCCATCACACCCATAATAAATCACTGATCAACAACATGGAGACCACAGCCTTTAAATCAGACACACATGATGAAGGGAGGGGTGGACGGAGATCAGTTAGCCCGATGCTACATACATCACTCTCTGATCGCTCATAACTCTTTCACTGCATAAATACATATCTCAAAATCCAGCTGACAAACTTTTAAGAAGTCCAAAAGCTCACTACCTGCTGTTATCCTCAGCCAAAGAAAGCCTCTAGATCTTCCCGAGAGTTACAGCTCCTCCCTTTAAAACCAGACTCAAGGAAGAAGAGAAGAGCGCAGATTCCTGACTGAGCTCAAAACAATGGCCGTGTCCCAAAACCTAGTGACCTTCCTAGCTAGACATCATTGGCGGGAATTAGGAGGCCATCTGCGTGCTAATTTAGTGAGGTTTCGCGCCTTCCGAGAATTTTTAGAAGAATGTTGTGCTATTATATCAAGACTCGGAACGCGCCTATTAATGCCTTAAAAAGCTGTCTATGTAGGCAGCTCACTCGGGTTTGAGACACAGAACAAGACAACGTTCCAACCAGCAGTAGGAAAATAAATATAGTTTTTCTGTTTGTCCACAGATAATAGCGAAATAACGATCAAATATGACAAACTGTCCGTCAATAAAACATGTACAAATGTAGCCAACTCGTACCAAAATAATGTTTCTAAAATAATTTTTAAGATGTTTTCTTGAACATCATGTATGTTGCATGTGTTATTTATTTGTACAATGTAGAT
Source organism: Romanogobio albipinnatus (assembly GCA_023566225.1). Classification (NCBI taxonomy): domain Eukaryota; kingdom Metazoa; phylum Chordata; class Actinopteri; order Cypriniformes; family Gobionidae; genus Romanogobio; species Romanogobio albipinnatus. The sequence continues at coordinate 20,168,122 of CM042244.1, read as the reverse complement.
ACTTTACCATTAACATTTGACAATAGTACAGTATAAGAAAATATATAATTGCAGTAATTCTTTAAAGCCCAGAGCATTTAGGCTACACTGTTATGCCATTTGTATTATTTTAATATGAAAAAGAAATGTTGGGAAAAAAACACAGTATTTTGGTTGATCTGAAGTTAAGGTGAAGAAAAACAAATATTTATTTTAAATTTGATTTAAATATGTGACCAAATAATGTATTGTATTGTCTTTGTTATTTATTTCTTTAAAAAGGTTTAACCTTTTTTAACTTTGCCATTTCTTTTATTTCCTTCGCTAACTTACATGAAGTTTACATTTTATACTTTTTTATTTAAATACATTTTTGTTATTAAAAGCAACATTAATGCACATGAAACGCGTCATCACAGCTCGAGTACCTATTTATTTCTATGAAAAGACTGTTACAAAAAAAGCTTATATACGAATACTGCATACGAATAGTGATACAGACATTTTAGTTCATCAGAAAAAGCAAAATAACCCAATTAAATTCTACAGAAAAAGAAAGACAACACAGATCGTAAGCGATTGCTTTGACTGAACGCTGCCGTCACTAGAGGGCGCGATTCTGCAGCTTTTCTGTCCAGCCATCAACCTTCTGTAACCAGTTACCTAACCTTACCGAGCACGCTAACTCTTTTAAACATACCTGTTATTTTTCACTATAGTTAATAAAATATCAATAACAATCGGATTTTATATTACTGCTTTCCAATGCTCTAAACGGGATGTTAAGCCTGTTTATATAGACATAGCAGAAATCTAAATGCCTGCAGGCAAATGAGCAAGGTCAACCAGGACAACCAACGAACTAAAATGCTTGTGCTGGAGATTAATAGTCTAGTGTAAGGTCAACAACTGGAAAACACACAGGGGGCGACACTCGTGAATATTAATTAGGTTAGACAGACGTTGCTTAGTAACCTTCCTTAAGTGTCCACTCACTTACCCTAATTAATATTCACGCAAATGAAAATTCGCTCAAGCAAGCAGTCTCAGCAAAATGCGCATAGGATGTCCAATCATGCAACCACAAACTATTCTTATTGGTTATTTTGCTTCTACGCTGCGTAAAGTAACACGTATCACGGGACGCCGTTTTTAAACCCGTACAGTGTAGATTGCACCCAGCTGTTTTAATGACCCTAAAACTGCTTTACATTTATATTGGCTTGGCTATTTCATTTGTTGGTGAATACTGATATTTCTTAATGTGGTTTGAAAATGTACTTGCTTTTACAAATTATCCTTAGGTACATGCGAAAAATATATGGATACATTACATACAAATGAATGTAGAATTAACCAACATTTATGGTTTTACCGTGAGACCAGGCAATATTTGAAACAGAATAAATACAAAAAATTCACCAGGACTTTAAATATTTTTTGAGATTTAAAAAAAGTATTTATTTGAGCTATATTTATGTTATTCTTTCGGAACTTTGTTTTCACCTCTGCCGTTATGGTTTATAATATAGATGTCGTTTTCGACCACTTTACATCTAACGTTACTTTAAAGGGAGATTGACGCAACCCAATCATACCAAGAACAAGAAGTGCCGAGTCGTAAGCTCCGCCCCCTTCGACTTCCTTCTGTTTCCCATCTACCGGGGCTGCATTTCTCTGGGTAGCACTGACTTGCTTCACAGAGCGCCACCCGCCTCCCTTATTTAAAGTCCTGTCTCCGTTCTCCTTTGCATTTGGACGCGCATCCTTTCATTCATCAGCAGCCCAAGCGTCTCAGTGGCCGGAACCGTGGGTTTTATAGGGCAATGATCTCACCGGAGCTTAATTTTAATGTATTTTCGAGTGACCTTTCACTTTACCTCAAAAACCAAGTTAAAGTCGAGCTATTCGGCTCTGGGGTTGGACTATCATTAGTGCTCGGATTCAGCGCCGCTTATGCCTGCTACTACCTGATCTCTGTGGCCAAGGTAAGGTGACTATACATCCACACGATTCCACATTAATTTACAGTCTTACAGACTCGGATGCTCGTGCACGTGATTGGGTCATATTTGCAGCGGTTGACAGGGCCAATCAGTTCACGCGAACTGCCGGCAAATGATGTCATAATGCAAGGGGCTGTATTACGTCATTTTGGTCCTGTCAGTATTCTCTCTATCCGCTTGATGTAGTTCTACACGTGTGCATAGCGTATATTAATGTCATAATGCGCCTTGAAATATGTATTAAAGCTTTAATCTGACAAAAGATATGCACGGGGATGAATATTGCCGTAAGAGCATCCTTCCCCATTTCTGCAGTAAGGAAATAAGTTTCGAGGTAGTGACAATGCACATTATGTTCAATCCACTAGTGTTGTAATTTTCCAAACACTGATGAAATATTATTAAATATTAAATAATGATGGACGATCAAACGTTTAGAAGGACAAAAATGTCATTTGTTCAGCGAGTTCAGTTCTCTAATCAAGGTCTATATATATATATATATATATATATATATATATATATATATATATAATGAATCTGAATTGCACACATACACAAATATATAGTGAAATTATTTTGCAAACGATTATTTTTTTGTTATATCACAATTTTATTATATTTATTTTATAATAAAACAATAAAAAAATATATAATACCATATAAAAATATTATTATCATTATTATATTTTATATTTATATAGAATTGTAATGTAATATGTATTATATAATATGATTATGATCATAATTGCTATTATACATATACTAAATTATCCAAAGGCATTATGTATCAGGATTAAAATTAGGATTTTTTTTTTTAAAGCAATTATTAAAGCAACTTTCACTGACATATCTTAAAATATGTCAGTCCCATTGTTTTGTCTCAAGATGCACATCAGTTATGTTTTTTCAAAGGCACATTAAAGGGTTAGTTCACCCAAAAATGTAAATGATGTCATTAATGACTCACCCTCATGTCGTTCCACATCCGTAAGATCTCTGTTCATCTTCGGAACACAGTTTAAGATATTTTCGATTTAGTCCGAGAGCTTTCTGTCCCTCCATTGAAAATGTATGTACGGTATACTGTCCATGTCCAGAAAGGTAATAAAAACATCATCAAAGTAGTCCATGTGACATCAGTGGTTTAGTTAGAATTTTTTGAAGCATCGAAAATACATTTTGGTCCTAAAATAACAAAAACTACGACTTTATTCAGCATTGTCTTCTCTTCCGGGTCTGTTGTCAATCCGCGTTCATGACTCCACAGTGACGCTGCTGATGTAAGACGCTGCTGACGTGTTATTAAGTCATTAATGACATAATTTGTTTTAATTTTGGGTGAACTAACCCTTTAAGTTACTTAAATGTCCTAATTGAACTACAATCCTGGCTTAATCTAAACCCTGTCTGTGCAACCAGGCCTAAAAGTATACTAGTTTTTATTCTGTGATAAAAATCAAAATTTCATTGTTTTGCAGAAACCCATACTGATAGCTGGAGGGAAAAAGTTTCATCAGTTCCTGAGAGACCAATGCCCTGTGGTCTCAGAGACGTACTACCCCACGTTCTGGTGCTGGGAGAGTCGAGTTCAAACGCTGCTCAGACCCTTCGTGACCGCGAAGCCTTGGGTCAGCTACAGAAAGTGAGTCCATTTCCCTCACAGTCAAAATGTATTTCATGCTGCGAATGTGGCAGGACGACTGTTTAACTCTACAAAGCCAATAAATGCGTTCTAAGAAATGGACAATTATTCATTAATTATTAATATAAGTAGTACTCTGGCATCTTACAACCATTTTAAAGACTTGATATCAGAGGAAGTGGTTCTTAAGGGTGTCAGTGCCAGGCAGCAAATGAAGATTTGCACTGAACTTTGGTGATTCAAAATCAGTGCAGTTTTCACATTTATGCTGAAGTTGCCATCGTTTCTCCACTTGAAGATATGTTTTGCCTTATTTTACATATACAAGTACCCTTGGTAGATGATCAGAGAGCTTCTTTCAGCATTCATTTCATTGATTGTCTGATGCAGTAAGAGAGTAGCTCTTATGTTCAGAAGATGCCTGTTCTCAGCAATATAAAGAGAGAAAGAGAGAGCGTTGCAGCTTATATGAGCTTTCCTGTTCTGATGATGGCATGTAATGTAATTATGCTTTTGTTGCACTTCAGTTGAATAAAATGACCGTAGAGGGTCATATTTCACCTCATAATCAAAAGATAAAAGGTTCTATTTGATTCACATTCTTATGACAGTGCATTCAGTAAGTAAATTAATAGTACATATTTTCAAATCATGCACACTCCAGCAATACTAGGGGCCTAAAAATCTTTTATAGTTTATAAAACGATCACATGAAAACTGATTACTATTAGCTTTATCCCTGTGACCGTCCTTTTATATGCATCTTTCAGTTGTGAAATAAATGAATCATGTCTTACTACAAATAAACTACAAGATGGCTACCATGTCTACCAACACAACATAAAAAAAATAATGTTTGCATGTGGACATTATTTTCTATGACAATGCTGTGCAATATAACTACATAACTTTCACATTACTCACATTAAATGTCTTTTTAAATACTGTAATGTAAAACAAAATCTAATTTCCGCGATACAGCATTTGTTACACTGTAAACCCTATATAATTAATTGGTTTGAGTAGAGCCAACTCAAAATGAAACAAATTAGTTCAATCAAATTAACTTTTATGAGTATTATTTCTTTCTTTATCTTTTGAATTCTCAAAACTGACACATTTGAAGTAATCTGGATTGTTTCATTGTTTTGAGTTTTATGAACTTGCTTCTTTTAATTTAGACAAACTTAAATTTGACTGAAACTGGACTGGCATGCTTTGCCATGACACTCAAAAGGGAGAGTAAATGCTCAAATTAAATGTTATATAATGTTTTTTTTGTGCAAGATTAATGTGAAATGGGAGATTTCGTAGTGTTATTTTTTTATGCTAGAGAAGAGTTTCTGTTACGTTGCTTTTTTTTTGGAGGATTACCATAGTTCGAGAACAGATATATGTTAAATGTTTTATACTGCTGTACTCATTCAGCAAGTGCTATGCTAATGCTCAAAGCATTGTGTCACCAATTAGCAAGGTAGCATTTATTGAATTAGCTAGTTAAAGCTAGTCAAGTTTCCACTACTAAAAATATTTAAATTGAGATAACATGATAATTTAAAGTTAAATTAAGTTAAAAAAGTTCAGATAAAAATTAAATGCAAGTTCTGCTTACTTAAACGTAAGATTTCTTAACAAATTGATGTAAATGATGAGTTTTGCCAACTTTTTAAAGTTTACAGTGTAGTGTTAATGCCTAATAATCATAAAAAATCACAAAATCACAAAATCACAAAAAATGTATGCAAAATTTTAATAGCACTTTATTTTAGTGTGATTTTAATCAAAATCATGATTGAAAAACATTAATTTTAATTAATATTATTCAGTACTTACATTTATAAAAACGTTTTTAAAAAAATGTCTTACTGTTATATTTAGATTTTGAAGTGAAATATAATCCAAATATTTCTTAACATTTTTTTGTGAGATTCTCCATTTTAGATTTAAAGATGCATTTTTTGATTGAAGCATCTGAGATTTGTTGAACATTGACTTAAACTAGTCAACGCTTGCTTAAACTCAGTTTGTTGGTGAAGTCTGTTGGTGTTTTTGGGGTAGAAACTATCATTTACTGATTTGGCTAAAACTGATTCAGCGCTGCAGTATCATTGAACCAATTTAGAGGATAAATCAGCCGCTGTGCATTTCTGCTAAGCATTCAGAGAAGATGCATGCTGACTTAAACAAAAGCATCCATTGTTCTGTTCGAGTCATCACCTGAAATGCTTTTAACGAGATTGGAGTCAATAGCTAATCCGTTGCCTCCGTCTCAATATGCGGGCGGTGTGAGAGCCGCACATGTGTTAGAGCGAGCAAATCTGCTTACGGATCCTGCTGTTTGTATGGAATGATCGAGGACAGGGTGTTTTAAGTCAAGGGCGTCTGAGTTTGACCGTCCCAGCAGCTGCGCATTCCCATTAGCAAGGAAGGGCCAAGGGTGTGATGCGTGCTAGGACACATTGAATGCTCTTGTGTGTGATGTCATCTGCTGAAGCCCACTGGTGTCTCTGACACCACTGCCAAGCTTCAATGCCATGTAGTCAGGTGTGAAATTGGAGCTTCTGTTTTGGAAACAGAATGTCCTGGGAATGCAGATCTAAACGGGATATAGCACCATCAGATACCAGCGATATTTGAGGATTCTAGTCAGATTTATTGTCTAAATAAAGGAATTTGTGTTTTAAGAGGCCATATTAAGCCCTTTTACAGTCTTGATTTAGTTTTTAGGGTCTAGTAGAATAGGTTTTCATGCTTGAATGTTCAAAAAAACGCATTATTGTTCACATATTTTACATTGTTTCAGCACCTCTCTTCCCACTCTGTCAGTAATGCTCTGTTTAGTTCCTGTCTCAATGAAGTCCCTCCTTCCGAAAAGCGTAATGTACTCTGATTGGTCGGCTGGACCAGTGTGTTGTGATTGGTCAACCACTTCAAGCGTGTTTGCGGAGATGACACGCCCCTTACCATAACCGTGAGTTTCAGCTTCTCAGGTGGAAACACTAACAATGGCGTCAGTTTTGCTATATCAATTCGATACATTCGGGGTTGGAAAAATGTTTCCAATGCATTTCTAGGACATGGTGACAACAACACACTACTAACGCAACTCTACCAGGCCTCGCCCCTTCTTTTTGAATATGCCTTTGGCGGGAATTATTGTGTAATATTTCTGAGGAATATTGTGTATATTCCTGAATGTCTATAATCAAGGCATTTCAGGAAAACAGTGATTCTGGAGAATAACTTTGCAGACCTTTTTGATGCTTAAACAGCAACATTACACACTAAAGAAAGTTTTAAATGTAAAAAATATTAGGTCCACTTTAATTCAAGGTGTTCAATGTCCAGATAGTATTTACTAATGCAAAGTAGTTATGTTTACAGCACAGCCCTTACAATAGAAGTCTATGAGGAAAGGCTTTGTTAAAGGGATAGTTCACCCAAAAATGAAAATTATCCCATGATTTACTCACCCTTAAGTCAAGTGTGTATGACATTCTTCTTTCAGGCGAATAAAATCGGAGTTATATTAAAAAAGGTCCTGGCTCTTCCAAGCTTTATAATGGCAGTGACTGTTGCTCTGTTTTTGAAGTCCATAAAAAATGCATCTGTCTGTCAAATAACGTGCTCCACACGGCTCCGGGAGGTTAATAAATGCCTTCTGAAGCGAATCGATGCATTTGTGTAAGAAAAATATCCATATTTAAAACTTTATAAAGTAAAGTTCCAGCCGATCGCCTTCCGTGGAAAAATGTTGAAAGTGCCTTCTCGCAATTCAAGATGCGTATGCGACGTCTGACGAGCGTAACTGGTAACGGAAGCCTTTGATCGGCAGAGGCACTTTCAACACTTTTTCCATAAATTGAATACGGAAGGTGATCAGCCTAAACTTTACTTTATAAAGCAACAATTACTGCTATTATAAAGCTTGGATTAGCCAGGACTTTTTAAATATAACTCAGATTTTATTAGTCTGAGAGAAGGATGTCATATACACCTAGGATGACTTGAGGGTGAGTAAATCATCGCCCGTTCACACCAAGAACGATAATTATAAAGATAACTTTATTAGTGTCCACACCTTTGGACAATATCGTTGTGTTTATTCTAAAAGCCACTTTAAATGCTCAAGCTTGTTACAGCAGGATGGACTCTGATTGGCTGTCAATGTTTTTATTGTTCATCAGCTGGATAAAAACGCTCTGAAAGTGATTCCAACGATATCGTTTCTCTGTCCCGTTATCGTTATAGCTGTGGTGTGACTGTGAACTCTGCTATTCTTTAATATTGAACAGGTGTCAAAACTCACACTTTTTCTAAAGTACTTTCAAAACTCTTGAAAGTCGCATATCTTCACTTATGAAACTAACTCAATTTCAGCTGTAAAGCAGCTCTACAGCAGACAGTAGTGTTATTTAGGGCTGAAATAGTACTTAAAATAAAATCTAAATCATGATATGGCTTAGTGTATGGCTTAGTGCAATTATCAATCCGCAAAGGCTGCAATTTAATTCAATAAATATATGCACTGTGGGTTTTTCAGAGTAAAGCACTGCAATGTGTTCATTTACACGCTTACGGCTTATAATTAAAGCAGAAATTAAGACAAATAAAAGTAAATAAAATAATTATTTTTCATTTATATTTGTATTTATTACAATACTAATATTTCCCATGTTGTTTCATATTTTTATTAAATAATATAACTTTATATAATAACTTTTTTGCCAAATTGTGCAATTTATATCAGAAATAATTCCAGTTTGAATTTCCACAAAAATCGTGCAGCCCTAGTGCCCAATTCAGCTCAATTTAGTTAGAGAGTAAGATATTTAAAAAGTATTAAAGATATAAGCACTATATTTCATTTTTAAATGTAGTTTGTCATTGGGAAGCACTTTGCCAGTTTGGTCTCTCACTCTCTGGCATTTTGAAAGGTGGGATTTACATGTCTATAAAAAACTTTCCCACATTGGAGTGCGGGCCGTTCTTGACGGCAATGACTGTGGACAGACTGAGTGCATTTTTAATGATCACTCTGAAATTTCATACCAGCTTTACGTGTCTGTCTCGTCTCCAAGAAAGCTGGTTTGAGCGTAGAGCTGGCTCATCTCTGCTGTAAGACAACACGAGAGCCCTTTGACATAGATTCTCTCCGCAGTGTCTCTGAGGAATCTTCCAGCAGAGTCATGATGAGGCCATATAAAACAATGTAAGATGAGTCCATCCACTGTAAATACACTATTCATGAACAATATCAGGTGAAATTAACAATATATACAGTACCTACAGTAACTAATATATACTGTATATATACAGTCAAATAAGTGTTTGTTTAAAATCAGTAAATTTGTGTACATCTCATGCGGTCCGTTCAATATTTGTGGTCAGTAAGATTTTTTAATGTTTTTGAAAGAATCTCTGCTGATCAAGGCTGCATTTATTTGATCCAAAATGCAGTAAAACATTAATATTGTAAAATATTATTCACATTTAAAATAACTGTTTTCTGTATTTTGAAATGTAATTTACTCCTGTAATGGCAAAGCTGAATTTTCTGTCAGGTGGGGCTCAAGAATTGCGAGGACTCAGAGAGCTTTGAAGGGCTTTATTTAATCCAAAAATAAATAAAACACAACTTAAACCTCTCCAGTAGGGGGAAAAACAGCAGGACTGGAGCAAGGCTTCCACACGAGGAACATAAATGAAGATCTGACACAGGACAGAGTACGAAAGGAGAATAAGGGTATGCTTACATGACGGAAAACGGAAAAGGGTTTTGGCTTGTCTGGCTATCACCAAACCAAGCTCAATCTTTTAAGATTGAACATTGGTCTGGGGAATCTGCTCTGCATTTTCTACTGCACAAGAGGCATGATCAACGGGCATAGTTTAAATGACTCTGTACACAATTGGATAGTCCTTCAACCGATCCGGGTGTCGTACTTTGCAGAGCGGTTGGTAGTAAGGAAAACACATCTTTCTTTTGTAGGAATTGTTCCAGGGAAAGTTTCTGTTCCGTTTTCAAAGAAAACTTTCCTTTGAAATCTTTTACAACAGCTGCGACAGCGGCATCAACGGGTTGCTGCACTTCGGTGGCCGCCATGTTGACTGCAAACAAAAAGCTGCTTGCCGTTGCTTCTCTATCGTGATCGTGTTAAACCTGCCAATAGCGTGCCAGTTGGATAAGCCAATTTGTGATTGGTCCCCGCAGATTTGTAGTGGAAGCAGGATTGAAAAATGTACAGGTTTCCAGCCTGAGCTGCAGGGCGAAATCAAATCGCTGGCAGATTGGGCTGGGTTTACCCAGTCTAGGTTTTGGCCGCTTATTTACACAACAATGGTATTTTGGGGTCCTGAAAATGCTAACTTTTAAAAACGGGTTTCAAAGTGAAAAAGGTTGACATCATGTACATGCGTATTACAAGTTCACGCATGCATATTACATGTTTATTGACAAAGTGACATCGCCAACTACTGGCCTGGAATGCATAATACAGCCTTTCTAGTCATTTTCGCAGATCCGTGTGAACGGGAATCGTTTTGAATAATAATTTGAATCATTAGATTCGTTGTCATCTGTTTTTAGCACATAGTTGTCGTGCAAACATACCCTAAATAAGGAAGGAATTCACAAGGGAGAGCAGGTGGGGCAAATTAACCAATAATCAGGTAAGAAGAGGATGGAGCCAAGAATAAAGATTGACAGAAGAGCACATGGCACGCAGAAACAAACTAAACGCTCTGTGCAAAATACACATGGCAAAACAAACATGACAGAAGCCATGTGCTCTCAAAAACTCTGGTTAACTATCTTTGTGGGGACTCTCCATAGACTGTAACTGTCTTTTTTATACTCTAACTGTATATTATATCCCCTTACACTAACCCTACCCCTAAACCTACCCATAACACAAAACTTTCAGCATTTTTACATTTTCCAAAAAACTCATTCTGTATGATTTACAAGCTTATTTCCTCAAGGGGGAATTTAGGTTCCCACGGTGACACGAATCCCCATGAGTCTGTGTACATTCAGGTTAAAGTCCCTACTGGGATAGAAAAACATGAACACACACACAAGACAAGACTGACAGAAGAGCACATGGCAGACAAACACGCTCATCCGCCATGTGCCCAAACAGAAAATAAGACACAAGACAGACAGAAGTGTACGGAGCATGGATGTCAGGACCCTGAAACAGAGACTGAACCAAGCCAAGTGTCAGAATCCATACACCATGCCCCGAACATACAAGACACAGACATAAGAGCGCACGACCCAGAGAACAACCCCAAAGCCGTACACTCACACAAATACATGGAGTGTCAGGATCCTGTTACCAATCTAAGAACAAGATCAATCAAGGTGACAGGACCCTGACATTACTCCAGTGTCACATGATCCTTCAGAAATCATTCTAATATGCTCAATAAACATTTCTTATCGATGTTGAAAACAGTTGTGCTGCTGAATATTTTTTGTGGAAACCATGAAATCTCTTTGAATATAATTGTTTTACTTGATTTATTTGAAATAGAAATATTTTGTAACATTACAAATGTATTCACTTGCTGAATTAAAAGTATTAATTTCTTTAAAAATGGCTTTATCCAAAGCCACTTACAAATCCTGTAACATGTAAGCAATGCACCCTAAAGGTTCCAGCAACATCATATATGGAATATACACCGATCAGGCATTTGGAGGCCAAGTCAACACCTCAAACTCGTTGTTGTGCTTCTCAAATCATTCCTGAACCATTTTTGCTTTGTGGCAGGGCGCATTATCCTGCTGAAAGAGACCACAGCCACAGCCATTTACTGTTTCTATGAAAGGGTGTACATGGTCTGCAACAATACTTAGGTAGGTGGTACGTGTCAAAGTAACATCCCCAAGGTTTCCCAGCAGAACACACTGCCTTCGCCGGGTTGCCTTCTTCCCATAGTGCATGGTTCCCCAGGTAAGCGACGCACACGCACCTGGCCATCCATGTGATGTAAAAGAAAACGTGACCTTCTTCTATTGCTCCGTGGTCCAGTTTGGATGCTCACGTGCTTGGTGCTTTCGGTGTTGGACAGGGATCAGCATGGGCACCCTGACTGACACTTGCCCATTTTTCCTGCTTCTACCACATCAACTTTGAGGACATGTTCACTTGCTGCCTAATATATCCCACCCACTAACAGGTGCCGTGATGAAGAGATGATGAGTGTTATTCACTTCACCTGTTATAATGTTATGCCTGATCGGTGTATATTAGGAATTGACCAATTTGGGTTTTTCAATAACTGATGCTCATGCCGACAACAACATGAGCCATTGAAATTCCATATTAGCCAAGCACTAATGTAGAGGTTGGAGGCAAACTACGGTTCAGCATGGGAACTGATATCAGCTCATAGCAAAGGATGTGGCTATGTGGGATGTGCCAGACTGCAGACTGACTTTAGCTTTAGACCTGATAAATACAGTGACCATTTCCAACTTTGGTCACCACGTCAATTCCAAATAACTAACAATTATGCAATACATATTCATAATTGTGTAAAATATGATATTATGTTTTATGTACAACCACTTCAGAAATGCACATTGTTAAAATTATACCACATTGCCTAATGTATTGGACATTGGTGATTTGCAGCAATGCAAACATAATTTATCTTGATTCTTTCTTTAATGTAACATTTTTTAATTAGTTATGAATATACAGTGGCATGAAAAAGTATGTGAACCGCTTGCAGAATCTGTGAAAATGGGAATAATTTTAAATAAGAGGGATCATACAAAATGCATGTTATTTTTTATTTAGAACTGTCCTGAGTAAGATATTTTACATAAAAAATGTTTACATATAGTCCACAAGACAAAAAAACTGCTGAATTTATTAAAATAACCCTGATAAAAAGTTTATGAACCATTGATTCTCAGTGCTGTGTCATTCCCTGGATGATCCACGGCTGTTTTTTTGTTTTGTGATGGTTGTTCATGAGTCCCTTGTTTGTCCTGAGCAGTTAAACTGCCCAATGTTCTTCAGAAAAATCCTCCAGGTCCTGCACATTCTTTTCCAGATTTTTCCAGACTCTTTTTCATATTTGAACCCTCTCCAGGATTGACTGTATGATTTTAAGATCCATCTTTTCACACTGAGGACAATTGAGGGACTCAAACACAACTACTAAAAAAGGTTCAAACATTCACTGATGCTCCAGGGGGAAACACAATGCATTAAGAGCCGGGGGGTGAAAACTTTTGAACAGGATGAAGACAAATTTTTCTTATTTTGTTTAAATATAATTTTTTTTCATTTAGTACTGCCCTTCAGAAGCAACAGAAGATACTTGCATGTTTCCCGGAAGACAAATTAAGTACAATTTACCTTGGTTTTCAAATTCAATAGGTTTTCACCCCCCGGTTTTTAGTTAAAATGATTCCCATTTTCACAGATTCTGCAAGCGGTTAACATACTTTTTCATGCCACTGTATATACTAAAAAAACAAATATATTATGCAGTCAAACAACGGTGAACAGATTAGTTTGATAGGTTTTTAGAATCTCAGGATCAGGATCTCCATCACTCTAAATATAGAGGTTCAGAACCCCGATATATAGGTTGTTTTACATGTTTAAGCATTTAAAATGTGTTTGCATTAGGAAAGCACAAACTGTTTTAAAGGCATTTGACAAGAACAATAGCACATTATTTTGTATCCAATGCAGAGTGGCTTAAGGGGCCCCTGTGGTGTGAATTGCCATACTACCACTGCACTACCTTGGAACTTTATTATGGTACTTTTGTTAGTTGAGTCCCTGTAACAGTTTCTCTCTTTGTACTATTTATGAGGACTTAAGCTAGTATTAACACACAGTTTCACTGAATGTTCCTCTGGTAAAATTAAGCTGCTTCTCTCTGTTCTATGTCCGGCAGTGAGCTCATTAGAGCACCAGATGGAGGCCAGATCTCTCTGGATTGGTTTGACAATGATGATAGCGTGTCCCACCCGGACCAGTCCACGCGACCCACTGTGCTGCTGCTCCCGGGACTGACGGGTACAAGCCGCGAATCCTACATTCTACATATGGTACAGCAGAGCCGGGATCTGGGATACAGGTGAGCAGCCTGGTTCACAGCGTTTCATTTAAGGCTATAAATTATAGCGATTACTATAATGAGTCCACACCACAACTATAATGATAACAGCATAATTTCAGAGCAATCTTTTCCAGCTGATGAACAATAAATACAATGACAGCCAATCAGAATCCATCCTGGCAATTGCCTTCAAATTACCATTGGTCCATGGTGATTATATAATAAGCTCTGAGCCTCCACCTCCTTCGTGGAAATCTTCCCCGTCCCTCAAGGTCGGACATGAACACACTGGAGGGGCGCTTTATTGTAGAAAATTAGGTTGTAATTCTAATTGAAAGAGACACAGACACGTTTTTTTATGTTTAATACTGTAAATCTGCTTGCTTTTAAACAATATACTGTATAAATTGATATATAAACAAACATGACTTTACTGGAGTGCCGAATTGCAGAGCTCCTGCAAACGTCCACATCATTATGTTCAGATGCTTTCTTAACTACTGTTTGCTCACCACTGTTATTTAGTTGTGTTTATTTTGTTATTAAAAGAAAAGCAAATATTAGTATATTCATCTAAACGCCAGTCTCAGCAGTGTGGGTGGCATCAGGATGTTCGATAACAGTATATTTGAACTATTGAAGTATTATTATTGAAGTATTTTGAACTTCTTTTTACCCCAATGGGAAGAACGAAAAAGAACTTCGCTGTGAGTATATCGGGACAAAATGAGCAATGGGCAAACATCTAGCCATGTCAATCAGTTTATGCTTAATCTGTTTATGACCATTAAATGAAAGCAGTATAATGCATTTACTTGACGGCATATTAAGCATGATCGGCTTAAGAGCGTGCATGTAAATGCACTCATTTATGACAAATGGTTCTGAAGTTTATTTCAAACCTATTTTACCTATGGAAGCTTTTTTTTCAATTCAGTGTTACAGCTCAATTTATTGAATAATAATTGAATAATAATAATAATAATAACAACTCACTGATTTCAGAAGCAAGTTGAATGGACTACTTTTATACTTATGATTAGGGGCCATTCACATAGAACAGGTTTTTTCATTCCATAGCGCTTCTTTTCCATTGTTTTTCAATGTAAACACGCTAGACAGTCGTCTTTAACTGTTGCACTCACATCTTTTGTTGCGTTTCTCGCGCTTGATGCAGCATTCTAAAAACAAAAGACATTGTGCTCAAATTAAAAGAAGATCAACTTTAAAAAGAAAACAGACCTTGCGTTTTTTTCTTCTTTGTTCCAATGACCTGCGTCTCGCATTTTTAACAGCAAAAACGCACTTTGCGTGAACTGACCCTTATGGTGTTTTTGCATCCTTTTTCATCCATTTTTGTGAATTTTAAATTCTTTAAAGCGCATTAATATAGAATTTAACTGATGTGTGTGGTCACAGGTGTGCTTATATTGCTATATTAAAGCAGTTTTGAAGCTGAGTCATCCCATCAGAATATAATTTACTACACACAATTGCATTCTCCTTCACATTCAACTTGAATTCTCACTGCTACTTCAAAAGCAACATCATTTCTATTTGCTGTGCACATTTTGTACTGTAAGATTCAGAAAGGCTTTAATCGATGCACACCTGCGCTAGAACATGTGTAGTTGCGATGTAGATCAATGCATTATGCATGTTTCACAATGCCCATGTAACATCTTTGTCAGACTCCTACTTCTGAAGTTGCCACTCTATGTAGAGAGCGAGAGAGTGTCAACAAAGAGCTGAGCTCTGTATTAAACCATTCAGGCAGGGATGCAGAGGCGGGCACTTTCTCTCCTTTTGGGCATCTGTCTGGAGATGTGTGAGGCCGTGGGGGTTACAGCAGCTCACTCAGCATCTTTCTTTGGCCTGTGTTCTCTGCTTAATGAACTGCTGCAGCTTTGACCAGCTTTGCAGCTTAGCTTAGACCAACTTTACATGCCGCAGCGAAAAAAGGCTAAAGGTACACTAAGACATAAGCAGTGTTAGTAGATGTAAACTTTTTTTGCAGCTGAACAACTAAGAGTTGCTTTTTAACCTCCTGAAAGTTGTTATTTGTGCGCTGACTGATGGATGTTGGGATTTTTGCTACTTAGACATTTAAGGCAAGGCACCCCATTACCTCATTACCCCACCCCATTACAAGTTTTCTGAAATGTTATATTTAAATATGCAAATGAAGCATTGCCTAATTAAATGTGCACTAATTTGCATACATTTCCAGAACATAAATCTGAACACTGGATTAAACCAGGTTCAACATTTTGGTTTCATTTTGTTGACATGATAGAGTTAAAGATTATTACTGAGGGGATTTTGGATTTCTCTTATTATCACTGCATAAACCTGAAAATACTGCCAGAAAACATAATACATTATGACTATTGCCAAAAGTATTGGGACACCCCTCCAAATCACTGAATTCAGGTGTTCCAATCACTTCCATGGCCACAGGTGTATAAAATCAAGCACCTAGACATGCAGACTGCTTCTACAAACATTTGTGAAAGAATGGGTCACTCTCAGGAGCTCAGTGAATTCAAGTGTGTACCGTGATAGGTTGCCACCTATGCAATAAGTCCATTCATGAAATTTCCTCACTACTAAATATTCCACAGTCAACTGTTAGTGGTATTATAACAAAGTGGAAGCAATTGGGAACAACAGTAACTCAGCCACGAAGTGGTAGGCCACATAAAATCACAGTGCGCAGAAGTCGCCAACTTTCTGCAGTCAATAGCTACAGACCTCCAAACTTTGTGTGGCCTTCAGATTAGCTCAAGAACAGTGTGTAGAGAGCTTCATGGAATGGGTTTCGATGGCCGAGCAGCTGCATCCAAGCCTAACATCAAGTGCAATGCAAAGCATCGGATGCAGTGGTGTAAAGCACGCCACCACTGGACTCTAGAGCAGTGAAGACGTGTTCTCTGGAGTGACCAATCATGCTTCTCTGTCTGGAAATCCGATGGACAAGTCTGGGTTTGGCGGTTGCCTGACTGCATTGTGCCAAGTGTTAAGTTTGGTGAAGGGGAGATTATGGTATCGGGTTGTTTTTCAGGGGTTGGGCTTGGCCCCTTAGTTCAAGTGAAAGGAACACTTAAAGGTGGGGTAAGTGTTATTTCAAAAATGCTTTATAAAAGTGTCTCGTGCCGTGGACCAAAACAAACTTGTAGCCAATCAGCAGTAAGGGGCATGTCTACTAATGATGGGGAGAAAAGCGATCAATGCACGTCATTATTCAAAATACATGACACAGGACGGACAGAAAGAGAGAGATGGCAGATAAAAAACATGTGTGGAAAATGTCTAAGGAACAAAAGAAAGCTTACGAAAAGAGCAAGAAGAAGGCAAGAAGTCTCAGCTTTCCAGCGCTGGAGAGAACTCAAGGAATGCTAAGGCCTGCAATCGGATGCCGAGGTTGCTTTATTTCTTCTCGATAGGCGATTGACATTGATTTTGTTTTGTTTCACAGAACTAATATATGCTGGCTTTTGCTTGATTATGCTTGTGTGTCATGTTCGCTTGTTTGTCCATTTGCAATCGTATCGTTGTTCACTTCAGCGATGATAAAGACCCATTCATTTCCACATCCTATAACGTTAAACCACTGTCTGTTTCAAGCGTCAGCTCGCTGTGTATCCGAAAAGTAAGACAATAAACTCCTAATTTTTGTTTGTTTCCTTTGGTTCCTCTTTTCATGATCGATATAACCCTCTAATCTTGTCATAATTGTAATATGTTCGTTAGTTGGTCTGTCATGCTTGTGCTATCGAGTTGTTCATGAGAACTGTGTTTGTGTTTTTGGGATGTAAGGGATGACTTTCTCACTGAACATTCGACCTGGATTACCATAGTAACACACATTGCTTTCACTTATTGATAATGACATACCCTCGGCCGGCTGGCACAGCACATTCTGCCATAGTTGTTGCCTGGGTTACGCATATGTGGGGCGGAGCTATCAAAATACGGGTGTGTTTGTTTTGGTGATTTGAAATATCAACATCGGTTACCAGAAAGCACTTACCTGTCCTGACCTCAGCCTGACAGAACACCTATGGTATGAATTAGTGAGTGGAGACAGCGAGCCAGGCCTTATCGTCCAACATCAGTGCCTGACCTCACAAATGCGCTTCTAGAAGAATGGTCAAAAATTCCTATAAACACACTCCTAAACCTTGTGGAAAGCCTTCCCAGAAGAGTTGAAGCTGTTATAGCTCCAAAGGGTGGGTCAACTCCATATTAAACCCTACGGATTAAGAAAGGGATGTCACTGAAGTTCATGTGCATGTAAAGACAGGGGTCCCAAAACCTTTGGCAATATAGTGTATGTATTGTAATTTAAGGCTAGATACACAAATAGGTAAATTATATAAGAAACACTTAAAAAAGTTTCTTTTGAATGTTTTCTTTCCATTAGTTTGAAACAACACTTTATGAAAAGCCAAATGGCCCAAAATCTCAAAATTGACCAATGCATGAAAAAAACTATGTTTTTGCCTTAAATAGGTGTCTTTTCACTGTTGTATTTATATAATTATATAGTATTATTATTATTATTTTTTAAATTATCTTTTATTTCAATTTGTGTTTTCATTTTAATTAGTTAGGTTAAGTTTTATTGTGCTTTTTCCCTCCTAGTGTTTCTATTTAGCTTTTCTATTTCAGTTTAGTACCGAAACAGTCATGTTCTGTTCTGTTTCATTGTCCTGTGTTCTCTGTCAAATGGACACTTTTTATGAATCCTCTTTTGTGTATTTCAGATGCGTGGTGTTCAATAACAGAGGCGTATCGGGTGAAAAGTTATTGGTAAGAATAATCGTTTAATCTCTTCTATGTTCTGTTCAATAAAAAAAAAATACTTCAGCTTGCCTTGTTCAGTTTATCCCAAAACTTGAGCTTTGGCACAGGTTACACACACTGCTGTCACTATGAATATTAGCAAAAATCATGAGTCATTTAAAAGTAAAATTTGTTGTGCGGAACACGTCCTGTAAACTAGAATGCTGATAAAATCTTTCCTTTCCTTTGGCTCATGAACCTCATAGGAATTCAGATGATAATGTTTTTCGTGTGTATTTGCAATTAGATGAGGCTTAACATCCCTAAAACGAGCTGGGAATGTGTTCATAAAAATCTTTGCAGAGGAGCGTTGTTCCATGGAAATAATCTTGACCTCTGTAGTTTTAAGGACAACCTACAAATATATATTTTTTGTATTATTTACATATTTTATATTATTTAGAAAATAAATAATGGTAAAAAATACACAATATTAAGTAATATTTCCCATGAGTAGCACTTAAGTTTAATTTCTTTTTATTCAATTCAAATATGATTAGTCAGAGACTATCAATACATCACAATAAACAATCAGTAAATCTCATTACTATGCTTTAATAATACTTCAAATTTCACCTTACCTTATATTATGACCTTACTGAGTACTGAGTAATATGAATTAACTACATGTTCTTTTAGAAGTTACAGTAAGGGTTTAGTTTATGGTTAGTTCTAATTATGCATAATTTACTGTTATTACTATAGTAAGTACATGTAGTAATGTGTAATTTTACATCACCTTAAAAAAAGTGTTACCGAATATTGGTTTGTCATTGAGTGCACTGAATACAAAATAAGTTCTTTGGCATAGAATGAACCGAACTATGTATTTCATGCTATAGCATATTCTGTTACATTATTTTAAATAAAATATCAAACTCTCTTCTGAAATTTCAGCATATGCTTTTCAATTAAAGTAAAAAAATAAAAAATAAAAATTAGGAGCTCATATTTTAATATATTGACACGTCAGTGCTTTGAGATAATGTTCATGCTCTATATGAATCACATTCATGCACTAAGGTTGTAAGATTCCATAAGAACAAATATGGATCATGCGAGCTTTAGTGTTTGTGTGAATCTATAGTCAAAGATATGTGCTCTATTATGGGTCTTATAACCTTTGCTCACTGTGCTCTAGACGCCTAGGACTTATTGTGCAGCCAATACAGAGGATCTGGAGATGGTCATTGAGCATGTCCAGCGGGCCATTGACAAAGCTCCGCTCATGGCGGCTGGGGTTTCTATGGGCGGGTGAGTTTAACACACACACATTTATCCTGCCCTACTGTGCTTCACATTGATCCTGCAGCTACTGTGATCACACATACCAGGATACTCTAGTTCTATTTTTCCTCTGATCTAAACTAGATATAGTGCCTGTAATTAAACAGAAAGTTAGCATGCAGTTGCCTGTGAAATACGGTACCATTTAAAATTTTGATCAAAGATATAGTAAAAACAGTAATATTATGAAACATTATTATCATTTAAAATAACTGGTTGCCTTTTTGATATATTTAAACAAATTTAATTTATTCCTGTGATGACTGCAGTCTTCAGTGTCACATGATCCTTCAGAACTCATTCTAGTTCTTGTTTCCTTTGTTCTCTTAGGTTCTTTAGTTTGTGTAGATAGTAACTGATTAACATCAACCGTGTCTTTAGTCTTCGTTTATCTGTGTATTTAATGCCCTCAGGTTCCTTAGTTCAGTGTCGAGTATCGTCTTTGTGTTGGAATGCAAACGGACACATTTTTATCAAGTTTTTTTTATCTTCTTTGTGGATTTTTCGTTTTTGTTTTGTTAAATAAAGTAGTACTGCTGCAATTAAGATATGTTTACAACTATGTACTAAAAACAGAAAGTTTTTCCTTTGCTATATTTGCATACAGATGACAAAACTTGTCAAAACGATCCCTCAAAACTACTAAAATGCTGTAGTATTCATGGCAGGCCAGTAGTTGGTGATGTCACTTTGTAAAGATAAACGATGCGCTTATATACTGAACACATAATACGCATGCGCATAACATGACCGTTTTCACAAATTAAAATTTTTTGTTGTTTACAAAGACAATAACTGTATTGTTTTCAAAACCTTGCACTTTGAAAACCATTTAAAAAAGGTTGTGTTTCAGGCCGAATAATGCCGTTGTCGTGTGAATTGAACAGCTAAAACGCATATAAAGTTTAAAATTTTTAGTCGAAAACGGTGTTGTGTAAACAGCGCCTTAGATTCACATCTCCTCTTCCTTGCCTGCCTCACAGTGACACTAAGTATACGTTTACACGACAATGATGTACTAAAAACAGAAACGTTTTTCCTTTGCGTTTTTCATATACAGACGACAACACTGTCAAAACGATCCCCGTTCACACGGATCTGCGAAGGTGACTAAAATCGTCAGTAGTTGGCGATGTCACTTTATAAAGAAACACTACACGCCTATAGACTGGACGCGTAATACGCATGCGCATGACTTTACCGTTTTCACACATTCGTGGTTTTTTAGTTTATACGGATATACAGTGAGGAAAATAAGTATTTGAACACCCTACTATTTTGCAAGTTCTCCCACTTGGAAATCATGGAGGGGTCTGAAATTGTCATCGTAGGTGCATGTCCACTGTGAGAGACATAATCTAAAAAAAAATCCAGAAATCACAATATATGATTTTTTAACTATTTATTTGTATGATACAGCTGCAAATAAGTATTTGAACACCTGTCTATCAGCTAGAATTCTGACCCTCAAAGACCTGTTAGTCTGCCTTTAAAATGTCCACCTCCACTCCATTTATTATCCTAAATTAGATGCACCTGTTTGAGGTCGTTAGCTGCATAAAGACACCTGTCCACCGCATACAATCAGTAAGAATCCAACTACTAACATGGCCAAGACCAAAGAGCTGTCCAAAGACACTAGAGACAAAATTGTACACCTCCACAAGGCTGGAAAGGGCTACGGGGAAATTGCCAAGCAGCTTGGTGAAAAAAGGTCCACTTTTGGAGCAATCATTAGAAAATGGAAGAAGCTAAACATGACTGTCAATCTCCCTCGGACTGGGGCTCCATGCAAGATCTCACCTCGTGGGGTCTCAATGATCCTAAGAAAGGTGAGAAATCAGCCCAGAAACTACACGAGAGGAGCTGGTCAATGACCTGAAAAGAGCTGGGACCACCGTTTCCAAGGTTACTGTTGGCAATACACTAAGACGTCATGGTTTGAAATCATGCATGGCACGGAAGGTTCCCCTGCTTAAACCAGCACATGTCAAGGCCCGTCTTCAGTTTACCAATGACCATTTGGATGATCCAGATCATCATACATTGTGATTTCTGGATTTTTTTATTTTTTAGATTATGTCTCTCACAGTGGAAATGCACCTATGATGACAATTTCAGACCCCTCCATGATTTCTAAGTGGGAGAACTTGCAAAATAGCAGGGTGTTCAAATACTTATTTTCCTCACTGTATATATATATGATTTTACCAAGTAAGCTACAGCGATTTTGCCAAGTAAGATATTTTGTTGATCCCGTGACAACATTCATGTCTGAAAATGTAGTCCTAACCCTATCCCTACACCTAAACTCTAACCCTACCCATAAGTTATCCCTAAAATCAGAGGGAAATGATAGGTGAATAACACTGATGTAGAAGCACCTAACCCTGGTTGCAAGCCTAAACTTGACATAAACTGTAAACGTTTCCCTTAAATCTGATAGGTTGATTGGAATGTTGTTCCAGGATCAACAAAGATGTTGATCTAGGAACATGTTGTACTTGGTGAAATCATGTTCACCGTGTGCGTGTAGCTGGTGCTGCTGGTAAACTCTGCTGGGAATTATGAGGAAATCATACTAAATTATGTTTTTTTTAACAAAAATGTATAAATTTTTCTGTGATGGGTAGGTTTAGGGGATAGAATGTAGTTTGTACATTATAAAAAATAATTATGTGTATGGAATGTCCACATAAAACATGAAAACACATGTTATAGCTGCTGTTCTGATATCATGTCACTAAAATCTCATATCTTGACAACCGACAGGATGATGCTGGCGAACTACCTGGGTCGGAAAGGCTCTGAGGTGCGTCTGAAGGGTGTGGTGGTTTTCTCAGCAGGCTGGGATGTGTTCGAGTGCACGGCTTCACTGGAGAAGCCCCTGGACCGCTTCCTCTTCAACTCCTACCTCACCAGCTGCCTGCAGGCATCCGTGGACCGGTCAGTGGGGTCAGAGGGGGATAAGCCCGGCTTAATTTACCATAGTCTAGTGTGTGTAGTGCCGTCACAGAGGACGTTGTCCCCAACTGCCTCTCTTTTTGAGTGTTACCAAATGTGCAAAATAAGATTAAACCGAATTTGTTACATATTTTGCTAAAGTACACAGAGTTTCAGAACAGGAATTAGAAATTAAAAGAACACTTTGCACATATGAGGCTTATTCTACTTTAATTAACTCTTAATCAGCTTATCCGGAAAAAAAGTGCCATTGTGGTACCATGGTGCAGTGATGGTGTTTGATACATACCAAGGTACTACTGAATGGCTGTGAGCTGTAGAAAAGTTGTATTTTTGCATTTTGTTCAAAGGGTACCTATCTCTTCGTACAGAGGGTGGGACCCACTTTGAAACGATGCCATTGACAATTCATCTACTGTATATTTCCAATGGACAAAGAGCCTATTCTTTTGCTGCCATCTTGATTGGTGGACTTGCGTATAGGGACCAGCTCCAAGCCCGAGGCCCCAGGCCAGGGGTATTCATTAATTAAAGTTCCATGAGGTCTGATCTCTATATTTTCTTCACAACAGAGGTCCGGACAATACCTTTCCATCAGGGCAGTCGTAGTACTTTGTAAATTTACAAAAACCCTTAACACTAAAAATAGTATAATTTATAAAATAGTAGAAATAATAGAATTTTAACCAATATTTACCAAAAAAAAGTAAATATTTCTCCCAATTGGATATGAATATAAAAAGATTAGATCAGATGTTTTATCTGTTTAAGACATGCTTTTTTGGGGCGGTAAGTAATGGCGCAAACACCAGTAAATTGACAAGCGCAAACCTTTGTAAATCACCTTGTAGGATACATTTAAATACTCTCCTCCCATTAATTTTGCGCCTGAAAGGAAAACTCCTACGAATGCATATACAAAAAAAATATACAAAAAATAACCCTGTCCAATAATCTAATAATCAAAACTCCCATCATGACATGAGGACAAAACAAAGTAAACTAGTCATTTCAACATTTTTTGTCTTCCCTTGCCATCTCTACATAATTTAGAGATTATTAAAATGCTGTTGTATGTATGGGGGGGAAAACGTCTAAAGGTGCCACGCCTTATCTTGTCTCAAACCTGGTTTAGTTAAAGGAACACTCCATTTTTTTTTTTAAATAGTGAAAGCTCATTTTCCAACTCCCCTAGAGTTAAACAGTTGAGTTTTATCATTTTAGAGTCCATTCGGCCGATCTCCGGGTCTGGCGGTGGCACTTTTAGCATAGCTTAGCAGAGATCATTGAATCTGATTAGACCGTTAGCATCTCGCTCAAAAATGACCAAAGAGTTTCGATATTTCTCCTATTTAAAACTTGACTCTTCTGTAGTTACATTGTGTACTAAGGCGCTGCATAATATCATTGCGCCTGCTGCACCGATGGGACGGCAGCAAAGTTGAGTATAGAATGAGAGTATAGTTCCTAGCCATATTGACCTAGAAAATCGCAACTTTTCATTTTCCGTCGGTCTTAGTACACGATGTAACTACAGTTTTAAATAGGAAAAATATCTAAACTCTTTGGTCATTTTTGAGCGAGATGCTAACGGTCTAATTAGATTCAATGATCTATGCTAAGCTATGCTAAAAGTGCTACCGTCAGTAAAACTCAACTGTTTAACTCTAGGGGAGTTGGAAAATGAGCCTATTTTCAAAAAAAGTGGAGTGTTCCTTTAAACAGTCTGAGTCATCTTTATGACAGATAAATATAATAGTATTTGCTGCATTCTTGTTTTCTGCAGCATTTAGCAAAAGTACCTATTTTGCTGCTCAGCGTGTTTCTGCTACTGTTAAAATAACTGCATCATAATGTGGCGCTTTACGTCTTTAGGCTTGTATGAAGCGTTTTTGGCTCTAGATAAAAATATTCAAGGATGTAGTGTCAAAAGTTCATTACCATAAACCAGCGGTCCGCCATTTTAATACCACGGCCCTAGCATATTATGCATATTATGCAAATGTTCTCTATGCATATTATAACCAAATTACCTTCTACATTTGCAACAAAGCACAAACCACAAATTTTACATCTCTTCCTTTATTTTTACTTTGATCGGACACAAATGTCTGTATAAAACTTTTGTAAGGGATGACAACTGAACACTACTTGCAGATATAATCATGCAATGTGATGTCAACAATATAACTTACATTTATTGAAATGTTTGTTGCTACATAGTGCGTACAGTTTGGCATAGTGTTTTTAAGAATTAGTATGCAGCAAACAGTGTACATTTTTCATGACTTATTTGAATAATATCTTGAAATGGAAGCAGCGGAAGATGTTTTTTCTGTGTTATGATGTACATCTGAATGAAAACGGATTATCGAAGAAGAAAAATGTTGGGCAAGGACTTCTATCCATCAACTGTCAGACATTGAGATTGTATTTTGAGATTTGGATTTTGAGATGTGGGAGTTGCACTCAAAAATGGAGGCAGATCTGAATGAGAGCCGATTGCAAAAAAAGTGAGGCAACTAAATGTCTTAAGCCGACTAAATGTTTAGAGAAGTAGAAGTCGTCCAGCATATGTCACGAGAGAGAAATCTGTTGTTTCATCCAAAGACCCAGTTATGACTTTTTGTTTGGAAAAAAGTCCCCGCTGCATCTACCAACCCAGAAACCGTGAAAAAGGAAACAAGCCAGTAACGTTGTTTTGGTAAGCCTTTCTCTGCAAGCACGTGAAAAAACGAGCCACTCAGATTTCTTTCCCCTTCTGACGTATGAAGGGGATCTTATTATTATAATATTACCGCCCCATAATCAGCACGTTTCCACCCACGGCGCCGCTATTTTGTTTTCGCAAGCAACAATGGTGAACAAGACCCTTGCGTGTATTTGACAGTTTAAACACAACAAAAAATGTGAAAGTGAAGTTACTCACAAGACTTGATGATGTCTGACAGCCAGTTATCGTAGGCGTGTGCTTCAGAAAAGTGCGCTCAGAAAACAATCCATAGAAGTTTAAACTAATATAGCTTTAAAACACAAGGAAATAATAAAGATTAATGATGCAAGAAGAACTATGCTACCCATATGATGGCGATATAGATGATAATCAAAACCAAGATGATGTCTTGTTAGCATTTGGCAGAGAATCCTATCAAGGCAGGAACTGTGGGGAGAGGGGGAGGCACACAGCCGCTCATTTGCATTTAAAGGCACATGCACGAAAACAGCCTGTTCTTGACTGTAGTCAGAAATGGGTATTTACAACATGAATTTTTAAATGATTTCTGAGGTATTTTAGGCTGAAACTTCACAGACACATTCTGGGGACACCTGAGGCTTAAATTACATCTTGTAAAAATGGGCATAATAGGTCCCCTTTTATTCGAAAATGTCATAATGATGAATGAGAGTTATGAATACTTCTTGTTATATGGAGATTATCCTAAAACTCATTGTGACATTTTCCTCTCTTCTTTTTTTGCAGTCACAGAACCATTCTTGAACAAAAATATGATATAGACCATGTGATGAAGGTGAGTCCTACGATTGCCTACGTTTACATGTGCACCAATAATGCGATTATTTCTAATAATCAGAGTAAGGTCTTAAAGGGATAGTTCACCCAAAAATGAAAATTCTGTCATCATTTACTCAACGTCAAGTTGTTCCAAACCTGTATGAGTTTCTTTGTTCTGCTGAACACAAAAGAAGAAAGAGTGAAGAATGTTTGTAACAAAGCAGATAGAGCAACTATTGACTACCATAGTATTTTTTTTCCTACTATGGTAGTCAATAGTTGCTTTATCTGCTTGGTTACAAACATTCTTCTAAATATCTTATTTTGTGTTCAGCAGGACAAAGAAACTCATACAGGTTTGGAACAACTTGAGGGTTAGTAAATGATGACAGAATTTTCATTTTTGGGCGAACTATCCCTTTAATCACAGTAAGAGCAGAACTCTTCACTCCAGTTTACATGCAATTTTCATTATTCTGATTATTCTCTAACAAGTATTGTCATACCACACTCAGATAGGCATACAGTATGCATGTTACCAGCCATTGTTTTAACCTACTCACATCAAATTCAAATGGACATTTTTATGGACATACTGTATTTTATTCGGCACTGTGATGAACAAATCGCAGTGCCGGGTTTGCCTACGCTGTCGTTGCATTCTTCGTGCCGTCTGGATGAAGATACAGAGCAGCAAGTTGTGTTGATAAAGTATAGCGATTTGGAGAAGAGAAAACTTCAGAATAATGTCACAGAGTTCATTCATGAAGTTGTTTGAACAACACGGCATCTGTGTATGTCCGTGCACATGCGCACTTTGGTCAGAGCGGTAACAATGCATTTAAGGTGTTTACATGCCTGTTTATTGCGATTAAAATCGGCGTACACTTCATAGTTTAATGCGATTATGGTTATTACGATTATAAGCTTAAATCGCATTAGTTTGACTGAAGTATTGCGTATGCATGAGGTAAAGTTTAATCTTACAAAAATCCCATTATAATCGCATTATGAGGGTGCATGTAAACGCACTGATTGTTTAACTTTTTTGTTACATATTGTTAATGTAATAGTATTATTCCTTGCTTGATCTGTGGTTCACTTTAATCATGCATTTCACAGGCTAAAACAATCCGAGAGTTCGATGAACGTTTCACATCCGTCATGTTCGGTTATCCATCCAATGAAGACTACTATCGAGACGCTAGTCCCATTCATAAGATCACGTCAGTGCAGGTTCCAATGCTGTGCCTCAACGCAGCTGACGACGTCTTTTCCCCCCATCATGGTGAGTCCACCAGTTTTATTAGGATTGCTTGAGAGATTTTAGCCCATTGTAAAGTGTGTTTTATTTATTTGCAAGAACATCTGCGTGGTTGTGACATTTAATTTTCGGGCTGAGGTGAACAAATCAGCCAGTTGAAAAGGTCATAACTTTATCCCATCCATGTTCTTCTTCAGCCATTCCAGTGGAAGCCGCAAAGCAGAACCCCAATGTGGCCCTCCTCATCACCTGTCATGGCGGCCATATTGGCTTCCTGGAGGGTCTGTGGCCACGGCAGAGCACTTACATGGATCGGGTTTTTCGGCAGTTCACTAAGGCTGTGTTTGAGAACGGCAGCAGTCTAAATGATCTCCACTGACCCTTCCTTTCCATTCCCTCTACAGCCAGAGAAACAAAAAAACCCATATACATTTCCAAAATGAAGGGCACAGGTTCACTTGAAGGCCAGGGTTTTTATTTTATTTATTTTTTTATTTTAGTAGTTTTAAGCACATCTCTTTGATTTGCATTCAGGGAACAGAACTTGCACATGTTCCATCCGTTCATCCGTCCATCATTGGTGTGCTTATTTGCATTCATATGTGACTTGCATGTCTGTGTATGACTTAATTATGTATTTTTAAATCTCTGAATCACTCATTAGGTGATATTATTCGACATTAATCCTCATGAAGGTGAGAGTGTCCAAAAAAACATTTAATGATTAATAGCCTACTGAAAATTACTGGGACAATGTCACACAAAAAATGTCCATAAATAAAAAATGAGAATATATGTTTGCATAAAGAAGATGAAGCCTAATTTATTTTCATTGTGACATTCCATTCTCATTACCTTTTTTTTTTTTAACATAATAATAAAAAAAAAAATCACAATTAATTACCTTAAAACAGTACAATGATGTATACTTATAATATTAGTTTTCAAATTTACATTACAATTTAAATATAATTTTTGCTTTTATAAAAAAAAAAAAAAAAATCTTTGTCACATTACAGTAGCTCTAGGAGTTTGTGAGATTACAATAGAAAAACCAATGCAGAATTAAACAAAAAATTATTTATTTTATAAGCATGAATTGCTTGCTTAGAAGTAATTTTTAGATAATAAAAAATATATACTATTATTAAAAATATCCAAATTAAATAAGAATCTTGATTGCTTATTTATTTATTTATTTATTTACATTTTTATTGAAAGATTAGCATAACCTAATCTCTAAATACTTTAGGGGGGGTAGAAATATTTTAGGCCATTTTGGTTTTAAGGATGAAGAACTGATAATGAGTTTGCTTAATTGCAAAGAAATTAATGCAAACAAGGTCATGTTCTTTAGAAATGAGTGTAGCCATGAATGTTGGAGGACACGTGTGCAGTTGTTATTAGATGCGAAGTATAGATTTGACCTAAATTATTCCAAACCTAGGACCCAAGTGAAGGAAAGAAGTCACTGTCCAGCTGCACATTTACCTTCTGTAAACATGAAGGATGAATTCATTGGTTACCATACCTACAACATGCCAGTGACCAGTTATCTTTAGCAACTGACGTGCTGCACCAACGCCTTATCGGTTCAGTCCGTCCTAGTGTTAAGAAAGGAAGATTTAGCTATTATTGTATTTAATACATTGAAGTGCGTAAGCTCAGTTGAAGTAGAGACTTGTCTGTATTTACAGAGAGTATATTTCCAATTCTTCACTAACTTGATGTTTGTTTAATGCATCTTAAATGTCTGTAGCTTTGTAGCCCCCAGGAACTAACTGTTATTTTTGTTTGTCTTTCCTGTTAGTTTGTGATTTTTAAGGCAAGAAAAGATTGTATCATATTGCAGTTTTTAATTTTCACGAAAATGTACCGCATGCACTTTTTTTCCTCATTTACTACTGTTATATTTGACACTGACTAGTTCAAATGAATCATATTTTTTGACTAGGAATGTGAAAATTGCACTATTTTTAGTTGAAGGCACCAAACCTGTAGCCCCATAAGTTGTTTTTCAGGACCAGACAGACGTGGCTTCAAGGATTCTATAAAAGGGAAAATGACTTGAGCTACTGTTTGTAACTAAAATATGCTTGCTTGGAATTTAATTTAGGCTTAAATGACATTTATATGATGGCGCATTGAAATCCTACTAACAGCTCCTTAGATGATATAAAAATGAGAAGAAAAAACAGGAGCAGTCATTATTTGTGTGAGAATGACAGGAACAGTTAGTCTCAAAATGGATGTACATCTTTATAAACTGTGTTCAAATATAATTGTACATAGGGATTTTCATTGAGGAATGTTACTAGACTTTAGATATTGAATCCTATAAAAGCGCACAGCCATGTGTTGTATATTGACCTTTATGGTGCTGCTTCATACTGCGCTTCTATCTGTCAGAATGCTAATCTATCTATCTGTCAAAATGCTTTCCTCTCTGCTTTCCGTCCCTCCTGTTTCAGAGTAGCATGTGTCACTGTTTTAAGTGTCTTGAGCAACCGTACAAACATACATCACATAACCTGTAGCACAACAGACTATTTTTTTTTCCCATGAAGATGTCTTTCCTTTTAAAGATTTATAAAAGGATTGTGTATTTAACATGTGCAGCAATAAGTTTTTAATACAAGGTACGTGTCGATGTAGAATAAATATATGCACATGTACTTGTATGGATTATAAGTGCATTTGTGGTCTTAAATAAATGATGGAATTCAGCCATACAGTTTTTTTTTCTTTCTAAATATATTAGTAATAATATTAATAATAATGAATGGCACTTTCCACGAATAGAGTATAAAACAGACACTTTTTCCTATTCTTTTTCAACAAAGTGTCGGCTGTTTGCCCACTTCAGGAAGTCAAACTAAATATTATATTGTTTTATTAAAGGGGTGGTTGATAATGATTTAAATTTTTCTAACATTAGTTAGAGTGTAATGTTTTAGTTACAACACAAGCAATGGGAGATATTTTCTTTTACAGAAATAATTTTTAAGGACTAGCCTACAACAAACGGCTGGTAGGGACTACAATGAGCTGTTAGGGACATTACTAACCCTAAGATTTACATAAACCCTGCCCCCGGGAACACGCAACAAAGAGGGTGAGGGCATGTTGAGAAGAGGAAGAGTTGTAGTAGAGCAAATTTGGGAGTCTGCTCAAGCTGTCAGATCAATCTTTTCAAATTTTTTCCAATACAGTACGTAACACAAATGCAATAGCATGTCATAAAGCAAGATGACAAAAGTTATAACCGTAATTAAAGGTGCGGTATGTAGGATTGACAGCTCGTGGTTGAAATAGGTACTGCAGTCCAAATTCAAAATATTGGAGATTGTTGTTTCCCCCGCCCCCTCCTCCTCAGACTCCACGCTCACATTGGTTGTCAGCTTGAGGACACGCAATAGGAGAGAGCGCAAGTCTGCGTTTTAATATTCTCTCTTTCATAGAGATTTTTAGATGGATGCCGATGCGTTTTAGGTTGGGTAGAATCTGCGATCTCTGACCCAGTTTGTTTGCTGGCTTCCATGGCTGCAAATACGCTGTGCTTTCTGCCAAACTGGCAACCTGTGGTGTCGAAATACTATTGGGTAACCTGGCGGCGTGCGGTTTTGCACAGACCAAAACAAAAACAGACATTCCGAAACTGAGCGCACATTTCAAAGTAGAATAACTGGCCGTAGCATTGGTTTTCTGAGAAACAAGTAGGTGAATTTAGCATGTTTCATAAACATGTGCAAACATATTATGGTATTTTTATGCATTAGTAAAGTGAAAAACTTACATACAGCACCTTTAAAATAAACTATGTATCTCCATGCAGCATATATTCTGTAGCTCTGAAATCATCTTACAACAGTTCCCACAAAAGCGATTTATAGATTATTATTAAAGAATACGCTAATCAATGATAATTAATTAACTCCTCAATCATCAATCATCACTCCAAATTCATCAAATAACCATTCAGAAACATCCTGTGGCATTCTACATATTGTCACTTCTTCTTGAGTCTCTCCACCATTGTCCGAGTCCGGTTTGAACATAAAAGGGTGAACAGTTTCAGACCTTTTCAGTGCGTGTCTGTGTGAGGTAATCAGAGCTGCTAACACAAGCTCTTGAAGCTCCGCCCTCTTCTTGAAAGGGGGCCTGGATCAGCAGCTCCTTTGCATTTAAAGGGACGCACACATAACAGCGGCACGTTTTTGCTCACCCTCAAAAAGTGACAATTTTAGTGAAGTTCCAAACGTAATTTAGGGAGGAGTGAGCCCATCTAATCTTTCAATCAACAGCCAACAGCCAGAGTATATAAACAGCTGCTTACCTCTCCTCAGTCTCAGATGTTCCAGCATCCCACCACCTCCCCAAACTCCACTTTTATCTTAAGTACCTTGCCCTACATAATCATTTAGTCCCTATGGGGGTATATCAGAGCTCGAGGTGAAGCCGCTTCATCGAGCCCCTCATCAGTAGACAGCAAGCCAAATATCTTTAGATTATATGGGCAAACGAATTCGTTAAACATGCTATAAAATATTATCTGTAGGGTATTTTGAGCTAAGACTTCACATGCTGGGGACATCAGAGACTTATTTTACATCTTGCAAAAAGGGATATTATAGGTCAACTTTAACTGAAATAGTGTATAGGTGAAGGCACTCCATACTTTTTAGCCAAAGGGAGCATATACAGGGAAAACATCACCGGACCAAGGATTGATCCCTGTGGGACTCCACAATTAGGAGGTATACTACAGGAGAAATGATGACCAACTGTTAATTAAATTGGATCGAAACCACTGCCACGAGGGCCCATTGATATCTCCAAACAGGTCAACAGGACCTCATGGCCGACCAAATCAAATAAACTCAGATCTAATAGGACTAAAGTCATAGATTTAAACAGTATTATTAAATATAATATTATTATTATTATTATTTAATAAATATTAAATAAACTACTTAAATAAACTATTTAGTTAAATCCTAGGCTAAAGGTTCTAATTAGAATTATTATTGTTTTTTTGTCTAAATGAATCTGTGACTTAATAGAGGTTAGTTAGGGATTAAATATTGGTTTAGAGTTATTTATAAACCCATAAATTAAAGAAATTGGGACAAACCATTCTCATTCCCTAACAGTTAAAAGAACTGTTCCCTAACAATACAATATTTCTAAACCACATTTAAAAACAACCAAGGCTGAGCAAAGTGCTGTGCAAAAAGAAGATAAATAAATAAAACTACAAGAAATGCAAAAATAAATCTTATGGCAAATGCAGAAAAAAAAACTACAAAGAATAAACTTGACCTCAACAGACTTGACCTCAACAGACACAGAACTCACCAACAGCAGAACAGGGCAAACACACAATACTAGACAAAGACGCATGGCAAACATGAGGGCTTACATACGCAAGGACTAAATGACTGAACAATCAAGAAAATGAACCAATGACAGAACTGAACTAAGAACCCCCATGACTAAATCAACCAATCACAACAAGACACAAGAGACTAGGGAAGCACATGACATGATTACATGAGGGCACAATAGAATCGCATGATAAACCAGGAAACATGACATTGAACATAACAAAATAAGAACATGAAACATGAAACAAAACCAATCTGATCTGATATGGAAAGGTAGACTCTTCCAGAGT
Organism: Romanogobio albipinnatus; assembly: GCA_023566225.1. NCBI lineage: Eukaryota > Metazoa > Chordata > Actinopteri > Cypriniformes > Gobionidae > Romanogobio > Romanogobio albipinnatus. The sequence continues at coordinate 20,134,840 of CM042244.1, read as the reverse complement.
TGCAGACCGGCAATCGCAAAGTCTGGATCAAGGCACAAAAAGTAAGCCAGGATCACAAGATCACAGAGTTCTGGAGGAAGTATATGGCTGGAGCTAATTAGTCAGATACTGGGGGACTAAATTGTTAAGGGCTTTGTAAACATACAGTAGAAATGTAAAATCTATTTTATATTTAACAGGAAGCCAGTGCAAAGCAATTCAAATAGGAGCAGGTTCATACTTGCGAGTCCCCGTGAGGAGTCTGGCAGCTGCATTTTGGACCAGTTGTAAATGGGAGAGAGAAGACTGAGAGAGTTTCTACTGCAGTGTGTTTCATATGGGGCAAGACAACCAAGGTCAAGGTGAACAACACAGTTCTTCATTTAGGTTTAAAAAAAATACTTTTAAGCAGGCCAACAGTGATAGGCATTTTTATGCTTTATGGGAAGATATATCTGAGGACCTGTTTACACAGTTTTCCTTCATCTCTGGTCGTGTTCATATTGCGCAAGCTTCTTTTGTCCATTAGATTGAAAGACCTGAAAAAGTCCATAGATTTACCCGCCCATAGGCCCTCCCCTCGAAGAAATCAGGACAGATGTGGTAGAAAGTGGACAAAAGAGACGGATTAAAACACCAGGTGTAAACAGGAATGATTTCATTGACCAAAAATGCATCTTAATACACTGCAAAAAATGCTTTTCTTACTTAGTATTTTTGTCTTGTTTTCAGTCCAAATATCTAAAAAACTTACATTAATTAAGAAGCATTTACTAGACAAGCAAAAGTTTTTGTCTTGTTTTGGGGGAAAATAACTCAAAATTAAAATAAGCAAAATAATCTGCCAATGGGGTAAACAAAATAATCTTAATTCAAACAGAAAACAATCTTATTTTGCTTACCCCATTGGAAGATTATTTTGCTTATTTTAAGCAAAAACTCCCTTAATTTTGAGTTATTTTCCCCCAAAACAAAACAAATATTTTTTAGATATTTGGACTGAAAACAAGACAAAAATATTAGGTAAGAAAAGCATTTTTTTGCAGTGTACCAGGTTTAAACAGGGCCTGAGTATCATCATCGTACAGGTGAAAGGACACTCCACACTTTTTAAAATGGAAGCCAAAGGGATCATATACAGGGAAAACAACACCGGCCTGAGGATTGATCCCTGTGGGACTCCACAATTAAGAGGTATCTTAATACTGTTCTATATATCTATTTTAAAAATAGATATTGTTGCCCTGTTGTTGGCTTGATTGCTTCTATTGCTCTCCTCATTTATAAGTCGCTTTGGATAAAAGCGTCTGCTAAATGAAAATGATTAAATGTAAATCTAATGTAAATGTATACTAGAGGAGGAGTGATGATCAATATGAACAGTGAACCACCTGCTACTAGTCAAATTGGATACACTGTAGTACCGTGCCACAAGGGCCCACTGAGGGCCCACAAAAGGACCTCATGGCCGACCAAATCAAATGGAGAAATCAGACCTAATAGGACTAAAGCCATAAATGTTCGGTTTCAGTAAAAATATCGCTTGAGACTCGTTCGCTCGAGAACAGTTCAACTTTCTCAAGAATCTTTGAGATAAAAGGTAGATTAGAAATAGGATGCAAATTAGACAGAGAGGAAAAATCAAGGTTTGTGTTTTTAAGATATTTAAGGAAGTTAGGGAAAGAGCCAGTGAGCATTTGTTGATGACCAATAACAGACCAGGACCAACTGTGTCAATGATTTGTCTAAGAAAGAGAGACGGTATAACATCCTGGGGACATCCTAGGCTTTAGGTGACTAACAATCTCCTTACATACAGTAATACAAATCAATAGGCTCGAACTCTGACCAAATGGAAGAATTAGAATATCTGAGATCGTAAAGTTGAAATCGAATATGCTTTCATTTTCCACTGTGGGGCTGATAAGAGAGCTCTTCTGAACGTAATACAAATGTGTCACTCATTGCCTTAGTAACGCAAGAGTTTACAGACGGTATGAGATATGAATAGTGACTGTGTTATGCGAACAATCAGATATTTCTATAAAAAAATGTAAGCACTCTTGGCACTCAGTTTTGCTTCAGAGAAACTGATAGCCAGAAAAGAGACAGGTGGCCAATCCTGAGTGCCGTTCTTAGAACCGTTAGGCCCAACGCAAATCGGCTTGCTGCTGTCAACACCATTTGTGTAAAATTTGAGACACTGAAATAAGATTATTTGCTCATCTTCCTGTTATACTGTAGAAAAAAATATTTAAAAAATCATCACAAATGTACCGTCTGAACAGCTGTGAGCATGACATGATCTAAATCCCTGCTGATAAACTTCAGATGAGTTTGATACAGACATTGTTTGGAAGAACTTTGACCCACATTCCTTACCAAGTTCTTTTCTGTTTTAAATCTCATCCAGACTGAAGGCAAACTGCTAAGATCATCTAAATTATAATCTAATTATAAACAGCCAGATGGAGAAGTAGGTACAAGATGAGTATAACATTAATATTAACAAACCATTATTTGGTTAAAGGGATAGTTCACCAAAAAAAAAAAAAAAAATCTGTCATTAACTCCTCACCCTCATGTCATTCCAAACCCATAAGAACTTTGTTCATCTTCAGAACACAAATTAAGATATTTTTTGATGAAATAATAATGAGCCAGATTTCTGAAGTAGAACCCGGGAGCGCTGCACTGTGTTTATTATGTGAACAGTGTAGGTGTTACGTACTGCTCCGAGACAGAGGTTGAGAATCCAAATGCAGCTTTTAATAAAAGGGTAATCCACAATCGTAGTCAAAAGTACAGGCAAAAAGGTCATACACAGGAAAGCAGTCCAAACAGGCAAACAAGGCAGGAGTGACAGGCAAAAGGGTAATCCGGGAGACAGGCAAGAAATCCAAAAACCGACAGACATGAAACCAGGGAAACGCTCAGAATTGCAGTAAATAACAAAACAAGACTTCGCGTAGTGTGAATGCATGACCATGGTATAAATAGACAGATACTAACAGGATGGTGAGACACAGGTGAATGCAATCAGTGAATGAGGGACAGGTGAATGTGATTAGTGATAAGTGATGATGAGTCCGGGCAGTGAGTTATGGGAAATGTAGTTTGAGAGTGATAATAGTCTTATGTGTGGAGTGCCCTCTGGTGGCTCTCAAGGGCACTCCAGCTGGTGATCATTACATAGCCCCCCATTTAAGGAGCGGATTCCAGACGCTCCTAAAACTGACATGGAGGGAGGAGGAGCGGAGGCGGACCCGGGGGCGGGATGGAGGGCCAGGCCCGTGGAGCGGATAACGACCTGGTGACTGCGGAAAGCTGGGAGGCCACGGCGGATCAGGCTGTGCCGGCGGCCAGGGCGGATCAGGCTGTGCAGGCGGCCAGGGCGGAGACGACCCTTCAGGCGGCCAGGGAGGAGACGACCCTTCAGGCGGCCAGGGAGGAGACCATGGCACAGGAACAGACCAGCGTCCAGAGATGGCTCCAGCCACTGACCAGCGTCCAGAGATGGCTCCAGCCACTGACCAGCGTCCAGAGATGGCTCCAGCCACTGACCAGCGTCCAGAGATGGCTCCCGCCACTGACCAGCGTCCAGAGATGGCTCCAGCCACTGACCAGCGTCCAGAGATGGCTCCAGCCACTGACCAGCGTCCAGAGATGGCTCCAGCCACTGACCAGCGTCCAGAGATGGCTCCCGCCACTGACCAGCGTCCAGAGATGGCTCCAGCCACTGACCAGCGTCCAGAGATGGCTCCAGCCACTGACCAGCGTCCAGAGATGGCTCCAGCCACTGACCAGCGTCCAGAGACGGCTCCAGCCACTGACCAGCGTCCAGAGACGGCTCCAGCCACTGACCAGCGTCCAGAGAGGGCTCCAGCCCGTGTCCCGAGTCCAGAGAGGGCTCCGGCCCGTGTCCCGAGTCCAGAGCGGGCTCCGGCCCGTGTCCCGAGTCCAGAGAGGGCTCCGGCCCGTGTCCCGAGTCCAGAGAGGGCTCCGGCCCGTGTGCCGAGTCCAGAGAGGGCTCCGGCCCGTGTCCCGAGTCCAGAGAGGGCTCCGGCCCGTGTCCCGAGTCCAGAGAGGGCTCCGCCTCCAGTCACGAGTCCAGAGAGGGCTCCGCCTCCAGTCACGAGTCCAGAGAGGGCTCCGCCTCCAGTCACGAGTCCAGAGAGGACTCTTACCGGGCCACCTGCTCAGCCTGCACCGTCGTGGGGGTCTCCAAGACCGTCTGCGCAGCTATGGTGGTCGTCTGCTCCGCCGTGGGGGTCTTCAACCTCACCTGCACTGCTGTGGTGGTCGTCTGCTCCGCCGTGGGGGTCTCCAAGACCGTCTGCACTGCTGTGGTGTTCGTCTGCTCCGCCGTGGGGGTCTTCAACCTCACCTGCACTGCTGTGGTGGTCGTCTGCTCTGCCGTGGAGGTCTCCAAGACCGCTTGTGCTGCTGTGGTGGTCGTCTGCTCCGCCGTGGGGGTCTTCAACCTTGTCTGCACTGCTGTGGTGGTCGTCTGCCAAGCCGTGGGGGTCTTCAACCTCGTCTGCGCTGTGGTGGTCGTCTGCTCCACCCTGGCTGCCTGCGCCACCCTGGTCATCTGTCTGGCCTGCACCACACTGGTCATCTGTTCAGCCTGCTCCTTCCTGGTCTTCTGCTCGGTCTCCAGGCCCTCTTCCGCTCCATGGGCCTGGCCCTCCATCCCACCCCCTGGTCCGCCTCCGCTCCACCTCCCTCCGGTATTATTATTATAGGAGTGTCTGGAAGCCACTCCTTAGGAGGGGGGCTATGTCACAATTCGTCCTGTGTGAGTGCCCATGTGAACCACCTGAGGGCACTCCACTCCAGACTGTCACTCCATCTAGGACTACATCACCCATAATCCTTTGCCCGGACTCTTCAACACCCATTGATTACATCCACCTGCACCTCATTTCCTAGTTAGCTCACCCTATATAAGCCTGTTCATTCTGTCAGTCATTGCCAAGTCTTGTTTAGTGTTACGCTGCAATTCCGAGCATTCTCCTGTTTTTCTTGTCTGTTGGTTTTGGATATCTTGCCCTGTTCCCTGGATTACTCTCTTGCCTCTGGTCCCTGCCTGTTTTGTTTTTGTTTGTTTGTTTCTTTGTTTGGACTGCCTGCCTGTGTATGATCCTTGCCTATACTTTGGAGTACGCCTTTGGATTGCCCTCAAATAAAGCTGCATTTGGATTCTCAACCCTTCTGTCTCAGAGCAGCTCGTAACAGAAGAAGAGTCCGGGCAAAGGATTATGGGTGATGTAGTCCTAGATGGAGTGACAGTCTGGAGTGGAGTGCCCTCAGGTGGTTCACATGGGCACTCACACAGGACGAATTGTGACAGTAGGAGAACGACGTGGAAGAGGAGAGATATTATAATATTAAGGTAGAACCACTGTAGTCACATGGACTATTTTAATGATGTCTTTACTACCTTTCTGGGCCTTTGACGTTGCAATGACGTTGCTGTCTATGGGTGGTTCAGAAACCTCTCGGATTTCATCAAAAATATCTTAATTTGTGTTCCGAAGATTAACAAAAGTCTTAAGGAACGACATGAGGGTGAGTAATTAATGACAGAATTGTTGGGTGAACAATCCCTTTAATATGTTCACCTTAGACTGTCTATGTCCAACATAATGTTTCACTAAAAGAAAAGTATCAGAAAAATATGCTGCGTTTTGCTAATGTTCTCAACAAGTTATAAACATTTTATTTCTCAATGTTCGCTAAACATTCTGAAACTAGTAAAATGTAAAAAAAAAAATATTATAATTTGTGCTAATGTTTTGAAAACATTATTAAAGACCAGGGGGGTATTCCAGAAAGCAGGTTATGTGACATACCCGGGTATGTTTAAGAGGTATGTTTAAAAACGGAGGTAACTTTCAGGGTGTAAGTAGCCATATAGCTAGCAACTCACTCTCTGAACATAACCTGCCCCTGTCACGTCACAAACCAAAGAAACTGGTGCGAGGACTCAAGTGCAGGGAAAAATATATTTATTACAAAACAAACATAAACACAAAACAAAACCCACAATGGGGCAAAACATAATCAAACTCATAAACAGAAACAAACCAAACACGGGGAAACGGAAGAAGTTGACATGACATAGAACAACGTACCAGCACAGGACAGAGAACACAATGAGTTTAAATAAGGGACAAACAAGGCAGGTAATGAGGAACAACAGGTGGGGCAAATAATCAATGATTGGATAACAAGAAGGGTGGAGTCAGACAAGGATAAGAGCACATGCTCAAAATAAGAGACAGGACAGACATGTGACAGCCCCAGAGCAGGTTATGTTCCAGGGTTTGTTTGCTCAAGAGGTATTCAGATGTGTTTTATATAAGTTATTAATATAACCAAATTAGTTTCAGTTATATAATATACAATATTATATATAAATTCTAAAGCGCGCTTTTTCTTAGCGTCTGATCCATGGTGAATCATGGATTCGTTGCTCTGTTGAGAATGTCTTGTAAGTTAGGAACATACTCTGAGTTGTCTGAATTTACTCCGGGACTGGTTTTTGGAACCAGCATACCTCGAGTAAGCAAGGTTTGGGTGAATCAACCGAGAGTTCAAGGTATATGTGACGGTAAGTTAACCTTGCTTTCTGGAATACCCCCCTTAAACAAACATTCTATTAACATTATACTAGAATTAGTTTAGAACTTTGAGAGAACCTTGCCTGAACATTAACCAAAGTTTTTGTTCCCTGTTAGCAGGGGGGTATTCCAGAAAGCAAGGTTAACTTACCGTCACATATACCTTGAACTCTCGGTTGATTAACCCAAACCTTGCTTACTCGAGGTATGCTGGTTCCAAAAACGATTCCGGGAGTAAGTTCAGACAACTCCGTGTATGTTCCCGGTTAACACATAAGACATTCTCAACAGAGCAACAATCGATGATTCACCATGGAAACAGACGCTAAGAAAAAGCGCGCCATTCTACTTCCTCTTCTTCTTTTGTTTAATGGCGAGTTACATAACCTACTTAGTTCACATCGCCACCTATTTGGTGGTTGTGCCATACTTTTTTCAATGTCTTTGTTTAATAAGTAATCTTTATTCACTGAATATAAGGATTATATTTTTTGTTTGATGCTAATTAATTGAATCCAGATTCATGTATGAGATGACAATAAAATAAAGAATAAATATATTTGAATTGAATTAACATGTTTTAATAGTGTTTTAGAATTAATATATACTATTGTATATCATATAACAAATGTAGTTATATAACTACTGTACATTAATTACATAACATGCATCTGAATACCTCTTAAGCAAACTAACCCTCCGGAGCAGGTTATGTTCAGAGAGTGAGTTGCTATGGCTACTTACATACCCTGAAAATTACCTCCTTTTTTGTTACCGAAAGTTGAGGTTATCCGCTTACTTACCCTTAAACATACCCGTCACATAACCTGCTCTCTGGAATACCCCCCTGGGATTGTACTAACATGTTTTTTGGGTATGGCTTCTGGACATGTACCCTGGTATTACAATGGTATTCTTTGTATAAATACTATGGTAAATGATCATGTAATAAACCATTATATTATATAATAAACCATTAAGTACCATGGTATTATCATCTGATACCATTACTATAGTCTGTTATTGTACTTTTTATGTAATCAACAATTATCTCCAATTCTCTATATTTCTTTTATAATTCTTCGCCTTTTAATACTACTCAGTATGTCAATCTCTAACAGCTCTGCATCGCAAAATGAGGAAACTGTGTAAATTTGTGTGTGTTTGGGCATGTAAGTAGGGCATCTAGGCTCTTTAGACTATAATAGGATGTACCAAACCATCAAAAACAGACTGCCAGATTTATTTTCGAATCTATGGTTTACACTTCACTCGAGCACCTCACTCTTAAAACACATAAAACCACCCACATGCTTTCACCCTTGGCAGTCATCATGAGGATATCTTGACAACCTGAGTGAACTGATAATGTGTCACGCTGCTTTAATAGGGTTAAAGTTCATTATATCTCTTGGGTTTAACCGTGGTCTGATTTTATACAGAGTCCCACAATATTTAGGACAGAGGTGACTGTATATAAGGTTCATTAAAGTTGATGATTGATGAGTTGACTCAGCAAATAAGCACAGTAAATGAGAAATGTGTTATGGAAGCTGGGCATTATAAATGTGTCAATCCAGTTCAAATCAATAGAAAAACACAGTCAGGTAGGATAGGCTATAGGCTATAAGAAATGTATCACGCTTACCTTTGTTCAGGGAAATTCCGCAGGTGGAATACAGTCATCTTTAGGGATGCGAAAGGCCTTACCCCCCTTATGTGGCGTTCACACCGGACGCGATTCGCGCGAATAATTCGCGCTAATCGCGCGAAGATGGACGCTTGAACATTTTGAGTTCACTCGCTTCATTCGCGCGTGTAATTCGCGCGAATCGCGCGTGAAAAACGCGTGTGACAACTACACACCAGACGCGAATTCGCGTCATGGGCGGGGCTTCTGCTCTATATGAGCCTATATGAGCTTTTTTGTAAAAAATACTACTATTAATGTGCGACAAAACGTAGTTTAAAGACTTTTTCAGGCGATAATATAGTTGTTTAAAGCTCAAATCTGTGGTTAATTTATAAAAAGAGTGCCTATTTGAGCATTTTATCTGGCGTTTTCGGAGTTGTGAGATCCAAGGCATCGGCGGCGCTCAGCGCTCGTGTACCCGGCGAGACCCGCCTTCCCTCGGCTAGTCCTTCTCACATTTGCCGCTGGCTCTGGCTCTTTTTTTCTGCTCCTGTCTCGTTGTGAAATGGCTCACTTGGCTCACAATAACTCACAATAACTCACTTTCTTCCAAGCAAGATCCTTTTTATTCCTTTTATTCCTGTTCCTGTAGTGATAGGATGATGTATTGTACAGCTCCAGGGTCTCCACATACGGCCACCATTATCTTGTCCTCCATTGTTGTTGGGATTTCTGCCTCCGCTTGTAAATGCGTCACTACTAGAGCAAGCTCGTGATTGGTTAATGCGGCGCGAAATATCCGCCAGAGTTCAGATTTTTCAACTTGAGCGATTCGCGCGAATCGCGTGATTCGCGCGAATCGCGCGTTCAAAACGCTCAATTCGCGTCATTCGCGCCGCCTCAATCGCGCGAATCGCGCCGCAGAATGCCATTTCGCGTCTCTGCATTGACTTAACATGTAAATCACTCGCGCGAATCGCGCGAATCGCGTCCGGTGTGAACGCAGCTTTACAGGGAACGTTCTCAGAACTTTAGCTAAAGTTATGAGCTAACATTCTTCCAGTAATATTAATAGAATGTTCATTCAGAGTTAACTTGTCTTTAATAATGTTCTCAAAATGTTACCACAAATACGTTTATATACGTACAGACATAGTTGCACGTTTGTCTAATGTTTTTAAATGTAACTTTTAGAACGTTCAGAGAATATTCAAAACTAACATTTATGTAACATAATGTAGGCAAAATTATAAAATGAAATGACCACTTCATGTTAGCATTACCCAAAATATACACATTATTAAAAAAATTCACATTTTGAATGTTCAAAGTCAGAGAACATTCAATAACCTTTTTATACATTTTTGGGAATGTAGTAAAACGTTTTAGAACTTGTTTTTGTTTGCTGGGGAAACATTTCTCCATGCAGATTTTGCATCAGATCTGATCAGATAATCTGCTTTGTTTAGTGATCTCTGAGTAAAGGTGCGGTGACATTTATTAAATTTTTCGTGAGCCAGTCATTTCAAAACCATGCAAATGGGAATTTCGTGTGAGGGTGAAAGATTTCCCTACACAGATTAACTAACATGTTCAAGTTGGTGTGCTTCATACATCGTCTACCAGAAAGCAGGCTAATGCATTACAATATTGCATCACTTCCTGCTTGATTGTTTTTTAATAACAACAAAAAAAGTTTTAATTTTGGCAAGTGTAAAGGCCCTTTCTATGGAAGCTTGTTTCCGCCACAGAATAAACTTTTTATCTCACAATTCTGACTTTTTTCTTGCATTTGCGAGATATAAAGTCAGTCAGAATTGCGAGATATAAAGTCAGAATTGCGAGATATAAAGTCAGAATTGCGAGATATAAAGTCGGAATTTGTGAGATATAAAGTCGGAATTGTGAGATATAAAGTCGGAATTGTGAGATATAAAGTCAGAATTGTGAGATATAAAGTCGGAATTTGTGAGATATAAAGTCGGAATTGTGAGATATAAAGTCGGAATTGTGAGATATAAAGTTGTGAGATATAAAGTCGGAATTGTGAGATATAAAGTTGTGAGATATAAAGTCGGAATTGTGAGATATAAAGTCAAAATTGTGAGATATAAAGTTGTGAGATATAAAGTCGGAATTGCGAGATATAAAGTCAGAATTGTGAGATATAAAGTTGTGAGATATAAAGTCGGAATTGTGAGATATAAAGTTGTGAGATATAAAGTCGGAATTGTGAGATATAAAGTTGTGAGATATAAAGTCGGAATTGTGAGATATAAAGTCAGAATTGTGAGATATAAAGTTGTGAGATATAAAGTCGGAATTGTGAGATATAAAGTCGGAATTGTGAGATATAAAGTTGTGAGATATAAAGTCGGAATTGTGAGATATAAAGTCAAAATTGTGAGATATAAAGTTGTGAGATATAAAGTCGGAATTGCGAGATATAAAGTCGGAATTGTGAGATATAAAGTCGGAATTGTGAGATATAAAGTTGTGAGATATAAAGTCGGAATTGTGAGATATAAAGTTGTGAGATATAAAGTCGGAATTGCGAGATATAAAGTCAGAATTGTGAGATATAAAGTCAGAATTGTGAGATATAAAGTCAGAATTGTGAGATATAAAGTTGTGAGATATAAAGTCGGAATTGTGAGATATAAAGTCGGAATTGTGAGATATAAAGTCAGAATTGTGAATTATATTAGTCAGAATTGCGAGATATAAATTTGAGGATCGGAACTCGAGATTCCTTAGAAATTCTATTTTGTCATTTGATTTAACTGTTGAAAGGGTCACATGATTAGTTGAGATATAAAGTCAGAATTGCGAGATATTAAGTCAGAATTGTGAGATAAAGTCAGAATTGTGATATAAAGTCAAAATTGTGAGATATAAAGTCAAAATTGTGAGATATAAAGTCAGAATTGTGAGATATAAAGTCAGATTTGTGAGATATAAAGTCAGAATTGTGAATTATATTAGTCAGAATTGTGATATAAAGTCAAAATTGTGAGATATAAAGTCAAAATTGTGAGATATAAAGTCAGATTTGTGAGATATAAAGTCAGAATTGTGAGATATAAAGTCAGATTTGTGAGATATAAAGTCAGAATTGTGAATTATATTAGTCAGAATTGTGATATAAAGTCAAAATTGTGAGTTATAAAGTCAAAATTGTGAGATATAAAGTCAAAATTGTGAGATATAAAGTCAGATTTGTGAGATATAAAGTCAGAATTGTGAATTATATTAGTCAGAATTGTGATATAAAGTCAAAATTGTGAGTTATAAAGTCAAAATTGTGAGATATAAAGTCAGATTTGTGAGATATAAAGTCAGAATTGTGAATTATATTAGTCAGAATTGTGATATAAAGTCAAAATTGTGAGATATAAAGTCAAAATTGTGAGATATAAAGTCAGATTTGTGAGATATAAAGTCAGAATTGTGAATTATATTAGTCAGAATTGTGATATAAAGTCAAAATTGTGAGATATAAAGTCAAAATTGTGAGATATAAAGTCAGATTTGTGAGATATAAAGTCAGAATTGTGAGATATAAAGTCAGATTTGTGAGATATAAAGTCAGAATTGTGAATTATATTAGTCAGAATTGTGATATAAAGTCAAAATTGTGAGTTATAAAGTCAAAATTGTGAGATATAAAGTCAAAATTGTGAGATATAAAGTCAGATTTGTGAGATATAAAGTCAGAATTGTGAATTATATTAGTCAGAATTGCGATATATAATTTTGAGGTTCGGAACTCGAGATTCCTTAGAAATTCTATTTTGTCATTTGATTTAACTGACTCACATCAGTGCACAAGAAGAGCATTATGTAAGGTTGAAACACTCACACAAACAGAATAAGATTGATGAGAACACTTTATTACATTCATTTATCTCAACAGCAATAAGAACATGTTTCTGAAATCAAATGTTTACTAAACCAAAGCCGGTCAGTAGATTATGAGGTAGATTTCAAAAGGTTTGGTGCTACATATGTTCAGAATATTCACAGCTGACAGGAAAGATGCAACGATTGTGAGAAGCAAATTGCATAATTTATGTGCACATCAAATTATCTACACATTCTAAAGGTTGTCCAGTGGGTATTTGGCTTTCTTCATCATTACAATCAGTATCATTATGGGACCTGACACATTTTTTACTAAACACTCCAGTTGGTTCATACTAGCAAGTCATGTAAACCATATACTGTTTGTTTACATGGGTTAATTTCTAATACATCATCTGTACATAGTTTCAATGGAAGTGTGCAAAGCTTTTGATGACTGATTCAAGGACTTGACCTAGCAAAAAAATCCTGATATTTCAATGATTATCAGTCCAAGAAGCTTGTTCAATAAATAAAACAATCCCTTGAAAAAGGGATCCATTTGTCTAATTTTAAATAAATCAGAGAAACTAATGGGTCCTAGGTAGATTCTTTGTGCCATGGAAAAATAAAAGAATGCATTTGATCCGTGACACATGCGGCTCAAAGTGACTCTTCAGTAAAACTAGCCAGAATCCAAAGTGACAAAAAAGTCTGTCATATATATTAATATCGACATTTCTTAAAATGTAAACAAAGCTTTTTTTAACATCCAAAAAGTCCTAAACACCAAAAGATAAACCATTTCTGAACATTCATAATCTCAGACATACCCTATAAGATAGCTAGCTAGTTAGCCATCCAAATGAAATGGGCATTGTCTTTCCTGTTTCTCTGATATTAATAGTCTCTTTTTGGAGTGGAGCTTGGGATTGTGTCGTTATCTTAAGGCATTTACAGTGTGCAACTCCAAAACATTCCCAGCTACTTCAAATTAAAGAATTTCCGCTGAAATATGATGATTAATAGATGCTAACTTCAGACAAAATGACCTTTAAACTCAATGACCTCAGTTAGAGCATAATGAGGTGGTTAATACGTCAGGCATGTACCAACTAGCATTTACAATCCGGCACACATCGGCTGCTGCAGGCCGGAATCCAGAAGATCATAAATAGATTTCTTTAGATATAGCGAATGTTGATATCAGCGAGTGAACTTTGCGGGTTCATTGAAACATCCGAACTTGAATGATTGACAACTCTGAGGAGCAAGGAATGTTTTTTCTTGATTACGACAGTCTTTTCACCTTGATGACATGGTTTGGGAAATTCTCCCAAGACTACACACTTAAAAGCATCATGTGCTGTCGTGTGAGCTTCCATCTTGAGGAGTTTATAAGTCTTTGGTAGAAGGCGTTGATGATGAGAAGTACATAAAGCAGGTAAGAAGCAAGAAAAGTAGTCCTTTTGTCTTGAGACAAAAAACCCTGAGATCATATATATTTCTGAAGATGTCCTTTGCATTGTACTTGCGTGTTAGGACACGCAAAATCGCCAACAAACAATGTTCTGAAAGCTTTTTCAAAACATAAAAAAAGGGAAAACACACAAGGCAAACGCACAACATTTCTTCCGAGTATCTATCCTCAAACGTTGTCCGAGGTAGTGCTGACTGGAGAATCTCAAGTCTTATTCTCCTTATAAGCAGAAACGCTCAGCGGTCGAGAGTTACGATGCTGGAAAACATCTTCTCTATGTGTTGGCCAAACAGTTGAAGGGAAATGGAGATGTGGAGATTAGATATGGCGGCCTGTGAGGAAGAAGAGGGGACGGTCCTCACTGCAGTTGGCCGTTTGAAACTCATCTCGCAGACGAAACTGCCACTCATCCTCCAGCTCCAAACGCACTATAGTCTGGCGCAAAGAGCTCCGGTCCTGACAGATCACACACAGCGTGGCGCCTGCAAGATGAGTGGAAGAAATGGTGATCATTTAAAGCTTGAATCGTGTGCTATTTGATAACAGCTCTGAGGAATTTTGGACCAATAAGATTACACTGCCCATTTGAAGTTAGAAGTGTTAGTTCTAAAAACAAGATTTGTGTTTGAGATTCTTCTTAAAGACTAAAGATTAGAGACTTACATTCAAAAAATTTGGGGTCAGTAAGATGAGTAAGATGATTTTTTTGGTGGGAAATAAATGAATACTTTTATTCAGCAAGGATGCATTAAATTGATAAAAAGAATTTGAGTAAAGACGTTTATAATGTTACAAAAGATTTCTATTTTAAATAAATGTTGTTCTTTTAAATGTTGTATTCATCAAAGAATCCTGAAAATAAATGATCATAGTTTCCACAAATATATTATGCAGCAAACATTAATAATAATAATAATAATAAAGTATTTATTGAGCAGCAAATCATCATATTAGAATGATTTCTGAAGGATCATGTGACACTTACGACTGCAGTAATGATGCTGAAAATTCACAGGAATAAAATCACATTTTAAAATAGTTGTTTAAAGTTGCAATAATATATATTATTATTCATATTATTAATAATATTTCAGTTTTTCCTGTATTTTTTATCAAATAAATGCAGCCTTGGTGAGCAGAAGAGATTTTTCAAAAACATTTAAAAATCTTACCGACCCCAAAATTTTGAATGTTAGTATATGTTGGTGCTTTTGTTAGGATTTCTTTTTTTAAATAGTTAATTTTTGTAATATTTTGCATATTAAGGAACCCAGCCTCACCTTTGAGGAAGTTGAATTTCTTCAGGAGGCTTGAAACGACAAAGGAGTCGCACAAGTATAGCAGCAGCCCACTGAAGACCACGCACTGATGATCCACATTCACAGAGTGAGGCCGAGAGCTCACGTAACACACCTGAATCTGTAAACACAAAGAAAACACAACTGAACGAACATGCACACTAGAGGCTGCTTTCAGTCAATAGTGCATCTCCAATTCAGTCTTTTCATTTCCTGACCAGTCAATGCTTATTTGTTGGTAGTTAACTCTGTTGTTCTATGAAAAAGAGCGGTATGAACATTCTTCAAATATTCTCCTTTTGTGTTCCATGAAAAAAAAAAAAAGGACACACAGGTTTGGCACAACATTTAGGCAAGTAAATAATCAAAACATGTTCATTTTTGGGTGAATAAGCCCTTGAAATGTGAGACCCCGAATTGATTTTTTTTACCTCTGGGCCGAGGTTGAGGTAACCATCTATGGACAGCACGGGGTTAGCGCTGTTACAGAGAGCCAGAGGAAAGAGACGATGGCTGCAAGACTGCAGAAACTTCTCCAGTAGGAACTGAGCCGGTGCAGACAGAAGTGTGTGTTCACTGTCCGGAGCGCACACATACTGAGATGCACACACACGCACCGGGGTCTCCATCCTCTGCAGGGAAAGAGAGAAGGAGGAAGCGGTTGATTTAGAGCTGTTAGTCTCTTAATATAATATAATATAATATAATAATATGAAAGAATTACTTATGCTCACCAAGGCTGGATTTATTTGATCTAAATACAGTAATTTTGTGAAATATTATTGCCATTTAAAATGCCGGTTTTCTATTTAAATATATTTTTAAAAAGTAACTGATTCATGTGATGCAAAGCTGTATTTACACCATCATTACTCCAGTCTTCAGTGTCACATGAAATCTCAGAAATCATTCTAATATGCTGCATATTTCTGCACATTTCTTATTATCAATGTTGAAAACAGTTGCGCTGCTTCATATTTTTGAGGAAACCATAGTACTTTTTCTCCTAGGATACTTTGATTAATAGAAAGCTCAAAAGAACAGCATTTATTGAAATAGAGACTTTTATAACATCATAAATGTATTTACTGTCACTTTTGATCAATTTAATGGATCTTTGCTGAATAACAGTATTATTATTATTATTTTCAATCTTACTGAGCCTAAACTGTTGAATGATAGTGTAATATAATACATGGCATTGATTTATATACCTACATTTAATAATTATAGCAATTGCACAAATGTAGGCAAACATTGTGAATGTCAATTTTTGGGGAGATATAAAGGGGAATTGTTTGAGTTGGGATGTTCAAAATGGCAGCATCAAAATAACTGGTTGAGTAGCGCCCACTAGTGAACGTAAAATGTAACTGCAGTTACAATTAACTTTACGATAACAAGCTAATATCAGTGTTTTGTATGTTATATAGATTTGAAGTGGCTTTTCTGTTCTGAAGAGGCATTATGAAGCTCACCATAAGTTTGGGCTTGATGAGGAAGTCTTTATGTCCTCCGATGGGGATGTGTTTCTTCATGATGCTGAAGTGATTGAACCGACAGAGTAGAAGGCCACTGCTGTTTGCCCTCAGGTTGAAGTCCACCTCTTCACATGTGAACCTACATACACAAACACACACGTTCATTTCAGACTGTTAGACTTTACTGTTTGTTATAATCCACAACATAAAATACTCAAAAAATTATCCTCGGTTAGCAAAAATAAAAAGTATGTGTCATATGTGTCAGTACTCAAGAACTACATGCTCTTCCCCCTCAGAATGCAAACACTCACCGGTTGAGGTCATACTGGACGTTCTGAGTGAGGTCAACGTTCAGCATGATGAGGTCATGCAGGTGACAGCGAGAGAAAGAGCTTGTGGGAGCTTGAGAAGACAAACTACTGCTCCATTTCCGCAGGCCACACATGGCATACAGAGAGATCTTAGGAGTGGCCTCCATGTGCTGCAGGATGCTCTTCAGTGACACGTTCATCACCTCACTGAGGGAGAGACAGATAATCCATGGATGTTAGACAATGAAGACATTCCAATTAATGAATCCGTACATGGATCCATCCATCATTACATACCTGTTGCCCTCGGGTCCAGGCTGCTGGGCGTTCCACAGGACGCAGGAGTCATCCATCATAACTATGAAGGGCCACACTTCCTGACGTTTGAAGCCCTGCTCCTCTTGCCTGTTCCTCTCCAGCTCCAGGTTGTGGTAGGACAGTTCCTTGATCATGAATCGAGCCGCTCCTGAAACATCACATAAACACAATCAAGTTTTTCAATAACAATAATGCATACACAATCCTCTTCATCATTTCCCAAAAGCATTGTAAGTAAATCATAGAACCATGGCCACCAATGCCCTCTACTATTAACTGAAACGCAGAGAAACGCAGCCCTGACTGATACTCACCCACTCCTGAGTTGTTGAACATGGCTGGCAGCACTAGAAGGATGTGATTGGGCCAGTATTTCCTGTAGAGGGGCATTTCATACTGCTTGACCACCAAAATGTGCAGGTGCTCGGCTCCCTCCATGGCATGGTAAATGTTGAGAAGCCCGTGCTCCTGGCGGCCCGTTGTGGGTGTGAAGATTGGACTTTTCAGCACCCCAGACTCCTGAGTCGGCAAACAGAGCAGCACAGTCATTTTAAGACAACTTGTGCAATATGTCCAGAAAACAATGTAAAAAAAACATGAGCGATGACTCAGCAACCACAGAGCTTTTTGCATTGCTCAGGTATCCAGGTACTCCTTGCAGAAAAATGTATCTCTAAATTTATTTTGAATTGACCTTGAATGCAAGGGGTATGCAAATAACAGACAGTTGATTCTGGTCAGTTTTTCTGTGACTTCATTTTGTGGCATTTAGTAACTATCCTTTGAAAGTCTCTGTTTATCGCTGTCTTTGAATTGCATCTTGTGTTCACTGTTTGTTATATTTGTTAGGCATAAGCAACCATTTTTTGTTATTGCTAATTATTACATGATTATTTAAATATTATTAGCTTATTACCTAATCATGGCTATTTGGGGAGGGGGGGCATACAATTGTCTTAATAATAATTATATATATATATATATATATATATATATATATATATATATATATATATATATATATATATATATATATATATATGATAAAAAGACAGTAAAACAATAATATTATCATTTTCAATATAATCATTATTAATATACTTAAAAAATATATATTTCCTGTTTTTATATATATATATATATATATATTGGCTTGCACCCCTTAAAGGCACAATATGTAAGATCTTTGGATTAAAATATAAAAATAAAAAAAACTTAAACAATGTTATATTTTGTTGACATGTGTACTGACATTATCCCAAATGTTTCCAAGAATGTTTAAATCCAGAGAAATAAGCAATTTTAACCCGGACACAGACAATGTCCGTGCATCGCCTATCAATGACATACTCGCGTTACCCTCGATCTCGCTTTAATATATTATGCGTTTTATTAAACAGCAACTGTGAGCAACTGTTTGTACACATTCACCGACAGAAAACGAATGATTGTTATATAGCTCAACACAGTTGTTTGAATCTCGTTTTCTTGATTTACCACGAGTACCATGTTTACCATGCCTAATATCTATCTAGCTTACTGCAGTGTGCAACAAGTATCACATAGTAACTGCGGAGTGAACACACAGAGTAGCATTACAACATAACTTTTAACACACTCAAATAATGTTTAAAATATGATAAAACAGTGCTGCGTTACCCCACATACGCATGACCGTAAGAAGTGGAAGTGCTCGTCTGCGGCATAATAAAAGCTATAAAAGCATAATAAAAGGGGGGGGGGGGGGGGGGTGTCCTTTTTGGAGCTTGACAGAAGTGGTCACAATTTCTCTGTTTATATTTTTCACAGAGAAAAGAGGTTTTTAACAACAACATGAGGGTGAGTAAATAATGACATAATTTAAATTTTTCATTAAAGCTTATTTGTCCTGCACTAAACGTGTGTCTCACCTTGTCTGAGAGCAGAGGGAGACGCATGCTCTCTAAGTGACTGCCCTGCTGGCTGAAGACAAAATGAGGCTCTTTGGCTTTAGGAATGATAAAGTGCAGCTGGACTTCCTCTCCCAGCATGGATGAGCAGAATGTGAAGGCATGGAAGGTGCAGTCAGACAGCTAGAATCAGACACGGTGAAGATCTTACAACAGCCATATACCTTTCTAGACATGCTATTACTTTATGATCCATAATTTCATGTTTGAGGTGTTTTTAAAGATATGTAAATAAATGTTGATGCATCACATGATCAATCACAGATGTCCTCACCTGAGTAGCAGGAGCCGGCTCGCTGTAATGGTGGCACTGCTCACAGTGGTGAAATGCATTATGGGCTGCAAACAGGCTCAGTCTTACAGACACTGTGTTTCTCTTCGGTGGCTCAACGTCTGCCTCTAGTCTTTCTATTTTAACCCCTGTGTTTCATTTGCAGATGCAAAACAGCACATAAGCATACTTGCACAATATTTTCAAGCAAAATAAGGCACATCATAATAAAAGAGCAGTTTAATACCGTTCAGTGTTTTTGGCATCCTGTCTGCATACACTGGACTGGCATATCTGCACTTGTGGTCACGGGGGTAGAGGTCAAATGGCAGTTTGCGGATGTCCTCCACGTCAGGCCACTGCGGCCCACTAGCAGGGGGAAACTTTGATTTGTCTCGCACGTCTAGAGAATTAAATTCAAGATCATGAATGAAAAGTTAAAGAGCGGGATGATCGGGTGAAGTATTTCAATAAAGTGTTTTATTTTCTGTGTGAATAAAAATAGAGCTGTATTTAGAAGCAAGGAAAATGCCTTTTGTATTGCTGGGGAAAAACGGAAATGGAAGCTTACCCTCCTCCAGCTCTTCGTCATCATACACGTCAACCTCCAGAAGGCGAATCAACATACGGAATAAAATTCGGAGAAACTGCAGATATGCACCTGTTTTTCCAACCTAAAACAAAGCCAAAATGGAGAATGAGAAACTGGATGGTCGGCAGAGAGGTCAATTAGCGTGAAACAGAGATCACTGTAAAAGGGGCGTGGCTAAGCAACAGACTTGGCCTCTAACTGATCAGGCACAATAAATAATAAATCAAAATATTTTAACTTAATGTTTAAAATACTTTTAAATGCTGAAATATTTTGTGTATTCTAATATATATATATATATATATATATATATATATATATATATATATATATATATATATATATATATATATATATATATATATATATATATATATATAAATAAAGGTCAGTTTGTCAAAAATATTTGATCAAAAATACAGTAAAAAACAAAACAGTTTAAAAATTTAAATATTGTATATTTAAACAATTTCTTTTATTTTATACAAGTTTTACTTTATTAAAATGTATAATAATTTTGTATATATTCTGTCTACATTACCTGTGTATATTTTACAGATGAATAGATTTTTATTGATAAATATTTAAGATAAATATTTCACTTTTTTGAAACTATTTGTGTACATTTTGTGTATTTTAATTGTGTATTCTGTATGTTTAAACTATTTAAAAAAAAAAATTTTTTTTTTTTTACTATTTTGTATATTTTCTGTATTTTAACTATGTATTAAATATTCATTAAATATGCAATATTTTAACTATGTTTAAATATTTAGCTGCACATTGCACATTTTGTGTATTTCAAATGTTTATTTTGTATATTTTAACTATTTTTTAACAGATATTTAATTTAATTTTGTATATTTGTTGTATTCTACATGTATTTTTGATCACTTTATTGTCAGTAATAGTGATTTCTGCCTTAACAAACACCACCAATAAAACAAATACATTTAATTCCCTTTGAACCTTTTTAAAGCTACTTCTCACCTGTGGTGGCCCACTCAGCAGCAGTCTTCTGGGATGGGGCATAGCCGGCCCTTCGTAATCCGCGTGGTGCTGCCTGGCTGTGGTCCACTGGCGATAGTAGAGGGACTGCTCTGCTCCGCCAAGACCGTGAGGAACAGGCGGTCTGAGCGGACTGCTCCACGCCACATCGCCGTGAGGCAGCAGAGATGCTGAACTGGGCTGACCTAGCGTCTCAGGGGCCAGCAGGGTGTATGCGGCCCGTGAGAGAACCGCTGTCCGCGGGAAGACCTGCGTCCTGTTATATTCACGTGGAGCCTGCGTGGACTGGCTCGGTCTCTGAGCTGCCGGAGAGGAGGAAGAGGAAGAGGACGAAGAGGCAGAGGACGAAGAGGCAGAGGAGAACGAAGATGTTGCGGAAGAGGAGGGTGCCTGAGAGTCACACTCCTGTTTGAAGCGAATGGGAGAGGAACAAGAGTCGATCATATTTCTGCTACTGGACGGGTCGCTTTGCAAGGAGGGTTTGTCGAGTACACTTGAAGAACTGACGCCATTTTCTGTGGTGGAGCCTGAAAGATAAGAGAAGATTTATATGAATTATATGAGGTCATGTGATCACACAAGACAAGAATCAGGCTCAACTTGTTTCCAGTGTCACTCACCAGAGGTCCTGGTGGCAGCACTGGCATTGCTGGGTGGTCTTTCCAGCTCCATATGGATATCGTCATGTTCTGCCGTTTCTCCTGAGCTCCTCTCATCTTCTCTCTGTCTCTCTTCTCTAACCACTGCAGTTTTCGTCTCAGGTATTACTCTGCGTGTCACGTACGAGCAGGCCAAACCCACTTCCTGTTCCAGTGCTGTGCGTGTCAGGTAGCTGGAGTCAATCAGCCGCAAGTCACAGTACTTCAGAGACCTGAACAAAATCACACACAAACACAAATACACTCAATCTCAATGTGGCCCTTCAGAAGTCAAAAATACTGTTTTGTTTATCCAGTAGAATCATATATATTCTTATTTGATCTTCTGGATAGTGCAGAAAAAAGCCCTTCTTGAAAAAAGCCAAACATGTAGTGGAATAATGCTACTGGACAGTTAAATGAAATTACAGTCCAACAATCAATCCAACATCAACAACTAATGAACATCTGAACTGTAGCTGTAACGTCTGTAGTAACCACAAGATGGTGCTCATTTCAACAGAATAAAAAGGGAGCCAAAAGAATGGAATGCACTGTGCATCATTTCATTGACCCAGTTCATAGTGTAATGTCAAATAATATTAATATCTCTCTCATATTTGAACTAGAGATCTGCCACCTGAATCAAGCCTGAAGAAACTCAGGTTTCAAGGTTGCAGTTTTTCATGTATAACTTGAGCTATGTAATTAATGAAAAAATGCATTATTAGACATTTAAAAAATAAATATTTTCATGTGAACAAAAATATTTTTTTAGTTTAAAAAGTATAACTTTTTTAGTTAATTAACATGTGTGTTTATTTATTTAAGACTAATTTAATGAAGAAAAAAAACAAAAGATTTTACCAGAAAGATATGTTTTAATTATTTTTACGCTTCTTATGCTGACTAAAAATCTGCAATATTGTGAAATATTATTACAATTTAAAAACTGTTTTCTTTTTTTTAATATATATTTAAATGTAACTTATTCCTGTGATGACAAGCTGAATTTTCAGCATCATTACTCCTGTCTTCAGTGTCACATGATCCTTCAGGAATCATTCTAATATGATGATTTGGTGCTCAATAAACATTTCTCACTATTATATCAATGTTGAAAACAGTTGTGCAGCTTAACATTTTTTATATGTGTGTGTATATATAAAGAATAACATCACATAGTATGGAATACCTTGGGAAGGTCTCTCCTAGAGGATCTTTTCCTGTGAGGACGACAATGCATGGAAGTCCTTCTAGATCTTCATATGTATGTGGGACCCACTCTTCATTTTTACAGCCCCTCCAAGCCTGAAATGCACCGATTATTCATTCCATATTAATTTAGGAGCTTACAAGAGCAGATTTTGAAGGAGGGCATCTTCATGAGGGGATCTGGTTCTTACCCGCAGGCGGGCACAAAAGTGAACCGGCAGGCTGATCTCCGCAACAGGGCTTCCCAGCAGCACTGCAAAGCGGTACTGTAGCCCAAGCTTGTCCCGGGCCTCTTCCAGCCGCTCCTGCGCCAGCCGTGCCAGCTGCAGCGAGGGCACACGCACGAGAAGCATGTGCCCGCACCCGTGCCTGCTGCGGCCCGGCACGCTCAGTAGATCCTCCACCATGGCGAGAGTCTGAGGGGTCACGTGATCCCGCAGTGAAGGGGCCGCTGTGAGGGCCATCAGAGCCTCTGTGTACTGCTGTATCAACAGGTAGCTGCGGATCACCATACTGTGCAAATGCGGGTGCCTGAAAACAATGAGGGATAAATGTGAACATGGATCCGAGATTAACTTAAAAGCTACAATAACAAATAATTTACAGTGTAACAAGCAGTTAAAATAAAAGGTATTTCACTTTAAATTCTGTTTAAGTTCTTGTATTTATCTTTAAGTCATACAGAATTCAGCCATGTGAATATGAAAAATGGACTGACCTCTGCAGCAGGGTTTTGACCATCCGCTCAAAGGCATCGTCACATCGAAGGATTGGACTTGCCACTCCCCACTGCAGGGACTTGCTGTAGTCCTTCAGCCCAAAGTAGACAAGGTCCTTAGGAGAAGCCTCACCCTGCTGTTACATGCAAACAGTAAAATGTTCATTTTACTTTACTGAGCACAAACACAATGGTGTTCTCTTTTTACTTAGCTCTTGCTTGAAAACTCTTTAAAGGGATAGTTCACCCAAGCCATCCTAGGTGTATATGCCATTCTTCTTTCAGACGAATACAATTGGAGTTACATAAAAAAAAATGTCCTGGCTAATCCAAGCATTATAATGGCGGTGAATGGCAGTCCAATATTTTAAGCCCAAAGAAGTGCATCCATCCATACAGCTCTGGGCTTTAATAAAGACCTTCTGAAGTTAATCGATGGGTTTTTGTAAGAAAAATATCCATATTTAACAGGTGATAAAGTAAAATATCTTGCTTCCGGTGGACCGCCTTCCGTATTAAACTTACGAAGAAAGCATAACTGCCGCGACAATGACATTGGACATAGCGTAAGTGTTTTGAACTGCAAGAGGCGTTACACTTTCTTTGTAAGTTGAATCCGAAAGGCGGTCTGGCGAAAGCTAGATATTTTACTTTATAAAGTTTTAAATATGGATATTTTTCTTACACAAACCCGTCGATTCACTTTTACAACTAGGATGGCTTGAGGGTGAGTAAATCATGGGGTAATTTTCATTTTTGGGTGAACTATCCCTTTAAAATGCATCTATAAACACATCTAGGTCATTATTTAATAGCAATGATCCAGATAAATTTTAATGTGAATGGGATCCTTACAGAATAGATCCTTTTTTCAATCTTACTGACCGCAAAGTTTTCAACGATTATGTATGCATATATGCTTACTGCTTATAATGCTTGTCAAACATCTGATTTATCTGAAATCTTATCTGTCCTCCATAAATTCCTTTTCAGATCTTCTCGGGGTCAGTGAAACTCACCAGGTTCTCCGTATTGGGCCAGTGCACTTCATTCTGGGTACTGATGCGTGACTGACGGCTCTGCAGGGTGAACGGGAAGCAGCTGACCTGCAGCACCAGCAAGTTTATTGCTTCCAGAACCTCTGGACAGTTCACCACGCGGTCGGCCAATCCCTGCAGCTCCCCGTGACAAACTGACCCTGACAGAGCGCTGACGGAGAGAGAGAATAAAGACAAGAGGTCTTAAGATGTTGTCAGTGACGTTTCTGACAGATCCTATTACAAACCACGTAGTTGCGTTTCTCACCTGGTCAGGTCGACATGCGAGTTGTCGTGAATAAGGACAAAGAGAGTATAAGGGTTCTGCTTGACCTTCCTCATGAAGGCCTCCATTTTTGTGTGAACCTCTGCGTCCAGACGCACCACATACTTGTCAGACTTCTGTAGGGCTAATGACGCGTCCTCTATACCCAGATCTATCAGGACACCTAGCAAAGACACGAGGACAGCAACAATGTACAATATTATTGCAATTACCCATCTCTCTTTACCCATCATTGACAAGATTTTCTTTAATTTATGACACAACACTTCCCTGAGTTTTTCCGGCAATCCATATTTTCACTGTTATACGGTAAGGAGCGTGATATAAGCTAATGCGATCATCAAAACATTCAACAACATTTAAATCAAAACTGCCTGACGTTACTGAATGAAATGTCGACCCAAGAAGAGGTACATGACTGTGGAGCTTTGGGGGTGTTGATGGACTCGATTTGATCATCGTTCTCAATCAGATCCAAAGGTCTTTAGTTTTTTTGTTCAAAATGTTGCTTTTTATGAAATTTACCCACATTCAACTGTTCATAGAAAAGAATGCATAAATCTGAAATGGGTTTTCATGTTTAAAAGCAGATTCTCTCTTCTTTTTTTTGACATTGAATGTTCAGATATTCATACAACAAAATATTTTGGGGCCCCAAGACATTTTTGTGAAAATTATAAAAAATTCTGCCGCTGACTGTCAACTTTTTAGACTGGGAAAGAGCTAAAATCGGCAATATAGTACCTGATAGTCGGATTCGCTGGACTGTTTGGTGAACCAGGATGTGGGAGGGCGGCACCAGAATCAAGAAGTCTACCTTGCAGAAGCGGCCCAGATCTAAGCTCTGGCTCCCTGAGTCAGCGATAGCACACACCTGCGACAAAAGGCTGCGTGCAATGCTCAGCTGAGGAGGGTGAATCTGAAAGCCATCACTCAGCAGATCTGTAACACACATCAAAAGTCAAAAAGTATTTCCAAGATTTGAGTGTCCAGGTGAAAATGCAAATGAGTCAAACATGCCAATAATGCATTTTGAATCTGGGCGACTAAATTAAGGGTCTGAGACATATGGAGACAGCAAAGGCTCACCTGGCCCTGATTCTGGTACCATGGCTGCAGCCTCTTGGGAGTGGATGTATTCGGTGAGATGACCCTGAAATGGCTGAACCACACGGTCTTTGCGTTTACGCTGGTACCGAACCAGCTGTTTGTCCATGTTGTCGCCTGTAACACCACAATCAATTTGAAATGAATGAAGACACATACACACAGCTACCTTTCAAAAGGTTTGAGTCAAAACTAACAAGAACTATTTTTTCAATTTTTTATATATTTTGAACTTTCAGAATCCTTAAAAAATGTATCATGGTTTCCACAAAAATATGAAGTATTAAAGGTGCACTATGTAAGTTTTCCGTCTGCTAGAGGTCGCCTATTCAAAACAAAGGGGTAGTTTGATGACGCCAAGTTTGAGCGCAGAATCCTGAGACATGTGGCCTTCACCTCACAGCCGGTGGAAAAGAATCGGGATAGGACTCATATTAGGACGCAGAAAACATGTTCATGGATGCGATTATTAACGTTACTGTTGTATGAAGCAGAGCAGGGCCGAGTTTTGTGGGAGCTGAGCAAGGCCGCTGGAGAGATTGTTAATAAGAAGAACGCAACACACAACTCGTGAGCAGCAGGACTATTATTATGGCACAGTCGCCGGCGCCATTCCCTCTTTTCCGGTCATGAGTATGAGGTAACGCAGCTCTGTTTATCATATTAGATAAATTTGAGTGTGTTGAAAATGATGTTATGACGTTACTCTGTGCGTTCGCTCGGCGGCTGCTATGACACTTGTTGCACACTGCAGTCAGAGTAAAGCGTTTCTGCAAGATAAAACCGGAAACCGAGGGTAACGCAGATATGACGCCATTGATAGGCGACTCCCTCACACGTCCTGGTTTCTTGGTTAAAATAACAATTTTCTCATGATTTACAAATAGTTGGAAACATTTTGGATATTGTAAGTACTCAACTGAACAAAATATATAACACTGGCCTTGTAAAATGTTACATAGTGCACCTTCAACTATTTGATAATAATAAAGAAAAGTTGTCAGCACCAAATCAGCATATTAGAATGATTTTACATGAAGGATCATGTGACACTGAAGACTGTAATGACTGCTGAAAATTCACAAGAATAAATAACATTTTAAATTTTTTAATAACATTTTTTCAATAATATTCCACATTTCTGTTTTTACTCTATTTTTGATCAAATAAATACAGCCTTGGTGGACATAAGAAAATTCTTTCAAAAACAATAATGTTTTTTACCTCAAACTTTTGAACGGCAGTGTACGCAGAGTCCATTTCACTGTGCAATAACTGGACCAACAATCCAAAATTTGACTTACCTTTCAGCTTATACATTTTGAACAGTGCGGTCCAGAAACATAATTTCCCCCTTGATTTCTTGGGTTGTGCTATATTTGGTCGAAAACATTGTTTTTCAAACTCGTCCTAAGTTGTGGTCAACTTATAGCCTTTAAACTACTTCCTAAAATTACCAGAGAGGGTGCAATGGCCCCACAAATCTACTCCACATTCAAACACGTGTACAACTTGTGTGCTTCTTCAGCCTAAAATTGCTGCTTGCATCTAGATTTTTTTATTAATTTCTAAATAGAGGACATTGATAAGTTGATGAAAACTGTGATGGATTCCACTAAATCTGTGCACTGAGACTCACCTAATGAGGTGCTTTGGAAGTGTGAGGCAAGCACACTAACTTTCCCTGTGATGAGCTCGTAGCTGATCTCCTTCAGAAACTCATTCGTAGTGAGCATGCTCTCTGCCAAGGCCCGAGACTGATATTTACCTAAGAAAAACAACAGCATATGTTTACATATAAGACAATAACAAAAACAACAACAACAGCCAAAGACGTACAGCTTATGGAATGCGTTTTCATGCAGAACCTGACATTGTGTAAACTCCTTAAAGGGTTAGTTCACCCAAAAATTTTAATTAGACCATGATTTACTCACCCTCAAGTCATCCTAGGTGTATATGACATTCTTCTTTCAGACGAATAAAATCTGAGTTATATTTAAAGTCCTGGCTAATCCAAGCATTATAATGGCAGTGAATTGTTGTCTCGTTTATGAAGTCCATAAAAGTGCATCTATCCATCATATAACTGCTCCACACGGCTCTGGGGGATTAATAAAGATATAACTAACTTCCAGCGGAAAGTCGTACGCAATTCGACTTACAGCAAAAGAGTAACCCCTGACGTGATGTATAGAAGCATCGCAAGCTTTGACGGCTCTTGCGGATAGGGCTGGGCAACAAACTCAAGCCCCTCTTCTCTTATATCAAAATCCTCCGCCATTTCTCTTTTAAAAATCTCTAATTCATGATCAGTGTTTTGTTTTGCTCTATCCTCTGTGTTCGTCAATACGCACGTGTCAAGGGTTCAAGGGTCAAGGGTTACTCTTTCGCAGCAAATCGATGCGTACGGCAATCCATCGGAAGTTAGTTATTTTAGTCTATAAAGTTTTAAATATGGATTTTTTTCTTACACAAACGGGCCACTTAATTTCAGATGGCATTTATTAACCCCCCAGAGCCGTGTGGAGCAGTTATATGATGGATTTTTATGGACTTCATAAACGAGACAACAATTCACTGCCATTATAATGCTTGGATTAGCCAGGACTTTTTTAATATAACTCCGACTTTATTCGTCTTAATGAAGAATGTAATATACACCTAGGATGACTTGAGGGTGAGTAAATCATGGGCTAATTTTCATTTTTGGTTGAACTAACCCTTTAAAGAAGGGGTGGCGAACTCCGGTCCTGGAGAGCCTCAGTCCTGCAGAGTTCAGCTCCTACCCTGATAAAACGCACCTGCCTGTAGCTTCCTAGTAACCTTTCAGACCTTGATTAACTTTTTCAGGTATGTTTGATTAGGGTTGAAGCAAAACTCTGCAGGTCTGTGGCTCACCAGGACCGGAGTTCGCCACACCTGCTTTAAAGGGATAGTTCACCCAAAAACGGGTGAGAAAAAAATTCTGTCATCATTTACTCACCCACATGTCAGTCCAATTCTTCCGTTCATCTTTGGAACACAAATGATGAATGAAATTCTTAAAGGTTTGGAACGACATGAGGTTGATAATAGATAACTGATGATAGAATTTTTATTTTGGGGTTTTTTAAACCAGGGATGGCATTCTTATATTGTGTAAAAGGTCATAAATGGACAAAAATGAAACTATGAACTAAGAATGAAGTCTCTGAGAGCAGCAGAACGTACCCAACACGAGCACACAGAACTCATTTACTCCACTTTTGGAGGTGCAGATAATGAGCACATAGTTGGGCAGACACTGCTGCTGCTGCGGTGGCGTTTCACTCAGAGAGCGCAGCGACTCAGAGATGCCCTCTCCCAGGGAGCCGTGGGTGGACAGCACCTGAACGCTGCCCCCTGACACACTGGCCTCCATTCGAGCTAACCAGGGCAGCTGGGAGGGCGACATGGGAGGGCCGGTCGGGCCGCACAGCATGGCCTTCAGTACGATCTGCTCAAATTCTTCCCGTAACGGGATCTGCTCCGTACCTGCATTACAGAAAAATAGATAAAATGTGTTCACCTTATTATAAAGCAAGTACTAATTGCTCTTGTATAATACTTGATCTTGATGCATTTGAAATAAGGTATTTAACAAGCTGTGCAATCTTATCCATGCATCATAATAAAAAAGGTGGACTGATAAATTCATGTTACTAATGCTTAAAAGGGGTCATGACATTGATTTTTATGTTATTTTAATATGTTCATACAAAAAACAAATATACAGGGAGTGCAGAATTATTAGGCAAGTTGTATTTTTGAGGATTAATTTTACAACATTAATAATTAAACAACAACCATGTTGTCAATGAACACAAAAAACTCATTAATATCAAAGCTGAATATTTTTGGAAGTAGTTTTTAGTTTGAGCTATTTTAGGGGGATATCTGTGTGTGCAGGTGACTATTACTGTGCATAATTATTAGGCAACTTAACAAAAAACTAATTTATACCCATTTCAATTATTTATTTTTACCAGTGAAACCAATTTAACATCTCAACATTCACAAATATACATTTCTGACATTCAAAAACCAAACAAAAACAAATCAGTGACCAATATAGCCACCTTTCTTTGCAAGGACACTCAAAAGCCTGCCATCCATGGATTCTGTCAGTGTTTTGATCTGTTCACCATCAACATTGCGTGCAGCAGCAACCACAGCCTCCCAGACACTGTTCAGAGAGGTGTACTGTTTTCCCTCCTTGTAAATCGCACATTTGATGATGGACCACAGGTTCTCAATGGGGTTCAGATCAGGTGAACAAGGAGGCCATATCATTAGATTTTCTTCTTTTATACCCTTTCTTGCCAGCCACGCTGTGGAGTACTTGGACGCGTGTGATGGAGCATTGTCCTGCATGAAAATCATGTTTTTCTTGAAGGATGCAGACTTCTTCCTGTACCACTGCTTGAAGAAGGTGTCTTCCAGAAACTGGCAGTAGGACTGGGAGTTGAGCTTGACTCCATCCTCAACCCGAAAAGGCCCCACAAGCTCATCTTTGATGATACCAACCCAAACCAGTACTCCACCTCCACCTTGCTGGCGTCTGGCTTTACCAATCCAGCCACGGGCCCATCCATCTGGCCCATCAAGACTCACTCTCATTTCATCAGTCCATAAAACCTTAGAAAAATCAGTCTTGAGATATTTCTTGGCCCAGTCTTGACGTTTCAGCTTGTGTGTCTTGTTCAGTGGTGGTCGACTTTCTGCCTTTCTTACCTTGGCCATGTCTCTGAGTATTGCACACCTTGTGCTTTTGGGCACTCCAGTGATGTTGCAGCTCTGAAATATGGCCAAACTGGTGGCAAGTGGCATCTTGGCAGCTGCACGCTTGACTTTTCTCAGTTCACGGGCAGTTATTTTGCGCCTTGGTTTTTCCACACGCTTCTTGCGACCCTGTTGACTATTTTGAATGAAACGCTTGATTGTTCGATGATCACGCTTCAGAAGCTTGGCTATTTTAAGACTGCTGCATCCCTCTGCAATATATCTCACTATTTTTGACTTTTCTGAGCCTGTCAAGTCCTTCTTTTGACCCATTTTGCCAAAGGAAAGGAAGTTGCCTAATAATTATGCACACCTGATATAGGGTGTTGATATCCTTAGACCACACCCCTTCTCATTACAGAGATGCACATCACCTAATATGCTTAATTGGTAGTAGGCTTTCCAGCCTATAAAGCTTGGAGTAAGACAACATGCATAACGAGGATGATGTGGTCAAAATACTCATTTGCCTAATAATTCTGCACTCCCTGTATATGCAGAAAAACCTTCATTCTGACCCTCGGAAATAATTTGTTTTTAAAAGTGGTTGATCGATATTGTTTTTTCTGATGGTCGATGCCGATATCTTAGATAGCGATGTGTCCCATGTCCAATATAAAATATACATAATTTATATTTATTTTAATTAATATTTAATAAACTAGAAATATGAAAATAAATGTAAAAACATTAATCTTTCAAATAAACACGCATTTACTTTAGATGGCAACTTCTTGATTCTGCAATCATATTACAGTATTTTTCACAAATAAAGTAATTGTTTAAAATTATATGAATAAAAAGGAAGTAAACACTGTAGGCTAACAGGGCACTCAGTAATCTGGCAAGTTTGTGCGCACTGGTAATCATATTTGTTTCAAATACAGACAAGGTCGCACTAATTTTACATACGTACAGCACTGTAAATGATATTAATATGACATAGTGGTCAGCTGAATCAACACCCACTCGTTACTGCACATGAGTAAGTGTTTTGAAAACATTATCCATATTAAAGCGTAATGTATAGACAAAGCATTATGAAATCATTTACTTACGGTTTGTGATGCAGCTGCTGTCAGATCCAAAACAGCTGACTGCTTCATCTATCAACAAAAGTTTCTTTGCGTACTCTCGATTACATTGTGCCTCATTTATAAAACAAAATGCTCACAAACATAAAATCCTCTGAAGCGATCCTTGATGCCATTCAAATAAACCATACACTTGTTTCAGTCGCACTTGTTCCGATACACCTGTTTCCGATGCTGGGATCCTTCTTAAGTATGTACAGCGACGCAAACTAGCTATTTAAACTGGAACAATGTTCGCTTTGACTATTTGAACGTCAAAGCGAACATTGTTTCACTCTTCCAGTTGTCCTGTTGTCAGCAGACTCAAGTGCATGGAATGTCAGAAACTGAATGTGCATCTGTATACACTATCTAGTGTAGACAGCGTCAGTGATTATAATGGGCTCTATTTACTTTTGATGCGACCCGACGCTCACATTCAGTGTAGGCATATGTCAGTTGTTAGGTGACTGAGTGCCAGTGGGCGGGGCCTATGGTGCTATGATGTATAACTATTTGTTGATGTCTTGCTCTGGAGGCATATACAAATGTATTTGCCCCTTTGATGTCACAGAACACGCAATATCAAAACGACAAAAAGGCACATTTGATTTCACATGTCATGACCCCTTTAAAACTTATTTTCAAAAATGATCTGATATGTATGTCAGTATTATTTACCAAGCCGAGCAAGGTATTGCAGCGTGAGCAGAATCATGGTCTCTGTGGTGAGTAACTGGCTTGCTGACATGCCCAGACTGGCGAGGGTCTTCTCGTTGAGCTCTCTGCCTTTATAGCAGCTCACCAGCAGGGGGCTCACCACCAGATCACCCACATTGCCAAAGAAGTACGGTAAAGTGCCTTGACCTGGAGAGGAAATTCAAACAAACCATGTGGTCACACACACATCCAGTTATTAGAGATAAAGAAGAACTTGATAGATCTGGTTATACTTTGTGCTGCTGTGATGAACCTATTTCTGTAAAACTGACCTGGATGATATCATGCATTATTATTTCTTATTTCAGATCATGCTAGATCAACAGAAATAAGAAATAATAATTAAGAATCCTCATGCCTATTTAAGATAAAGATTAACTACTTAAATAGCAGAAATAAATAAATAAGAATCATGCCTACTTAAGACATTTATTACTTTACAAAGTGGTTTTATTAAAAATATATTACTACTACTACTAATAAAAATAATAATAATAAAGCATTATGTCTACTTAGAACATAGAACTACTTTACAAAGCAGTATTGTTAAAAATATACTATTAAAATACATTATATTATATACTATAAAATATATAATAAATAATTAAGAATAATAATAATAATAATACAGCATCATGCCTTCTTAAGATATAGATGAACTACTTTAAAAGAAGAAAGAAAATTAAGAAGAATTACTGAGAACAAATACTAAGTAACAATAAAAGGATGAAGCCTACTTAAGATATATAGTTTTTCTGTTTTAGAAGATTTTCTTTTCAAGAATTCAGCAATCAGGACAGTTGCATCACTCATTTTTACTTTATGCCCAATAAAAAAGAATCTAAATATTAAAGCAACAATATGTAGTTTTTTGCCACTAGAGGTCGCCTATTCAAAACAAATTCATAGCTTGATGACGCCGAGATTGAACACGGATTCATGGGAGATGTCGTCTTCACCTCAAAGCCAGTGGAAAAGAATCGGGACAGGACTCGGGCAGAAATCATGTTTGTGGATGAGATTATTAACGTTACTGCAATATGAAGCAGAGCAGGACCGAGTGCTGTGGGAGCTGAACAAGGCCGTTGGAGCGATTGCTAATGAGAGTCGAGCGTGACACACGGCTCAAGAGCAGTGGAGCTTTTATTATGCCACATTCGCCGCTTCCGCTTCTTCTGGTCAAGTGTATGTGGGGTAACGCAGCACTGTTGATCATATTAGATACATTTGAGTGTGTTGAAAATTATGTACTAACGTTACTCTGTGTGTTCGCTCCGCGGCTACTATGAGACACTTGTTGCACACTGCAGTAAGCTAGATTGATATTAGGCATGGTAAAACATGGTACTCGCGGTAAATCATGAAAACGAGATTTAAACAGTAAGACTAACTGTGTTTTCTGTGGATGAATGTATACAAACAGTTGCTTATCTGTCAAATAAAACACATGATATATTAAAGTGTCTTTGGTGTTTCCATGGTTTCTACAAAATAAATCCTGAAATCGGGGGTAACGCGGGTATGATGTCATTGATAGGCGACGCACTGAAACGCTCTGTGTCCAGAAAAAAGGCTTATTCCTCTGGATTTAAATATTCTTGGAAACATCTGGGATAATTTAAGTACAGAAGTCAACTAAATATATAACATTGTTCTAGTGGTTTTTGGATCTTACATATTGTGCCTTTAATTCATAAATTAAAATCATTTTATAAGAACGTTATGAAGAGCACTGACCAATGAGAAGGACTGGCCGGACCCCAGAGGAGTTCAGAAGGTTGTCAGGAATGATGACAGTTTCTCCCGCTGTGATTGGTTGGGGTTGTATGACCCCTGACACTGATGGAGGCTGTTGATTGGACAGGGGCAATAAAGAACCTGGAACAAAGGAGCAAAACATTAAATGTATGTATTTTTTATTTATTTATACTGGAACATATAGCATGTGCTGTCAAGCCATTGTTGAAACCTAATAATACTTTGGACGGATCTCTTCAGCCTCTTAAGCTTTGTTAATGGTGACACTCCAATCAATGCTGAGGACAAGGTAACTAAGCTACAGGATCTCCAAGCTCCACTCCTTCAGCTGTTTCAAGGCATAAACCCTCCAAGCTGCAGCTAAACAATTCAGGACCTCATTTAGCCTGACCTTTCACACCTATTTTTATGGAAACAATGAATAAATCATCCTTGAGGATGGAATATGCCATGTCCCTTGGCACTTGTTAAAATAAAAGGCGAAGGTAATCAAATTCCTGGCAGTTTTCTGCTCTGGGACACGCATAAACAGATGGGATGAACTGAATGCACAACCAGCATAAAAAAGAATAACAACAAATGAAAAGGCTGAGTATGATTAGGTCGGACCCACCAGAGCTGCACGTCAGCGGTCGGATGGCTGGCACAGGGACAGCTGTGGCTGGGACGGGCACTAGAGAGGAGGGGTGCCAGCTACGGTGGCGCTTTTTGGGTGGACCAGATGCCATAGCAGAGGATGCTACAAGAAAGCAGATATAGAGGATTTTTCCTCAAGATAATCATTTCATTTTATATTGTGACCAAATGGAAATTCCATAGTGTAAACATTTGAAGAGGCCTTCTAAAAATATCTGGTGAGTTAAAATAGACTATTGTTGTTGTGCATCAGCCAGATGATTTGACCACTAATGACATGCATGAGGCAGCATTGTGATTGGCTGGTTTAATGCTTACCTGGACTGTCTCCAGGGTCTGTGGCCCTATAGCCATGATTAGGTGTGGCGAGTGGGTTTGTATGAGGGGGGCTCAGTAGACTGGACCGCCCGTCTATACTCAGACCATTAGTTAGACCGTTTACTCTGAGGGCAGTGGGAACTGAACAACAAATACATGGGATTTAAAGACACAGTGGGGAGAAAATATATATACACTCTACCATTCAAAATCTTATGCTCACCAAAACAGCATTTACTTGATCAAAAAAAGTAAAAACAGTAATATTGTAAAATATTATCATTTAAATAACCGATACTGATAACACACACACGAAACATACCTACATATTAACCACATTTTAAAGTGTTTTTGTTAAAAATCTATAATAATAACAATTTAATACACACACAAATAGAGAAAAACAATTCAGACTAAAAATGTATTAAAGAATTTCCCAAGTGCCCTGATGGGTGTCAGGTTTTACACATCAATAGCTAATTTCCACTTTTCTGGTAACAGACTATGCAAACTCCCCTACCTACACACAAGCACACAAACTCAATAGGGAGGAAAGCATTCTCGCTCATTTCTGAAGGAGAATGGGTCCTGGGGATCACAGTTCATTGATTTCCTTTAACTGATGGCATATTGATAATGAACTGCTGGGCCACTTTTAACATCTAATATTCCTGACATATACACAAATAGAACATATGTGTTAAACGTCAGTCACAGGGAATTTGAAACATGGAGTGATATTAAAACCCTTAATACAGAATTCTGGTCTTATATTGATTATTGGGAGTGTGTTCATGTGTGTGTTCGCGAATGCGGCCAATACAAATGACCTTCATTAATTCTGTCCTTTTGCAGAGAAAAACAAACAATGAAGCAGCTGACAACATTTCAGCCACGAAGTTGACCATAATTAGGCGGCTGCTTAATGCTAAGGCTGAATGTACAGTGTGGTTTGTTCAAATCTCTAATGCATGAGAAGCATGGGAAGTCGTGACATAGTGATGTTTTCTTTAGCAAATACCACCAATTAACAAGCACACCAAATTCTACTGGCTAAATTACTAACCCCTCAAAATCAGTGTAACAACTGCTTGAGTTGAACGATTCAATGCAAAAGCAAGTTTCACTAGCATGTATGGCTTTTTAGCTTGGTATTATGAGCAATCAATGCTACTTTAAATACAAAATGAGGACAAATATCTGGTACCGATCGGTAATGTCTTGGTCCCGTGAGTCGGTGTGTTCAGCGGTTTGAGGAAGCCCAGCTCTGGGGTTCCAAAAATCCCTGAGGATGAGCCAGATTGCATGCGGGCAGGAGGCGAGTCTGTAGATCAAAGAACAACTTATTATGAATGCAACTTTACTTTTTTACTGCAAATGGGAAATTAAGAAGATATTGCGCATAACTTAGTTAAAAGATTTGTTACATTTGTTTACAATAATGGGCCCTTCTCCTATTTTGTGCATTGTAAAAGACTGTTATCTTCACTAATGGACGCACTCTGTGGCCAGCTGCCCGGCTCTCTGAATGGTGTTTTGAGGAAGAATGAGACAATGACTTGCTTTCTTTCACCAAACACTGTTGGGTAAACACTGTGTGGCCTCCAGCCAGATGTCACCAAATGCTGAGTAGCCCTCCCACCCCTCTTTAACCCCAGGTTTTACCCCCCACCCCCGTATGTACCCTCCCCCAGAACAGAACATGACCTCTGTGCATGCAGGACTAAGCAGAAACCAACAGAAGATGGACATCCTCCCCAGGACAGATGCAGCATGTGTTGTCTTACCCTGGACCTCCTATGAGGTCTAGAGACTCATGTGTTTTCATCTCTGTGCAGTTCCTTTTTTTAAACACTTTACTTAAGCTTTTAGAAGATTGTGGCACACAATATATACACCTACACTCACCTGAGAGGGGGAAGGGAGATGGACTGTGGCCATTTGTGTCTCCATTTTCTTTGCTGCTTAGTGAGGATGAAGAACTAGGCTTGGATGAAGAAGCACTGCTTGAGAATGGCCGTGTTTTACAATCTGCGAAAAAAACCTCTCAGTTAAGGGAACATAACTTGACGACACTTTTGTTCGACAAAGTAAATTACATACACCCATAGTGAAAACATAAATTTTTAAACAATGTTATAAATAATGTTCATTTTTGAGAAAGTACATTTTTAATAAAACTAGATAAGACAGCTATTAGTGTGTGCAATGTAGCAATGTATATTGTAGAACGAATGTGTTATGTTTACCACTGGCTTTATTTTACTCATATATTGAAAAACCTCATTATAAAACCCCATAGGAAAATCTCAAATTAGACTTCCGGGTTCTGATGTCATACCTGCACCACTCTATTTATTTAATGTTTAAAAATAAAGCAAAATATTTAATTTAAAAAAGTAATTAAAAAATATAAAGATAATTACATTTGGAAATGATCTTTAAATACAATATCTTAATATCTACGGAAGAAATAATCAATTATCAGTTTATTCAAATGAATTTGAATGGCCAATTAAACAAGGCATTTAAATGATCATTTAAATTAAACTTTAAAATTTGAGCTTTTTTGAAAATATAACAAAAAAATTATTACAATACAACCTCTTAAACGTAATCCAATTGCTAAGTTATCCTTGAATAGTTAAACGTGAAATTTAAACTTACGAATTACACATTGTCTGTGCCATGCAACGTTTTGCACACGTGTGGTACCTTTCCAGCAGATGAGGGCTCCCTTGCACAGAGCACCCTGAGAGTTCTTCACCAGGTAGTACTTTAAGTGCTTCTGCTTCTTCGGCTGAGTGGATAACTTCAGGTTAATGTGGTTGGAAAACTCGGTGAAGTAGCGGAAACCTTTCTCCCCACAGCCTACACAGTTCCCTGAAAACCCTTCATAAATACACAAACATACATCACTATGTGCTGTGAAAGAACTTTGAAAAGTTTTTGATCAACATCTACACTGTATCCTGTACTGTAACACTGTAACAGGCAATCAAATGATAAATCATCTCTCTTTTAGTCCAAAATCCAACTATATATTAAATATCAAATGAGTTATGAATGGCTAATACATCACTTTACATGATATTTTACAGTTATAATGAGATTTGTAGAAAAAATTATTTATTTAACTTCATCCTACTGCAGTAGGTCGTGAAATTGTATTGGAACACCAACCTAAAAGTGCATTTTTCCCATTCTCATCTGGCAGGAAGCGCTTGTCCACTGCACAGACGAGGATGTGCTCTGGGATACTGGGCGATTTGGCACCGACCAGCTCAAACCCTGCAGGAACCTCGACCGACTCAGTTGCCATGGAAACCAGGCGTAGATCCTTTCCTGCTTGACAGAACCCTGGGCACAGATGACTTGAGTCAGCGATATAATGAAGACCGGCCATGTTGATGTAGCTGAATGCACAGTGATTCACGGTTTACACAGTTTCAATACCACTGTCTTTACCATACATTTCACCTTGACACCAGTGTTTCCCTAGCCTGGATGCCAGACGAACTTAGCCCCGCCCACAAAACATTTTGCACGGGCAATTCGGTCTGGACTTGATCCATAGAGAAGTAATTATGCCCGAACAGAAACTGTTCGGACCAATGAAATTGTCAGGGCGGGCTTTAGACGATGATGGACAGATGATAAACAGTAACGTAATCATCCACGTCATCAAAGGCGCTTGGGTTGAATTTGTTCTAATCCTAAACGGAGAACTTGTTCGTATATGCATTCAGCTTTACTATTTCTCTCAGAAATGATGATCGTGTTGGTAAGTACTCTGTATATCCTTAAATTATTTTTTTTAAACACCGGCAAAAATCGTTTACACTCATCTTTTTCTTCTAACGTTAGGCTACTTATTCCGGGCGTGCGTGCAGACAGGGTTGCCAAGTTTTTACAGCAAAACCCGCCAAATACCGATTGCTACTCAAAACTAGCCAAAAACAAGCCCAATAGCTTTCCGGGTGGGGGGGGGTTCTCCGGGAAAAATGGCATTTGGGGGGTAAACTATGTGTTATTTTGGCAGGACTGCCTTATAAATTTCGCATTCCTGTGTCTGTATATCACATAATTGGGGTCGCTTCAACCCGCGGACTTGGCAACACAGTGCAGTTGAGTTCTGTTGACATTTGACAACTAACGTTATGCGTCGCTCCGTTGCTCTGATTGGTTGTAGGTCTATCCAATTGAGGTCTTTCCTGGTTAGGTTTAAACACGCCCCATAATCACAGCCCAACGGAGCAGTATCAGACTCAAATTCTGACTAGAATTGAGTATGACAACGTCAGGCTAGTGTTTCCCACATATAGACTAATTAGTGGTGGTGCGCCACAGAATCAACACCGGCCGCCACATATTGCGCGTCGTTATTCATTAACTTTTTTAAATCTCACACCAAACCTGCTTTTGATATGAAAGTCTAAGCTTTTCAAATTTAATACAAAATTCAAACAATGAATAGCGTTTTGGCGCTAATGTGGCATAACAGTTAAAGCCAGAGGCGTTGAAAAAAACAGATTTGCGCGCATGCAGTCACGAGGTTCACACAAACTAGCGCTCTGTCAATGCATTTGAATGGCTTAATCGGATACACAACGGTTTTACTATACAGGTATTTGCATCAATTTTTTATTATGTCAACCATATTTACAGGATCATTTTATTATGGAGAGTGATGGAGATGCAACATTGTTAACATTAATATTAATGTTTTTCTTGTTTTTAGCTCACAGGTATTCCTCACTAATTGCTCACACTCATACTCATTGATGGTCAAATGTGACTATACACCTAAATTATTGTTCAATTAAATAAATGTTCTATATTTTAGTTTAATAACATTTATTGAATATTTCGAGGATATCTTTTGGTACTAAATAGGCCTAACTATTTGTGCAATAATTATGGTCCATTAATGACCACTTAAAATATTTTTTATTATTTATATTACAATTAGTGTAGTAATTAAGGTTAAAATAGAGAATTCCAATGCAAAGCCATTTTGTGGCTGGAAAAATAATACATTTAATTTGTAAAGCCATGGTTTATCCACCAGGTGCTTGCATGGCTCTTTAATAAATATACATGTATCTAGTCTGGTTGCTCAAAAAAGTAATGCAGATCATAACTTCTTACCTATTTTTAGCTTTTGCATTTTAATAAATATTTAGACATGATCAAACACTAGATTTCTTTAAATGTGAAATTTAAATTTTTAATTTTAATAACTTATATCCTAATATTTTTAATGATACTTATACAAGCACACACAAGTGAATATTAATGAATGTGAGAAAATATAATTTAACCCAAGAAAATAATAAAATAGTGCTAAAAAGGCAAACTTATTTTCCCTATATGTACAGTAGGCTATACACATATGAATTGATACTGAATCAAGATCAAAAACGATACCACCCCCATCCCATGCCACCGCCCGCCCGCCACCACAAATTGGTTTCTAATCTGAGGGAAACACTGGGACACTGACTCGAAACTTGACAGTTTACTCTGTTCATAACACCCTGCTTTCAAAGGGCTTCAGAATACCTGTAATATATGGCATAATGTTATGGTCTTACTAAGTCCACGGTTTTCCTGCGATAATGGGCTACTTTTACACTGTTGCCGCAGGTTGTTTTTTTTAAGGCCGGGATAGGCCAAGCCGAACGTCGACCACCGGGCAATATCAGGCTGTTTTTGAGCGTCGATCTGCTTAATCTTTAGGTGTGTTCCACACCATTGGCTCTAGTTCGTCAGAGAGTGAGAGAGAGAACTCTGATTGGCTGTTGTTCAGCTTAGCTAACAAGTCAGAGCACATGAGAATAAAAGCAAAAGTGATGAAATCAAAGACGGTAAAGTCAAGACGGTATAGACTGTTATAATTTACATCTTCTTACCTGAGAATTTGAGTGCATGAATATTTTCATAATAACATTACCCAACTGGAATAAAGTATTCAGTGTGATTGATATTCAAAATGGTAAGCAAGCACTGCTTTGTTTATGGTTTGTATATCTGCAGCCTTAGTGTCGGTTTACCTTTTTAAATTACTATTGATAGTATTAACAGATATTTACTTGCATGCAGACTCAGAACGCATAGTTGACAGTCACCTTTAGTCCATTTGGTGTGTTTAAGCGCAGCTTTTTGGCCGAGACAGAACTTACGAGAGGAGACAACACAGTCAGCTTTTGTCGCCTCTAGTTTTTTTGGCATTGGCTTGGTGTGTGCCGGGCTTTAGTTCACGGGTTGAAGCGATTTCCACCAGGGAACCCCACCAAATCTTGTTTTGGGCATGATTGGGTGGGTTTTGAATAGAAAAAATGGGCTGGTTTTGTTACGCAAACCTGGCAAGCCTGTTTTTATTGTTCTTTTTTGCCACCTTTAGTCATTATTACAAAACATACTCTGATGGGCTCATCAAGTCCCTAATGCTAATCTGAAGGGTCTTACATCGCTTTTAAAGTGTTTATTTACCAAGAATTACTGTACATTATCTTAGTAATATTTTACTGCAGACAGGCGCAGTTGACCAATAACAATTGGGTAACCCCATATTTTGCAAAGCGGAAGTAAGCTATTTTCTGTGAATGTGCAAGACTTCCAATTCATTAGCTGCAATAGGTAAATAATAAGAACACAGTGCAGTTAATGGCAAAACTATTTGAGCTACAGACCAATGCGTTTATGATTATGATGATAAATACAAAATAATTTGATAACAAATACCAGTTTGCAATATCAAGCAGCATAACCGACTGATTTTGTACAGCTAAAATAACTGGAAGTGGATGACACCGAAAGATTTGCACATGGCCACACCTACTCTTAAAAATACGTTCGATGAAGAGAGTCATATGAGTTTGGAACAACAAGAGGGAGATGATGATAACAGTTATTACCATCAACAGTGCAGCAGCCATCAGGAGGAGGTCCCTGAAGGTAAGGCAACGGTGGGCTGCTGGTGTCTGAATCATCCTCGTCATCCATGTCATCAATGGAATTGGAGGACTGGCAATTCACCAGCACATGGCTGGATGGGTCGGACCTCAGACTCAGGTTCATTTTGGGCTTAATATCTGGAGGGCAGAACCAGGAACAGGTGTGCTACTGCTTTACATATACACACACGTACATATAGTACATATGAGCTTTATGATTAATGTAATAGAGCTTATTTGACCCATTTTTAGAAAATCGCTAAAATGTGTCTCTCCTTAAAATGCAAATCATGATCAATTCCTGTGAAGGCAAACTATTTGATGGCCTTACTTACCTTCTAGGTTGCTAGGATACTGATCAGGCTCAAGATACAGCTGTGTGAATACAGGCTGTGGATCACCACTGCTCGATCTTAATGAAGCCTCTATAGAGTTGTGTAGAGCTTCCTCAAAGCGGGCAGATTTTAGCTGCCCTGCGTATGAATTCCCCATGATCTGAAATGAAATGGCACATTATTCTCATATCCTATATAAAAAACACACATACACACACATCACGATTGGTTCAGTTTTTCTTTGAACTCGTTAAAATAACTTTTCTATTTTCAAAGGTTTCAATTTATAAGGAAGATGAGAGGGAAGGAGACATTCATGTAATGTTCTGATGGACTGTGTGGATGTGATTTTAATTCCACCCTGAACAAGGCTATTTTAGTCTTTCATGGGATAGCTCTTGAAACTGTTCCTGCTGTATTAACAGTCCAGGCACATCTTCCTGAGCATGAGCAGAAGTTTCCTGAGACAGTCAGACACTATACTGTATCAGAAGGCCAAATTTCAAACAGTGGGACCTACACAAATTAAATAGGCCTAGTAATGGAGGTCTGATCAACAACATTCCAGTAAATGGTTGCGTGTGTCACTAAAACAACAATCCAAATTACTTTTATTCAGACATACTCAACTATAAAAACTAAAAAAAAAACTAAAGAAAAATAAGTCCCTAATGCCAATCTGAAGGGTCTTACATCGCATTTAAAGTTACTATACATTATCCTAGAAATATTTCACTGCAGACAGGCGCATTTGACCACTAACAATTGGGTACTCCTAAGAGGCATGAAATCAATATTTTACAAAAAATAATTAATAACAGTACCCATTTATTAAAGTAGTCACTGACACCCTGTCACGTAATACAGCTGTTAGCATGTAACTAGCAACTTTTACCCTTGAGCTAGAGCTACATGTCAGGTATAACCATGACATCTGTTAGACCATCTGCTCTGCTCTGACGCTTTTTAACAACAAAAGCTCTGTATTGGTTTCTGTTTGTGATCTGGATCAAGACAGCAAATTATGACAAATGAGTTTGTCGCCATCAGTGACTCAGCAGGGCCCAAGAGTTCACATAAAAACCCTCAAAGACAGCTCTCATATTTGATAATGAACTACTTGTATATACAAATAGAACAGCAACAGCATACAAAACATCACATTTGGAAAATTTGAGCAATAAATGACATTATTCATAGGTTTTAATTGCTGTTATCATAGTGAAGGAAACAACTATACCTTTGATAATATTTCTTTAGCAGTAGAAGGACAGGATCACCTCTTCTCCATGGTATATCAAAGTTGAACCGCAGTACTCCTGCATCTACAGACATGGCAAATGGTCAGACACTTTTTTATTTACAGTATAAATATCATAGAAATTAACATATGGTATATAACTTGTTGTTTGGGCAATACACTCGGAATATATTGGGAAAACAAAGCCAATATACATGTTACTTGAACTGCGCATTGCCACCATTGTAGCATTAGAGACTGGGCTTATTTTGATTTAAATGCACTGAGTGAAGAATTATGGAATGAATCAATAAGAATAGCATGTACTGAGTATTAATCCATGCATTATCTCAGATCAGACAGTTGTTTGTAAAGTAGAACAGATCGC
Organism: Romanogobio albipinnatus; assembly: GCA_023566225.1. NCBI lineage: Eukaryota > Metazoa > Chordata > Actinopteri > Cypriniformes > Gobionidae > Romanogobio > Romanogobio albipinnatus. The sequence continues at coordinate 20,090,814 of CM042244.1, read as the reverse complement.
AGTGATCTTCAACATATGTAGCTGTTAACTGATAACACTGAGCGATGAGTTATATGACACTATGACCTCAAGGGAATGTTTGTGGAACGCATAGGGGAAAGGAGCTCCATGTTTCTTACTTCCAGGCTTACACAAAGACTGATGGGACAGGTTTTGTTCTTTTGGCCTGGTTAAAACAAGAGTGAAATGCAGTAAAGCCATCAATCAATCAAGGTAAATACTTCTGTCAAGAGTATCCCGAATTTGCAGAGAATATATGACCTGTACACTTCTGAAAATAAACAACTATATGGGGGATTTTTATTATTAGTTTTGAAAATTTAGGTTTACAAGACGGATTTGTTTGTAATTATATTGACCTCTACCAAGTGACACCAGGATTAGTTTAAAAATAAATACCATTTCAATAATATAGTATTGTGTCTGCATTTATTTGAAAAATAAGTGCCTTTTGAATGATTACCAAGAAAATCAGATCTAATTGAGATTGCAGTCCTAAGGGGCGCATTACCATCAGATCCACTTCCACCCTTCCTCTATGAGACTTCACAATGAAATTGGATCAGTTTTTCAGGTAAAAGCAAAGAAAACAAAGATTAACATGGCAACTTGTTGGTGGAATAACGCAAATTGCACACCCTGTTTTACAAACAGCTCACTGGAGGCCTGTTGAGCCAAGTATCAGCTAATCACTCATCTTGGTACTGTGGTAAACAGAGGAAAATTGAAGTAGCAGCACCTGAGAATAGTTCTGTTCTGCCTTCAGGGCTCCCAGGGTCCAGTTTGACTGCTAATGACATTTTTAGGGGTGTTAAATGCTAATGTGGACATGCCTGCAGAGAGCCCTGCCTTTAGGCCAAGAGCTGTTTCAGCTCAAGTCACCTCTTACTGCTTCCATATATGTTTTCAATTGCTTTTCTAATTCTGTCGGACTATCCCTACAATGCATAAAACAAAAAATGCCACCAATCCCCTTTTATTTACAAGAAATTGAAGAGAATTATTGTAGTTACATTCTGCTAAAAACAAATATGACACTGAAGTGTACAAGCAATGAACGTATATGCTACATTCTTTCTCTCAACAAAACAAGTTTACCGACAACCAAGGACTTAATGTGACTCAAATGGTGTGTTGCAAGATGGTCCAATATCGAATAAAGAAATCAAAAGCTCTATAAAGACAAACAAGGGTATCCTGAAATAGCCAAGAGAAACACAACACTTTAGGTAGCCAAAACAAACCAAACCGCAGACATAATTATGCAACGCTACAAATGTTCATTTTCTTCCGCTGGTAATGTTTGTTGTGTCACAGATTAACAATTTTAAAACAATGTGCTCCAATAGACGCAATACGTGAAGATTTCAGACCACTATTTGGGTCCCAGATATAAATTGATACATTCGTTTCTTGATCTAACTTGTGAAGTAAATTTGAACATGTTAATTTAAAATGGTAATTTTTATTGATAACAACAGAAGAATAAATACATTTAGCATGGACGTTCTTAGTTGGTTAAGCAATTTGTCAGCTTCATTCCAATAATAAACAGCATGTTAAATATATTTATGTCTCTGCAATTTTGTGGACTTTTTCAGAGTGCAGACCCTTTTGATTTCTTATGCTTGTAAAAGTTGTTTGGCCTCAGTGCCTGAACATGATATATATATAGTAAAGTAGGTGGAAATAAAAGGTTTAGATGAAATTTGCCAGTAATGTGGCAGTAAATGTGGTTACAGTCCCACACTGCACTGTACCACTAAAGGTCTTTCAATCCATTCCCTCTTTTGTTTCCTCCCTTATCTGCATAATTACATTAAACCACTGACAATGGGAGAGGAAAGCTATCTTTCAATGAACTTACAATGAACAAATTCTTCTTTTTGTTTCACAAAAATGCCTGATGAAAATGTAAGTACAAACATACAAATTAAAAACAAGACCTTAAAGTACCACCTAATTGCATGCTTTCAACAATTCATGTCTTTATGTACATCTAAACATAAGAGTAACACTCTATTTCTTAAAGTTTGACCCAGCCCTCATGACTGTCCAATTCACACTTAGTTTATTTTACATTTACTAAAGAGATATTCACTTAAGGGAAGACAGTTTAAAGAGCAAAGCTTCAAACAGGGGGGTGGGACAGATTAGCCAACGCAAAAATGCAAATATCTTTAAATAAACGGGGAGCTAAGAGCCATGGCCATTGACACCATGTTAGCAGGAGCCGGAGAGTGTCAAAGAATCTAACATGACGCTTCTGTACCTTTCATAAGCAGCCAAGGTGTGGAGTGTGCCTCAACGAGTCCCACTGAAGACCTTAAAGCAGATCACTAAAACGCAGCCTATTTCCATAGCAAACTTCCTTTGGATATCCAAAAGCAGCGTCAAGGGTGAGCGCGACGTGACAGTATTCCTTATCCTTGTTGCGAGCTAGCAGCTCCCTGGTCATGATAGTCCTGAGTCAGGGGAGCAAAGAATGATTCCAGGAACTCCAGTTGAACCAACCTCTCTCTCCTGCACTCAGTGGTTCTGGATACACAAACCCTCCAACACTCACTCACAATCAGCAGGCCCTCCCCCCGTTCCCCTTGCCCCCTCCCTCTTCTTGGCCATTTGCTCTGTGGGGCGAGAGGGGCATTCTCTCAGGACTCATTCATCTTGGCCCTTGCTGACCCCCTAAGGTGACAGATGCTGTTGTGGAGAGGGCCATACCGTCGAGCATGGCACAATAGAGGCCAGGCGCCTCCGCACGCCACACACGTGCTGTGTTCACAACGTATGATGCGCAGATGCCCCTCTCTCAACGTGACACTGGAGACTACTAAGTGCCACGCTCGCAGATGGGGGTACGACGTAAGGCAATGGATACTTTTCCTCACCTTCTGCCACTCCCTGTTTTATTGGGGTCATTTTACTGATAGGGCACACCAATGGCAAACTAGGGACACTTGCTAAAGAATGTGGGGTCAATCCGCAGTTTGTCCGTCGGCCTTGTCTGAACTCACAGCCCTCTCCCCACTGGAGGTTGACGATTAACTGAGAATTTAGGCCCATTGTAAATAGCTGAATGGTGAGGACTCATCTGGTCAAAATAACTTGATAGGAGATTGATGTTTTGCACTTTACTGGATTGATCATTTCCTACCTCGTGCCACAGAGAAGTGGCTCAGAGGAAGTGGAGGAGATTTGAACGCAAATACAGGAGGATCGGGTTCCACTGGTGCTTCAGGCTCTCTAACAATAACTCTATTTCTCTCCTTATCTCGCAAGATAATAGCTAAATATTGTGACTCAGTTGACCTTCTCATCTCGGGACCTTAGAAAACGAGAACAGTAATAGGCGGTATTTAAATACAACTGTACTGCTCTATTTGTGAACTGGTTCATTATGACTCATTATGGATCCAATTCTGGATTTATTCTGACATAAAATGTTACATCAAATTTCATCAGCCCGACCCTATCAGATGACTTTGAAGGGTAATATACACAGTAGATTTAATCAACACAACCGAGATCCTGTTTTGACTCCAGCATGTAGTAGGATTTGTTAATAATTGATAACAGCCTTGTCCATGGAACAAAAAGGTGACTTGACGCAATGGTTCAAAGAGTGTGCTGAGAACCACACCAATGTAATGCATTTGTCAAAGTTAAAGACACAAAGAATTTGTCAGGCAAACAACAAAACAGCCATGTCAACAAACCAATGCATTAGAGGCAAGCGCTTGGTATTTAAAAAAACAACAACATTTAAATAACCTTAAAATAAAAAACTGGTATTACTCAGTATTTTTTGTAGATTAGATCATATTTGATCAGGCTGTCCAGTAAATGGGTAGTTTATTCTGTTTTCACAACTCTTTTCTCACCCTAATAAGAATTAGTAGATAGGGGCTAAAGCAGTATGGGAGTCAGCTTTAAACAATGACCTCCCGCCCTCAGAGGGCTTTATTAGCCCCCCAGAGTCATTAATGCTGTCATTCCAGCTAATCTGGAGGCTTTGTCAAAACATTGTTTATTTTAATTGCAAGGTTTCTCCTTCAGATACCATTTGGACCACACAACGCCCACAAATGTATAAGGATTTGTGATCGCCAAATGCTTGATATTCTGTATCTGAAATGTTCCCTTTTTTGGGTTGGGGGTGGGGGGGCTCTTTGCCAGACTTTTTTCAAGATTGCAAAAAAATGTATATGAAAATTCAGCACAAGTTCAATTTTCTGGTGCTGATTCAAGTTTCTGGCTTTAACACTATCGGTCCTTAATAGGTCACTGGAAAAGGAGAAAGAAAGCAAAGCGGAGGTTTCCTTTGCTCAATTGAGCTTGTGGGTAGAACAAAAGAGTCAGTGAGTGAGCTGGCCCTCCTCTCGCCCATCCTTCAGCACTGCTTTGAGTCTCCAGCCCTGGCCACTGACAATGGGAAGTATCTTTTCCACTGCCACCTGAGAAGAGATGAGTCATGTGGTGGCGGCTCTTTCAACATCTTCTGGAGTTCTGCTTTGTCTTGTTTTCTACTTCCTTTTGAGAAGCACTCTATTCTCTGGAGGTACAGCAAAACTGCCTCATTCCAGACAGACACCATCATTGTTTAGTTAGATCCATTGAGACAAATACAACTTGGTGAATCTTTGGACCAACAAAAGCCTAGTTTGAGGTGAACCACAGCAGAACTAATGAGTACAGAATTCAAGTCTTTGGAAATCTAACTTATTCTTGAATTCTTTCTGGTAAAACACCCAACCCAGATCCAATAGGAAAACATAATCTAAGAAGGGCTAATTAATCTAAATTTGAACTAATAAAATCATAGTTTGAGGCCAACCAGAGTAGAAGTTTCCGAGTTCAAAATATAAGTTTTAGTGGTGTGACTTTTGTTCCTGGTTTTCATGTAGAGAACCGCTCAATCCAAATCCAACTGGACAAACTAACACAAATATAGAAACTTAATCTGAATCGAGGGTTGCAAAGTTTCCAGAAACTTTTTGGAAACTTCTGGAAAATTTCAGAAACTTTTGGAAAGTTTATGGAAATTTACCAGAAATGTTCAGCCCCTTTGCAACCCTAGGATCAACAAATGTTAAGGTAATCCAAAGCAGAATTAATGAATGCAGAATGACTCTTGTTCTCTGGCTTCTTTCTCAGAAACACTTCAATCCAATCCAATGCCACAAATTGAATTAAAATGTAGCACCTTAATCTAAATTTGGACCAACAAAAGCATAGATTGGGTTAAACCAGAGCTGAATTTTGTGAGTGCTGTATCTAGGTTTTGAAAAGAGAACTGCTTGATTGTCTTATCGAGTGTGGGTTTTTAGAAGTGTGATGAAATCCTTGTCCTCACATGGTTGTAGAAAAACAACTGAACATCACATACATGAGGTGAGAGCGGAACGTGATTTTAACGTAGTAACAAATGAGCATCAGCTGGGTAGGAGGGAAAGATCGAGGTGGCAACTGCAACACAGCTCATCGTGGTCTTCAGGAGCTATCTACTCAGTGTCAGAAAAAACAAATCCACCCTAACACAGGCCAATTACAAAAGCCTGACAATGTCGCTGTCACGTGAAAGCCAATGCTGTCCCGGCACGTTCAGCCTCTCTTACCACATAAGGTCTATTCTGGGTGTGAGGCGTGGGGTCTCACGCCACTTGTCACACCGCTGGCAGGTTGTTGTTCCCTCAGCCCTGCGCTCATTTGCCTATTAAAGCCCTCTCACAGACTTCCTGCTGGGGTCCTGAAGTGCAAATCTGGGTTTTTCCAGCGAGGCCAACATAACCAGGGCTGTGGAGATAACCTCCTCCACTTGGCCAAATGAACCAAAGGGGGGGGAAGGGAGGCTTGGGGCGGAGGCAACACAACAAGCTGAAAGCCAAAGCTGAAATCGGCAGAGGAGAGAAAACCCTGACTGGTCAGCGAGGGATTGGCTCGAGGGGGGTGGAGGTGACAGCCTGGGGAGAGGATTAGTCCAGCAGTGAACGGGGGTAGTGGTGGGCCAAGGTTAGCCAGGGTTTAAGGGGGTGGAGGCCTGGGAGGATCAACAAAAGGAGTATTTGGGCAGATGAAGAAGTCATCATCATTAAGCCACTGGAAGTTTACTGTCCAGTTATAAAAGTGACTGGAAAATGAGAGGGGCAAGAGGGCAACCCCGAGATACGGTCCGTAGACTGCAGCGGGGTGGGATCGTGGGAGTGCTGGGCTCATTTATTACAGTCAAAAAACGATCTTTGTGTGACGAGGCACTGATTTGAGTGTTGACCTTGCCGTACATTCAGCCAGAATGAATGGCTTTAATTTAACCTTCAACTAATCCTGCATTTAGGCAAATGCTTTATGTCAGTAAGTAACAAAGACCCTTCTGAAAACCTCCTATTAGTGCAATACAGGCAAGAACACTTCAGAAGAATTTGAATTTACAGCACCATATCATAGCCATATTAGAGTTTTTAAATGCATCGGTCAATATTGAATATTTAATTGTGCATGCTCATTTCCTCTATTTTCGCATTAAAGGGATAGTTCACCCAAAAATGAAAATTAGCCCATGATTTTCTCACCCTCAAGTCATCCTAGGTGTTTATGACATTCTTCTTTCAGGCGAATAAAATCGGAAGTATATTACAAAAGTCCCGACTCGACTCTTCCAAGCTTTATAATGGCAGAGACTGCTGCTCTGTTTTTGAAGTCCATAAAAAATGCATCTGTCCGTCAAATAACGTCCTCCACACGGCTCCGGGGGTTAATAAAGGCCTTCTGAAGAGAATCGATGCGTTTGTGTAAGAGAAATATCCATATTTAAAACTTTATAAAGTAAAGTTTAGGCTGATCACCTTCCGTATTCAATTTATGGAAAAAGTGTTGAAAGTGCCTCTGCCGATCAAAGGCTTCCGTTACCAGTTACGCTCGTCAGACGTCGCGTACGTATCTTGAATTTCGAGACGGCACTTTCAACACTTTTCCACGGAAGGCGATCGGCTGGAACTTTACTTTATAAAGTTTTAAATATGAATATTTTTCTTACACAAACGCATCGATTCACTTCAGAAGGCATTTATTAACCCCCCAGAGCCGTGTGGAGCACGTTATTTGACAGACAGATGCATTTTTTTATGGACTTCAAAAACAGAGCAGCAGTCACTGCCATTATAAAGCTTGGAAGAGCCAGGACTTTTTAAATATAACTTAATATAATTTATTCGCCTGAAAGAAGAAAGTCATATACACCTAGGATGACCTAAGGGTGAGTAAATCATGGGCTAATTTTCATTTTTGGGTGAACTATACCTTTAAGGTTACCTTTGTCATCATATAACACTCACTTATAGGTAATCTTTAAAAACATTAATAATTTAATAACAGTTAAATACAATCTTTAGCAAATGATACATGTGAATGAATGAATATCCATTTTTCATACTGTACATTATTTTTGTCATGCTTAAATTAATTAATATAATTTAAAACTAAAAACTATAGTTTTCTGTTTTTATAGAATTTTAACATCAGCCAATAATGTAACAGTTAATGGCCAAAACATGAAAATACTTCGCACTGGAAAAGCATTGGAGTTAAAATATCTGAGGTGATCTGCACAAGTATAGATTCTTAAAGATTATGTGTGAATCTTTGAGCGATCCTGCACATCTGGTTAACTGGAAAAGGTCAACTACAATTTTACACCTCAAAGCCAAAGTGTTGGTGCCACATGCTCAAACAACCATTGATGACACCAATATTGGGAGTTATGTGCATGAACATGACTAGTTTTCCTAGACAAGGAGGGGATTCTCAACAATAAAACAGTGAGCCCTAAGCTTTATTCCAAAATCTATGGTGTCCATGGGAAAATCAAGTGTCCTGATACCATGACAACAAACAAAGAGCTCAATCTGGGTGAAGAACAGCAAGGCTGCTCTGGCCAATAAACCAGAGACCTGCCGATGAACCCAACCCTGCATTTTACAACACAGACCACAGCTGTTATTCACTAGGGACAATAATAGTTCAACTAACGGGTTAAATGCATTTCTTTTTGCTGTATGATTTGTTAATTGTACAACGCTATATGCTGATGACTGGTGGACATTTGAAAATAGACAAATTTAACAGTTTATGTTTCAATATAAGTGGGGTTTTTTTTAACTATTTTGGCTTAAACATTTGGTAAGCTCACACATTCACCTCCTAGTTCCCAAAGGTTTGTTTGTCCTGCTCTTGTTCTCTGGATTAAATGGCCTTTATAGTCAGACATTTTTGTTACAGTGTAAAAAGGGGTCTTGTTTAATGGCTCTGTGTCACATGAAGCACATATTATCAAAACAGACAAGCCTTATCAGGTGACAAGGGCCAAAGAGAGGTCAGATGTGTTTCCTGACACAATTCCTCCTGCTTTGACGCTTCATCCATCATTATTCAGGCGAGGAATGGCAGTGTTGGTCAAGACACCAGTTCAACCAGATGTAATGAGAGACACAGTTTAGAGAACTATCATAAATATTATTTGACAAAAGGCTGATTTTGCACATCTGATTGACTAGAAAAGGTCAACCACAGTTTTAAACACTTTCCTCAAAGCACATGTTAATTTTTAATTCTCGTCATGTTAGTATAAAGCAATTACAGTTAGTTTCTGACATTTTTAAAATTCTGGCTGACTGATAAGCAAACTATTTTCATGATATGGCCAATAACTGATAAATGGCTATTTAGTCTAAATAATTTAAAAACTAAAATCAGTTTTAAATGCTACAAGTGAATTTAGGCCTCACAACATTATAATGTACAGTATGATATTGAAAATGGAATGGAAAACTGAATATATATATTCAGACACAACAAATATGTTAGATGGGATTAATCGATTTGACAGCACTATTTTAATTATGAATATATGACCAACATGAAGTATTTTGCGGTCATCAACAACACATGGATGCATTTTGATTCACTACTACAGAAATAAATCATTTCAGAAGAAATTAACAGCTCAGAGTAGAATCTCAGAAAAGTCACAATATTTATGACATGAAGTGAACACAGCAGAAAACAATTGATAATGATGTCAATATTGAAAGTTATGCACTGACATGGCTAGGTACTAAATGTATAGTGGATTCCCAAATAACCAACAGAGTAAGATAAGAATCCCGGCAAAAGAGACTAAATGATTGTATGATTGAGCAGATCGACCCTGTAATCAATTCAAATAAAGGTTTTGTAATTTAGAGCAAAGAAATTGTGCTTTCCCCTTCTCAGAGTCACCTTTAATGAGTAAGTGACAAATGAACAATGAGGGTCTTTAATGTTCACAGGAAAGACCCCTGTCCTCGCCTCCTCCCCACTTCCTCGCAGAGCGCTCAACTGTATCCATCATGCTCCTCTTCCTGACCTCAGGCAGCCTCTGCCACATCAGGACTGCTCTGTCTGTGTGTGTGTGTGTGTGTGTGTGTGTGTGTGTGTGTGTGTGTGTGTGTGTGTGTGTGTGTGTGTGTGTGTGTGTGTGGTTCGGTAATAGTAGTGTCATGCTGATAAAGCCGAGTGAGTTGCCCACGGTGATAGGGTTGACAATTTAAATCCTTTTGCTTCTTTTTTGTTGTTGCGATGTAACAAAGGCAGGTTCAATCTATTGTCCAGTGCTGACACAGACACAGACACAAACCCTTACAAATCAACTGTGCCTGAAACAGTCAGACAGTTCTCAGATCAGCTCTAATCTATCAGACCTGAAATGACTACTTTAGATGTGTTTTGTGATGCGAGTCACTCTAATTGATCATAAAGACAGATATACCAGCCAAATGGTTAAGTCATCCCTTGGTATGCAGGGATCCATTGTTTTAAATGTAAAACTATTATTATTAATGGTAAACCACACTGTACAATATGAAATCTCCTTCAAACAGCTTAAGAAACGCTTTCTTCATTTGAATTACTTTTTTGTGGCATTAAGCCGGAGACACACTTAATGACTAGCTGAAACATTCTAAGACTGAACTGAACACACGATATGATTTTAAATGCTGACTGTAAACACTGACTAAACGCAACAGGCACAGACTTTTTAAATCGTCATAGTTTTGGGTGAATGGACTTACAGAAATATTTCAGGTTTCATTAAAAATATCTTCATTTGTGTTTTGAAGATGAATGAAAAGTCATTTGGGTTTGGACTGACAAGGGTGAGTAAATTAAGACACAATTGTAATTTTCTGGGTGAAATATTTAAGTATATGTTAAAATTAGTGCTGTCAATCAATAATAAAAAACAACTTTTTTTCTGTAATTAATCACAATAAAAAAAATCAGTAATTTTTTTTTTTCATATTTCTATATTGTAATAATTTCACAGTTACTCTCCAAATTAATGTAGAAACAACTTAAAGTCAGTACATTTGAAATATTTGTTGTAATGGCATCTTTTTATGAAAGTATCACTGATACTAATAATGCTATGTCTCTATGAAACTGATTTAAAAAAAAAAAAACATGATAGACATTCAACATTACAGTATATTGAAATCTATCAATTTCAACATTTAATAGGATTTAAAAAAAACAACAACTTAAAACAATCTTCACATAAACCCATTATAATAAATGTAATATTCACCTGTGGCCTTCCTACATGTTAGAAATAAATTGAATAAAGTTATCAAACACCTTTTTTATGGCATAAATTATAAATTAAATATAGATTAAACCTTATTAAAGCAAACATTTTCTCTGTTACCTTTGTTCTTTGATTAACATTGATGACAGACATCACAGCAACTGTTATATTAAGCAGCTGTCACATTTAAGACTGCTCTTATGAGAATACTCGACAAAACGGGCATTGGCATAATTCTGTGTGTAACTGTTTGTTCAAGCGCGAAAGAGAACTCGATTCTGGTGCGCTGTGCACGTCTTTCGGTGCGTCATGTGTGTGTCACATAGACAGGACATTCACAGCACATTCTCTTTGGTCTTGCTGGTTTAAAAGCCTTTGCATGAAAAAGAGTGTGATCATTTAATGTAACGTTAGCCAAAGGATGATAGATAAACAGATGCTGTGTTAATTGCGTTAAATATTTTAAACGCGTCAAACTGAAAAAATTAATAGCATGCGTTAAGGCTAATTTTGACTAGCCTGGCTCCGCCCTCCTACGTACAATTTTCATTTTCCTTCAGTACTCCGCCCGGGACTGCGGTTTATTCTTAGGTTTTCTCCGAACAAATTTTTACCGGTCCAATCAGCGAACAGATGGAGTGGCTGAGAACGATTCCAAGCCTATCCCTACCCAAACTTATCCCTAAATCAGAGGGAAATTATATGTAAATAACACTGATGTAGAAGCACCTAACCCTGGTTGTAAGCTTAAACTTAGCATAAACTAAGCAAACTAAGCATAAACTGTAAACTTGTCCCTTAAACATTTTGCACTTGGTGAAATCATGTTCACCATTGTCATGCACCCATTCAGAAAGACAAATTAATCAGTTTATAATGTTCACTTTGATATGCCTCAAACAGTCAAACAAATGCTCCCGGTCCAAATAAGTTGAATGAGTTTATTAAAAGCAAGACGCTCGTGTTGGCTCTAGACAGAGTGTTAGCATACTCAATCGCTTACTCATGACACATAACAACACAGCTACAATAATTTATTATATGTTTGACCTTTTATTGAAAGTACCTGTTGAGACATGCCTTCACAAGCACTGGTAAGAGCTGAGGCTAGTTTCATGAAAGGGGTGTTTGAAAATATACTTTATTTTTGTAATTCCGGTAGGTGCCACTAGTAGCGCATAAACGACATGCACCCTTTAAAGACAGAGCAATAGATTTTAGACATGCGAGTAAGGAATCAAAGAAATCAAACTCGAATGCATGTGCAACACATCATTTCAACTCACATCTCACATCAGCAGGTCTAAAGAAATCTTCTAATGTAACATAAAGGGAGTTTATCTGAGGAGAAGCGGCCATCAAGACAGTGGCATATGTTCCTCATGGTTAAATATTTGCCATCTGTCTTATCATGAGTGGCAAGGCCACAAGTCTGGATGAGGTCAGGCGAGGTCCAGCCAAAACACAGCAACTCCAAGAGTATATTGGATGTGTAATTACTGTATTCAAACTGAGAGACAAAACATCCTCTATAAATAGGCCTGTAAATGCAATGTTAATTTAAATGTTAAATGTATAGCTCACCAAAAATTGAAAACTGTTGTCATTTACCAACCTTCGTGTTGTTCAAAACCATAAGACTTTAGTACATCTTTCTTTCAACACAAATTAAGATAATTTTAATGAATCGGATATATAGACCCGATATATAGTCCGGCTATGAGTAACCCACTTCTAGCCAAAATAACCTTTTATTTAGTTACATGTCGTTTTTGCCAAAATAATTTGCGAGATGTATGATATTCCATCATGTAAGCAAAGCCAACAGTAATTACAAGGTGTTTGGTTTAATTTATTTGACATGTTCATGTTCTAGATAACTAGTCAATTCTTGAGCTATGGTAAGACATCTATTAAATTTTCACTGACTGCCCACATTTTTTTTAGCCTAGACAACAGGGCTGTGTTTTGTCTTTTAAACACAAAATTGCTTGCTGGGATACATGCATGATGCACAAAAAAATGATCTGTTCTTCATATAAAGGGATTGTATCTCTTCAAAGGACTTGGATTAAACTACTTGGTTAATATGGATTCATTTTACAATTCCTTTATGAGCATTTTGGTTCTTCTAAGTTTGGTTACCTGGACTTTCAATGAAGGGATTTCATTAAAAATAAAATAATATAGTGTTACGAAGATTAACCAAAGTCATAAAGGCTTAGGCCGAAATGAAGGCGAGTAAACGATGACAGAATTTTTATTTTTGGGGCGAACTATCCCTTTAAGTGTATGCTGGTCTCTTGTTATGTAGTCTATAGGATTCATTTGCTTCTGTTTTATCATCTGCCAGGTGGAAATTTAAAATCTGATCACTCAAGTAAAAGCACTGTCCTTAAACAGAGCAGGATGTGCCAAAACAATAATAATAAATGCTGTATAAAGCACCATTAATAAGACTATGTAAAACATCAACAGTCTCAAAATTCTCCTATCTGCTATCTGATCCTGAAATAAAAAAGTATCTTAAAGAGGAATATCATCTGTGTTTACTGTTAGTGGGAGTCTAAGGAAAGCTATGGGATGTATTATTAGGCCTAAATCATCTCTGTTTTGGCCAGGATCCAATTATTCATGCAGTATTTTTTTCTGAGATCAGGCGAGGATTCAGAGCCAACGGTCTTTTCTCTCTCCAACATTGCTCGTGGTCACCGTGACTTTGGCCAGCCCGCCCCTGTTAGCTCTCACTCCCCACCCCTCACCCCGTCTCCCCTGAGCCAGAATTTGTGACCTTGGGCTTAGCCGAGTGTGTGTAAGGCTTCATAGCACAGAAGAGGTCAAAGAATGCTAAAACATTTGGATAGAACTCTAAGTTTAATCAAAACAGAGTGCGGAAAAAGAAACAGAGTGTGTTTTTTAAGAGGTTCATCGACTTCTCATAGTGAAGGAATCTCTGAATCATTTCCAAGAGAAAAGGGCAAGTTTGACAGGTTCAAAGAATGTAAAAAAAAATGCAGTGGAGTATTTGTGCACATGTTTGATAATAGGAGGCATATAAATGCAGAGAGCAGGGTGGCGGATGCAGCTCTACATATGATTATAGTAAACTTCATAAAAGTAAGTTTGGGCTTCATGGTTTTAGTGATCTGAGTGAATAATGAATACTCCAGACATTGGTACCCTGCAAAAAGTGGTATCTAACAAATCATGTTAGCAGCAGGTTTCCAGAAAAGGCAGAGCTCATAAAAAAACAACAACACTCTGTACTCTGTTAAGGCAAGAAAATCAAGTTACTCTTGGTTGCAATTTTTCAGTTTAAGCGAACAGCATGTACTTGAGCAGACAAGCCAAGATAAAGGGCAAATCAGGTTACAGCTACGGAGAGAGAGAAGAACTATAGAGAACAACCTCAACTGCCAAAACACACAGAGGCCATGAGAGGTATTAAACAGATATTGAATAATAAATGGAATGAAGACACTACAATGCTAGCTGGTTGTAAGGTGGTTACTTACTCGGTCAAGTCAAGAGTGCCTACCCTCAAATGTCTATGATATTCTGGCCTCCGGATATGGTTCAGGCCCCTCCTTCAATGTTAGTCTACACTGTAAACACCAATGCTCAATGTGGCAAGCAGCAAGGCTGAGGGACCATGAGAGCGGGACGAGGCCACGGACATTATGTTTGATGAGCGCCAGCTGCGTACCGCATCAGCCTCGTGTCTCACGGAGGAGTGACGGGAGTATAAAGGAGGAGCGACGACAGAGTAGGACGAGAGAGGACCAGGCCTGGATTTTAAGTTGTGTTTTGTTTACGTTTCGTTATGTGTGTGCGTGGCAGTCGTCCATGAGGGGCTTCCGCTTTTACTTTCATTTTGTGGGTATTATTTGATTAAAGTCTGTTGTTGAACGTTCGCCGGTTCCCGCCTCCTTCTTCCCACACAAACTAACTTTACTACATTGGTGCCGAAGCCCGGGAGAAAGGAGGGACATGCTGTCGAAGAGCCCTCGCTGCTGAGGGGGATCGCGGTGCTGAGGAGTTCAGGCAGCGCGGAAAAGAGAAGACCGCGAGGGGCTGCCTGAGGCGGAGGTGCTGGAGCGAGTGAAGATTCGGTGGGATGGAGAGCTCGCTGCCGTGCCCCTGGGTCGAGGTGGGGTGGCTGCCGTCCGAGAGGGAGCGGAGGAGTCGCCAGCGCTTGCCCTGAGCCAGAGCCTGCTGCCGTCTGCCATGTTGGGGAGGAGCAGGGAGCGCGGGACTCGCTGCTGGCTGCCCTCAGTTGGAGGAGCCACCGCCGGCCGCCAGCGGGCGGAAGACGATCGAGCCATCCACCGAGCGTCCAGTACCATGGTGGTACTGGTACCATCGTATGGCACCGGGAGAAAGAGCCTCTCGGCTGGCTGAGGACCGAACGGCAGTGTGTCCGGGAACCGGACCAGAAAATTTTTTTCCCCCTCTTTTCTTTTCTCCTCTCTCCACTCTCTCGTCTATGTCGCTCCTCGTGCTCCCGGCTCCGTTCTCTCACCTCTCTGTCCTTACCCCCAGGTGTTGCGGCCACCGTGATCTGGGATGGGGGGGTTGGCTGATGGGGGGGGGGGGGGGGGGGCTGGGGATAGAGCGCAGGCTCAGGAGTACCCCCCGGCCTGCGAAGGGTGTTGGGGGTATGTGGCGAGCAATGAGGTTGAGGGACTATGAGAGTGGGACGAGGCCGCGGACATTATGTTTGATGAGCGCCAGCTGCGGTGCCACATTGGCCTCGTGTCTCACGGAGGAGTGACGGGAGTATAAAGGAGGAGTGACGACAGTGAGGGACGAGAGAGGCCTAGGCCTGGATTTTAAGTTGTGTTTTGTTTACGTTTCGTTATGTGTGTGCGCGGCAGTCGTCAGTGATGGGCTGCCGCTTTTACTTTCATTTTGTGGGTACTATTTGAGTTAAGTCTGTTGAACGTTCGCCGGTTCCCGCCTCCTTCTTCCCACACGAACTAACTTTACTACACTCAATTAATTGGTTTGAGTAGAGCCAACACAAATTAAACAAATTAGTTCAAAAAAATTTAATTAATCTGAATTGTTTCATTGTTTTGAGTTTTATGAACTTGTTTCTTATAATTTAGACTTAGATTTAACCAAAACTGGGCTGGGATTTCCATTTCCCAGCATGCTTTGCTATGACACTCAAAGGGGACAGTAAAAACACCCCAGATGACTTAAAATAAGACAAAAAAAGCTTTCAAATAAGAGAAAACAACAACAACAAAATCAAGATATTCATTAAGCGTATAGCGTCAGATCTGACAGGTCACATCACTCAAGTTTTTGCCCAGAACAGAACCATACCGCCAATCCAAAACTGTATACTAATTGACAATCATATTTAAAGATAGTTTTAATTCACCCCCTCTGCAACATTTTTTTTTGTCTCTGATGAACCAGCGAGCCTAGTCTTGAAAAACTTGGATACGTGAGGTAGTCTAAGTTTAAAAGTGTGATTTCTAGACCTGGAAAAATTATGTAAATTAAATTAAAACCGTATAACACCATGTGCATTTTGATAATGAATATACTGTCCATTTTTCTAGTTATGCCAAGCTCTAAATTATGTTATCAGGTATATCCTTATCCAGTAAATCACAATTATGTAAACAAAATAAATAAATGTAATCTTATACCGAGCTACTTTATTTCACTTCAGAATTCTAAGTCTAAATTAACAGTAGATAAAATAAATGAAAATATCTGTTATTTTCCGGTCTATATCCGTTAAGTCAGATTTTGCGCTGCAAACATCCATTAACTTATCCATGCTGGTAAGTAATCACAGTACCACTCGACGTGAATTATATAAATAATTTTAATAGCACGGCCATTCAAAACCTGAGGATCACCAACAGAATCATTTCGGGCAGGGATTAAACACTGATAACAGATACCAGCCCTGTCTAAAGTGAATGGACACGCGGGACAAAAAAACGACACTAAGCCTTACAGTGTAAACACAGCCAATAGAACACTGTAAAAAAAATTGTATTTTTCAGAATTATTGGAGCTTATTATGTTTAAAAGAAAATATGATTACAGTCTTTCTACCTTAAAATTTCACATTTAATTAAATGTGTTACTTGACGTATTTGTGAAATTTATAGAGTGAAATTTGTTTCTACACCTATTTGTTTCAGTATAATAAGAGATTATATAATGTATTATATGATATAATAGTGAGAAGTACCTATTTTATGAATAATCTAAAGGTTCCTGGCTCAAATGCAGAGATCAGTGTTGCTAATCAAGTGTTGAACTGTAGCTATGTGGGACAGTGCTCAGACACAGCCTCCTCGTCCTTCATCGTGACATGTCTTCCTTCAAGCCGAGCTGCTGGCAACCTCTTAGATTTGTTTCCAGACATGTTTCCTAACAAATGACTGGAGGCCGGTGCAGATAAGCTGTGTGCGCTCAAGACATTAGCCTTTTGAAGGAGAGGAGGAGGTCCAGGACCCATCTGCTCCAGATAAGGGCCGTCCTGCTCGTCAGCACCCAGGATAACCATGACAGGACAAGGAGATGCACATCCCAGAACACAAACACATCAACACAATCCTCTGTGCTCTTCCTTCCTTTTAAACTGTACAAACACAGTTCACTTACTAAAACAACCAGGGCTGAGATTCATGCCTGAAATCTGCTCTCTTTGAAAACACTGGAGCATAAAGTTTACACATTCACAGCCTTGTACTCAATATCAAGGCCATAACCACTACAGACATCGAGGGTGGACAAGACCCTAGCAAAATTTGGTCCTTAAACATTTACATTGCCTCTCAAAACTTTAGATATTTGGTGACCTCCTTGCTCAAAATCATGGGTGTCACCAATTGAGTGTTACTAAACAAAAAACACTATTATTAAATATTAATACTACAGTCCTTGTTATCTAAATATTAATCGTGTTAGTTTAAACAATAACATCTGTTTTTAATGTAGTTTTAGTATATAGGTATAGTTAAGATGAAATTTCAAACCAGATTCTTGTGGACTAACATGTTGCAATTCAAGTAAAACTATTTTAAAAGAAAATTTGTCCAGTTCTAAGCTGAGAGAATATTTGCAACATTAAAAAAAACATCCCATCTGCAGGCATAAAAGTGATTAAAAGGTAAAAAACTTGAGATATACATATTTATACACTTTTCCTTAAATATATGAAGACTTCAGATGCAAAAGCCTCTAAATCCATCTGTCAATTTCCTTTTAAATGATCGCTTTTATATTTTTAACTTTATCAGTGACATTTTTGAAAATAAGGCACTTCAATAACTGACTAATAACCTTCACTATAAAAAATGCTGGGTCGTTTTAACACAATTTTGGGTTAAAAATGGACAAACCCAACCACTGGGTTAAAAATGTAATTTAAAAATGTAACTCAATGGGCTGGGTTTGTCCATATTTGAAAAATATTCAGCATTTTTGGTGTTTTCATTGCCATTAAAGTGAAATTACTCAACCTAAACATAGAAGTCTGATAAAAATGCTCATTTAAAAAACAAATGTCAGATGGACTTTGAACCTAAAATTCTAAATTTGAACCTAAAATCTCAGTGAAATAATAAAAGGTTGTATATGTCCACTACCAATATGGTTGTTTATTTATTATTAAAAGTTTAATAAAACTAGAACATTTAATCAAATTGTTTCTGTCCAAGGCTGCACATGATTTATTTAGCTGTTGGTGCTGCTTTTGTCTTGTACAGTAAAACTTGCCATGCGGAAAGAAAAAAAAAAAAAAACAGGGTGACAAAATGTAAGAAAACAGCTTTCAGGTCCAAACAAAGATATATTAGCTGATGTGAAGGGCTTTGGAGGGGAGCAGCCCACCTCCTGAGAAACGATCAATGCACATGAAAGCAAGAGGTCACCAACCTTTGACATCTCCATTCAGAGGGGGGAGGGGAAGTGATCTTTTGTAAAATTAGCTACATTGATCCAATTGTGTGATATTGTCGAATCCAACCCCAGACTGTGCAGCAGACACTTATTTGAAATTTGTCTTTCCAGAGCTAAATAATGACACACACACACACACACACACACACACACACACACACACACACACACACACACACACACACACACACACACACACACACACACACACACACACACACACACACACACACACACACACACACACACACACACACACACACACACACACACACACACACACACACACACACACACACACACACACACACACATTCCATAGGCGTAATGGTTTTTATACCGTACAAATCGTATTTTCTATCCCCCTACACTGCCCCTGCCCCTAAACTTAACCCTCACAGGAGACTGTGCAGTTTACTTTCTGTGAAAAAAAACTCATTCAACGTCCTCATATTTCACCCTCTTTTTGTAATACCTATGTCATACCCATGTCATTATACACATTTGTGTCCTGATATTTCACAAAAACATGCCCACACACACACACACACACACACACACACACACACACACACACACACACACACACACACACACACACACACACACACACACACACACACACACACACAAATTAGTAATGAGAGAACGTTTTGATGCTTTGGCTCTTATTAAATCAATCAATATCCCAGCTCTCTCTGTCATTTTTACGCACGAGAGGGAAAGACAATGCCAAGAAGAGTTTCATGCATTCTTGCCCTGTCGTTAAAGAAGGACAGGTTAAAAGTTTAAAAGGGCCAGGCAGAAGACAGCCAGGTCTCTGCTGCAACAGGACAGGGGTCACTGCTGATTCCCAGAGCCGTCAGGTGGTGGTGGGAGGGTGTGGGGGGATAACATCATTGAATAACATCAAACTTCAAGGCGGAGGTCAACTTAATTTCAAATCGAGCATGCAGTTTTGAGCAGAGAATGCTTTTCATTTTAACATCAGATCGAATTTATGAAAGACAATATAAAATAATCAGTGCAAAAAAGGTCATGGAGGCCTTTGAGTGTCATGGACAGATGGTCAGATGCACCCAGAACACTTTATGACACATACTAAAGGTCAAGGAATGGTCAGTTTGTACAGTGTCATTACCACCTAGGACTGTTTCACATAATATTGTGTTGAAAACAAAATGTATCACATCATAAAAAGTGAGATACATTGTGACAAAGCACTTTCAAAGCAATTAAAATGAGACCTCCACTTTTGGTGTCTCTAAGCTGCCCTTTAAATTAGGCATTAAAACTCTGTTAGTCAGTCAGAGTTCAGAGTTAGCTCAATATTAATCATATTCAGTGTTAGTTAATGTATTAACTAACATGAACTAACCATAAGCAATACATTTGTTACTGTATTTGTTAATCTTTGTTAACATTAGTTAATAAAAATACAGTTGTTCATTTGCTGAGTTTCCATCCAAACGTGAAGCAACCTTTTAAAAGTTTGCCAAAAGAAGCAAATTAGGTGCATTTCCATCAAGTTGTTTGAGCGGATGCCGGTGGTATTGGTAACCTAGTATCCAACAGTAAATAAAACACCATCAGCAGAAACAGCCGATTTATTGTTCGCTATGTATTTATTCGGCAAATGCATTTCCATCTCCCATTATTCGCATTAACTCTTTTTCGCAAAAAACACCTCAAGTGAGTGTAAAAACATTTTTGCAAATGAAGGGATTTTTTTTGATTTCTCGTTTCTGATGGGATACTTCATCATGCGCATAAAAACAGGGTGATGCATTAACTAATGTTAACAAATACAACTTTTGATTTTAATAATGTATTAATAAATGTCGAAATTAACATTAACAAAGATTAAAACATGCTATAGAAGTGCAGTTCATAGTTTGTTAACTAATGTATTTAAACTAATGTTAACTAATGAAACCTTGCAGTAAAGTGTTACCAACATATCTACAGTAAAAATATTTTTATATAAGATGTATATATAGCCCAATATAGTCATAAGGGACTGTGGAAAATGTAAGATCTTTTCAATAATGGTAAGCAACCATTCTGAAATTCAATAATCAAATGTAAAATAGCAGTCTTCACTAGCCTATATAAATTAAATATAACTAATATAATCCATTAATACATTTTATCATTGTTAAAGCTACAAAAGTAATTTTCTCTTTCTCTTTTGTTTTTGGTCACCAATGACGACACAAACAGCTACAAGGCTGCTGTCCCTTTAAGATGAATGCACGGAGCAACAGACCTAAATTACACCTGTCCTTTTCCATCAATTGTTTATAACACATAACCAACTGTGTTTACAAGGATACTCACCAAGACGGGCATTTTACTTCATTTTGAGAGCACATGTCAGTCAAGCTTAAAAGAAAATTAAGTCAAAATGCTGTGCACACAATGTATTCGGCGTTCACCGCACGTGACAGAAAAATTACTTAATTTTTGTCTGCGCGGCTCTGTGTGTGCGTACGGAAAACAGCGTGTGACTACAGTCCTCTTGCGCTTGATGTCTGACTCGACTTAAAAACACAAGCAAATAATAAACTTTCACTCTCACTCTATGATGGTTAAACTTTGAAATTAATCCGTGAATCAAATGGGTTCTGAACCGGGGTGCAGCTGCCCGTACTGATCACGGATCAACTACGATCCCTATACTTGACATTGCACATCCTGCGATGTGACTATTGCGGATGCACACATCGCGATATCAATTCTAAAACGATATATCGTGCAGCCCTATTACATAGTCTTACCGGAGAAGATGGTAAATTTGAAAGGGTTTTGAGTTTTGGAGTTATATGGAGGAATGTGTATGAAAGCCATGGGCGTCGGAAGCAAAAAAAATGTGGGTGGGTCCTCAGAATTTTTTTTTACTGGAGTAGATGCCAATAAGTACAAATATACCACTTTGCTTGCTAAGCAAAATACAAAATTACGGGAATCACCATATCATTGTGAGCGGCAGTAGTGTAGGGGTAAGACGCACGGCATCTAGTTTTGACACAAGTCGACCCGCGGTTCAAATCCGCCTTTCGCCGAGTTCAATCTTCTCCCTTTTCCCATCACATATCAGATCGGAAAGGCATTTATTTTCAATAAAAATGACGAAAATATTAGAAAAGTGGAAATAAAGCGTCTAACGTGTTTAATAATAAGTGTTTATTGATTAGGGGTAGGTAAACAGACATGTGCTGAATGTTAGAGACAATAAAAGTGAGTGGGTCCAATATCATTGATCGTAAGAAGTGGGTGGGTCTTGTCCCACCCACAAACAATGGTTCCGACGCCCATGAAACAAGATATTGATAGAAAAAAATAGAAAACTGTTTGCCAAGTCTAGGGCTGTCAAACGATTAATCGTGATTAATCGCATCCAAAATAAAAGTTTGTGTTTACATAATATATGTGTGTGAACTGTGTACACAATAATAATTATTATGTATATTTGAATACACACACAAACATGTATATTTAAGAAATATTTGCATGTATATTTTATATACATTTATATAATTTATATTATATATAAATATTTTATATATAACAATTGTCTTAAATATATACATGCATGTGTGTGTATTTATATATACATAATAATTATACTCAGTACACACACATATATTATGTAAACACAAACTTTTATTTTGGATGCGATTCATTGCGATTAATCACTTGACAGCAAAATTACTTAATTTTTGTGCCGACTTGGAACTTAGTACAGAAAAATCTTTCCTAAAAAAATTCTGCAGTTCCACTAGGTTATGGCCCAACATCCTATTTAAGAAGAAAAAATGTTAGAAGAAATGTTACACTGATTTAAATAACCCAAAGAAACTCGCAACTAAAATTGCTTAATCTCACCCACTCTCTAGACTACTTGTTTCTGACTGGTCAATCGCAGCATTCTGTAGTAAAATATGTTGTATAATAACATGTATTAAGAGAGGGTTAATATACAGTCAGGGTGATACTAGACCCCTCTTACATCATGACCCTTATAACTGAATGAACATTATCCCTCACTTAACTTCTTACATTTACATTTACATTTAGTCATTTAGCAGACGCTTTTATCCAAAGCGACTTACAAATAAGAGCAATAGAAGCAGCTAGAACAGTCAAGGGCAACAGTATGTAACAGTACGTAAGTGCTGTAACAAGTCTCAGTTAATCTAGCACAGAACACACAGGACAGAAGGACAGAAGGCTTATTACTTCTTAAAATAATTTAGGCATCTAGTCATTTTTTGTCTCAGCAAGTGGTGGTTTGAGTGTGAGGCAAATACTTTTTATAGACACTGAATAAACAGGAATTGTACAAAGTGAACAGTGTGTCCTGAAACGTCTATAAAAACACATAATAAACAGATTTTCAAATATTCTGCCTGCCAAGAAACACACTACACTGCACCACAGCAATAACCTTTATGTATATAGCCTCTCTCTCACTTTTCACCAGAAATCTATTAGAAACCATAATTTCTCTGTAATAAACACTCAAATGTTGCGGCAGAATGATGAGCAGCATTTAATAAAAGCAGTTCACTAAACTAGTGGAGGATCTCAAATAACGTTTATTAGCTAACAACATAATAGCAATGATCAATTTGCTTCTCCTGCTCACCAGCTGACAGCTGAACCTCCTCATCTGACCTTCACCTGGTAACCATGGCCACAAGAATAGGAAGCAACATTTATCTGTGCTCCTTAAGATCTGCTTTCTTTCACAATGATCTTGAGGCAACATTTTTATGACCCACATTTACATTTTCAAGGCAGATTCAGGTTTTTGAAACAAAATGCAAAATCCAGCACTATACTAACAAACTTGAGGAAGCTGCAGAGCTCAATGTGGCTATTATCATCTTGACTGATGCACTATTGATGAAATCCACTGGAACAGGCTGCTTAAGAAAGACCAAGATGAAAGAAGCACCTGCTGCCTGAGATTGTGGTGAATCTATTCCAAGAGTTTCAAACAATAGGAGGGATTTTAAAGGGATAGATCACCAAAAAATTTAAATGTTAATCCTTTACTCACCCTTGTTCCAAACCTGTATGACTTTCTTTCTTCTGACAAAACAGCTTTAACACCAACATGCTTTAAAATATCTTCTTTTGTTTTCAACAGAAGAAAGAAACTCATAAAGGTTTGGAACAACATGAGGCTGAGTAAATGATGACAACATTTTCATTTTTGGGTGAAACTATCCCTTTAACTGCTACATGGGCATCTTTTTACCTTGCCATCTGCAGATGTCAGCTTTCTGCTTTACTGATACGCAGAGAACAACAACAAAATAAGGCCTTGAAATGATTGCCACCTCTTTTGAAATGTGCATTGATTGCCAAAATACATTAAAAATGTTGGGGTTGGTAAAATGTTTGAATGTTTTTGCATTTATTTAATAAATAATAACAGTAATATTGTGAAATATTATTACAATTTAACATAACTATTTTCTATTTTTAACATATTTTAAATGAAATTTATTTCTGTGATTCAAAGCTGAATTCAGTGTCACATGATCGTCATAAATCATTCTAATATGATGATTTGATGCTCAAGAAACATTTTTTTTTAAATCAATATTGAAAACAGTTGAGCTGCTTAAATATTTTTGGGGAAACCATGATACTTTTTTTAGGATTGTTTGATGAACAGAATGTTCAAAAGCATTTATTTGAGCAGCATTTGTTTGAAATCTATTTACGGTCACATTTGATTAATTTAACGGGTCCTTAAAGCTGCTGTGTGTAACTTTGTTTGTGTTCAAGATTTACAAAAATTATATAATGAGAATGTACAACATGAATCCATTTTCCAAACCGTGTTTTTGTCTTACCCTGAATAATTATGGTACACTTATAATAAGTGTTTATAGTGGGACTATTTCAGACCGGACTGGTAGGAACCGCTGTGGAGGATCACAGTCCCTGCGTGACTCGCCATAGACATAAAAAGTGAGAAGTAGCTCCGGCTGCAATGTTCTTCCACAAGACGCATGCAGTTCTGTTTATTAACTGCTAGAGCGCAAAAAGTTACAGACTGCAGCTTTAATAAAAAGTTAATTTCTTTAAAAAAATACATATATCACTTACCTCAAACTGTAGTACATATACTGGAAACATTGAGTATTGATAGACCATTATACAGTATCTGCCTATTTCAATTTATCAACATTAGACAGTGTCCAAGTTCCAACTAGCCAATTAATAGAAGTGTTACCATTGTGTCAAAGCAAAAACCTTTTTAGGATCATTAAAATGTTTAGTATTGTAAGACGTTTTAACCCAAATTCTCATTAAGATAACGCATCTGGCAAGTGTTTTATTTTGTTGCTTTTTTTGTAATTTTAATTATACTTAATGGTGATTCTCATACAGTAATTTAAAAACAAATTAAAGGCACTACAACAAATTATACCATGATGCATAAATATTTAAATAATATATTAAATAATATATAATGATTGACGCAGAAATCATGAAAATGTGT
Source organism: Romanogobio albipinnatus (assembly GCA_023566225.1). Classification (NCBI taxonomy): domain Eukaryota; kingdom Metazoa; phylum Chordata; class Actinopteri; order Cypriniformes; family Gobionidae; genus Romanogobio; species Romanogobio albipinnatus. The sequence goes on along the minus strand of CM042244.1, from coordinate 20,065,732 downwards.
ATTTTTGACAACTGACGGTAAAATCAAAATAATGTCACAATGCTAAAAAACTAAAATAGGCTTCAATTTATTAAGGCAAATTGTTTTCTTTTTATTAATCTTCCTTTCGATTTTGGGGTGAATTATATGTTCCTATATTATTATAACAGCTATCTACAAAAAATTAAACAATTGCATAAATACCAAGTATTTGGCATCAACTGATTAGCTGACCCGAAAAGTGATAATATAATTCAACACCAGGAAGAAATTAGAGAAACAGCATCTATAATTTTAATGGTAATTTAAGCAACTTAATTGTGTGCTGATTTTGCTCTTCTTTGTTCAGTGATTGATCATCGTGTTACACAGATCAATACTGGATACTGAAAGCCGGTCCCTCTTGACTTTATTGATATCCAATGTAGTTTATATTAGATTTTCTTCCAACCCCCTTCTGTTATGACAGAACGAAGATCAACACACACATGGTCATGTCAAAACATATTAGAAGAAAGAAAGAGTACAAGTAATATGGCTGAGGGGAAGGCCTTGTAAAACTGTTACCCTGGTAACAGGAAAACTAAAAATAAGAAATCAATCAACAATGAAGGGTCTAAGTCACATTCAGCTGTGTTATCTGTGTAGGAGATGTCAAGCAGCTTTCAGCAGAACCTTTGTGTCTTCCCTGCAGGTTACTGGCCCACAAAGACAAAGGGTTTCATGTATAACCATGGACAAGAGCTTTAGAGTGAAGGACTGCATAATTATTGGCAACCAACAAACAGTAAACAACCCTTGGCTCTCTTTTCAATCAGTCCTTTGGAAACATGTTGAATTTAAACTCAGGATGAATGGCCTTCAGGAAGAGGAGTGATGGTTTCTGTCTTAAAAGCTGATGGGCCAAAATGCATCCAAGGAAGCTGGTTAGCTGAACCCATTTACTGTGATAAGCATGTCTATGAGAGCACTGTGTGAAGAGTATTGAACTGTCAAATGCTTGAAATGTAGATTATTATTTTTACATGACGTTTTGAATAACAGGATCTTTTCAAAAACCTGGACAGTGTGTGAAAATAGTTGGTGGGTCTGGATGATGTTTTAAATATCTAATATCTATTCACAAGGATTTTCGAATTAAATATAATTGGACAAAATTGTGAAAATCACAATTTTCATAAAAATTTGAAGCTTGGGAGCACAGACTTAAGCTTTGGTCTTATTTGAAAGAAACCCCAGGGGCAGATTATAGTTGAAGTTAAAAAAGTGAAACAAAAAGCTTTGAGGTTTTAGTTATGAAAAAGATCTGAGCAATATTTTATCTCAAATATAGGCCTATGTATTTAATAAAACATGTTGAACTCAAAAACTGCTAGAAAATCAAAGCCAAAGTGTATTCCAAATTTGAGGTTGATATCTCAAAAAATGAGCTTTCAGTAAGATTTTGTTTAGGAGCAGCACCACATTTTTTCAATTAGATGCCATCAAAGCTCCACTGGTATATATATTATATATATAATATATAATATATATTATATATATTATATATATATATATATATATATATATATATATATATATATATATATATATATATATATATATATATATATATATATATATATATATATATATATATATCTTGTTTCCGCCACAGAAAAAAATATATATATATATATTGAGACATTTCTTGTGAGACTTAGTAGTTTATATCTCGCAATTCTGACTTTTATTCTCGCAATTCTGACTTTTCTCAATTGTGAGATGTGAATGCAATTGCGAGTTATAAAGTCCAATTCTGAAGGAAAAAAAGACGGATTTGTATATAGTTTATATCACGCAATTCAGACTTAATAACATGCAATTGTGAGTTTAGATCTCACAATTCGGACTTTATAACTTGAGTTTGCAAGTTTATATCTCGCAATTCTGCCTTTATATCTTGCATTTCGGAATTTATAACTTGCAATTCAGACTTTATAACTTGCAAGTTTATATCTCGCAATACAGACTTTATATCTCACAATTCTGACTTTATAATTTGCATTTGCAAGTTTAAATCTTGCAATTCTGACTTTATATCTTGCAATTCTGACTTTATATCACGCAATTTTGACTTTATATCTTGCAATTCGGACTTTATAATTCGCATTTGCGAGTTTATATCTCACAATTAGGACTTTATATCTTGCAAATTGGATTTTATAACTTTACAACTATTTTTTATTCAGCGGCGGAAACAAGCTTCCATAGGTATGCGATTTGTGATTGCACTAAGTATAATTCCTCTGTCTCTTAAACATTACATGCAAACACACACATTTTTTATTACACACATACAAACCACACTCTGACATCCCTACCAACAAACCCACACAATTATAGCTGCCTAATTGATCCAATTGGCTTTATAATATGCAGAAGCAGAAAATAGGAAAAAGTAAGCATTTGCTTTATAGGCCAAACCTGAGAAAATATTTTTTAAATTCTGAAGCATTTCCAACAGAAAGCCTATTAAAGGGATTACTCACCCAAAAATGGTAATTCAATTCTCACCCTCATGTCGTTCCAAACCCGTAAGAGTTTAGTTCATTTTCGGAATACAAATGAAGATATTTATGTCCCTCCACTTGCCAGTCTACTCTATGCAACTACCACTTTGACACTTCAGAAAGTTCATAAAGAGATCGTATAAATGATGACAATTTTTTTGGGGTGAACTAACCCTTTAACAAAGACTGCATCCTTTTACCGTTAAATGGCTCTGGGATTAAAAATTACTGTTATAATGGGTTTCAATGGGGGCATTTTTGTCCCTAATTTCCTGACGACTGTAACTGTAACTATTTTGTGTACCTATTTTGTCGCCTCAATACTGATACAGGTAAATTTTCAGTGCTGGTACTACTCGACCTCAGTGCTGCATTCGACACTGTTGACCACAACATACTTCTTGACAGGCTAGAAAATTGGGTTGGGCTTTCTGGAATGGTCCTCAAATGGTTCAGGTCATACTTAGAAGGGAGAGGTTATTATGTGAGTATAGGTGACCATAAGTCTGAGTGGACATCCATGACATGTGGAGTACCACAAGGGTCAATTATTGCACCACTCCTATTCAACCTGTATATGCTGCCACTCAGCCAAATAATGAAAAATAACAAAATGGCTTACCACAGCTATGCTGATGACACCCAGATCTACTTAGCCCTATCGCCTAATGACTACAGCCCCATTGACTCTCTATGTAAATGCATTGATGAAGTTAACAGTTGGATGTGCCAAAGCTTTCTTCAGTTAAACAAAGACAAAACTGAAATCACTACATTTGGAAACAAAGATGAAATTCTCAAGGAGAACGCATATCTTGCGGCTAAAGGTCTAATAACAAAAAATCAAGTCAGGAGTCTTGGTGTGATTTTGGAGTCAGACCTGAGTTTCAGTAGTCATGTCAAAGCAATAACTAAATCAGCCTACTATCATCTCAAAGAATTAGATGCTTTGTTTCCAGGCAAGACTTAGAGAAACTCGTTCATGCTTTTATCACCAGTAGGGTGGACTATTGTAATGGTCTTCTCATCGGCCTTCCCAAAAAGACCATTAGACAGCTGCAGATCATACAGAACGCTGCTGCCAGGATCCTGAGCAGAACCAGAAAATATGACCATATAACACCAGTCCTCAGGTCTTTACACTAGGGCTGAACGATTTTGGAAAAAAATCTAATTGCGATTTTTTTTAACCAATATTGCGATTGCGATTTAATATGCGATTATTTTTTAAACTCTTTATCTTCTGTATTATTCAACAATACATAATTGTATAGTAATGGTGGAAATCTATAATTGGTACCTCATGATTCGATTCCGATTTTGGGAGTCACGATCCCAAAACAATTCTTGAACTTTTTCCTTATTAATTATTCCTATTAATCTTATAAATTTATTAAAAACTTTAAATGTTTTTTATTATGATATATGTAATTATAAGCTTTTTAAAATAATTATAACATTTTAATTAAAACAATTGCATGTTAATAATTTTAAATATATAAACTAATATAGCTGCAAAACATAAGCTAGCAAATCATAAAGAGGAACAAAAAAACATATTATAAGCAATGAACAAAGAGTTTTATTGATTTTTCTCTTTCTCAGCTTTACTGTTGTTTGATTATTAATGATGACATCATCATAGACAGCGAGAGACCTGCATTCACACTAATGCACAGATCTCTTTTGAAATATAAGATGTTTTTGACCAGTCTGTTTAATTCATTAAGACATTAATGATGGTGTTTACATTAATGTTGCATCATAAAAGCATTTTGAGACGCACACAGACGCGTGCTCGCGAGCACTCTTCACAAAGCGCCGCGTGAGCATTTGAAATGGAAAGCCTTCTGTCAGTGAGTTTCTTATTTTTAATATACAAGCACACTGCATTCCTAACAACATGAATTAAGCCTTCGTTGAGCATTTGTAAGGAAAATACCGGCGGGCGAGAACACACACTGTAAGCGTGACATCAAGCAAAGTTTCTCACAGCGCATATCCTGTGCAAAGAAGACTGCGAATGTCATTGCAATTCCCGCCGTCAACCTTTCGGAACGTTATGAAATATTATTTTATGGTTCGTGTGTGATTGTGTGTGTGTGTGTGTGTGTGTGTGTGTGTGTTTGTGTGTGTGTGTGTGTGAGAGAGAGATAATGGAAGCAATCAGAATACGGGTGTTTCCTGCAGTTGCAGTTAAAATCTAAGCTCAGAATCGATCCAGAATCATTAGAGAGATGATAGTAGCCTATAGTATTGAACAACACAATATTAGATAGATCAAACACAAACAGTTTTTTTTTTACTTTTAGGCCAAGCATATGATATGTGTAACGTGCCAAGTTGCTTCTTCTTCTGCAGACTTTACCCTCGCGTGTCACGTGACCAGACTGTAATCGCAGCCTTTTCGGTTAGGAAATCGTGTTTTATCATATCGCGATATTATCGCAAATGCAATTAGTCGTTCAGCCCTACTTTACACTGGCTTCCAGTTACATTTAGGATCGATTTTAAAGTACTATTACTTGTATATAAATCACTCAATGACCTAGGACCTAAATACATTGCAGATATGCTGATTAAGTACAAACCCAACAGATCACTCAGATCATCAGGATCAAGTCAATTAGAAATACCAAGGGTTCACTCAAAGCAAGGAGAGTCTGCTTTTAGCTATTATGCCAGCCGTAGCTGGAACCAGCTTCCTGAACAGATCAGATGTGCTCCAACAGTAGCCACTTTCAAATCCAGACTCAAAACACATCTGTTCAGCTGTGCATTTACTGAAAGAGCACTGTGCCACTGTACGTCCGACTGATTGCACCTTATCTTATGCATTTACTGAATGAGCTCTGTGCTTTGTCCGAACTGCTTGCACTTGAATTATGTTTCAATTTAACCCTGTTTTTATTTTTAATAATACTTTTTTATTGATTTATTTTTATTTTTATTTTGTTAAGGCTGTCTGGGTGGAAGAGGTTGAGAGACGGGGGAGCGATAAATCGGAATCCCTCCGGCGCGAGATAGCCCTGGTGTTCCTGTCCAGGAAGATTTGTCTGTAAGGGTAATGTTTAAATGCACAGTTACCTGACAAATATTTTTTTGAGTACTCCCTCTAGTGCGAGGAAGACCCGTTTAGATCTGCTCTGACGGGTAAAACATCTAGAGAACGCCCTCAAGTTAGGCCAAGAAGATTTGTCTACCTGACAAATATTTTAAAAGTAAACCTGACTCTCCATTTTCTTCCACCCCAGATAGGGGATTTCATCTTTATTTTTTTATTTCTTTTAATTCCTATTATAACTGTTATACTATATATATTTTTTATTTAATTCACTTACGAATATTTTAACTTCATTTCTGTGTAAAGCACTTTGAATTGCCACTGTGTATGAAATGTGCTATACAAATAAACTTGCCTTGCCTTGCCTTACCTAGTGTAAAATAGATTTATTAAAGGAAATTCTGAAAATGATGATGAAAAAATTGGAAAATTATTTGAAATGATTTGTCCTTGTGTTCATTTGTTGAAAAATTGTGAAGAAAACATGCCTTGATTTTAAATGAAATGAAAATTCACTTATATAAATTTTCCAAAAGCATGTTATTGATCTTATTGTGAATTGTTTTTGTTATTATTGTTTTGACTTTGTAAAGTTTAATCAAAATGTCATAACTTGAACAGCCGGTGAAAACAACAGACTTCTCTCTGGTGACTTCTTCAATTATTCAGTCGCTTATTCTTACAATCGACTGCAAGCTCGCATTCAGATCTGCCTCATCTGCCTCTGTTTCACTCGGATGTCCGTCACAAAGAATGGCACAGAAGAAAAGATCTGTCACTACTTCAGTTTCATCACATCACAAACAGATTGAATTTATTTGGCTACAGTGACGTTTGGTGTAAATTTAGCTTCCTTCATGGAAAAAACCCCCACACCATTTAATGTAATTTCAGAGTGAATACCTAAATACTGACATTGAGTGTCATCAAAGGGTCTAAAAATAACAAGATTTGTTAATCAATAATTTTCTTAAATCTCCCAACAATAGTTTTGGTAGTTCTATCCACCAAAAGGGCAGCACCAGATCAGAACCTTGACTCCTGGAAAGTAAGACTATTCCTCCTCCACCCCTCCAAAAAAGGGAAGCCAGTCAGTCAAAACCTCTTTCAAGTAAAAGAAAGAAGCAGAAAGAGATGTCTCCTTACAAGCTACGTGAAGACTGGCTGATGGCAGCAATGTAACAGAGGCTATTCTTATCTCCTCCAGATTAACTTCCAATTGTTTTGGGCAAACAAAGGCTGTATCTTAGGAAACCACCCCCTAAAGGTCCAGATGGTCACCGTCCAAGACCCCTGACCTAAAGGCTCCGCCAGGGGACACAACTACACATGCCTCCAGCACCTCAAGGCCACCCAGCAAACCATGTCTTTTCAGCCAATCAAACAAGGACTCACACTTTCATAAGCTCTAAGCTCGTGCTGATAAAGTGGCAGCTTAGCCAGTTGGTTTGGCTTACTAATCACCCTAGAGTGGTAAATTAGAAGCAGGAGGAACCATATTGAATTACCACTAAAGACTGATTGCACAGAGAGTGTATAACTTAATACCTGACCAATGCCATCTTGATTAAAACCTGACCTCACTTGAGCCTCGGTTTCTCCCAAGGGTTCTTCTTAAACTTATCTAAACACCTTAGGGAGGTCTACCTGCATGCTGGGATTGTAGGAGACTATTTTTTTTTTAAAGCTGCTTGCAAAATATTTCAATACAATTGACCTGGTACAAAGAGCACAACTTTTCTAATGTAGCTTTTAAAATAATTTTACTGAGTGTAGCTTCAATAAAAAAGACAATTCTGTCATTGTTGTTATAATGTCATTTCAAGACTTTCTTTCTTCTGCAGAACACAAAAAAAGACAGAAAGTCATACAGGTTTGGAAAGACATGAGTTGTTAACTTTCCAATTTTTCAAATTTTGCATTGTTACAATGTCAGGTTAGTATATGTAAATAAACAATATCTTTCTCCGTGTTACCTGCACCCACAAATCTCCATCTATTTGTCAGCAAAAGTCCACAGGATGGTGCAATGTATGGAAAAATTACATAATTTTTTATTGTATTTTAATATGTTCCTTGATGTTCACTTATAAGGTTAATAAAGTTTTTTGCACACATACAAACAAATATATGTGAGTGTTTTTTTCAAAAATGAGATATTTTAACATTTTCTATAAAAAAAACTTCAAAATGATATATGATTTGTTGGAATCTTTCTGTTTGAAGTCGGTATAGTCAGCAAAGTCAATTTTGAGAAAAATCGAGTTAAAGTTTTCTGAAGGCTCCAAAACAAAGTCAGCTAGCAACCACACCTTAAAATCCCTGGTAATAACACCAAATTTGACACACACTAGTCAAAACCCATATCTATAGGAAAAATATACATACATTAAACTTTTTTTTCCTTTCAAGGAAACTCACGCTGCGTCACTGCGTTGGGAACGCCTCTGCGTGATTGCGTCGTGAAGCACGCATGTCATCAGTCCTATAGAAAGACGAAACGTCATAGGCGGGTGACGTTCTGACATTCAGTTTGGAGTTCAGGAGATTGTCTTGACCAGGACCACACCCCTAAATGCATTGAAGCAACTGCCATGTGATTGGTTGATTACATAATTGCATTAATGAGAAATTGAACAGGTGTTCCTAATAATCGTTTAGGTGAGTGTATATATATATATATATATATATATATATATATCGTCGCTGTCCGATGAAAACCACGTATGTCCATTTTGCCGATTTTGAGATTTTTCGACGGATTGAATGTCCAGGTTCATTTCCGTATACAGTATGCGTCACATATCTAAATGGCCAATGAAAAGTTGTGAAAACATGTCATCTGATTTTCACGTATATCCATTTGGTGTCAAAGCTGTCAATCACGCCGCGTATCTCCCGCCCTGTGGAAGCATCTCGCTGGTCTCGCCGGTCTCGTGAAATTGTTTCATCGAAGCTCAGCACTGGATAGCCGAAAGTACGACATTGAAGCTCTCCACAGTTTAGTTCTAATCTAGTTCTTCACAGATTAGTTTGCTTGCTAGTATGTAAATAAACTCGGTCTCTTTGATAAGATTCAGCCTTTTTTTTCTCAGTCAAACTGATCAAATTATAGCCTGTAATGCTACTGTCATGATTGTCACTAGAACATGCCTCACTCATACTGCGATCACCGCTTGCCAGAGGCTGAGAATATCCAGCATGTATTCCTCTGTATTCCTCACGTATTCCTCTGCTGAAACGCGACTTTGCCATTCTAATTAATGATCGGAAGAACGCGTATCGACCACTGTTACTGTAAAATATGCACGTATGTCCATTTAAACTCAATTTTGGTCAAATGTGGATTATATCATTACACTGTCAAGAATAAGGTTACATGTAAAGATGCTGTACCAAGTATGACAACGCTACATTCAACTGCTTTTGAAATACAGTGTTTTTTCCACTTCCTGAAAAGTAAGCGTTTTGGACATACGTGAGTTTCATCGGACAGCGACGATATATATATATATATATATATATATATATATATATATATATATATATATATATATATAAAAAAGAGATTATGTCGAGCAAATAGCAGTACAGAAAGTGTGTTCCTCCCTGCCTTCGCTACATTACGGGTGGGGATAAATACTTGATGTGCGTTGTTTGTTTGGGTGAGCAGCATGCTCAGTCGGCTCTCGAGGGGGCCGGCTGCGAGCATTGTGAGGCGCTGCCTCTGACAGTGCTGCAATCCCGCCGGGCGCTCTTCGAGGAGGCCGCCGCAGCTCATGTTCCCCACGGCACAGGCCCTGCTGCTGCTGAGGCACAACGGAGGCTTATGTCATGGGGTTCGCAGAAGAGTCTGGCCCTATTTCTGTCTTCACCTGCCAGATCCGGTGCTGCCTCTCTGGATTCGGGAGCCCGTGCTGCGGTTTCTCCCACCCAGGGGGCGGCCTTGGTGCTGCAGCTGTCTTCCTCTGAGGAGGAGGATGTCTGCAGTATCGATACAGGGGTTGAAGACTTCAAACCCCCGCCAGTGAGGAGCTCATGGAGGTTTTGAGCAGAGCTGTGGCCAAAATAAACATCAACTGGCCACAAGAACATCAGGAGCGTGCCTCAGTTAAAAGCAGGCTCGATGAGTGCTTTCTGCCAGCCCGCTCTGTTCAGCCTCCACGAAGGGGCTTGTCGTTTTTCATGGATCTCCACACTGAGTCGAGATCATGGAAGCAGCCCATGTCTTCACGTATTTTCAGTCTCCACACATCTGTGTATAGTAAGATCGTGGGGCTGAAAATACATGGTTATGGTTCTATGTCGAGGGTGGAAGAGACGTTTGCAAGCCATCTCTCTCCCGAGTCAGCATCGGCCATTAAAGCCCCAACTTTGCCCACTAAGCCACTCAGAGCTACATCCACGATAATGGGCAAAGCGTACTCGGCAGCGGATCAGGCCTATCGTGCAGGCATACCAGGCTGACCTGCTGAAAGACCTGGGGGAAAGCCACGAGATCGGAGCAGATGTTGTCAATGAGCTCTGATCTTCAGCAGATTTAGCTCTCCGGGCCACCAAGGAGATGGCTAGATGTATAGGCCGTTCTATGGCAGCCCTGGTGGCCACGGAGTGGCATTTATGGCTAAACCTAACAGACATTAAGGAGAAGGATAAGAGCTTTCTGCTTGATGCGCCGCTGTCTCCTGGAGGCCTGTTTGGTGACGTTGTCACCACTGTCACTGACAGGTTCCAGGAGGCAAAGAAACAAGCTGCGGCGCTCAAGCAGTTCCTTCCCCGTAAGTCCCAAGTCTTGTCTGCTGCTGTGCGGGAGCAGCAGGCGCAGAGTACGAGCTCCACACACCGAGCGCTGCAAAAATAGAGCATTGCTACCCGTACTCCCCCTCAGAAAGGGTGAGGCAGCGGGCGGCGCAGCCTTCCATGGGTAAGACAGTTCCCTGCCGTTTGGCTGCTTCAGGGCGCTGCGCTCGCGGTGCAGAGTACATCGGAGGCCAGTCTCGAGAGGCTGGTACCCTTAGTAGATTTTCTGGCAGAGTGGGAGAATCTGCCGAATATATCTCAGCGGGTCCTGCAGTTTATAAAAAAGGGTACACCATTCAGTTCAGGTGTTGTCCACCCAGTTTCAACGGGGTTCTGCCCACAATGGTGGGCCCCGAGCAGGCTCTGGTTATGACTCAAGAAGTACAGACTCTTCTGCAAAAGGGGGCTATAGAAAGGGTTTCTCCGCCCGACAGGGAGTCAGGGTTTTACAGCCGGTACTTCATCGTGCCAAAGAAGGATGGGTGGCTGCTCCCTATTCTAGATTTGCGCATCCTCAACCGCTCAGTAGCAAAGCTCAAGTTCAGGATGATTACACTCAAACACATTGTGTCTAAAATCAGGTCCGAGGACTGGTTTGTCACGATAGATCTCAAAGATGCATATTTTCATGTCTCCTTCCACAGCACAGGAAATGCCTGAGGTTCGCTTTCGAGGGAGAAGCGTACCAATATTGGGTGCTTCCCTTTGGTCTAGCTCTTTCACCCGGCATGTTCACGAAGTGTGTGGACACGGCGCTAGTCCCCTTGCATATGCAGGGGTTTTCGCATTCTCAATTATATAGACGACTGATCCTAGCACAGTCAGCATGTCTGGCGGCTCAACATCGAGATGTTGTTCTCGTGCATATGAGGAAGTTAGGGCTGAGGCACAACTCCAAGTAGAGTGTTCTTTCTCCAGTTCAGAGAATAACGTATCTAGGCGTGAGGTGGGATTCAATCTCTATGCAGGTACGCTTATCAGAGCCTTGCATAGGGTCGATCCTCTCAGCAGTGAAAGGGGTGAAGTTAGACCAGTCACTCACTGTCAAACAGTATCAGGGGCTGTTAGGTCTGATGGCAGCAGCGTCCAACGTGATTCCTTGTGGCCTGTTGTACATGAGACCATTACAGTGGTGGCTCAAGACCAAGGGATTTTCCCTGAGGGGAAACCCTTTTCGCATGATCAAGGCAACGCAGCGGTGTCTCCGCACCTTGGTCATGTGGAAGGATCCTTGGTTTCTGGCCCAAGGCCCGTTTCTGGGGGCACTGTGTCAGCGAGGATCTCTGACAAGTATGGTTTTCGGACATTGTGTCTCTCCTCGACGGCTCTCCCCTGGAGATTTTGCTCAGGAGGGACCTTCTCTCTCATGCGAGCTATGCCATCCTGCACCCTCGCCCAGAGCTGTGGAAACTGTGGGCTTGGCCTCTGAGGGGGCCCAGCTCATAAGTTCTGGTCTCTCAACCAAGGTTGTGGAGACCATTCTACACTCTAGAGCTCCCTCCACGAGGAAACTGTACACTTTGAAGTGGAGACTCTTCCCCTCCTGGTGTAGAGATCGTCTGTGGGTTCCAGTTAAATGTGCCCCGTGAGCACGGTGCTGGAATTCCTGCAGGAGTGGTTCTCTGCGGGGTTAGCTCCCTCCACATTAAAGGTGTATGTGGCGGCCTTAGTAGCTTACCACACTCCTTTGGGTGGTGTTTTATTGGGGCGACACCCTCTAGTTACTTGTTTCCCCCGTGGCACTTTGAGGTTAAGACCTACAGTACGTACCAGGGTGTCGGCCTGGGACTTGGTCATTGTCCTTCAAGGCCTTTCTAAGGCTCCCTTTGAACCACTTGAAGAAGTTCCTAAGAAATTTCTCACTATTAAGACCATTTTTCTCCTTGCAATTTCTTCTCTTAAAAGAATAGGGGATTTACAAGCCCTGTCTGTGGCACCCTCGTGCTGAATTTGCGCCGGGTATAGCTAAGGCCTTTCTTCACCCTAGGCCGGGTTATGTTCCGAAGGTTCCAACTAATCCTGTGAGACCCATAGTACTTCAGGCCTTCTGTCCATTCTCCGTTTCTGACTTCAGACCAGGAAAAAAACGTAATCTGCTTTGCCCTGTTCGTGCACTTGATGCTTATGTCCACAGAGCTGCCCTGTGGAGAAGATCAGAACAGTTGTTTGTCTGTTACGGGCCACCCTCTGTGAGGGGGGGGGGGGGGTCCGGCTTCAAAGCAGAGGATGAGCAAGTGGGTAGTCGAGGCTATCTCACTTGCTTATGTGGCAGCCGGGCAGCCTTCTCCTTTGGCTGTCCGGGCCCACTCTACTAGGAGTATGGCTGCCTCTCAGGCACTGTTGGCAGGAGCTTCCCGGCATGATATTTGTGATGTGGCAGGATGGTCCTCACTGCACACTTTTGTCAGGTTTTATGAGCTTGACATTAATGCTACTCCAGGGGCTCGGGTGCTCATCTCCTAGACAATGTCACAGGCGGGCATCCGGCGTCTATGGGGACGCCAAAAGCAGTGACGCAGCACGAGTTCCCTTGAAAGGGAACGTCTCGGTTACGACTGTAACCTTAGTTCCCTGAATAGGGAATGAGACGCTGCGTCACCTGCCATACTCCCTGCATGCTCGCAAGCGTCTTGCTTCATCCATATCCCATATCCACATCCATGCTTTATAGTTTACGGGTCTATGACGTCACCCGCCTGTGACGTTCCGTCTCTCTATTGGAATGATGACATACGTGCTTCATGACGCAATCACGCAGAGGCGTTCCCAAAGCGGTGATGCAGCGTCTCGTTCCCTATTCAGGGAACTACAGTTACAGTCGTAACCGAGACGTTTCCCATGATTCCACAATTGTTTGATTAACAGCCTATTAAGACCTATTGTACCGCACGGATCTTATGTTACACATCAGGGGCTGTATTTACATTTTTTCTTAATAACATTTTTTAGACCCCTTAATGACAGTAACAGTCCTTAGTTAAGAGTTTCTCTTAAAACCTATTCACAAAGCTGCTGAGATCAACTTTTACTAAGGAATAGAGAGAAGTCTTAAGCTAAGAGTAAGGGCAGGGTTGACCTCGTTGCTATGGATGATGTCAACACGCTTACTAACTATGTCTACAGTGATTGGCTGATAGGGGAGGGATCTCTGTGAGCGATTTTTTAATTATAGAAATATTGTAGAACGAGGTTCCATGTTCAATATTCAAATAAAGATTTTAAAAGGTAGGCCAACTTGTGTCACTAATTAAACAAGTATATGTTCAGCTTATCGTCAGACTGTCTGCATCTTGAGAGATTGAAGAATTCAAGTGAAAATAAACAAAGTTTTATAAACAATGTTAGTGAGGAGCACGTTCAAATGGTCTATCTAATCAGCGCGAGAGGAGGTATTTACACAGCCGAGAGCTGACTCGCCTGGTTACCTTGACAGTTTTCTGCATCCCTCCTCCGCCCCGTTCCTCACTCTCGGTCTGTGATACGGGGCAGAATTCTGGGTTCTTAGCACGCCAAATAGGTTTATATTCTTTTACTATATTCAATCATTTGTAAGTGTGAACTCGTGAAAAAAACTGCCACAGCTAACTGGACATTATTTATTTATTTAAGATTTATTTTTGGTGTTTTATAGTAGATTAAAATCTATAAATCAAAATATGTATTGCATTGCATGAAGAAAAGGTTCAGCTCCCAAGGCTCTATCACATACTTCCTCAATGGTGTACAGTGTCTTTGGGCGGATTGCTGAGGCGGATTGCGGCAACATCCATTAGGATTGTTTGTGAATTGTCTTAGTGACTTAGGAGTCCTCTTGACTACTACTAAAGTTTCACAGATTTAGGAGCTAGTTTTAGTGCTAAAATGCTTTGTGAAATACTTTTAGAGCAAAAATTTAGGAGTCCAAAAATTTGTACTGACACACCCATTATTTTTAAGAGTTTCTCCTAAATCAACAAGTTAGGAGCTACTTTTAGCCTTAAAGGTAGGGTAGGTAAGAATAGGTTAAAAAACTTTTTTTTCCAAATTTGTTTAAACTTTCTTTATATATCAATACATAATTAAAATGTAAGTACTCTGAAAAAGAAAGTATAAAAATCGAGTGTCTGTAGACCTCTCACGACTGTTTTAAAGACAGCTCATTATTTCCATTCACTCCACCCCCTCCCTTCTGGGGTCCTTCCAAAGCCACGCCCCCAAAACACATGAACGCGCAACTCCGACAGCTGAGCTATGCAGCTACGTGTGCTAATGACACATGTATGATCAAAATACAAAAAGAAAGATTTACCTGTCGAGCAGAAATAAAGCCATCAAGGAGTCACTTTTCTGCCCCTTGAGGTCCCTCAGTTCTCGCCATCGCTGGAAAGCCACGCCGATATTAACTCGCGTTTTATTTCTTTGTTTATCCAAAGATTTTTTGTTCATTGCCTTTTCTTGTACTGTTACTGTCTTCCTTTTTTTGCCTGGTTTGCCTTCACTAACTGCATAGACCGGTACTGTGAATTTTGCTTGCTCTTTCTCTGCCATTGTTTTGGTATTCCTAGGATCCGTCACCGTGCCTCTTGAATTCCTAAAATCAAACGTGCGTGCGCAAGTGGGCAGGTCCTGTGTGGCAAAAGTGTGGTTGCCATGGTTTGCGAGAGAGTGACAGTCGCCTATGCCAATCCTATGTTTCGTCCCGAAACGAAATAATGAGCTGTGTTTAATACAGATTAAACGTTTTAGAGTCACTCGTTTTTAATACTCTGTTTATCAGAGTACTTACATTTGAATTTTGCATTGATATATATAGAAAGTTTATACAAATTTGGAAGACAGTGTTTTATATATTTTTTACCTACCCTGCCTTTAAAGGAGAACTCCGGTGAATTTTTAAGTTAATCTTGATCGTTATACCTTTGTGAGTACTGTCTATAGAAAGAAAAAAAAACGGATTGGTGCTTGCAACACGGAGCTGTTACAGTTAATGCCCAGAGCTCCCACTCAGCTAACATGGCAGCTATGGGGGCATATACATAAAGAGTGTCTTTGTGCCTCTTAACAGACACAAAATGCAATTAAATTGTCTGTCCAACATGAACAGGGCCCTTACATGACAACGAGATGAGTTTAGCAACTTAGTCATTGTTTAAACTCACCGAAATTGTGTTTTAGACAGCAAGCTGTAGTCTCGCTGAAGTCCCGTGAGAACTCAGCTGTAGCCGGTAAAATGTAAATAGTCCAGGGGGGAGGAGCATCGTGTGTGTGAAGAGGGATGATCGGCTCACAAGTGAAGAAGAAATGGTTCGTAAAGGTCCTCCACCCTGGACTATTTACATTTTACGGGCTACAACTGAGTATATATATATATATATATATATATATATATATATATATATATATATATATATATATATATATATATATATATATATATATATATATATATATATATATATATATATATATATATATATATATATATATAAATAAACACAGAAACAAAATTGGTTGAAAATTTTGTTTCATGCATACTCCACCAGTAGTGCTTCATTGTATTGTATTAATATAATTTAATCAAAAAAGTGTCATTAAAAAAGGTGGAATTTTCTTCACCTTGACTTCATGAAAAAGAAGTCAGCTGTATGATAGCAATAACAGCTTTCTGAGGTTAACTTTCAGTTTCAAATGCACGTTTAGGGGTCCAGCTTTCTCATAGCTGGCTTTTGACTTAGGCTCCGAAGTGTCTGTGACCTCTAAGGCCACTGAGCAGAAATGTTCAGGGGGTGGGAAAGAATGAGGCTGTGAGGACACAGGAATGTGACCAAAACATTGCCTTTAAACCTTTAGGTCATGGGACCTTGAAGGACATCAGATGAATATCCAGTTTAGATGGGAATGTGGTCAAGATAGACTGGTTTATAGGCACTGCACCAGGAATGCAACCTAGGATTCCCTGAGGATCACTGACTGAATAGGACACTTTAAAACCTTTATATACAAGACATCATTCAGTTCATGACTTTATCTAACAGCTAACCAGAGACAGTCACAGACAGCTGAAATAAAAAGACGCTCAGACAAGAAGTCACATCTAACTCTGCATCCGTTTCAATTAAATTATCTTGATGGCTTTAATAGCTTTCTATCATCATCATCAGTGTTGTTCATTACAAAAACTCAAACAAGATTAACCGACATTTAAAAAAGTGAAAGCAGTACCTTGCAATGCTATAATATTTTCTAAATCTTTCATAATTATGTACTTATATAATCAGTTTTGTGCCCTCATATAAAATTAGGCGAATATATTGAGTATTTGGTAAAAAATTAAATCAAATCTAAAAAGTGAAGTCAAATTTATTTTATAAAAGGATGACAACTCACAAAACCTAAAATACAATCTTAAAAATAAAGGTTCCAATAGGGCTTTTTTTCTCGTAGCAATGCAACATAAGACCCATTTTGGGTTAACAAAACCTTTCTTGAAACATTTTTTAAAAGAATCATATTATTCTTTGAGTTCAAAATATTTGAATAATCTGAAAAACATTTCCCAGTATAAAGAACTTTTTTGTGTGTGCAAAGGTTCCATGGATGTCAAAGGTTCTTTATTGAACCATCAATGCTAATAAAGAACCTTTATTTTTTAAGTGTATACACTTTTCCTTACCTATTTATATAAAGTTTGACCTAAATCTTGGTGTTTAAATGTTAATGTACATGTTTGCCAGCTATTTGTCAAGCTAATTCTTCTGTTTTACGACACACACACACACACACACACACACACACACACACACACACACACACACACACACACACACACACACACACACACACACACACACACACACACAAAATAATCATAATAATAATACAAATAAACCAATTCGTTAATTATGTTTTATATTATTATTATGATTATTATTATTAAACGTTTTCTTTAAAATGAGTTTCATTAATTGAAAGCTCACCCATATATTAATGACAGAAGCGAACCAAATCAAACAGAGCCCGAGATAAACAAACAACAAATGTCCAGCAATGAAGGTTTACGCTTTAAACAGTTTATTTTAGACTGTTTATTTTCTGCAACAACTTTATGACCCCAGTGTGATTTCATTTTTGACTTATGAGCTCTAAACACATGACCGTTTTATAAACTGTACGTCCGTTTCACTTCATTGAGAAAACACAGTTTAGCAATATTAAAGGCACTGGAGTAAAGTTTGCGTTAACCTATTAATCTTTATCTTTTCAGCCCTGTCAGTATCTGTAAATAAGTGTTGAGCCACATGATATGATATCAAGCTTCAATACTTGTTAGTAAATATATTGCGCAATATTTGGCAAACTCAGAAAGAAGAGTCAAGCCTTTAAATTCAATCTACAGCAGTAAGAATGTATCTTTTGACCAAACTCAGTTTGTTTGACATCAATCCTGACTCAACCTTGAACATGCATCATGCATGGGGAAATTAAATACCACAGTTTCTGAATAGACTGATGAGCGGAAATGTGATAACTTACCAAATTCTGTGAGCAGATGAGCGGTTTCGTCCAGATGTACGAGTTCAGCTCTGCTTTTTCTTCGCTTCTCTTCAGCAGATTTCATTTCATTTTGGCTCTCGCGCACTGACTGCCTGCCGTTTGGAAGCTCGACATGACGTCAGGAGGACTGACTGTACGTTCTGTCACGTCACGTACCACATCTGCCCAAAACATCCAGCTCCGGGAAACAAACACGGACAAACTGAGCGTTATTCCAAAGATGGCAAAACGATATTGTTAACAATAAACTTTTTTTTTTAGTTTATTTACAATACACTTGAATAAGCCCAAACACATTATAATTAATTATGTGATAAAGTAAAATATCCGTGCCTTCTTCATAATTTAGTTAATATCAACTGATTCCCGTCTTGCTTTAATAACAAACAAGAACGTTTTAGTAGCCTGTGCATATACTAGACCAGCAAGTTAGTGAGTAGCTGAGGATAAACTATTTATTTGTTAACTAGGCTTTATTTGGGAATGTAATAATGTAAAGAATGATGCATTAAACAAAATAAAAAAAATATTCATGAGAGTGTACAAATTCTAGTGGCTTTGTGTTTTGTTTTATTTTATTTGTTCAGTTTCAAGTTGTATTTGTATAACAAGTTTTTGTCATATATACAAATGTCAGTGACAATTTGTACATTTAAATGCCTAGGTTGAGGCTCAGACATTCTGCAGTAGTGCAATATAATACAGTAGAGCCTATAATTTAAAGAGGGGGGAAAAAAGCTGATTTTTACAGTATATACACTCACCTAAAGGATTATTAGGAACACCTCTTCAATTTCTCATTAATGCAATTATCTAATCAACCAATCACATGGCAGTTGCTTCAATGCATTTAGGGGTGTGGTCCTGGTCAAGACAATCTCCTGAACTCCAAACTGAATGTCAGAATGGGAACGAAAGGTGATTTAAGCAATTTTGAGCGTGGCATGGTTGTTAGTGCCAGACGGGCCGGTCTGAGTATTTCACAATCTGCTCAGTTACTGGGATTTTAACGCACAACCATTTCTAGGGTTTACAAAGAATGGTGTGAAAAGGGAAAAACATCCAGTATGCGGCAGTCCTGTGGGCGAAAATGCCTTGTTGATTCTAGAGGTCAGAGGAGAATGGGCCGACTGATTCAAGCTGATAGAAATTGGACAGTTGAAATGTTGCCTGGTCTGATGAGTCTTGATTTCTGTTGAGACATTCAGATGGTAGAGTCAGAATTGGGCGTAAACAGAATGAGAACATGGATCCATCATGCCTTATTACCACTGTGCAGGCTGGTGGTGGTGGTGTAATGGTGTGGGGGATGTTTTCTTGGCACACTTTAGGCCCCTTAGTGCCAATTGGGAATCGTTTAAATGCCACGGCCTACCTGAGCATTGTTTCTGACCATGTCCATCCCTTTATGGCCACCATGTACCCATCCTCTGATGGCTACTTCCAGCAGGATAATGCACCATGTCACAAAGCTCGAATCATTTCAAATTGGTTTCTTGAACATGACAATGAGTTCACTGTACTAATATGGCCCCCACAGTCACCAGATCTCAACCCAATAGAGCATCTTTGGGATGTGGTGGAACGGGAGCTTCGTGCCCTGGATGTGCATCCCACAAATCTCCATCAACTGCAAGATGCTATCCTATCAATATGGGCCAACATTTCTAAAGAATGCTTTCAGCACCTTGTTGAATCAATGCCACGTAGAATTAAGGCAGTTCTGAAGGCGAAAGGGGGTCAAACACAGTATTATAGGTGCCCTAATGACTACCGCCCTGTAGCACTCACACCCATCGTTATGAAGTGCTTTGAGCGGCTGGTCCTGGAACACCTAAAAGACTCTCTACCATCCACATTGGACTCACACCAGTTTGCCTATCGCAGCAATAGGAGCACAGAGGATGCAGTTTCCATGGCACTGCACTCTGTGCTCACCCATCTGGACAGTAAAAACACTTATGCACGCAGGGCTGTGTGCTAAGTCCTTTTCTCTACTCCCTCTTCACCTCCGACTGCAAGCCTGTGTATGGATCTAATTCCATCGTCAAGTTTGCGGACGACACTACGGTGATTTGTCTCATCAGCAACAACGATGAGACTGCCTACAGGGAGGAGATCCAGCACCTGGCCACATGGTGCGCTGATAATAACCTGCTCCTCAACACCACCAAAACGAAGGAGCTCATCGTGGACTTCAGGAAGGAGTCAAGAGGCACACACGACACCATCCACATCAATGGAATGGCTGTTGAGCGTGTCTCCAGTTTCAAGTTCCTGGGGATCCACATCTCGGCGGACATGTCGTGGACGACCAACACCTCCAGCCTGGTCAAGAAGGCTCACCAGCGCCTCTTCTTCCTGAGGACACTGAGGAAGAATCAGCTCTCCTCGGCTATCCTGGTGAACTTCTACCGCTGCGCAATAGAAAGCATCCTGACCAACTGTGTGGCAGTATGGTATGGGAGCTGCTCTGTTGCGGAGCGCAAGGCACTGCAGCGGGTGGTGAAAACTGCCCAGCGCATCACAGGGACTCCAATACCTGCCATCGAGCACATCCAGAGGAAACGCTGTCTGCATCGAGCTCGCAGCATCCTCAAGGACTCCTCTCACCCAGCCCACAGACTGTTTTCTCTCCTGCCCTCCGGCAGGCGTTTCAGGATTCTCCGGACCAGGACCAGCAGACTTAAGAACATTTTTTTCCCCAGAGCCGTCTCTTTACTGAACTCAAACCACCGTTGATCCACTTCCCTCATAAACTGCAAACTCTCCGACCTCACATCTACATTCACTTTGTTATTTGCACTACCGACTGTTTATTACAGTAACAACTGTTTACTTATGCATTTTGCACCACCATATCTTAACTGGAATATGCTCATTTGCACTGCCGACTGTATTTATAGTACCAATGTTTACATTTGCATTTTGCACCATACTTCTAACTGTAATATGCAACCACTATCCACTGCACTTTTACACTTTCTTTCGGATAGCTCTGTCCATAATTTATTGCACTACCTTAATCCACTGCTATATTCCTCATCTTAGACTAACATATTATTGTATACCTCTATCTGTAAAATTCTGTTTAAAGTAATAGCCATCTGTATATTATATTCATAGTACATATTCACCTGTAAATTCTGTTTATAGTAATAGCCATCTGTATATTTATTCACTGTATATATTCATCTGTAAATTCAGTTCTGTTTATAGTAATAACCATCTCTCTACTTATACATATTTATATATATTCAGTACATTTTTATGTCCTGCACTTACGCAACCATTGTATATATCCTGCACTTGCTGCTATTGCACTTCTGGTTAGACCTAAACTGCATTTCGTTGCCTTGTACTTGTGTAATGACAATAAAGTTGAATCTAATCTAATCTAATCTATTCCTAATAATCCTTTAGGTGAGTGTAAGTACCTTTAGGTACTACTATGAACTTTTTCTTTGTGTGTTGTATCAGTAAATTGCATTTTTAATGTATTTTGAATAAATACAGGGCACAAAAGTGAAGTTCCTAAATGTAATTTCGGAAGGAGGGAACCCATCGAATCTTTCAATTAACTGCCGGAGCACATAAGCAAGGGATATAGCTAACATCAAGATGAAGCTGCTCCAGTTGCCCTTCAGCTCGACTCACTGTGGCCTTTTCCTGATCTCTGATCACCACAGAGCGGCTTCTCTCAATGGAGCGGATGAGCTCAGTAAAGATCTTCTCACTGTCCTCCACTGTGACCTGTGTAGAGCACTGTCAGGACACATATCACAATCAGCTCTTACCGCTGCCTCACACAGCCTGAGACCCACAAGGAGCTATAGTGCGACTGAAAATGTCCTCAAACTGCTTAAAACTCACCTTGAGACTTCACAGCATTTCTCAGCTCTCGGAGCTGCTTGTGTCATTATGCAAGTACATATGAATGCTATTAATAATAAAAAGGCTTCCTCAAACAGCCACCCCAGATGGACAGGCTTTAACATTAGACTGTTGATATGGTAAATGCAATAGTTTGAACACTAACATTTGTGAAACACAGTGGTGTAAAACCTAGCCATTTATATGAGCAGTTATGGGAAAACATACGTGCTCATTTGTGCAGTTGGCAGAAGCTGTCCGATACATTCATCTACAGACATAGGCCTAATGAAACAAAAACAACAAAAACTTCGCACGGATAACTCTAAAACCCCTTCAAAAGTACCAGGATTAACTTTAGACTGACATTATTGACTGACAAACCACATAGAGGTACGTTTGGTGTGAATTTGACCTTTCTAGTGTTTCTTTGTTTTGTTTTCTGAGGACGCAAACTGAATGTTAACTTCACAGCGCTGCTCGTTAATTTAACCTGAACACTACTCATGTTTTTAGTCATTTGAGGGAATGTTTCTGTATGTCTACATACTTTAAATTATTAAATTAACTAAACTCCTAAATCTAAATTGTGGAACGCTTAATTAGTATTTCTGCTGCTAGTAGCTAGCCCATGCTTTAAGAGACCTCGGAATTTGGATTTTTCTCACCTCGTTCTTGGAAATAACCCCTGCATCCCAATGGGCATAATATCCACCCTATCCGACCCAAATTGTATTGAATATTACTAATGTCACATATGAATGGATAGTATGCACATTGAGATGCAGGCAACGTCTGAAACGCCACTCAAAGTAGGATATTCGGCCTGTGAACTCGGGAAGTCCTGTTTCCAATTAGCATAACCGTAAAAACAAAATGTAACATTAGACATTAAGTTATGTCCACTGATAATGGGAGCTATGTAATGATACCTTCGTTGATGCTTTTCGTCGGCTATTTTCAAAAAATTATTGTATGTTTTTATTCTGTTTTTGCCATAACTCGAAAAACACGATGCTCTCGTTGTGTCGTGGCGACATCGTGTGGTCAACATGTGAACTGATCGCCTGGAACTCACTGAGGTCTGAAGTGGGACATTTAATTTGGGATAGTCCCACGTCCAAACTCGTCTGGAAAATATCTCAAATCAAATATTCAGCTCTAACGCGCGTTTTTCCGTTATGACATCTAATCATTACTGTGGAAAAGGCATTGGTTATGAATATTAATTAGGATCTGCGACGCCCAGTTGTCCAAATTCGTGACGCAAAGACGCTGTAGTACGTGAAAATGCTAACCGGAAGTGAGTGGAAACAACAATGTCTAACCGATAAACGTGGTTCAAATAAAGATATACCATAGTCTTATTAAACATGTTTCCGACAGTGTGTGTGTACAACATAAAAAAATGCAGTTAATTATGACCACTTGCAACAATTAAATTCTTTAAAAACTAATGAGCGCGTAAATTAGCCAGGCAGCTGTCAGTATAGCAGCAGAGAACACATTGTACAGCTGTACATTTTATGTTGCTTACCAACGCGAGTGGTTGAATGGAAACACTTATAGACTGATGAGGCTGTAATCTGAATCCGACACATCTGTTGCAATCGAGGTGCAGACCGTTATAGAGTACGTTAAACGGGTAAATATCTAAGGTTTATTACTGTTAAGACAAATGCAACCGATTTCTGTCTGAAATGTAAACAACAGCAAGCGTGGTTTCACTAAGGTCCGTAATATATCTGCTACTTATCTTAACATTTATAATATAGGAGATATCAGTAATTCCAACCAAATTGTGTTATGTAAAATATTAGAGAGCTTTCATGACGGGTGTCTAAATATGGTTTTCGATGCATATGCACATATTCGTTTATATTTCCATATGTGGCGATTTTACTACGATTATATCTGAAACCCCATTCGATATAATGTTTTTTTAGATTGATATGATAATTGAGGATGTTCGAGATTTTATTAATTTCTCTACCATCCCTTATCTTTCCAGTCAAGCTCTTGTATAGATTCCATTTCTGACCAAAACATTGTTAGTAAAACAAATCTTGAGAAGATTATGTGATTCTATGTGCTTGTCTATAGGTGAATGAGCGAGGCTGACTTCTTAATCTCTGCTGATATGGCAGAGATAAACCGCATTCATTATGAGCTAGAATATACAGAGGGCATCAGTCAACAGATGCGGATCCCAGAGAGGCTAAAGATTTCCTCCAGCTCATCAGAGCAACCGCCTGGTCCCCTTCTGGACGCATTCCAAAGTACTATGATGCATGTGCCAGAGAGGATTGTAATCGCAGGTATTAGCAAAGTCATGGTGTGGTTTTTAAGTAAATGAAATCTAAAGAAAAGTTCAAGAAAGCTGCAGCCAACTAATGCCCATTTTTAACTGATCAAGGAGACAGCAATGACGCTCGCTTTGAGAGACCCAGAGATCTGGATTTGATCCAGTCCACGCCACTGGAGACAGTTGAACTGAAGACCCCACCACGGGTTCTTACCCTCAACGATCAATCTCTGGACTTCCTCGAGCCAGAGCCAGCTGGCAACTCCACTGCCCAGCCAAGAGATGAGGTAACAACAAAAGAATCAAGAAAGTGAAAAACTTAATCCTGTCATCCTTACTTCTGAAGTTGAGAGCTATGTCCCTCTCTTCACAGATGCAATCTCACTTTAGGTCAAGACGGGAGCGCTGTAGGAGCGAGAACTCAACAATGCATCGCAATGGACAGATAAACAAACATGATTTGTGAGTAAAAATACACTAACCCTTTCACTGGCTGCATTGGTACTGTGGAACTACAGTATGTGCATACTTATTAGGTAGGGTTGATATTCTGATCAAATATTTTGGGGCAAACACATTTTAATTCTTAACCCTGTAAATATGAAATTATAGTAAAATATTTTTTAAATGAAAATGTATTGAATGAATGAATGTGTGTGTGTGTGTGTGTGTGTGTGTGTGTGTGTGTGTGTGTGTGTGTGTGTGTGTGTGTGTGTGTGTGTGTGTGTGTGTGTTTTGTTGAGAATCATGTCTGATGTAACAAATATGGTTAATTTAGTATGATTTAGTGAGAATATGGAGCTCATACTCCAGGGGGAAAAAACACCTCTATTTTATTCAGAAGCCCAAACTGAGCAAATATATGCAATTTGGTTGTTGGCATTTATAATTTATAGGGCCAAAAACTAAGAAATTCTGATAGCTTATAATGTAGTGATATTTTATAACTGTATAGCAGAATACTTGCGTAAAATACATAAAAAAATATCAGTTGTCACTATATCTCCCAATAATGGGGGAGGGCAAAACCACATAATGCAGTGCGATGCAATGATGATTGACAGATGAAAAATAAAAATTCCTAAAAAGTTAAATGAAGTGTCCATTTTTGCCTTGACAAGTTTTGTGGTTCACAAACATATATATACACACACATATATTTCAATTAATATGAGAGCATGAACCCTGTAAGCATAATAATAAAATAGAAATAAATGTGGCAATAAAATAGTAGGATTTGTTTTTCCAAATCAAGCTGCACACACACCGCTAACTGCACTATGACTTCTAGTTTGTGGATTTCTGTTTTGAAATGTTTAGACACATTTAGACAGTGTGTGTGTGTGTGTGTGTGTGTATGTGTGTGTGTGTGTTTTCTTTTTTTTTATCAGATAGTGAGTCAAGCCACACTTTTGTGTTTGCTGTAAGCAGATAGTTAAACATTACGTCCATGTGATTCACAATCACGTCTCTTTCTGTTAGTGCAAGCCCGTCTCCATCCCGTGCTCCTGTCCGTACTTGTCCCCCTCTCATCAGCCCTGAGGACAGTCAGAACTTAAATAGTGCCACTGGTGTCCTTGCCTACATTAAGAGCACGACTCGCAGGGCTTACCAACAGGTCCTGGAGGTGTTAGACGACAGCCACCGCAGGTAGGCTCTTCTCAAATGATGCATCTCTTTTAATTATGCATATGTAAAGTATAAATGTGTGTGTAAATAGTAGAACAAAGACAAATGCAGGCGTATTAAATGTGCAGTATGCACCTGTAAGCTATTTTATTGCATCATTATTTAATACATTTTTAAGGAAATAAAAAAAAAATGTTGTTTTTCTTTTTCGTGAAGTCGGACAGCTCTTGTGACTTTTGATCTGGAGAACACTACTGATGATGTTGTCTTAACAGACGCTGCATCACTGCGACGACAGGTAATGTCCAACTCCTCTGCTTGTAACTCTTGTGTCCAATAAAAATGTCCATAAGCCAGGGATGTGATTTTTCCATATTTTGCTTGTGTAAATTACTGCGTTTTTTCAAATATATTCAAAGTCGGCATAAAACGGAAGTTGGAATAGTCTTCCCTGTTGTGACATACATCTATGGAAGCTTGTTTCTGCCAACTTTTTAATCTCAGAATTGTGAGATAAAAACTCGCAATTCTTACTTATACTATATTGCCAAAAGTATTGGGACACCCCTCCAAATCACTGAATTCAGGTGTTCCAATCACTTCCATGCCCACAGGTGTATAAAGTCAAGCACCTTGATTTTTGAAAGAACATTTGTGAAATATGTCACTGTCAGGAGCTCAGTGAATTCAAGCGTGATACTGTGATAGGTTGCCACCAGTGCAATAAGTCCTTTCATGAAATTTCCTCACTACTAAATATTCCACAGTCAACTGTTAGTGGTATTATAACAAAGTGGAAGCAATTGGGAACAACAGTAACTCATGTCAAGTCACGTAAAATCACAGAGTGGAGTCGCACAGTGCGCAAAAGTCGGCAACTTTCTGCAGTCAATAGCTACAGAGAGAGAGCTTCGTGGAATGGGTTTCGATGGCCGAGCAGCTGCATCCAAGCCTTACATCACCAAGTGCAATGCAAAGCGTCAGATGCAGTGGTGTAAAGCACGCCACTAGTGACGAATCACAATTCTTGTCTGGCAATCCGATGGACGAGTCTGGGTTTGACGGTTGCCAGGAGAACGGTACTTGCCTGACTGCATTGTGCCAAGTGTAAAGTTTGGTGGAGGGGGGATTATGGTGTGGGTTGTTTTTCAGGGGTTGGGCTTGGCCCCTTAGTTCCAGTGAAAGGAACTCTTAATGCTTCTGCACACCAAGACATTTTGGACTATTTTATGCTCCCAACTTTAGGGGAATAGTTTGGGAATGGCCCCTTTCTGTTCCAACATGACTGCGCACCAGTGCACAAAGCAAGGTCCATAAAGACATGGATGAGCGAGTTTGGTGTGGAGGCCTCAGTCCTGACCTCAACCTGATAGAACACTTTTGGGATTAATTAGAGCAGAGACTGCGAGCCAGGCCTTCTCGTCCAACATCAGTGACTTCATAAATGCGCTTCTTGAAGAATAGTGAAAAATTCCAATAAACACCTAAACTTTGTGGAAAGCCTTCCCAGACGGGTTGAAACTGTTATAGCTGCAAAGTGTGGGACAACTCCATATTAAACCCTATGGATTAAGAATGGGATGTCATTAAAGGATTAGTTCATTTCAAAATGAAAATGTCCTGATAATTTACTCACCCCCATCTCATCCAAGATGTTCATGTCTTTCTTTCTTCGGTCGAAAAGAAATTAAGTTTTTTGAGGAAAACATGCCAGGATTTTTCTCCACATAATGGTTTTCAATGGCAACCAATGGGTTGAAGGTCCAAATCAATGCAGTTTCAAAGGGCTTCAGAGGGCTCTGCACGATCCCAGCGTAGGAATAGGGTCTTGGCCATGCCTGTCCAATGGTCTTGCTTCAACTGCAATTTCTAGTATTGCATTAGTATTGCATTCTTCTCATGGGTATTTAATAATTGTAGAATTTTTTATTTTTGAGTTAAATCTCTTTCTTGGCTCATTTTATCTGTAAAAGAAAACGTGCCTAATAATTATGCGCACCTCAATATAAGGCGTTTTTCATTTCCAGCCCTTCATGAACAGTTATATATCACTTATAAATGATTAAATACAAAATGAATAGTAGTTATTAAGATGAATGTGGTATGTGGTATAGAATTGGTTAAATGTGCCTGGAAATAAATTATGATCAGAAAATCAACTAATAATTCTGCTTGCTGTGTGTGTGTGTGTGTGTGTGTGTGTGTGTGTGTGTGTATATACATTACATACAGTGAGGAAAATAAGTATTTGAACACCCTGATATTTTGCAAGTTCTCCCACTTAGAAATCATGGAGGGGTCTGAAATTATCATCGTAGGTGCATGTCCACTGTGAGAGACATAACCTATAAAAAAACACCTGAGAAAATCAATGTTAATATTTGGTACAGTAGCCTTTGTTTGCAATTACAGAGGTCAAACGTTTCCTGTAGTTTTTCACCAGGTTTGCACACACTGCAGGAAGGATTTTGGCCCACTCCTCCACACAGATCTTCTCTAGTTCAGTCAGGTTTCTGGCCTGTCGCTGAGAAACACAGAGTTTGAGCTCCCTCCAAAGATCCTCTATTGGGTTTAGGTCTGGAGACTGGCTAGGCCACGCCAGA
The DNA here is from genome assembly GCA_023566225.1 of Romanogobio albipinnatus. Taxonomy (NCBI): domain Eukaryota; kingdom Metazoa; phylum Chordata; class Actinopteri; order Cypriniformes; family Gobionidae; genus Romanogobio; species Romanogobio albipinnatus. Next base: position 20,037,394 of record CM042244.1, on the reverse strand, counting down.
ACCTTGATATGCTTCTTACAGAGCCACTCCTTGGTTATCCTGGCTGTGTGCTTCGGGTCATTGTCATGTTGGAAGACCCAGCCTCGACCCATCTTCAATGCTCTAACTGAGGGAAGGAGGTTTTCTTCAAAATCTCGCAATACATGGCCCCGGTCATCCTCTGCTTAATACAGTGCAGTTGCCCTGTCCCATGTGCAGAAAAACACCCCCAAAGCATGATGCTACCACCCCCATGCTTCACAGTAGGGATGGTGTTCTTGGGATGGTACTCATCATTCTTCTTCCTCCAAACACGTTTAGTGGAATTATGACCAAAAAGTTATATTTTGGTCTCATCTGACCACATGACTTTCTCCCATGACTCCTCTGGATCATCCAAATGGTCATCGGCAAACTTAAGACGGGCCTTGACATGTGCTGGTTTAAGCAGGGGAACCTTCCGTGCCATGCATGATTTCAAACCATGATGTCTTAGTGTATTACCAACAGTAACCTTGGAAACGGTGGCCCCAGCTCTTTTCAGGTCATTGACCAGCTCCTCCCGTGTAGTTCTGGGCTGATTTCTCACCTTTCTTAGGATCATTGAGACCCCACGAGGTGAGATCTTGCATGGAGCCCCAGTCCGAGGGAGATTGACAGTCATATTTAGCTTCTTCCATTTTCTAATGATTGCTCCAACAGTGGACCTTTTTTCACCAAGCTGCTTGGCAATTTCCCCGTAGCCCTTTCCAGCCTTGTGGAGGTGTACAATTTTGTCTCTAGTGTCTTTGGACAGCTCTTTGGTCTTGGCCATGTTAGTAGTTGTATTCTTACTGATTGTATGGGGTGGACAGGTGTCTTTATGCAGCTAATAACATCAAACAGGTGCATCTAATTTAGGATAATAAATGGAGTGGAGGTGGACATTTTAAAGGCAGACTAACAGGTCTTTGAGGGTCAGAATTCTAGCTGATAGACAGGTGTTCAAATACTTATTTGCAGCTGTATCATACAAATAAATAGTTTAAAAAATCATATTGTGATTTCTGGATTTTTTTTTTTAAAGATTATGTCTCGCACAGTGGACATGCACCTACGATGACAATTTTAGACCCCTCCATGATTTCCAAGTGGGAGAACATGCAAAATAGCAGGGTGTTCAAATACTTATTTTCCTCACTATATATATATATATATATATATATATATATATATATATATATATATATATATATATATATATATATATAATATCTCACAATTCTGAGAAAAGAAGTCTGCAATTCTGACTTTATTGTTTATATCCTACAATTGTGAGGAAAAAAGTCAGAATTGTGAGATATGAGATAAAAAGTCGCAATTATCTTTTAAATTGTTTCATTCCGTGGCGGAAACAAGCTTCCATATATATCTGAGTGAAGCGGCTTCTGGAACAAGAAAAAAATGTAGGGCCGGACTTGACTTTGTCCATCAGGAATTGATTGAACTGATTGGATGATTGTGTTTTGCTATTGCTGTGATGTCATGTGAGTGACAGGTTGTCCCCTCCTAGGACCAGTAAACACCTCATCAGAGAAGATGTCGCTTATTGTGTGCATTTGAAAACGCAACACATGCAGCCATCTTTCCAAATGTATTATTATAATTGTTTATGAATTTGTTGTCAACGAAAGAAAAGCTTTAAGGTCTCCCTGCGTTTTATCCATCAAAATAAAAGCTATATGGTTTAATGTTTAAAAGCGAAACATGAAGACAGACAAATGAGTATTGTAGTTTTATTGTTATTCTGCAAAATAAAATTATTTATTATTATTATTATTAATAAAATAAAATGTTAGTTTTTAATTTTATATTTTACAGTACAAGTTGTTTTTATTTTACAGTACAACAGTGTTATTATTGTAATTTTCCTTCTCAGTTTTCATCCTTAGCGATCACATGCATGATAATTCATGTGTTTGATTTAATGAACAGATCATCAAGCTGAATCGAAGACTGCAGCTGCTGGAGCACGAGAATAAAGAACGAGCCAAGCGGGAAATGGTCATGTACTCCCTCACTGTTGCGTTCTGGCTGGTCAACTCCTGGATCTGGCTCCGCCGCTAGACACCCCTCTTTTCCACTCATTCTTAGATTGTCTAACAAAATAAAAGACCATTCATTCACAATGTATATTAGGTATTTTCTCATTCACAGACTTTTCTGTTAGTAAAGGGTCCAAATAATAATATAACACTTGCACTACTTTCAATAATAGGTCTAATTGTGCTCAAAGAAATGTGGTTATTTTTAATTTATTGTTTTTGCATTTCCGATTGTATATTGTTTTTGTAACTTTTCTGTATGAGTAGTTTAATGGTCCAGTGCAACGTGATGTAAAGATGTAAATGTTTGTAATATTTCATTAGACATTCAATATTTGTGAATGCATGAAAGTTTTCAGTTAAAATTGAGCCATTATTTATGCAAGAACATATTTAAAGTTGTGGGATCACCAAAAAAATTAAAGTGTAAAATGCATAAACTGTAGTGCATTTACTTTTTTTAAGCATCTCACGCCATGAGTTTGAAGTGTTTAAACAAGGCAACAGCACAAGGATAATTCAGTTTCAGTAGAAAGTTATATATATTGTTTTGAATATATTTTGTTGTTTGAAGTCTTTTGAAGTGTCTTGGTTTTTTTTTTTTTTTTGCAATAATGCCACATAAGTTACCACTTAAAGACAAGACTTGGTTGTAATATTATTTATTTTAATAATCAGTAGAATTATTCAACAGAATAAGAAATTAATTAAAAAAAAAAAAGTTAATAAAACCAACTGAAAAAAATCAGCAATAAACAGATATGAACACGAGTGAAGAGTGGGGTGATCATGTTCATATTGCATCTGTGCTCTAGTATCAGGCCTTCATTTATGTATGGCAATTTTCAAAGGAAAAATATTTTTTTTAATATTTTTTCCCCCATTCATTTTCAATGTGGGGTCATATTGACCCCAAACACCATGGGTGTGACTTTTTGTCCTTTACAACAACCTTTACAACAACCAAATCAAGCCCAGTGTGTAAGTAGAAAAAATTAGAACATTTTATGCAACTGAGATGACATATTGACCTCAAACACCATAAGGAGGTTAATTATATTATTATGTGTCTTGTTGCATTCATATTCGGATTGGATGCTGAAGCCGTAGAGGGCGCTCTGTCGTGCCGAACACACACTGTTTCTATTTCTTCCTGACCTGGAAGAAAAACGGAGTGTCAGTTCGGCCCTGCTTGGCACAACAGTGGACGTGGAACAGACAGTCAGTGTATTTCTTGCTGTCAGTGATGGATCCGTTACTGTGAGAAAGCAGACATTTGTACTAAGACTGCGGCGGAATATACTAGAAACCAATGAAGGAAGCTTTCGCTCGACCTTGGACTTCGGCGGTGAAGGAAATAAGTAACTTTTGATTAGCGTTTTGAACGCTTGTGTTCTAATTGTGTTCAATTTAGCGTGCAAATGCTCACTAAAGAGGAGCACGTCTAGTATAGCTGTTGTCCTGTTCTCATATTCACTGGCTTCGCTCGCACGTCTGTTATTGCGATGGCTCCGATGGGCATCCGGCTGTCGCCGCTCGGCATAGCTGTGTTCTGCATACTGGGAGTCGGAGTGATCTATCACCTATACGCGGGGGTTTTATCCAGCAGATTCGCCTCCTTCAGGCAGAAGTCGACTGTTGATCTGAGAGTCCTGCAGAAGTCGACTGTTGATCTGAGAGACCTGCTCGCGCTGTCCATGGAGGCTGCGGTGCAGGGCGGACGGGAGGTGAAGAGGATCCGGGAGGACAACACGCTGGAGGAGAAGTCGAAGGGCAACACAAAAGAAGGTGTCAGTGAAAAGCTCACGCTGGGTGACCTGAACTCCCACCGCAAGATGTTCTACCTGGTCAAGAACACATACCCTTATATACAGGTACAGGTGATCCGTGCTCGAGGATGGACTGGAACGTTACTTTACAACAATATAGCAGAGAATAGACTGGGCACACGCCTGTTACTTATGTGACTTGATTGACATTAAAAAGAGTTATTCAACGCAATAACGTGCGAAAAACAACTTGCAGTCTTGCGCTGTCTGACACACACACCGAAACGTGCGCACTCTGAAAGCGTGTGATCCCTTCAGTTCTGTTTCGTGCCTTACACACTCGAACTGTCAAATACACACACAGTCATGTCAAAAATTGCTGTTGATGAGTATTCATGTAAACACAGTCAGTTATGCTTTAAGTTAACAATATCAGTTGGGGAAATAAACCAAATGTGTGTCAATAGGATTCATGCATTAGGTCTTAAAGTGACAGCCTGCTCATATAGAAAACCTGCTAATACAGTAAACCTGCCAATACTGTAAACCTGCCATACAGTAAAACTGCCAATACTGTAAACCTGCCAATACAGTAAACCTGCCAATACTGTAAACCTGCCAATACAGTAAAACTGCCAATACTGTAAAGCTGCCAATACAGTAAAACTGCCAATACTGTAAACCTGCCAATACAGTAAACCTGCCAATACTGTAAACCTGCCAATACAGTAAAACTGCCAATACAGTAAACCTGCCAATACTGTAAACTTGCCAATACAGTAAAACTGCCAATACAGTAAACCTGCCGCTGTCTGTCAAACAACAAAAGAAAAAGAGAAAATCACTGTGCTCTTGGCTGAATAACCTTTGTAACTTTTTTATGTATCAGTGTATATTTCATTCATGTGAAGACTACTATTTTTAGTTCTTATTTTTAATAACAAAGATAAATTAAAATAACAAAAACAACGGTCCACCCGTAGTGTTTGTTTACCTGGATGTTAAAGGTCCCGTTCTTCGTGTTTTTTTTAAGCTTTGATTGTGTTTACAATGTGCAATATAACATGTGTTCATGTTTCGCGTGTAAAAAAAAACTGTATTTTTAACACAATTCACTTATCTGTATACCGCTGTATTCACTGTCCTGAAAACGGCTGATGACTTCCTTTATTCTATGAAGTCCCTCCTTCAGAAATACGTAACGAGTTCTGATTGTGCCAGCGATTCCCGTGTTGTGATTTGACCGCAGCTTAGCGCACGTGGAAAGGTCACGCCTCTTAATGGAAGATAAATGCGCTTAATGATCTCTACAGCGTCCTTGGGAAAGCCAAACAAAGGTGATTTGACTCCGGGATGAAAATAACAGCGTCTCGACGACATGGCGACAAACACACTCAAACGCACCACTTCCTTTTCTCCACGCGACACGTCCTCTTCTCCACGTGGGACAGCAACAAGACCACGCCCCCTTTTTTCGCGTATTCTTGTGGGCGGAGGTTAGTCTGTTTTACTGACGTCATTTATGAAGGAAGTACCAGGATGTAGTCCAAGCCAGCCGTTCGCTGTAGGCTTTGAAAGGGAACTTCTGTTAAATAAAATATCTCGCTTGGCATTGAACTTTGAGCTTTATAATTTTACAGGTATTATTTATGCTCTAACAGCAACATTACACACTAACTAAAGTTTGAACAGTGGGATCACGAAGAACGGGACCTTTAAGTTTTAGGTTAATACAACTATATATTACCAAGTCAAGCAAAGAGTTTTTGGTATTTAAATATTGGCATTACATTTTTTGTTTCTTTACATTGATGTTAAAATTATATTGTCCGATTTGTGACATTAATTTTTGTTAAAACACTGCTGGTCACTTTCAGTCAAAGACTACCCTGACTATGGAACATTTTTGGTATGGGTAAAAGATTTGACAGAATATAACAGAAATCGCTGTGTAAATGTCCTTTTAATTGTGGTTTTCTTTCCTACGTTTGCAGGTGAACTCAGAAGAACATGTGAACGCAGAGGGCGAGGCCACTTTGTGGACACGTGTCGTCCCCGAAGAAATTCTGGCCAAGATCCCAGGGGGGAAGGAGGTTCCTGCAGAAAAGATCACAGTGTGGATTGATCCACTGGATGCCACTCAGGAATACACAGGTCTGGTGCGACTCTTTATTTATAAATCATATTACCAAAAGGAGGAATAAAATTATAATCTTGAATGGCCACATTATTTGTGTAGGTTATCTATGCAGGATTTGTAGTTTTATTGTGTAAGCTCTGCAGGAACAGTTTTATGTTCCTGCGGTGCACAAGTGCTGTACCCGGATCTAAATCCTGTTTGTGCTTTCAACAGAAAATCTCCGGAAGTATGTCACCACCATGGTGTGTGTGGCTGTGGATGGGAAACCTGTTATAGGTGTGATCCACAAACCCTTCACTGGGTACACAGGTGTGTTTATTTAAGCTTTACAGACATATTCAAAAACAGATTACCAGGCTTTGGATCCAGGAGCCATTTTGGCAATGCTGTGACGTTTAGAGGGATGGGCGATTTATAGCTTTCATAGTTCATTTTCTGCACATTTTTGGTAACATCGAGTATGTGGTTCTTTGACTAGAACTACACAATGTGTAATGATTAATAAACAAAAAAAGTAAATGAACATTATATTAACGTGAGACTTCATTTTTAGTGTCTGTAATGACAAATACAGTAGTTTATTATTGTCTATAAGGGCAGTAATAGTCATTATTATTACACTTACACTGTCCTGTTCTGTTTTAATGGATTCATACTGTGGTGCTCAAACGTGCTCTCTCATTCTCAGCATGGGGTTTTGTTGGAGAGGGATCCAATGTGGCGCCTCGTGCTTCCTACAACACAAACTCTCCTAAGGTGATCGTCTCGCGCTCTCACTCGGGCAAGGTGAAGAGCTTCGTTCAGGCTGCCTTTGGAAACAATACGGAAATTATACCAGCAGGGGGCGCAGGTACTGCAGTCTGGGAGATCGTCTCCTGTTGAAATAAATGTTTTGAAAAAAATATTTAGAATAAATATGTTCACTACCATTCAAAAGTTTTGGGTCAGTAAGATTTTAATTGAACATGCATGACAGACTGTCAACAGAATATTTATTTTTCAAATAAATGCTGTTTTTTTTTTTTTACCATTTATATTCATCAAAGAATCCTTAAAAAATGTATTATGGTATCCACAAAAAATATTAAGCAGTTTTTAACATTGATGATAATAATAAGAAATGTTTCTTAAGCAGAAAATCATCATATTAAATGATTTCCAAAGGATCATGTGACACTGAAGACTGGAGTAACGATGCTGAAAATTCAGCTTTGACATCATAGGAATAAATTACATTTTTAAATATATTACAATAGAAAACAGTTATTTTAAATTGTGATATTTCACAGTATTATTGTTTTCACAGTATTTCTGCTTGAATAAATGCAACCTTGGTGACCATAAAAGACTTCTTTCAAAAACATTAAAAACATCCAACTTTTGAAAGGTAGTGTATTAAAATAGAACGTTTTCTTGTACAAATATTAATATCAACAATTAAGTACCATAATTGATTGTTGCTATTAATATTCATACACAAACTAATACCTTTAATATATATATATTTTTATATAATTGTTGTTAAATGAAACATTTTATTTAAAGTGATAATTCACCCAAAAATGAAAATTGTCATTAATTATTCACCCTCATGTCATTCCAAAAATCTTTGAAACACAAATTAAGATATTTTTGCAATTTCTGTCCCTTCATTGACAGCTATGCATGAACCTCATTGGTTCTTGCTGAAGGTCAAATGTGCCGTATAACACGAGAATGCACCTCATTGGTTCTCGCACGTCAAGCTAACATGCTTAAGCATCCGTTTACATTAAAAGATATGTGCGTTGATGAATATTTACGTGAATAAAAACCTAAATTAAATCTGAAAATTTTGACTAAACTGCTTGATTCATATGGATTAGTTTTACAATCTCTTTATGAATTTTTTGAAGCGTCAAAGTCGTAATTGAGTAGACTGTCAATGGAGGGATAGAAATTGCTCAGATTTCATTAAAAATTAATTTGTTCCTAAGATGAATGAAAGTCTTATGGGTCTGGAACGACATGATGGTGAGTAAATGATGAGAAATCATCCATTTAAATGTATGTGATCGAATCGAAGTTTCCTCATTTACTCGCCCTCATGTTTCTACTTTTTCTATTTCATTCTACTTTTTTTCTTATTGAGTACAAAATAGTTTTCAATGACTGTGGCCGAAGAAAATACATCTGTAATTTGCTTCAGAAACCTTTGTGTTTCCCCCACAGGATATAAGGTACTGGCTCTTCTAGACTCCACTGATGATGAACAAGAGATGGCCGATATGTACATCCACGTGACGTACATCAAAAAGTGGGATATCTGTGCAGGCGATGCCATCTTGAAGTCTCTTGGTGGTCAAATGACAACTCTGAAAGGAGAGCAGATTGATTACTCGGGGTCAGAAGGAAACACGGGTGGCCTGCTGGCCAGCATCAAAACTGACCATAAGGCATTGGTGAAAAGACTCCCTCCTTGGGAATAGAACAAACAATAGTAAAACACCGCCCGGTCCTGTCCCTAACACTCCCATTTCCTTCAGTTCCTCACAGGTGTCTAGAAATATGAGGAAATAAGATTGCGACACGAGACGACCGATCCAACATCGGTATCTCAATTGAATGTGTTAAGAACACCCAAGCAAGTTTGGGAAGTGTTACAGATTTTATACAAAGGAAGCGTTTACTGTGGCTTGTACGGATCATTAGTGTGGCACATTTAAAGAAGTGTAAATGAAGTAAAAGTGCTGGGGTCAATGAGGTCACCTTTAATTCAATAATTAATCTCCCAAGGTGAACCGGTTACATTTTTTGTTTTTTGAGAATGCTATTACCAAACTGTCTGGTAAAACCAGGTTTGAACCGTTTTGGGTGAAGATTTAACTGTGAATCCAGAGAAGACTTGAATATGACGTCCTTGTGCGTAGCACTACTTCGCATAATTGACTACATTGTTCCCCTTGATGCCGTGTTTTTTCGGTTCTGTCAGATCTCAATTTGTACAGTTTATACACTGATACCTGAATTGCTGTGTGATTAGACTTCAGACGTTTAAGCACCATTTGTAAATAAAAATCTATAATATAGTATGTTAAGACTGAAGTCTTATTTCGTTTCAAAGGAAAGTTGGAAGTTAAAAAGGAGTAGAAACTCAGCAGTCATCATTCAGATGTTGATTTATCGTAGGGTTTTTCACTGTGATTGACAATTTTAAAAAAAATCATTTTTGTATGAGTATTCATACCCTTTTCATTGTTTGTTGAGTTCCTTAGGATAGTCATGTACTGTTTCCCTTCTGACAAAAACATTGTGTGCATGAAAAAAAGAATAATGGGGAGAAAATAAATCTGCATGTGCCCTTTTACAGATCTTGTCTGAGATTTGAGGCATGTTATTTGGCATCACATTGATTGACATCATCATTCTGAGTTTAATAAATAAAATAAATGGGTTTTATGAATAGTGAACCTTCATTTTTATGTGGTGAAATACAGTTGTGAATTATGTCCAAAACACTTTGGTGGAGGGAATGTACAACGGTTCAGTGAGGGTCTATATAGAACCCTAGGGTTCTTGACTCAAATTTAAAAAACACTTAAAGGAACACTCCACTTTTTTTGAAAATAGGTTCATTTTCCAACTCTCCTAGAGTTAAACGGTTGCTTTACCGTTTTCGAATCCATTCAGCCGATCTCTGGGTGACTCTTCTGTAGTTATATCGTGTACTAAGACCGACGGAAAATGAAAAGTTGTGATTTTCTAGGCCGATATGGTACGGCAGCAAAGTTCCTTGATTATTACGCAGGAATGAGAGTATAGTTCCTAACCATATCATCTTAGAAAATCGCAACTTTGTACACAATGTAACTACAGAAGAGTCAAGTTTTAAATATGAAAAATATTGAAACTCTTTGGTCATTTTTTGGGAGCGAGATGCTAACGGTCTAATCAGATTCAATGATCTATGCTAAGCTATGCTAAAAGTGCCACCGTCAGACCCGGAGTACAGTTAAACAGTAAAACTCAACTGTTTAACTCTAGGGGAGTTGGACAATGAGCCTATTTTCAAAAAAGTGGAGTGTTCCTTTAATGCCAAAAAGGTTCTATATAGGGAGAAATGTCTTGCATGATTGCATAATAGTTTTAATGTTTAATGGTTATTTAGTTTTTTTCTTGTGATGAAGTATGTTTACAAGGTGTTTAATTAATAAAATGTAGTTAAAATAAAAATAGAATTAAAATTAAATAAAACTAAATCCATAAAATGATCCCTAATGGGAACCACTTAAAGGATTAGTTCACTTGAAAATTACTCCATGATTTACTTATCCTATCCTAGGTGTATATGACTTTCTGATGAACACAATTGGAGTTATATTAATAAATATCCTGATGTTTCCAAGCTTTAAAATGGTAAGGAAATGGGCCCACGAAGCAAATCGATGGGTTTTTGTACATATCCATAAACCTTTACAAAGTAGAATATCTAGCCGACTTCATACGTCACGCCAGTTACACTTTTTCCGTAAGTTGAATACGGATATTTTACTTTATATTTTCAATATGGATATTTTTCTTACACAAACCCATCGCTTTGCTTCAGAAGGTCTTTATTACAGTTTTTCTCAGTCGATTTGGTACATTTCTTGAAACATCCTTAAAGGGATAGTTCACCCAAAAATTAAAATTTTGTCATCATTTACTCACCCTCAAGTTGTTCCAAACCTGTATGAGTTTATTTGTTCTGCTGAACACAAAATAATATATTGTAACAAAGCAGATAGAGCAACTATTGACTACCATAGTATTTTTTCCCCTACTATGGTAGTCAATGGTTGCTCTATCTGCTTGGTTACAAACATTCTTCAAAATATCTTCTTTTAAATGCATGTAGTTCATCTCTCAAAAGTATGTATGTCAACATATCAGTGCCATCAGAATGACAAGTCCTTGTGTCATTGTTCACAAACAAGATAGTCAAAATGCTTAGTCATGTTGTCAGTATAACAGGGTACTCAGTATTTTCAAATATAAACTTATGGCTATGGCTACATTTCAATATCATGAATTTAAACATTAGGGTACTAAGTGGGATATTGATTGCAAGAGACTGGACAGGATTCACAGTCAAAGTAGGCTATTTACTCTATAATGTAAAATATAAGTGGACTACTGTAATATAACATTACAGTATAGGGAACATTGTCTGATTGCATGCCTCTTTGTTCTACAAAAGTTTGAATGATTGAGGACACGGTTGTTCTCCCAACATTCGGCTGTAGGCTACCTTTTGTCCCGACTCAGCCATAAGGTCATGGTTAAGAAACCTTTAAAGGTTTGGATATATAAAGCAACTGACAGAACCCTTTATGGGTCTATGGAACGTTTTATTCTAAGATTGTAATTTTCTGTAAACATCTATCAACAGATTTTAAACTGTTTCTTATCAGTATTTGTCTACACACTGTAAAGATGTGAAGAGAGCCTCTGTTTTCCCACCACAAGATGGCAGGTTAGTTTTATCTCATGTTTTTATACACGCAGAGTAGAGCAGCAAAAATATGTTTTATGATTGTGGATGCATAATTAATTTCTTGACCAGCATAAACTAATTTGTTGAAAAGCAAATTCTAGTGATGTTAAAACATGAACCGGAGCGTGCCGTGGACACAGCAGGCAGTGAAACCGAGAGGCTCGATTCTTGTTTTTCATCACATTCATGCAGTTTTAAATGAGTTTGCCAGCGCTTCATAAAAGCAAGCTATGCCGCATCTTCTTTCTCCAACACTCACGTTTTACATTTCTGCAGATGTCTTCAATTATCACAGCATGCCATTCTAACCCTCTGTGACAGATCCTCCACTCCAGTGAACCCCCCGCTAGGACGCGGAATTAGACAAAAGTCATGTCAATCCCCCGAGATGGCTTTTATGGAAGAAAGCACAAATACATATTTACAGTAGATCAATCTGCGGGACAGATTCATATGTTCGAAATAAAAGTTCGACGTGATTACAAAGAGTAGGCATATTGTTTAATAATGTGACAGATGTGTAGCCTACTCTTCCTCCTGATCAAAAATGATAAACAGTTGCTGATTCCTGCCATGATGAGCATATTTATGGATTATTGCATTATTCATAGTTACTATCTCACTGGTCATATTGATGTGTTGCTAAAAGGCTTACTGCCATTTCTTTGATGTGCTAAAGGGAACTGCTGTCTTTATTCATCTGGCCCAGCTCCAGAATGGATGTTCTTAATAAAATGTCGATTTACTTGACAGTCAACAACACACCTCATATTCCTATAACTTTTATGTTTCAATTGATTTTTATTAAAACATTATTTAAAAACACATGAAAATGTAATTTGTACATTACAGTTTTTCTCAGTCGCTTTGGTAGCTACATGCATGTCTCAGATCAGAATTGAAATTCTCAAAACTAGCGCACATCAAAAAAGCAGTTTCTCATTTCTCATTGAACAAGTTGCAAATGCTTTGGTACACCCATGCAAATGATTATGTACAATTCTCTGCTGTTTCCAACATTATCAATTGCTTATGGCATGTTGATCAAAATGTATTATAATGAGTCTTTACATGCAAAAGGGTTGAACAATTTGTCATAATATGTCAAGTAGATTTCCATTAGACATTCACATTTCTACTTTTTTTTTTCTTTGTGCTATGCAGTGCTGTCTTTTCCTTTCTGTATCGCAATTTCAACAAATTACAGTACAAACAGTAAAAGTGTAAATGTTAATCTTGTCCAGTCTCTTGCAATCAAACTCCTATACAATTTACAATAATTGTCATCAAAACTTTAGCCATAGTTTACATTAGAACATCCCTCCAGAGTACACTATTATTGACAACATGATAAAGCAATTTGACTGTCTTATTCCCTTCGTTTCCCTTCATTACTGAAATTCAAAATTCTCAGCATTTCATCAATTCAGGACACATTTACACACACGCACGCACGCACGCACACACACACACACACACATGTGAGCGCGCGCACACACACACACACACACACAAAGTCTAATAGAAATGTATAGAAAATACACAATGCATTATGACATCTAGTTCAACCATTTTGCATTTAATGACTTGTGCAAGGAACTAATGCCTATATGTTTTGAGGGGGAAGACTATTCAATGAGAACTAGTAGGCCTATAACACATTTTGATATGCATGACATAAGCAATTGACAATGTAGGAAACAGCAGAGAGTTGCACATAATCGATTGCATGACTGTACCTAAGCATTTGCAATTTGTTCAAAACAATGAGAAATTGCTTTTATGATGTGCACAAGTGACTGCACAGTGACTTGATGATGTGGAGGTTGAACAAGTATTTTTGAGAATTTTAGTTGTGGTCTGAGAAATGTAACAAAGTGACTGAGAAAAACTGTAAAAATAAAATAAACCAATTCATTATTTATTTTGTGAAATAGACAGATAGATAGACAGACAGACAGACAGACAGATAGACAGATAGATAGATAGATAGATAGATAGATAGATAGATAGATAGATAGATAGATAGACAGACAGACAGACAGACAGACAGACAGACAGACAGACAGATAGATAGATAGATAGATAGACAGACAGACAGACAGACAGACAGACAGACAGACAGATAGTTGATAGTTGCTAGCTGTCATCCGATTAATGTACTGAAAGGAAACAAACATCTGTACATGACAAGTGAGCACATTGTTATAAACCTCAAATAAATCAGATTTAATATCCACTTACAAGATGGAAGGAACACTGCGCTTTTTTAGCATTTAGAAGTGAATAACTGCTCTATATACAGGTCGCTGCCAGTTCAAATCCCTCTAGTCACAGTTTCTCTGACAGCTGATGTTTTGCCTTCAAGCAAAGTGTTTAACCTGTTTTTACTCCATAGTGGCTGCCACAGAATTTGACTTTTATTTGTTTCTTGTGGCAAATTGGACTAGACATATGCAAAGCAAAGCACTCATACGTACCTGTGCAAGCTGGATACAGCCAGATACAGACATATTTGACGAGATGGGAAAGACAAATAAAGGGGGAAAATAATCTTTCGGCCGGTGTGAAAACAGTTCACAGGGGAAACGTCTCTTGACATAATAAAAAAAAAAAAGAAGAAGGAAGAATTGGTTAAGAGCACACAACTGAAATGAACATTCCCATGGGTAAATTATCCTGCACACAATCAGAACACTTGACAGGCATGATGATTCATGTGTGCTGAGAAAATAGCTCTTACTGTCATGTGACGATTATTGATACATTATTTAGATTTTCTGCATACATTGTTTAGTTTTTTTTTTTTTTCTTGTGAAGAAAAAAATGGAAGAAATCTCTTAATATTTTTAAGTACCATTATTAAAAGGTTTACAGATACTACTAATTACATAGCTACTAATTGTACATAACATATTTGTCAGTGAGATGCAACCTAAATCAAACTAAGGTCAAAATGTAAATGTTCAATCATTACTATAGGCTACTAATGATGACTTTGGGGAAATCATATAAATTGTCATATAAATGCTCTGGAATCAATGCAATATTGGAATACACTATCAGTCAATGAGCGTCAAGTTGTACTATAAACTTAAAATAGCCTAGGCTACACACTTTTTAACCTCAGAACTTGCCCACACATTACACGTTGACATGATTCTTGGGTGTTAAAATCATTTGGCTCTCTGGAATACTTCTGTCACTCAAAAAAATTATTCTAGCTGTTTGCTCAGTTTATTTAAAGGGATAGTTCACCCTGAAATTTTAAAAATAGTCCTGCACGCGTTCCTTCCTATAATGGTAGGGAATAGCGACCAGGCTAAAACATTACAAAAAATATACAAAAGTATCACGCAATGACAGTGAGACGTGCGCCATATATGGAAAGTGTTCAGGAGGAATACTATAAGGTTTTGCGAAAAAGAAACCGTATTATTCAGTCAAAATACTGAGCTCGGCCGTTACTCTGTGCGCGTTCCTGTGATGAGTGCGAGCTGAAATAAGCTAAAACAACACAAATCTTTAGTTTTTTACTTAATTGCAATTGTATAACGTTAAATGAAATGAAATTTAACCTAAACCATTTGTGTTGGCACTACATGAATCATTTCTGTTGCACTGACTGAAACTGGGCAGTAGATTTCTAGTTCACAGCGAAATAAAGTTGATGTTGTATTTGACAGTTCTATTTATATATTTAAAATATGCTGTGTCGATTTTTGAGGTTACCATTATGGTGAAGTGTAGACCATGTGGTTAGGCTGTAGGTGGATACGTGACTTAAGTGTATGCTGTTCTCAAGGAGCTGTAACTGTGCTAATGCTAGTGATAAGAAGTTTGTTACTTGATCATTACTTGCATGCTACAAATGTTACACTTAGAATGTGAACAAGTGTTGTGTGGACTATTCGTTTTTTTTGGAAATAAATAAAATAATTGTGTTTGACAATTCCCATAGTCTACATATGGTCATTGGTCATCAGCTCTACCCTCTTTATCCTACTTTATATAGTAGGAATTACAAGATTGTTTTAGTAGTCTTGACTAAATTAATTTAAGTTCATACAACAAGATTACAACAAATCACTTCAAACCAATTAGATTTTGTGGAAAATGTTTTCCTTAATTTAATTAAGTTCGTTCAACAGCTTTTTTTTTGATTGCATAAGGTTAAAGGAAAAACAAGAAGATAATGATCAAGTTTCAAAAGTCTTTAATAATCCACTTAAAAGGCAATCCAAACAGGCAGGCAAACAAAACACAACCTCTAACATAGACATGACCAGACAACTGGGTACTAAAAATATTGCAATTTAAATACAAAGCAAATGAGGGTAATGAGAATTAACACCTGTGCAGATTAAATTAATCTCCATGACAACTAAAGAGTCTCGGGAAGCTGAAAAAAGGTACACGTGACTGAACACAACAAAACTAAAAGTCCATAAAAACAAAAACTAACTGAAAATAACACCCCCGCGGGAAGGCACAACCTTGCGTCATAACAGAAGAGAATAGGAAGGGACGGTGGGGGCTTTGGAGGTGGACGAGGAGGTGGCGTATGAATGGTGACAGGAGACAGCAAAGGGATGTGGTTGACAGCGTCTGAGAAATGGTGACATCCAGATGACGACGAAACCAAACCATAGTGGTGATGATGGAAGATGCCCAAAGACCCAGAGCCTGGCAGTGACAATAGCCCACGGCAGAGTCAAGGGAGTAGCCAAGGGTTTGATTGGACTTTCGACATCTGGAGGACAATTGACGGAGGCAAAGCCAAAGCAGAAGCAGATGGATCCAAGGGCACAGATGGAGAGCCGATGGTACAGAGCGACATTGTTGGCACTGAAGACAGAGGGGATGCCTTGGCGGCGAGTGTCTGAGGCAGAGCCGGTGTAACTGAGGACCAAGGCATACTCGCTGCAGCCGTAGGGGTAGAGAGACAGAGCACAATGGACGGCTCACAAGTCCGTGGCGGAAGAAGAGTGATGACTGACCAAGGGAGAGCCGGTGGGACAAGGGAACCTGGTGAAGCCACAAGGTTGAGGATCTCTGGTGGAGCTAAAGATGGGAGGAGCCGATAGGTTGACGGGCAGAGGTGGAGCGAAGGGATCAGAGGCTGGAGGTGGAGCCGCAGGATCCTCTCGCTCACGCGAGGCTGGTGGTTTCACGACCTGAGGCTTCACGTCACAGCAAGGCGTATCCAGAGAGGTCGAAGGGCTGCCAGCAGAGACGGGGCTGGAGGACTGGCTGAGCTTTGCGGGTGCGAGAGGGAAACTTGACAGGATCAATGGCAATGGTGGTAATTCAGAGTCCATGTAGGTCGACAAAACAGTTTCGATGCTATCTTGAAACAGCAACAATACAGAACCAACAGATAAATCACAGTTCATACTGGCCTTACTGCTCACTGCTCACTTTAAATCAGAGTCCATATGAATGTCAATGCTGTCTTTAGACAGCGATAGTGTAGAACACAATACTGGGTGGGAGGCAATGTCTCTGAATTGAGCTCAATCAGCCAGTCCTCAGTGTCCACTTCCACCAGTATTCTTTCAGCCGCTGGTGTCGCGGGCTCACACCCCTGGTCAGACTCACTCTGGGGCTGCTGTCCCAGGGCGATGATCAACACTGTCCTCCTTTCCTCTGGCTCTGGGTCACTCATAACGGGGTGTAGCTCTCCATCTGTGGGGGGCACACGCAAAATTTCCACGGTCGAAGTTGGTGGGCTGGGCTCTGGATCTGGCTGTGTTCTGGATTAAGGGGAGACGCTCTCCAGTCAAGTCCTATGGTGTCTGGTAGGTCTACTGGGTGGTAGTAATTTGCCCAGATCCAGAACAATGACTTCAGGGTTTCATCATCAAAGAGGCAGGTGATGGCGAGATGACAGAAACTCTCCGCATAGTCCAAAAAAGTTGTGGCTCATTTGAGCCACCGCAGCAAACTGAGCAGCGTAATCCATCAGCGTAGGTCCAGTCATCTGTCAACTCCTGCCATCTTTTTTTTTCATATATTTTACCTTTATTCTACACTGCTCTGTCCCTCTTTGTAAAAACGGTCTGATGGTTTCCGGGTTGTATGAAGCCAGTCCCTCAAAAATACGCAATGGGCTCAGATTGGTTAGCTGGCCCAGTGTGTTGTGATTTGCTAACCGCCTAGTGCACGTTTGTCGGAAACGTCACGCCCCTTACCTTTACCGGTAGCCTGTGCTTTGGGTAGTACAATGGCGTCAATAAAACCATATCAATTTGAGCCCGAATCAGACCCAGACAATTTAAGTGAAGATGATCGAGCAGAACCTGTTCAGTCCTCAAGAGTAAAGACTGCGGATCTATAGTGATCGCTACTTAATGGCACTGTTACTTTTGTATTTTTAGAACGATTTGCCAAATATCTGTCGCAAGAACGAACACTAAACATTGGCTTTACTATAGTATCCAAATCAAACACAGAACCATGTTTAGCATGCTTGTAGATAAACAATACATAAAAGCTCTAATCAAAGAATAATTTACACTAATGCCAAGTTCGCTGTTGAGATTTTAAAAAGTTTGTAACGTTAGGTGTTTGTCAGATAACGTTAAGTATGAATGAGCATTTAACAAACTGGTTTGCAGAGCCAAATGAGCATTGTAATCTGTTTACTTCCTTGCTACAACGTACAATTAACAATACAAACTATTACAGGAAAACACATCAACGAAAAATAAATCATACTTACATGTTGTGGCCCGTAAACAGCTTCTGTTTTTAAATCCATCTTTCAGGACAAGCCGTTGTAAGAATCCTGCATTGAACTCGTGAAGATTCTGGAAGCTTCCCTCCATGAAATGTGCAGCGGGAGCCACGCGTGCCCATCTCACACTGGCAGTGTTTGTCTCACGCAGCTGAACCGCGGCTCGTGTATTGCAAATACAGACGAATATTGTCCATTATGTCACATTTTCCGGTCTTCTCCTCCGACCCCTGTCTGTCTCGTGCTTTGATTTATGATGGGCAGCATATATCTGCTGCAAATGCGACCGTGTTCCCCTCTGTCTCATACACGCATGCATATAACGTTGTATGTTAAACGCACTGCAACGCACCCCCGTCCCTAGGAAGGCTGAACAAAGTGGACCTGCAATCCGGATGAAAATAACAGTTTCGTTGGCATTGGCAACAACACTCCAGCCTACTAACTAGCCTACCACAACAACTATTCCCCGCGGCGATACAAAATGGCCTCGCCCCCCCTTATTTCATATTCTCGGAGGAGGGGTTTATGTAAATATTGGGGCTGGTGATGTCAGAGACCCTGGAGGAATGTGTAGTAGTCCCTAGCGGCCGTTTGCTGTAGTCCTTAGAAATTGATTTCTTTAAAGGTCCTGTTCTTCGTGATCCCATTTTTCAAACTTTAGTTAGTGTGTAATCAGGGCTTAATTTGAGCCGGAACACGCCGGAACATGTTTCGGCACCTCCGATGTTGGATCCGGAACCTTTTTTATTGAATCAGGCACCTCAAATGTTACTATTCAAATTAATCGTCTAAAAAAAAAAAAATCTATTTGTGTAGTGTTCAATGTTATTGGTCGTGTTCGTATTTATTCCCTATGAAAGTTCCATAAAAAATTGTGTTCAACTTTCGATGCGTTTTGAGGTGAATGTTTAATTTAGAGTAAAGCCCCGTCCACACCGCCAGCGATTTTGTAGCTGTTTATCTGGATGGAGTGTTTTTCTTCTTTTTTTTTCTTGGTTAATTTAATATTCCGAAAAATAACTGCTTGTGAAAACAATTCATGCAGTGTATTTTTGTACATTTCGCACCCGTGCAGTGCATGTTCTGAAATAAAAATAAAAATTGCCTTGAATAGGCTACACGCGGCCTTGTTTGTTTTGCGGTCTATTGACGCAATGCTCTGCTGATGCGAGCCGCGAGAAAGCCCTGGTCTGTTGTAGAAAGGATACCATCCAATGCAACAAATATATTTAATGACTAATGTATGCATAGGCCTATGCTGAGTTTAATTTATTTATGATTAGATGCGCTGCAGTTCACGCGCAATGCAAGTGAACGCGGCGCACCGGTGCCTCCATTTCACGGTTATTATATTCTGTTATATTTGCTTTTTATTTATTAAATACAAGCAATTAGTTAATGCAACATTTACTAAAATTAATATACAATTTATACAAAACGAAATTCGTTTCAAAGAAAGGCTTTTTCTACAAAGCAAAACTTAATGAAAGTGGTAAAAAATAACGTCACCCGAATATATATATATATATTTAAAATATAGGCCTATATTTTATTTATATATGATGATCGTTATCGGTAGTGATATTGTTTATTATTGCAAATGTTTTTAATTTGTTTAATAAATCTAATAATTCTGACTGGGCACATCACTATAGTCATAACTTTTATTTCTATCTCAAATGATTTTTAATAACTTGGCTAGAAAAAAAAATGATAGGGGGTACGTTATTGAAAAAAGATTGAGAAGCACTGCTATAGGCAGTGTAAAAAATGTTTTGTTCCGTTACCTCCCACCTGCGTTTTGAGTCGCCGGATCCACCACCCCTCTGCGCTCCGGGACCTCCCACTTTACAAATTAAGCACTGTGTGTAATGTTGCTGTTAGAGCATAAATAATACCTGTAAAATTATAAAGCTCAAAGTTCAATGCCAAGCGAGTTATTTTATTTAACAGAAGTTCCCTTTCAAAGCCTACAGCGAACGGTTGATTAGGACTACATCCCTCTACTTCCTTCTTTAATAACATCACTTGAACACTGAGCGCATGCATCTCTGGTAAGAGGCGTGACCTTCCCGGGCAACGTGCGCTAAGCTGCTGTCGAATCACAACCTATGATCACAACACAGGAACCGCTGGCACAATCAGAACTTATTACGTTTTCTGAAGGAGGGACTTCATAGAACAAGGAAGTCATCAGTCCGTTTTTAGGACAGTGAAAACAGCGGTATACAGATATGTAAATTGTTTGAAAAATACTGTTTTTTTTACACGCGAAACATGAACACATGTTATATTGCACACTGTAAACACAATCAAAGCTTCAAAAAAACAGGAAAAATGGGACCTTTAAAAGCAAATATCTCCCTTTGCTTTAAACTTTGAACGTTGTCACTTTGCAGATGTTGTTTATGCTCAAACAGCAACATTACACACTAGCTAAAGTTAGAAAAGTGAAATCGTGGTTTACCACCCCTTTAAGCAATATTGATAAGATCCACCTTAAAGGTAGCCTGGAAGTCATAACTAACATTTGTTTTATGTTTTAATTGAATATAGCTACGTTGTGTTAACACTAATATTTAACAAATCAATGTTCCATGTCCACGTTAATATTTCTTTGGTGATTAACCATATTTTAGGTGCATTACTGTAAAGCATTTTTATGTTTTCACAAACTGAGGCATGAGAAAAGATGTCTGTGGTAATCAACAGCATGTCACAGATGCTGTCGACAGAAATTGACTTGTAGGACTCTTGGATTCCAGCTTGAACTTTATTATATACCATATGAGGTGTTGCAGGCTACAAAGTCTGCTGATATCATTTATCTCTCTGCTGCTGTATCTTCACCTGCACATTTGTTTGCGCTTGGGGAAAACAGAGTTTGGTGATTCAGAGCGTGTGACGGAACATACACCTCTCTCTAGGCCATTTCTTGCTTGGTTATTTACGCATAGAGGATAATGGATTAAAGGAGCCCGGGCATGTGGCATCAGCAGTATGGCACATTGTGGGGGGGCACAATGAGCCATAGCACATTGCTTACGAACAGGAAACTTTGTGAGATATACAGTTGTAAGAAACTCAGAGCAGTCTGTCGTGATCATCAAAATCCCCTTAAAGCCATCATAAAAACAGCTTAGTCCCTCAACAGTGGCAACTATCATTTAGAGTTATGAGCATCAATATGTAGGCCTAGTGATTTTCCACAGGGCCAGGCCTGCAACAGCTGTTTAAGTGGGTGGTTTTATATAGAGCAGAAATAACCACTTGATTTGTTGTTATGTGTCACCTGTGTGACATGTTGTTTTGCAATAAACTGAAGTAATGGAGCATTTTCAACTTATCTAACACTCCAACAATACTAATAAGACTAATGCTTCCAAAGCAAGTCAAGTCCAAGCTTTATTGTCATATGTGCAAAAGCACAATTTCACACGTTTTCTTTCAGAGCAAACCCATTTGTGCCCAAATATTTCTGAATGGTTTCATGCATATAGTCATGTTAATAGTGTCCTATGTGAACATGTTCTGCATTTATTTTCCCCAGGTTTTAGTTTTTTTTTCTTGAAAATCGTATTTGAATGTGCGGCAACTATAGTTTTGGCATAGCTATAACATTTGGCATCTAACTCAAAATAACTGCTTTCAACAGATCAATCTTTATTCACAAAAAAATGTATTATGTATAAAAGTCGAAGAACATTCGATGCAAACTCAAAAAAGCTGCATCTATCTTATAATCTGTTGAATATGAAAATACAGCAAACAACAAATATCTTAACACAGCAACAAAAGTCTTAACGTGGTGGAACATAGTGCAGAACAAAGTGCAGCCATTAAGTTGTCCTAACAGGGCATTGTGTATCAAAAAGTTAAATGAAAATAAATTAATATAATGACGAAAAAATTCACTTTTCTAACTTTAGCTAGTGTGTAATGTTGCTGTTTGAGCATAAACAACATCTGCAAAGTTACAGCGTTCAAAGTTTAAAGCAAAGGGAGATATTTTCTTTTAAAGAAATCAATTTCTAAGGACTACAGCAAACGGCCGGTAGGGACTACTAGACATTCCTCCAGGGTCTCTGACATCACCAGCCCCAATATTTACATAAACCCCTCCTCCGTGAATATTAAATAAGGGGGAGTGAGGCCATTTTGTATCGCTGCGGGGAAGCGTTGTTGTGGTGTAGGTAGTAGGCTGGAGTGTTGTTGCCGCAATGCCGACGAAACGCTGTTATTTTCATCCGGATTGCAGGTCCACTTTGTTCAGCCTTCCTAGGGACGGGGGTGCGTTGCAGTGCGTTTAACATACAACATGTTATATTAAATACTGGATGACGTGTAATTTTCTGCTATTAAATTCAGATAAAACGGAGGTATTACTTATTGGTCCAAAAAACTGCCCACAAAACCTCGCACAATACAACTTTACCTTGGAAGGATGTCCTGTCACTTTATCCACTACAGTAAAAGACCTGGGTGTTATACTAGACCGCAACCTGACATTCGAAAATCATATTTCATATGTTACAAGAACGGCATTTTTCCACCTTAGAAACATTGCTAAGCTACGTAACATGCTATCTATTCCTGATGCAGAAAAGTTAGTTCATGCATTCATGACCTCGAGATTAGATTACTGTAATGCTTTATTAGCTGGTTGTCCTGCATCCTCAATAAACAAACTACAGTTAGTCCAAAACGCAGCTGCTAGAGTTCTTACTAGGTCAAGAAAATATGATCATATAACACCAATTTTATCATCGCTACACTGGTTACCTATTAAGTTCCGTATCAATTACAAAGTATTGCTACTGACCTATAAAGCCCTAAATGGTTTAGCTCCAGTGTATCTAACGGATCTTCTATCGCCCTACAACCCATCGCGCTCTTTAAGGTCACTAAACTCTAGGCTTCTGGTCATTCCTAGGATATCCAAGTCCACTAAAGGAGGGAGGGCTTTTTCACATTTGGCTCCTAAACTCTGGAATAGTCTTCCTGATATTGTCCGAGGTTCAGACTCGCTGTCCCAGTTTAAAACTAGATTAAAGACACATCTCTTTAGCCAAGCATTCACATTATAATTACCTTTTATACTACAGTTAAATCGGAACAACAGCATTAATATAATATTCTGAACAGCAGCTACGCTAATTATTTCCCATCTGCTTTTCTGTTGTTATCTCGGGACACTAGTCCCGAGGTAAATAGTTCGTCAGCTCCGGTTGGTATCCAGCCTCTCATGAAGACTTCGGATGCCCCAACACCTGTGATGAGACGACTCCACGCCTGTGAAGAGACGACTCAACGCCAGCGTTGTTATGGCCTAAATTAATACACGACTGATTATCTTTTTCGAACATTGTTCTTTAACATTGTGTTTTTAACATTTTTTATACTGTTCATCTATGAAATGCACTTTCTGTAAAGCTGCTTTGAAACAATGTGTATTGTGAAAAGCGCTATACAAATAAATTTGAATTGAATTGAATTGAATTGAATATGCATGTGTGTATGAGACAGAGGGGAACAGGTCGCATTTGCAGCAGATATATGCTGCCCATCATAAATCA
This sequence comes from Romanogobio albipinnatus, assembly GCA_023566225.1. Taxonomy (NCBI): domain Eukaryota; kingdom Metazoa; phylum Chordata; class Actinopteri; order Cypriniformes; family Gobionidae; genus Romanogobio; species Romanogobio albipinnatus. The sequence continues at coordinate 20,013,589 of CM042244.1, read as the reverse complement.
AAGCACGAGACAGACAGGGGTCGGAGGAGAAGACCGGAAAATGTGACATAATGGACAATATTCGTCTGTATTTGCAATACACAAGCCGCGGCTCAGCTGCGCGAGACAAACACTGCCAGTGTGAATGCACAACGGGCGCGCGCGGCTCCCGCTGCACATTTCACAGAGGAAAGCTTCCACAATCTTCGCGAGTTCAATGAAGGATTCGCACAACTGCTTGTCCTGAAAGATGGATTTAAAAACAGAAGCTGTTTACGGGCCACAACCTGTAAGTATGATTTATTTTTTGTCAATGTGTTTTCCTGTAATAGTTTGTATTGTTAATTGTACGTTGTAGCAAGGAAGTACACAGATGACAACGCTGTTTGGCTCTGCAAACCAGTTTGTTAAATGCTCATTCATACTTAACGTTATCCGACAAACACCTAATGTTACAAACTTTTAAAATCTCAACAGTGAACTTGGCATTAGTGTAAATTATTCTTTGATTAGAGCTTTGTATTGTTTATCTACAGGCATGCTAAACATGGTTCGGTGTTTGATTTGGCTACTAGTAAAGCCAATGTTTATGTTCGTTTTGGGTTAATAGTTCTTGCGACAGATATTTGGCTATAATCGTTCTAAAATTGCAAAAGTAACAGTGCCATTCAGTAGCGATCACTATAGATCTGCAGTCTTTACTCTTGAGGACTGAACAGGTTGAACAGGTTCTGCTCGATCATCTTCCCTAAAATTGTCTGGGTCTGATTCGAGCTCAAATTGGTATGGTTTTATTGACGCCATTTTTTCTAATACTACCCAAAGCACAGTCTACCGGTAAAGGTAAGGGGCGTGACGTTTCCGACAAACGTGCACTAGGCGGTTAGCGAATCACAACACACTGGGCAAGCTAACCAATCTTTTGAACTGTATCTAGAATTTAAGAAAGAGATGAAAAAGTATACTGGTCTTAAACACTGGGGTAAAAACAGCATTTGGAGTTGATGAGCTAATGGGATGAGTATGCCTTTATCTTGATTGAAACAAGGATAAGCAAAGAGCCGGATTTGCTTCCGTAGGGCAACACTATTTTGCCCTCTTTTTTTACAGCCTGCTGCTATTAAGGGTAAACAGTTTGCGAGTTTGAAGAAATTATTGCCTGCAAATTGGGGGCAATAAAAGACAGACTCTTTAAGTTAACAACTATGGGTAATTATCCTCAAATGACTAAGGTGGTCAATTAAAATGTCTGTTTTGTCACCTTTGTTGAGGTTTCCACCTGGTCTATTACTTATAGATTACAGTGGTTCTAATTAAAAGAGTGGACATGTGTATATGAATCACCACAGGTCCATAGAATTTAATTAAGTTTGTCTTATTTATCAGCTACAGTGCTGTCACTCAGGTGTATTTAATAAATGTGGCAGGATAATTGCAGGTCTGTGCTCTGGCTCAAAATAAGCCACTCATATAGTCTCAAATATAATCACTCTTAAGCCTCTGCAATTAATTCTCAAAGTTATCTGACTAAGATTAGAGCTGACACCTTCCTGCAATATTCCATGATAGTTGAACTTCCTCTACTGTTATTTCTTTTACATATTTATCTTGTCTTTCCAGACATTGTTTTACTTCAAGAAACATCTAAAAAAGTGTTGTAAAACTCTATTGATGGAGTAGTTTGAAGTAGTTGAAGGTTCAATGACTCTTCATGTCCCATTAAGGAAGTATCAGAGTTTTCAAAACAAATTATAGGAGCTCAACAATGTGCTTATGGCCTCTCACCTCCATTCCCTTCAGCAAGAAGAGACTTAAGAGCAGCTCCATTGAGGAGCCCCTCCATGCTGACTCTTGATTCTCTATGAGAACTTTGAAGGAATTGCATTAATTTCTCGCCATACCCTTGGTGTAATTTGCTGGTTGATAATATTCATAAAGCACGTCAGTTAGGCAGATGGAAAAAGGAAGTTAATTTGACTACCTTTGGTGAGAGTCATTAAATGCGAGTTATTTTTTTTACCCCAGTTCATTTGTAATGAAGTGTAACTTCGAAGATTTTTAACCTGCTTTGTATTGTTACAATGTTGGTAATGCACGTAAATTAATGTTTACTCTTTTTCTGTATTACCTGGGCCAAGAAATGTTTACGTCATCCAGCAGACTTTTGATAGCTCTAGGGATTTAGTGAAACTACAGATTATACTTCCTCATCACACCTAAGTGTTGTCAGCATAACAGTGAAAAGATACTCCATGCCTTTAAAAAATAGAACAGAAAGTGAAAACAGAATTGGACCAAGAATAGAACCTTGTGGAACACCATGAATCAATGAAGCAAAAAGTCCTATAAAAAGTGAAAACATTTAAACGTTCAAGTGCCATACCCAGAATAGCCTCAGCCCCAGCCCCACGGAAAAAAATATCAATTAAAACTTTAAGCAGGGCTGTTTCTGTCATGTGATTTGCTTTGAAACCAGGTTGAAATTTGTCAAAAATTTAATTTCGATCTAGAAAAGCCTGCACTTGGTTTAAACAAGTTTAACCGTAATTTTGAAGTAGGACAATAATTTGATAAAACACTCGGATCCAAATTAGTTATTTTCAAGAGGGGCTGTACAATTGCATGTTTAAAACTTGTTGGAACTACTGATGTAAAATTTGTATTAACTAACGTCAGTAAACCAGACCAATAATATTGAAAGCCTGTTTGATGATTTTGCTTGGAATAATATCACCACAGCAATTTGTAGGTTTCGGCTGACCAATTATCTCTGCTAAAAACTGAAGTGAAATAGGAGTGAACGATTTAATACCACAGAAGTTAAACGAGCAACTGAAGGGTCAAATGAACCGAGCACAATCAGCACCCTGATATGTGATATCATTGGACATTTTATTGTACTTTGTCTACTCTTTAAACAGCATTATGGTAAAAATGGCCACTTTGGTAACAGCTTTCTTACCTGTACTCGACAGCGGGTTTCTTCTGGGATTGGGCACAACTGACTGAACGGCAGTTTCTTTCAGTTTTCTCTTCCATTTGGCCAGTGTTCGTAGTCATTGAAACGTTGACTACAAATTTGTCTGATTCTTTGCTGCCTTTAGCCACTGCCTACAAAAATAAATTAAAAAGCAAAAATAACTCACTCCTGCTAAACGGTAAGGCTACCCTTTGAATTCTTGCACCTGGGAACAATAAAAGTCAAGCACTATGACCAAAGCTGGGTGCACACTGTACGATTTTGGTCATCTGAAACAAATTTTGTGAATCCTAAAAGATTCCTGCTTTATCGCTATTTGCTAGTTTGACATATTCACCGCCAGTCGAATTAATGACCATTGCAAATCACATTTTACCAGTGTCAGAAGATTTGATGCACAGTCCTGCAGTGTGGCTTCCCCTTCGATAAACTTCAAATCAAAAACTGATAGGAGCAGAGAACCTGATGACAAATTAGTGCGACAACAAACCACCATTTGCTCCACACATCATCTTTTCTAAATTGTACGATTATAAAATGTGCACCCAGCTTAAAAGTTTGCTAAGAAGTATTGGTAACACTTTACAATAAGGTTCATTAGTTAACATTAGTTAACTACATTAGTTAACATGAACTAATAATGAACTGCATCTTTGTTAATGTTAATTTCAACATTTACTAATATTTTATTAAAATCTGGTAAACATTGTGAACTAACATGAACAAACCATGAACAGCTGGATTTTTTATTAACTAACGTTAACAAAGATGAACAAATACAGTAACAAATGTAGCCTACTGCTCATGGTTAGTTCATGTTAGTTCATACGTTAACTGATGAAACCGTATTGTAAAGGCTCTGGTCAAGCGTATCCATAGCAGACTGGTGGCAGTGGCCTCGGATGGCAACATGCCCAGTGCATTATGGGTGTTGTAGTTTTCCTACCTATTTGACAAAAGGGAAGACAACAGCCTTTGTTCTCTGTTTTCTCTAGTCAGACAGCACCGATGTTTTCGCCTTTCTATTGCGGCAGCAACGTTTTATTGAAAGCCCATTTTGCCAGAGGTGCAAGAGTACTCCTTTAAGTGTTCACCAATGTCAAAGAAACACTTTGCCCTTTCTGCTTTGACAGTCATACTTTTCTTTTGTGCATTTCCTGTTCGTGTGCCGCCTCTGTGGCCCGCCTGAAGACATTTTCAATCTATTATAATGTTTCTTCACGTGGCGGACTGCATGACTATCTTCCTCAGGCTTTAAGTAATTATCCCAACCATCTGCCTGCATCTCTGCCACAGATAGGGGGGACCTTGACACCCCTGTGTTCTGCCTTAGAGAACGCTTTTGAGCCCCGGGGACACAATACTTTGCATGCCGCTTTGAAGACATCAGCGGAGCCACTAAGGTCATCAGCAAAAAAAGCATGATGCTGCATGACAGTGTTAAGAGGTGAGACGATGTTTTTCAAGAAGGCGTGGGAAGCTTTGCTGGCTAATTAATTACACTGCAGTGTTAATTAATATTTTTTCTGTATTTGAACTTTATAAACTGAGAATATTTTCCATTATTTATGCAGATTTGTGCAAATTAGATGAGACAATACAGACCAGATATGGACCAGACCTGAAGAAGATTTTGTAGTATCTGCAGTGTGCCTGGTCTGATGAATCACATTTTCTTTTACATCATGTGGAAGGCCGGGTGTGTGTGCATGGCTTACCTGGGGAACACATGGCACCAGGATGCACTATGGTAAGAAGGCAAGCCGACAGAGGCAGTGTGATGCTTTGGGCAGTGTTCTACTGGGAAATCTTAGGTCATGCCATCCATGTGGTCGTACCTATAAGCATTGTTGCAGACCATGTACACCCTTTCATGATAACGGTATTCCCTGGTGGCTGTGGCCTCTTTCAGCAGGATAATGCGTCCTGTCACAAAGAAAAAATGGTTCAGGAATGGTTTGAGGAGCACAACAACGAGTTTGAGGTGTTGGCTTGGCCTTCAAATTTCCAAGATTTTAATCCAATCGAGCATCTGTGGGATGTGCTGAACAAACGAGTCCATGCCCACCTCGCAACTTACAGAACTTAAAGGATCTGCTGCTAACATTTTGGTGCCAGATACCACAGCACACCTTCAGGGGTCTAGTGGAGTCCATACCTCGACGGGTTAGGGCTGTTTTGGCAGCAAAAGTGTGACCAACACAATATTAGCAACACAATTGGTCATTATGTTATGCCTGAGCGGTGTATATTTTATCAAATATTTTCACAAAACATTTATTACTTGAAGTAAAATTAAATAACATTAACTGAAAATAAAATATTAAAACATTTCTCCTTTTCATGTAGTTTAAGTTAAACTAAAACTAAATAAACTAAAAACTAAAACTTATAAAAATGATAACACACAAGTAACATACTAAAACTTTAACTAAAATGAGTGAATAAAATCTAAATCTAAATATTAACAAAAACTATATTAGTCGCTATATCAAACTAAAATAACAATTGGTCTGAATGTTTTTTGTAAAGCCATCCACTTCTCATCGCCTCCTCTCTACACCTCGGCCCATTCCATAAATGGACGCTAAAACACAAACTTGAATGTATGACTAATTCATTTTTATTGTGTTATGTTACGCATTTAGCTATATGAGTGGTTTACATAATGTAGAAGGAAGCACCGGAGCATAGAAAAGCCTTTATGAGAGCAAGTGGGAGTACTACAATAGACATATGTTGTTCAGAAATGTTCCAGCGCTGTCCTGCATTGATAGATGGTGTATATGAACAGAATCCATTGTAATTAAAATACTGATTTCTTGTGGTTCACATTTGCTTCTGATATATAGTTACGCCATTTTTCCCTTGATTAATGATTATATCACATTAATGTGGTTCATTATTTAAACTTCTGAATAATTTCTCTCTGACAGATATTTCATGAAAGTATTACAATTTAATAAAACCACAATAATTATTCACATTATAATTATCAGCCAGGCATGAGGTTGAAAAGACTCCAAACAACATTGTGTTCTTGTATAGATATGAGTACCATGTATCCAACAGAAATGGTCTCTGAGCTGTGGGCTATTATGTGGTTCTCTATTGTGATTGAAGTGTTTGCACTCAATAAAGAGCTTTATAAATGTTTACCCCTCTAAGCAGAAAGAAAGAGTGCTGTTTCCTTGGAAAAACATGGTCTTCCAGAGAAAACACAGGTGTCAGTCTACCTTTCCTCAGGCCATGTCTACAACAGGAAACCAGTGAAGCACAGAAAACTGGGTGAGTGACTTCTGAGCCGAAACTGACTAGCAGTAGAAACTAAGCGATGATCAAAGACCCCCTTGTTCAGTATCTACGCAAGGCATCCTGGAGTAATTTAAAATTGCTAATGTGCAAAATGGCCTCATTGTGACAAGCCTAGCAAGTACAGGGATGGATTTTTAATTTGGCATCAATGCTAATGTGAAATCCATGTTTGTTTCAGCAGAGATAATGTTGAGCACCACAAAAGAAAAGGCACAAATATCTGATGCGTTCTTTGTTATACCTTGACGTTCAAAGTTTTATAGGGTAAAAAGTGTGGGCTTTTGTGCATGTACCTTTTTAACACATGTCGACTGATTCTTCCCTCTGACCTGAATAGCTGTAACTTTCACGTCTCCTGCATTGACACGCATGATGCGGAGAAGAGCAGAGAAGGTGAGTCATGTCTCATTATTCTCAAGAATGCAACTTCAAAGCTGCCATGGCGGACAATACATTAAAACCTCCATTCAACAGCCATTCAGCAGAGCCGGCTCACATCTCAAGTCGTTATTCATCAAGTGCAATCTAAAAATTGATAATAATCCTAAGTGTATATAATCAGAGGCAAGTAGAGAGGTTTTTCAAAATGTTCTGTCTGTTAGTCAGGAATATGCACAGAGTACCACTGCTAACCTGTCAACAAACACTTGGGTTCCTGTTTTAATTATGATACATTTCTAAGGGGATAATGTGATTTCATGTGATTAATTCACTGGCTTTTTTTTTTGTTTGTTTTATTCCATACAAGAGACTCTTAAGAATTCCCAGTTGCCCTGTATGCATTCTCATTTCACACTCAGGTCTTGGGTAATTCTTTGGGTAGGCTGTGGCATCCTAGAACTCTCTTTACAAATGTCAAATTTGCTGACTCTAAGGAATAATTAAGACATAAAAGACAATTCTGTCATTATTTATTCATTCCAAACCCATTTGACTTTGTTCTGTGGAATAATATTTCATAGTTACCATGGGCCCTATTTAATTTTGAGCGCATGGTCCGAATCTACTTTTGCTAGTTTAACGACCGAAAAATCAGTCCAAAAGGGTTGTACCTATAGTTTCTTAATGAGTCATGGGTGTCTTTTGAGTGTAACATGCAATAAACCTCTAGCCTAGAAATCTAGACGCACCCTAGCAGCAGCAAATTTGCAGCCAGGGTCATCTAGCAACTCTCCGTTGGCTTGCTAGCTGGAAAAACCAAACTCTAGTCAGGCCAATCGCATCATGTATAGAGTCAGTGGGCAGGCTTAACATAATGACGCCAGAGTTGCGGCGGTTCCACATGCTACTTGAAAACAAAGAATCTGGCGAACAGCGTTCTTTCGAAACGGCTTTGGCCGCGACTCTGGAAGACTTGGAGTTAATCTTTTCTTTGAGAAAAGAACAAGGAACGTGACTGGAGCCCTTCTTAAAAAAGGAAGATGTGTTCAGAGTTTTGCCAACCAGATACGGTGAAAGTTTAATCTATCAACTGGTTGGTTGTAGCGTTATCCTATTGCGTGCAGAGGGAATTTGAAAGACAACTGTTTATCCAGCCCCTCGGCTTGAGCCCTGCCAATGGTGTGTTCCCAGTCCCAACATCTTGATGTAGGTCGGGCTTGTCAGGCTAATAAACCTCTTCATCTCCTCTCATCTCCCATTCCCTTTAAAAGCCAGTTGCGCTTGCACCATGGTGGATTCGCTGCGCTAAAAATACAGCGCCGTTGACTTTAGACCAGGTTTTTGTTGGTCAAGGGCACGGTCTTTTTCAGCAAAACGCCTGAACAATGCACCTGAACACACCTTGTTTTGAGACCAGCATGGCCATGGGCTATTGCTATTTAAACAATGTGGTGCTGGATGTGAAAATGATAACTGCGTCTGGCTGAAACTAGCAAAGAACACCTGCATCACATTGCGCCGGGTGTATGATAGGGCCCCATGTTAAGGTCCTAAAATGACAAACACACACCAAAAAAATTATTTAAAAAATCACCAAAAACATCATAAAAGGATGAGGGAATGATCAGTGTAATTACTCCCAACATGTTGAGCTGTGGTCCTCTTGGGAAACTTGGGTTTAGATCCATCCCTGGTCATGTTCCCATTGCATTCCCTTTTTTTTCTGGGCAAAAAGTCCATACAAAATAGCATAACTGTTGTGTTATATTCCAGCAACATTAGCAAAATGCTGCTGTCAAAAATGTCCATACTGTCAATAGTAATGCACAAGATTTTTAAGAAATATGTCAATAACTGTGGAAATGTGTCATCATAGTCTGTGACTAGACTCCATACACAAATACAGAGTAACTAATGGGAAGCTTTTTTCAGACACAATATTGCCAGTTACATATCTGGTAATATGGCAATATTGTCTGGCAATATTATCTGGCAGTTATCTAATTTTTCTCCGCTAACAAAATGGTTCCAAACGAAGGCAAAGCCGCATAAACTGTTGCCTGTTGCTAAGCAACAACACACCATAGTGGTATTTAATTTCAGATTTTTGATCAAATCGGTTGAGTGAATGATTCAATGCATGGGCGTTGGAAGCAAAACAAATGTGGGTGTACTCTCTCAGAAAAATGTTACTGGAGTAGATGCCATTTAGATGAACTACAAATATACCTCCTTGCTTACTGTAACGTACTGCTCCAAGACTTATCAGGTTGAGGATCCAAACGCAGCTTTATTAAAGGGTAATCCACACTCGTAATCATCAAACAGGCAAGAGGTCATAACAGGTAATCAGTCCAATTAGGCAAACAAGACAGGAGAGACAGGCAAACGGGTAATCAACGGAACAGGCAAGAAATCCAAAACCAGAGACATGAAACCAGGGAAAACGCTCAGAAATGCAGTATACAACAAACAAGACTTCGCAATGAATGACAGAGTGAACATGGTTTATATAGGCTGGGGTAATGAGGTAATGAGACACAGGTGCAAACAATGAGTGATGATGAGTCCAGGCAAAGGATTATGGGTAATGTAGTTTGTGATGGAGTGACAGTCCAGGATGGAGTGCCCTCAGGTGGTAATCAGGGGCACTCTCACTGGTGATTGTGACACTTACTAAACGTCTGGTTGGGCCAGATAAAATTATGGAAATCACTGAATCATTTAGAGAGGCAATGGTGTAGGGGTAAGACACATGGCAGAAAGTTGACACAAATCAACCAAGGTTCAAACCAAACTCGCTCTACTCCCTTTTCCCATCACATATCATATCCGAAAGGCATTTATTTTCAATAAAAAGTAAGAAAATATTAGAAAAGTTGAAATAAAGCGTCTAACGTGTTTAATAATAAGTGTTTATCGGTTAGGGGTGGGTAAACAGACACGTGCTGAATTAGAGACGATAAAAGTGAGTGGGTCCAATATCATATCGATGTCAATATCGATGTCTTGTCCCACCCACAATGGTTCCTACGCCCATGATTCAATGACTTACTCATAAATACAGTCACTTGTTTCATTCCTGAATGAATCAGTGTTTTAAATAGACTTGTGAGATTTGGGAGTCCATCCCAGGTCATGTTCCCATCGTATTACCCTTTCCTTCTTCCCTCTGTTTCTATTACTGTCTACCAATAAAATGGAGCAAAAGGTCCATACAAAATAGCATACAACTCTTGCGCTAAATTCCAGTAAAATTAAATAATTCCATTGTCCACTGTCAGTAATATACAAAGCAGTATTTTGTTGGTCAACGTGGTGAATTTACCCGATGCGTTGGTAAATGTTTTGCCTTTGAGCAAAATATTGCGCAAATTCTTAACTCTTTTCCTGCCATTGACAGAATTTTCCGTCACGAGACAAGGCTGCGTCAGAAAAATGAGTGTTCTCTCCCAAAGTCGCTGCCCTATCAGGCAATGACTTTGTAGACAGTGTTTGCACACAAAGGTTCGTCACAAAACTGATTTCGGACAGACTTCTGAGGCAGCACAGTTGAATGATCTACAGCAGAATAGAAAGAGCTTTGGTGATAACTAAGCAAATATTAAATTACTACAATAGTAATTTAATAGTAAAGGCAAGAATTTCTGTAACTTTTTATCAATTAAATGCCATATTAGATGGCACAAAATGACAACCTTGTGAGTGCAAATGTTATGAGGAAATATAATTGCTTTTTGATTCAAAAGAAGTTGAAGCAATGAATTTGACTATAAAGTTTTGTCTCCTGTTGAAACTGATAGGCAATTTAAAGGCTGTCATTTGTCTATCCTTCATCATCTGAAGCTCTGCAATGGCACCTCTTTAGTCAGGGAGCCATGAACAGATTTTACAGCCCTTCTCATACATATTAATTTAGAAAGAGGAAGAAAAAAAACAGGAGAGAAAGGGTTTAGTCATCTAGCAAGCCTTGCAATTACACATTTTACATGAATAGAGCGATATTCAGAGCAATCATTCCTAATAGGCGAATATGCAAATGATTATATTTGACATTTTCCTTTTATCACACATTTCTCAAAGATTATGTTCATTCAAACACTTTTTTTAAGACAGTAAAATCATTATACTTTTGGTAAAAAATTAAAAAAATGTTTAACCTCATGTTAAGAACCAGTGGTCCGAAAATAATAATAATGATATTACATAAGCATTGTTAATGTCAGGTTCATGTAGACAGCAAATAATACACATTTAATTTGCCTTTACTTGAGTTCAAAAAGGTGTAATTAATAATAATTTGGTCGGTGAACCTTCCAAAATGTCAATGTTGATTAAGGTGTCTTGCAGGCATTTAAAGGTTTTATGATTTAATTCAATTTATATCTGAAAGTTCATGCATGTTTTGTTTTAGTATTACATAAATTTGAACATCCCTAGGTAAAAGTTTTATATCAGAATTAAGAACAAAGTTTGCTTAGGTATGCAAATTTTTTGTTGAACATAACATATTGTCATAACATATTGTCATATCAGTATTTTTCCTATGAGAAACGTAAGTCAACATTAAGCAGTATCATCTGAAAATAATATATGGTATGGCTTACAACAGTTCAGCTGACCCATTTCCAACGTTGGAAGTTGTCATCGTTGCAAACCTGTAAAGCAAATATAATTTTGCTCCAGTAGCATAAGAAAAAAATCAAGACATTTCCTTGACTTTAGAAAAGAAAGATGTCAAATTACCATCACTCCCTCAGCCTGTTGAATTATTATTATTATTTTATAATTTAATGCCAAAGTAATACAACACAAATTAAAGGTTTATAAATGTACGTGCAAATTCGTACGAATTAGCCACCTCGTAAAATACGTACAAATTGCCATGAGATTGGGTTGTGACTACTGAGTAACTTATTTTAGACACAATATTGCCATTACTTTATCTAATTTTGCTCCATTCATGAAAATAGTTCCACACAACCCAACAGAGTGTTATTTCCTTTTCTAATAAATCAGTGTTTTTGAACAAATCAGTTAAGTGAATGATTCAATAACTTGCTCATAATAAAGTCACTTGTTTTGTTCCTGAATGAATCAGTATTTTGAGTCGCATGAATCATAAGTTATCTTTCACCACCTACTATCAATTAAAAATCTCCACCACTCTGTCTGGAACAAACACAGACAAGAGGATCTGTGACAAAGTCCCAGTGCTGTGTGGACTAGATATCAGTATGCTTGGCTTGACCTCAACTAACTGTTTATTAGTTAATATATGGCTTTCATCATCTACTCAATTTAATGGGGTAAGTAGCCCCTGTATTTTTCAACATCCATGATACAGGGCAGAGATATATAGATGAAGTGAAAGAAATGATAAAGTGAAAAGTAGGGCAGCACTCATCCCTCTCCAATGTCAGCCATTTTAATAGGCCCTTCTAAGTGTGTCCCCTGTAATTTTGCAGCATTACACTAACACCGCATCAGCTTTCACTGGCTTTGATGAAAATGACAATAATTATAGCAATTGTGTTCTCTCCCAGGGTAAACAAGGCTGGTAATGTATTTTGTGACACCTAGGGTCTCTGCTGGAATAGTCACAGCATCGAGTCACACCATAGGCCACACCACCAGCGCTCAGGAGATCACATGAAAATTGGACGAGCGCTTTCATATTATCAGCCAGCGTTTCATCAAAGCCATGCTGTCAGTAAATGTTTTCACAGAAAGGGAGAAGGTCATGGAGGTGTGTTTAAGTTTGAGGCGAAGAAATTGTTGTCACTGAAGAAAATGGGAAAATGGAGTCACGTATCAGTATGTTATTTATGATATGGGTATTGAAAATAAGTCTAAGCCAAACAGATATGGCTTTCTCTTGACATCTAAGAAAGCAAGCCACGTGGTCAGTCTTTCTTGCATTTTATTTTTCTCTTTGTTTCTCCTTCATGTGAACAATACATATTATCCATGCTAATGGGGTTGTGACCTCCATAGGAGGCAGAACTCACCATGAAGAAGCCTCAATGTTCATTTTCAAAAGCTGTTTATCTTATGGATTCATCAGGCTCCACCGTCACTCCTTTACGACGATCTCACTCAAATGAATACCTGCTCAACATAAAACTTATCTCCTGCATAAAAGCACACACCTCACATTCAGTCAGTGTCTGGTCTCATTGTTGAACTACAGACTACGAACTTGATCAGCTTACCTCTAGTTTCTCCTGGTGTCACTCCTTAATGCTCCTAGTGATTCCTCCAGTGTTCTCCTCATTTATCCTCTCCCTGAGATCCTTCTACTGTTCCCATAAGTCAAGCCTGCAAGTTATATACTCACCTGGATACTCACTCCAACAGCAACGAGGTCTGTGCTTCACTCCGGTCCCAAATCCATCTTCACTATCTCCTTTTCTCCCTGGTAAAACAGCAAAGACTTTTTTTCTCTCATCCATTATACAAAACCCCACAATACCTCTGATTAACTTGCTTGCTGGTATTTACCAACATTTGTGCAATAAAGCTCTTCTAACCTCTGTCTCTGAGTCTGGTGTTGACTGAAAGCATATTGTCATTCATTGTTTAAAATATGAAGAGTAATAAAGGCCTTCTGAAGCAAAGTGCTATGTTTGTGTAAAAAAAAAAGAAATCCATATTTACAACTTTATAGACTAAAATAACTATATAAAACCATCTCTGCAACACTCCACCAATTAGGCCTGTATGGTAGAGTGGCCAGATAGAAGCCAGTCCTCAGTAAAAGGCCGCCTGGAGTGTGCCAAAAGGCACCTGAAGGACTCTCAGACCATGAGAAACAAAATTCTCAGGTCTGATGAAACAAAGATTGAACTCTTTGGCCTGAATGGCAATGGAGGAAACCAGGCACCGCTAATCACCTGGCCAATACCATCCCTACAGTAAAGCATCATGCTCTGGGGATGTTTTTCAGCAGCAGGACAGGATCGAGGGAAAGATGAATGCAGCAATGTACAGAGACATCCTTTATGAAAACCTGCTCCAGAGTGCTCTGAACCTCAGACTGGGGCGAAGGTTATACTTCAAACAGGACAACGACCCTAAGCACACAGCCAAGATAACAAAGGAATGTCTACGGGACAACTCTGTGAATGTCCTTGAGTGGCCCAGCCAGAGCCCAGACTTGAACCCGATTGAACATCTGAAGATCTGAAAATGGCTGCGCACCGATGCTCCCATCCAACCTGATGGAGCCTGAGAGGTCTTGCAAAGAAGAATTGGAGAAACTATTTATGTTTTTTTTATGTGTGTGCATGGCAGTCATCCGTGAGTTTGTTTGTTTTATTGATTAAAGTGTGTTGAACGTTCACCGGTTCCCGCCTCCTTCTTTCCATAACAACGAGCCCTTGGTGCCGAAGCCTGGGAAGAAGGGGGGATATGCTGTCGAAGAGCCCTCGCTGCTGAGGGGGATTGTGGTGCTGAGGAGGTCGGGCAGCGCGGAAGAATAAAGACCGCGAGTGGCTGCCCGAGGCGGTGGTGCTGGAGCGATGGAAGACACGGTGGGACGGAAAGCTCGCTGCCGTGCCCCTGGGTTGAGATGGGCCGGAGCCTGCTGCTGTCCACCATGATGGGGAGGAGCAGGGAGCGTGGGACTCGCTGCCGGCTGCCCTCAACCAGAGGAGCCACTGCCGGCCGCCAGGGGGCAGAGGAGGATCAAGCAGTCCACCGAGTGTCCAGTACCATCGCATGTCACCGCAAGGAAGAGCTTCTCGGCTGGCTGAGGACCGAGCGGCAGTATGTCCGGAAACAGGACCAACATTTAAAAAAAAGAAAAACTCTCGTCTCTCTCGTCTCTGTTGCTCCTCATGCTTCCGGCTCCTTTTCTCTCGCCTTGTCTGTCCTTACCCCCAGGTGCTGCGGCCGCCGTGATCGCCCCCCACCCCGGAGTAGAGCGCAGTCTCGGGAGTACCCCCCAGCCTGCAAGGGGCGATGGGGGTATGTTGCAAGCAGCGAGGCCGAGGGAACCTGAGCGGGACAAGGCGGTCGTGAGTGATAATAAGCGCCAGCTGCGTGCCACACCAGCCACACCAGGAGCTCGGACGCATAAAAGGAGGAGCGACGAGAGTGAAGGACGAGAAAGGACCAGGCTTGGAATTTACGTTGTGTTTTATTTACGTTTTGTTAAGTGTGCACATGGCAGTCGTCCATGAGGGGCTGCCGCTTTATTTTCAGTTTGTTCGTTTTATTGATTAAAGTGTGTTGAACATTCGACGATTCCCGCCTCTTTCCATAACGACGAACCCCGTTACAATGACTATCTATTGCTTGAAATGATATGAGCTGCAGCTACGCTAATTATTTTCCATTTGCTAAATAAATGCATGATGTAATGCATACATGAACTACATGATTTGTATTATCTTAGAACTGTACATTTCTGACATATAGACATTACTTGGACACACTCAAATTTGATAACAGATTATTCTAAATTGTAATAGAAACATGCATTTTCAGTAAAGCTGCATTAAAACAATATGTATTGTGAAAAGCACTATACAAATAAATGTTGATTGGATTGAATTAAATTATCTACAACTATGTAACAGTAACTATATTAACAGCTTGTACATTTTAAAAATCTTTCTAATTCAGTTGTTGTTTGTGAACTCACAAATGTGGACAGGGTGGGTGCACAATTGACCCAGCAAAGATCTGACAGTGCCACTGCATGTTTTATGTAAATATTGATCTTTGTATGAATTAATGGAGAAAGTGAACATATTCAATGCTAATTTCAATTAAGCATTTAATTGATGTTGTGTTCAGATGAAGAACACAAAATCTACCTGAAATAAATGTGAATGACAAACAGTACCTTTGAAATGTTTATACGTGTTTAAAAACACAGCTAGACATTGCAAATGTATCAGCGTAAAGAATCTAGGAATCATTTTAGACATTCATATAGTATAAATTAGATGCATGTTATGTAGCTAAATATAAATGTGCTACAATGTGTGTATAGCAGCAGGTCTTGTCAGATTCACCTGCTGAAAAAGGAAACAAATACATATTGAGCATGGCATTGTTTTTATAGTGAATAATGTTTTTCATATGTTTGACTACAGATTTGTCATTATAAAATGAGATTCCAGTGTGCAAAGCCAGAAGTGTTTAGGTTGTATTTAAAGAGATAGTTCACCTAAAAATAAAAATTATGGCATTAATTTCTCTCATGTCATTCCAAACCCGTAAGACTTTTGTTCATCTTCAGAACACAAATGAAGATCTTTTATTGAAATCTAAAGGCTTTCTGTACTTATCATTGACAGTCCACACAACTACCACTTTGACGCTTAAAAAATTCTAAAGAGATCGTAAAACTAATCCATATGAATTGAGCAGTTTAGTCCAAATTTTCTGAAGAGACTTGATTGCTTGATTACTTGAACGTTGATTACGATTAGACGTGCTGTGTAACACGGGAATAAACCTCATTGGTTCTAGCAGAAGCTCAAATGTGCTACCTAACATGAGAATGAACCTCATTGGTTCTAGCAGAAGCTCAAATGTGCTACCTAACATGAGAATGAACCTCATTGGTTCTAGCAGAAGCTCAAATGTGCTACCTAACATGAGAATGAACCTCATTGGTTCTAGAAGAAGCTCAAACGTGCTGCGTAACACGAGAATGAACCTCAATGGTTCTTGCAGAAGCTCAAATGTGCTACATAACATGAGAATGAACCTCATTGGTTCTAGAAGAAGCTCAAACGTGCTGCGTAACACGAGAATGAACCTCATTGGTTCTAGCAGAAGCTCAAATGTGCTGTGTAACACGAGAATGAACCTCATTGGTTCTTGCGGAAGCTCAAACGTGCTGCGTAACACGAGAATGAACCTCATTGGTTCTTGCGGAAGCTCATATGTGCTGCGTAACACATGAGAATGAACCTCATTGGTTCTAGCAGAAGCTCAAATGTGCTGCGTAACATGAGAATGAACCTCATTGGTTCTAGCAGAAGCTCAAATGTGTGGCGTAACATGAGAATTAACCTCATTGGTTCTTGCAGAAGCTCAAATGTGCTGTGTAACACGAGAATGAACCTCATTGGTTCTAGCAGAAGCTCAAACATGCTGCGTAACATGAGAATGAACCTCATTGGTTCTAGCAGAAGCTCAAATGTGCTGCGTAACACATGAGAATGAACCTCATTGGTTCTAGCAGAAGCTCAAACATGCTGCGTAACATGAGAATGAACCTCATTGGTTCTAGCAGAAGCTCAAATGTGCTGCGTAACACATGAGAATGAACCTCATTGGTTCTAGCAGAAGCTCAAATGTGCTGTGTAACACGAGAATGAACCTCATTGGTTCTAGCAGAAGCTCAAACATGCTTGTGGCAGGGGAGGCGTGGTTCAGCGAGGTTTGCAGCAGGAGAGAGAGGCGGGAGACGAGCGGTAAGTGAGTGGGTTAGACACAAACCACCTACACCTGTCTCTCATTCCAGTAATGGGCGCGGGGAGAGTATAAGAGCCATGGAGAAACGGAGGACGAGGAGAGAGAGAAGGAACTACTGACGTGTGCCCTGAGTTCCCGGATGGACGCGACCCGGAAGTGTGCCGCCGAATGTTTTTGAGTTGAACGTGCACTCTAGTGCGAATACGAAACGACCTTGAGTTTATTAATAAAAACGTCAGTAGTTCAGCCGACCCCTGTGTCCTCTTCCTTGCCCTCCTTACCCGAACCTCTACACTGGTGCCGAAACCCGGGAGGAAGAAGGACCCACGCCGCCGCCATGCAGGGACAACCGTCCTCTTCGCCATTTGCGGACGTCATCTCGTCCCTCGCGGTCCTACATCGCGAACAACATCAAGCCCTGCTGGACCTGCGCACGGATCAAGAACGCCGCTTCCAGGCGATCTTACAGGCCCAGCAGGAGGACCGCGAGACGTTCCGGAGCTGGACGGAGGTTCGCGACGGAGCCACCGAGCAGTCCACCGTCCCGCTGACTGTCCCGCTGCATAAGATGGGACCGCAAGATGACCCGGAGGTCTTCCTGGAACTGTTCCAAAAATCCGCGGAAGCCGGCCGGTGGCCCCGTGAGCAATGGCCGATGCGCCTGATTCCGTTACTGTCCGGAGAGGCTCAGGTGGCTGCCCACCAACTTCCCGTCGCGAACCTCCTCGTCTTCGACGACCTGAAGCGGGCCATTGTCCAGCGGGTTGGCCGCTCGCCCGAACAACACCGCCAGCACTTTCGGTCTCTGGACAGGGGCGATGCGAGCCGGCCCTTCGCGTTGGCCCAACAGCTCCGGGACTCGTGCCGCAAATGGCTCCGGGCCGAGGAAAGCGACGTGGACCAAGTCATCGATCTGGTGGTACTGGAGCAGTTTATCGCTCGGCTGCCTAAGAAGACGGCCGAATGGGTCCAGTGCCACCGACCCACGTCGCTGGACTCGGCCATCGATCTGGCGGAGGACCACATGGTGGCGTGGCCAGGGGTCGGCGACGTTACCACCACTAATTCTCTCTCTCTTCCCTCCCCGTCTCTCTCTCGCCCTGTCCCTCTGCCTAGGTCGAGACCACCAGCACCTCCTCGGGTCCCGCCCCGGAGCCGGGGCCAAGGTTACTTTGGATCCTCCAGGTTTTCGCCTAGGGGGCCGGGCCCTACGACGGGCGGAGGCGACAGTGCTTCCGTTTCTCCGCTCTCTCCGCGCCCCGTCTCCAGCCCACTCCCCGCCACCGGAGCGGCGGGTAGGTCTGGGCTGGCCTGTTGGCGTTGCGGCGACCCGGACCATTTTATCGATCGGTGCCCGGTGATGGAGGTGGGGCTGATGGTCCGGGTCCCGGACGGTCCCCAGGTCACCCCCGGTCAGGCGGGCGAGTACCAAATACCTGTGAGTATCGAGGGGGGTACTTATCGGGCCTTGGTGGATTCAGGTTGCAACCAAACCTCCATCCATCAAAGCCTGATTCAATCGGGGGCATTGGATACAAGCCGCGTGGTTAAGGTGCGGTGTGTGCACGGGGATGTGGTGGAATATCCGGTGGTCCCAATCTCTATTCAGTTTCGGGGGAAAAAGCATAGAGTCGAGGTGGCGGTTAGTCCCCACCTCCGGCATCCACTAATTTTGGGGACGAATTGGCCCGCTTTTCCGGTTCTATTGGGGGCTTTAAGTGTGGATGCTTCTTGGGGAAAGAAGGCACGGGAGGAGGGGGCGCGAGTGCAGCTGGGCGAGACTGAGCCAGGACCCAGGGCTGCTGCCTCAGAGGAACCGACCGGGATCGAGAGACTAATTCTCTCGGACCGGGATGACTTTCCTCTGGAGCAGTCCCAGGATGAGACGCTAAAACACGCATTTCAACAGGTCCGTTCCATCGATGGCCAGGCTCTCCCACCCGCTCGCCCGCTCTCCTATCCGTATTTTGCCATTATAAAAGATCGGTTGTATCGAGTGACCCAAGACGCTCAGACAAAAGTAGATACAACCCAGTTATTAGTTCCGAAGAGCCGCAGGGAAATGCTTTTCCACGCGGCTCATACGAATCCTATGGCGGGACATTTGGGACAGGCGGCTACACTGAATCGTCTCATGACCCGATTTTTCTGGCCAGGCATTCATGACAATGTGCGCAGGTGGTGCGCGGCGTGTCCGGAATGTCAGTTAGTGAATCCCCTGGCCGCCCCAAAAGCGCCTTTGCGCCCCCTTCCATTAATGCAGGTCCCCTTCGAGAGAATTGCGCTGGACCTCATCGGGCCATTAGAGCGATCCGCACGAGGACACCGCTTTGCATTAGTCATAGTGGACTATGCAACGCGGTATCCGGAGGCAATAGCCCTCCGCACCATTTCCGCGAAAAGTGTTGCGGACGCGCTATTCCGTCTTATCTCCCGGGTGGGGGTTCCAAAGGAAATCCTCACCGATCAAGGCACGGCGTTTATGTCACGGACGTTACGCGAACTGTACGGGTTATTGGGCGTTAAATCGATTCGAACTAGCGTCTACCACCCACAAACAGACGGTTTGGTCGAACGGTTTAATCGCACGCTTAAATCCATGATCCGGAAGTTCGTGCAGGATGACGCCAAAAATTGGGACAAATGGTTAGAACCCCTCTTATTCGCTGTGCGGGAAGTCCCACAAGCCTCCACGGGGTTTTCCCCCTTTGAGCTCCTCTATGGACGCCAGCCCCGAGGGGTACTGGATGTCCTGCGAGAGGCTTGGGAGGAGGGACCTTCTCAGGGCAAAAACGAAATTCAATATGTGCTGGACTTGAGAACAAAACTCCACACGTTGGGGCGGCTATCACGGGAGAATTTGT
Organism: Romanogobio albipinnatus; assembly: GCA_023566225.1. Lineage (NCBI taxonomy): Eukaryota > Metazoa > Chordata > Actinopteri > Cypriniformes > Gobionidae > Romanogobio > Romanogobio albipinnatus. The sequence continues at coordinate 19,993,630 of CM042244.1, read as the reverse complement.
TACAAGCCCAGGACCGCCAAAGCCGGCTGTATAACAGGGGAACGAGGCTACGCAAATTTTCACCGGGAGAGAAAGTACTCGTATTACTCCCAACGTCTAGCTCTAAATTAATGGCTAAGTGGCAGGGGCCGTTTGAGGTCGCACGACAAGTCGGGGATCTTGATTATGAGGTTATTCGGTCCGATAGAGGAGGGGCGCGTCAGGTATATCACCTCAATCTCCTAAAGAAATGGAATGAGGCCGAATCAGTGATGTTGGTGTCGGTGGTTAGCGGAGAGGATGATCTCGGCCCAGAGGCGAACATCAAACCGCAATCCTTCGCTCTGGCCCCAGGGGGAGATCACCTCTCACCGGCCCAACTCATGGATTTGACAACATTGCAGGGGGAGTTCGCCGACGTGTTCTCGCCTCTACCGGGCCGTACGAACCTCATTCAGCACCACATTGAGACCGAGCCGGGCGTGGTAGTTCGCAGTCGGCCGTATCGTTTACCTGAGCATAAGAAAAAGGTGGTTCAGGACGAATTGAGCGCGATGTTGGACATGGGAGTAATCGAGGAATCTAACAGTGACTGGGCCAGCCCGATAGTTTTAGTTCCGAAAACAGACGGCTCCGTCCGGTTCTGCGTAGATTACCGCAAAGTGAACGCTGTGTCGAAATTCGACGCGTATCCAATGCCACGGGTTGACGAGCTGTTAGATCGGCTAGGCACGGCTCGTTTTTATTCGACATTGGACTTAACGAAGGGCTATTGGCAGATCCCCTTGTCTCCATTGTCCAAAGAAAAGACGGCTTTCACAACGCCGTTTGGGTTACACCAATTTGTCACCCTTCCTTTTGGATTGTTCGGGGCACCCGCCACTTTTCAGCGTCTCATGGACCGGATTCTACGGCCCCATGCGGCATATGCGGCTGCCTATCTAGATGATATTATCATTTTTAGTAATGATTGGCAGCGGCATATGCAGCATTTGAGGGCTGTCCTGAGGTCGCTGAGAGGGGCGGGGCTCACGGCCAATCCAAAGAAGTGTGCGATTGGGCGTGTGGAAGTGAGGTATCTGGGCTTCCACTTGGGGCATGGACAGGTGCGTCCCCAAATTGATAAGACTGCTGCGATTGCGACCTGTCCGCGCCCTAAGACCAAAAAGGAGGTAAGGCAGTTCCTGGGGCTGGCGGGATATTACAGACGCTTTATTCCCAATTATTCGGACCTCACCAGCCCTCTGACTGACCTTACTCAAAAGGAGGTGCCAGATACGGTCCAATGGACGGAGCTGTGTCAGCAGGCCTTCACTCAGGTAAAGGCTGCTCTATGTGGCGGGCCGTTATTACACTCTCCGGACTTTTCTCTCCCTTTTCTGTTGCAGACCGACGCGTCGGACAGGGGGTTGGGCGCGGTCCTGTCCCAGGAGATGGAAGGGGGGGAGCGGCCGGTGCTGTACATTAGCCGCAAGCTCTCTAAGAGAGAGGCTAAGTACAGCACCATTGAGAAAGAGTGCCTGGCGATCAGGTGGGCCGTTCTCACCCTCCGCTATTATCTCCTGGGGCGGGAGTTCACCCTCTGTTCGGACCATGCCCCGCTGCAGTGGCTCCACCGCATGAAGGATACCAACGCGCGGATCACCCGTTGGTATCTAGCTCTTCAGCCATTTAAGTTCAAGGTGATCCACAGGCCGGGTGTTCAGATGGCGGTGGCTGACTTCCTCTCCAGGAATGGGGGGGGGGCCGCCGGCCGGATGGCTCCCCGGCCTGAGGCGGGCGGTGGGGGTATGTGGCAGGGGAGGCGTGGTTCAGCGAGGTTTGCAGCAGGAGAGAGAGGCGGGAGACGAGCGGTAAGTGAGTGGGTTAGACACAAACCACCTACACCTGTCTCTCATTCCAGTAATGGGCGCGGGGAGAGTATAAGAGCCATGGAGAAACGGAGGACGAGGAGAGAGAGAAGGAACTACTGACGTGTGCCCTGAGTTCCCGGATGGACGCGACCCGGAAGTGTGCCGCCGAATGTTTTTGAGTTGAACGTGCACTCTAGTGCGAATACGAAACGACCTTGAGTTTATTAATAAAAACGTCAGTAGTTCAGCCGACCCCTGTGTCCTCTTCCTTGCCCTCCTTACCCGAACCTCTACAATGCTGTATAACACATGAGAATGAACCTCATTGGTTCTAGCAGAAGCTCAAATGTGCTATGTAACACCAGAATGAACCTCATTGGTTCTAGCAGAAGCTCAAATGTGCTATGTAACACCAGAATGAACCTCATTGGTTCTTGCAGAAGCTCAAACATGCTGTGTAGCAAACAAGAATGATCATTGGTTTTTGTACGTCAAGCGGACATGCTTGATCTTCTGTTTACCACAACTGATTTGTGAGTTGATGAATGATTATGTGAATAAAAGCCTAAATTCAATCTGTTCATTATATAAACCAATCAAGTCTCTTCAGAAAATTTGGACTAAATCAATTCATATGGATTAGTTTTATGATCTCTTTATGTATTAAAAAGTAATAAAGGAGGTATTTGCTGTTCTACATTCAAACCCCTCTGTTGACTGCAGTGACCAATAATGTAATAATTGCAGGAAAAATCAATTACTTATCATCTCCGGTCTAAGCTTACACTCACACTTAAAAGTAGCCCTACAGAGCGGCTCTTCCTGTTTGCATAACTCACCTTCAATGTTCAGTATCTTATCCACTCAAGAAGGTGTAAATATAAAAGTTATTGCTGATGGCAAATCAGTGATACACTAATAGCCCAGTGCTCTCCTATGTGTGGCAGATTTAATTAACTGTTCCTGTCATTGGTGCTGTTCGGCCATAGACTGAGTGACACTGTAATTATGGTGTTGAAATCCCTTCTTCACCCAGCAGGAAATTGAATATGAGAGCTGATAAAAAAAAGTCTTCTTATAGCCAAACTACACAGCACCATCATATTTAACTGTGCACCAATTATCTTAGTTTAATTTGTGGAAGCTGATTTTTGTCATTTCATTTTAAACTTGACCATTTTTGTTTGATCAAAAGTGGAAAAAGTGACATTTTATGAATCATGAGGTTTATATTAAAGGGACAGTTCATCCTAAAAGAAAATTTCTGTTACACTTTATTTTAAGGTGTTATTGCTACAATGTAATTATATATTTAAGTACAGAGTAATATTGATTAACAACATGTACTTACTATAAGGTTAGGGTAGAATTATGGTTTGGTTGAGGGTTAGTTGCATGTAATTATGCATAATTTACTGTTATTACTATGGTAAGTACATGTAACATATGAGGACACTGTAAAATTAAGTGTTACCAAAAATTAATTATTACTTCTTCTGCTGAGCACAAAAGAAGTTATTTTGAAGAATGTTGGTTCACTCTTAAAAACAACCGTTCCAAAAGGGGGTTTTGAGATGACATAGATGGCAGAGATGACATAGAAGAACCATTTTAGATTCCTTAGTTCCAACAGTTCTTAAAATAACTTTTTATTTTATTATTATTATTTTTTTATCCTGATATTTTTTATTATTTCATCATAGCTAATAAAGAACCTTTATTTAACCAAACAGTTTTGCATTGTCTTCCAAAAAAACACTGAGATGTTTCTCTAAATATATTCTTCTAATCACAGAAGAAAGAAAGTCATACATGTTTGGAAAATGTCTTAAATGGATTTTAATGTTTGGATGAACTGCCCCTTTAAGTGTCAGTACTTTTCCAGCAGGTCATGGAATGCAAGTGTTTTAAACAGTCAAGGCTGTCATGTCCTATAATAAGTGTTAGTTTTAAGCTCTTAAAGGGCATTGTACTCAGCTTTGTTGTTCCCTCAGGATTCATTTAAACTCATATCTCATGTGTGCTTGTCGTTTAGCGAAAGCTTTTCGTCCAAAGTGACTTAGAGAGTACTTAACACAAAGATAATTGCACTGATCCAACCTAGGGTTAAAGGGATCATTGACCCAAAAGTGATGAAAATGTATAGAGAATATATATATAAAGACCATACAATAGAAGCCAGTGGGTTCCAAAATGGCTACATTTACATGCACTCAAATAATTTGTTTATAATCGTAAAATGGCTCAATTGGACTGAAGACCTCCATCAACCTTACTGAGCTCGATCTGAAGGAGATTTTGGGTGGTGTAGTCCCGAAATAATCCCATCAATAGGAAAGAAATTAAGCATGTTAACATTTGGATCTGAATATTTTCTCAATCGGATTCAAAAATTGCCACATGATGATGAATATGTTTGCATATTTTGCATCATACAAACAATGATTATTTTCATCTCATGTCTTATGAACTGGTCAGTGGATGAGACTGAATATTTACTTAATATTTGCAACAAAAAAAGCTCTTTTGACAAATGCCAGCTTTCATTTTAGATATGTTACGACAGTTACGACAACACTCACAGCAATGATCACAGCAGCTACATCTAATGTGCAAGCGAATCAATATGTGTATCACAAACAGAACTTTCAGAACCTGAAATTGTAATTGATTTATTCTGTTTGAATGACTTTCATTGTATGGACAAAAACGTTTTTCAAAATAGCTTCTTTTGTGTTCCACAGAAGAAAGAACGTCATAGGCCTGAGACATGAGGGTGAGTAAATGATGAGAGAATTTTCGTGTTTGGGTGAACTATCCCTTTAACATTAGCTTTAACTTTTAGTACCGTGATTAAATATGCAAAAACCTGTCAACATAAAATACAGATTTACATACATTTCATAGCTCATTAATATGAAACGACCACTTTGTTGTATAGAGTTTATGAAGATAACATGCCAGTGGGTGTGGAATGGTGTGCTAAACAAGCATATTTCCAGCTATGACTCCCCCGGCAAGCAAAACCATCATCACCTTGTAATTCCCTTGTGGTTTTATGGATCAATATGATGCTTTCATAATCCCCAGCAGCACATTAAAGCTACAGTGGCATTTATTCAAATTGCCACTTAAAACAGGTCCACACTGAAGTGTTACTAGTTGCAATCTCTGTGGCTTCTCGTTTTGTATTTTATTTGTATTTTCATTTACAGATAATATTCATTGTCAGCCTAGAAGAAAGCTGGATTCATTTTTATCGCTTTATGAGGAAAACCAACATGTTAGCGTCGAGAGGGTTGTTACACTGATCCATTATCAAAAGATTTTTGATTCAGAATAGCATAGAGCATTTTGAAAAGCTGAATGAATGATTAACAGTACTTAATTTAAGACAGTGACTAAGTGCTTGATTATGTGCAGAGGTCTGTCAAATCTGTCCTCATAGAGTCTGCTGAATTAATAAGAACAGCATTACTTTTACTTCTACTCTAAAACGGATTAAAATTAATTACCATTTCCAAGAACAGGGTTTCTTAATTGGATTCAAGAAACGAGTTTAGAAGCCCTGATGTTGTCTTTGACATGTTATTGCCACCATATTTCAACCTGCATAATTAGAGAAATGTGTTTATGGCCGTTAATTGTGTTGTTCTGAAATGTTTAGTTATGCTCATAGCACTGTGATATTTGATGTGAAGTCATTTACTCATTAATGAGCAGCTGTCAGCTGAGGTTTTGGACTGAAATATAAATGTACATGATAGGAATTAAAGACATGGTAGGTGATTTGTTCCAGAAAAATATTTTGCTATGCTGGTTGAAAGTCTTTTGGGTGGGGCTTTCTTGTAACCGATGTTGATTTCAAATCACCAAAACAAACACGCCCGTATTTTGATAGCTCTGCCCCACACATACGTAACCCAGGCAACAACTATGGCAGAATATGCTGTGCCAGACGGCCGAGGGTATGACGTCATCAATAAGTGAATGCAATGTGTGTTACTCTGGTAATCCAGGTCGAATGTTCAGTGAAAAAGTCATCCCTTTCATCCCAAACGCACAAACACATGAACAACTCGATAGCACGAGCACAACAGTCCAACTAACAAACATATTACTATTATGACAAGATTAGAGGGTTATATTGATCCCGAAAAGAGGAAACAAAGGAAACAAACATATATTAGGAGTTTATTATCTTACACACTTTGGGAGCTGACGCTTGAAACAGACAGTGAGGTGATTTAGACGCTCAAGGCTTATACGGCGTGGAAATTAATGGGTCTTTATCTTCACTAAAGTGAACGACATTACGATTGCAAATGGACAAGCAAGCAAACATGACACATGAGCATATTCAAGCAAAAGCCAGCATATATTAGTTCTGTGAAACAAAACAAAATCAATGTAACTCGCCTATCGAGAAGAAATAAAGCAACCTCGGCCTTCGCTCCTTGAGTTCTCTCCAGCGCTGGAAAGCTGAGACTTCTTGCCTCATCGTAAGCCTTCTTTTTTTCCACAGACATCTTCCACATTTGTTTTTTTATCTGCCATCTCTCTCTTTCTGCCGTCGTTCGGCTAATGTCTGTCCTGTGTGTCATGTCTTTTGAATAATGGTGTGCACTGAGCGCTCTCTTCTCCCCGTCATTAGTAGACACGCCCTTTACTGCTGATTGGCTATAAGTTTGTTTTGGTACTCAGCCCGAGACACTTTTCTAAAGCAGTTTTGAAATACCACATATGTATTTCCATTTCTGTTGTTTAGACAGACGTCAGTCACCGAGCACTGCAACCGAATCGCCAGCCACCTTTTACAGTTCCTTCTGAACCAAAACAATCAGCTTATGCTGCGTTCACACCTTAACTACTGTAATTTGAAAGGGATGGAAACCTGTGACGTTATACTTGGAGCGGTTTGTCGAAATGTATGCGTTTCATTGAAATTAATCTGCAGCAGTCAGATGGCACAAGTCAGTGCTTTTTAAGTTGTCAGTGTTCATTATTATTATGACGTTATGTGCTTTGAGACTTGAAGTAGTTTAACAGCGTCTTTCGTGACACTTTTGTTTTGTAGGTTTTCATGTGTTTTGAAGGAGACGTGGCTTTGGAGATGCTCCGAAGGGAGGGTGGGGTCTAATGTTTTCAAAGCTAGATCGCTAACCCTACTTTTAAAGTAAGCATGGAAAGAAAATTCACCATATCTCTAAATGTGAATGATTCATCCATGCATGTTTCATTTATTAACATGGTTTTTGTTTTTGTTTAAATTTCATAACGATTGCCCGACTTCTTCAATCATTCAGTCTCTTAAAGCTGCCCCTTTCTTACGGATCGACTGCAAGCTCTCATTCAGATCTGCCTCCATCATCCAGTCAACAAACACTGGCAGAACTATGGAGCCTCGCACATGACATGCAGAAAAGAATAGTAGGCTAAATTGTGCGCATGATTTAGAAAATCGAGGGAACAAAATAGTAAATTGTGCGCCTAATTTATAAATCGAGGGAACGAATTAACAAATCATGCGCACAATTTACCTTGCATGTCATGCTCGGGGCTCAGTACAGAACCGTGTCCCTAACATGTTTTTCTTTTCACCCAAATCTTTTTGGGAAACTCAGATGTACATCACAATAGAGAAGATCTCTAAATCTCTATTCTGTTTCATCACAACTTTAAAGGGATAGTTCACCCAAAAATGTTGTTAAAGATGTTAAAGAATGTTGTAAAACATACAATTGACGGCACCCATTGACTTCCATATAGCAGGGAAAAAAATACTATGGAAGTCAATGGCTGCCATCAACTGGTTACCAACATTCTTTAAAATATCTTCTTTTGTGTTCAGCAGAAGAAAGAAACTCATACAGCTTTGGAACAACATGTTAGTGAGTAAATGATGACAAAATGTTCATTTTTGGGTGAACTATCCCTTTAAAGTGTTGAATTCCATGAATGAGATTGAGAAGAGGATAAAACAAATTACATAATTTGTTTTGATCCTATTGACTAATATATATATATAATCTAATTTGTTTTATCCTCCTCTTAATCTCATTTAATGCCTTACAGCATACAGTTTGAAATGAAGAATTAGTAGTCATTTCCAGCATCCAAAGCCTTTAATTGATGTCCGTTATCGTCCTGACAACCAATTTCTTACACTTCAGGCTACGTGGAATCTGCAATAGAAAGATCTATAATTTCCTGTGATAACTTTTTAATTGCCTTCAAATGACGTCAGCTTTGTATGGGCTCAGCGAGGAAGAGTTAGAATTTTCCTGTAAATTGATATTCGAACAAATGAGCAAATATCCATAAAATGGGATTAAATGTTATGATGCGACACACTGCAGACATAATATGAAGGATGCAAAACAATGACCTTAAACAAAACTGATTCTTGATTATGGTATACACTGCATGGCATGATAATGCTCAGGACAAAACCACAGATTGAATGGCTGGATTGAGTACACACGTCTATTTCTGAAACACTTTGTCCTGTACTAAGAGGTATAGCCTATATGCTGTCTACCCAGACCGTATTAGTAATTACCATGAAATGCTCATAGAAAGAAAGAAAAAAGATAACCAGCTGAACAGCATGCACTCTCTCCGAAAAATACTGTTGCTTTGTTGTCTGAACTGAAGTGAATCAACTAAGCTATTTTCTTGATGGCCAGTGTGGGCCAAAAGAACATCATGTTACATTAAAAGCAGTAGGAAAGTGGACTGCAGAGCATTACATTTCTCAGCATGACTATAACTTGCAACAAATAAATCATGAAAAATACGTTTTAGTGTATGGGTTAAGTTTAGAGTTAGATTGTGATTATTTGGCTTATTAATTAGCCACGCACACAAATATTCAAAGTTATTAATATCACGGTTGATCACCTTAAACTAAATTGAATTCGAAAATATAAAAATATCATACATTCATTGATTCTCTCAGGCAAAAAATAATGATAAAAAAAACGTCAACGCCGTCACTCTTTGCGTGATGCTTCCTGCTGACGTCAGATGCGCACGGAGTGGCGTCATGGGGGCACACTGCTTAAAAGTTGTGAGTGACCATCGTTTCTGAACAGAGCAGGTGTGGAGTTTATCCTCGTGCTGTGAGATACCAAAGACGCATCAGCACTAGACCTGGAGAGCGATCTTTCTCTAAAACAACATTCAGCACTACGGTGGACACTGCCAACAGCCTACTGTAAACAGGTCAACTTTGTACAGGATTTAAAGAGGCATAATTCAACTTAATAACTAAACATTTAATTTCTGAATGAGTTTGGTTGGTCTATTGATGTGGAATTTTATGCGCAAATGCGCTTACTATAAATAATATTGTTGTGCGCGCATTATAGCTACCTGCATATTATATTATTTAGCACTTTTATGTCAAATTTTCAAGACTCTACCACAGATTGCTTTACATTTCCCTCATGTAAGTAAAGGTAATATGTTCGTTTGTAGCCCATGGCGTTAACTGTGAACTCCTGGTGGACTCTGGCTTTGAGCGCCTGTCTCGTGCTGATGGTTCGAGCTGAATGCGGCAGAGACTGCGCGCTCTGCGTTTACCGGCTGTTCCGTCAACAGACAGAGATCGACACACTGGTGAGTTTCATTTCCTTTCACAATCACGCTATATTTTAAGCTATATTCTCAGGACAAGAGTATTAGTCAGGTCGGGGCTAGTTGTCACACGTGAATTTCAAACAATTTATTAGCTAATTATAGGCTAATATAAGACATTTTTCAATGCTACCTTTTACATTTTTTTTTGTTGCTGTTTCATAATTATTTTACTGTTTAGGTTCTATTGTGAAGACTTACCTTTTATTGTGAGACAACATATGGTGACCTGTTCAGTTCATTGTATTTCTTTTTCCTATGGCAGAAATGTTCAATAGCTTTTTGTAGTCTAGTCTATACAAAAATTGACTGAAAACCTGAACCTACCCTGAGAAATATTCACTGGAGTAAAATGTGTAATAGCCCTCATCGCTCCTACATTTATGTCTTAGCAATATTTGCAATAAAAAAAATTAATAAAAAAATTAATATAAGGTAAGCTATTGTTGTTTGACAGATTGTAGCCTTCAGTGGTGTTCTGAAATCGTTTTCCTAGATAAAAAGAAGTATACTTTTTAAAAAGGTACTCATTATGAAATTATAGACTTTCAAACTGAATGTATAGGTTTTTTATTTTTTACTTTTAATTGCATGCTAATTGCAGTTAAATGAAAAGTATTACTGATATTAAATGCAGTTAGCTTTTTTGACCCACTTAAAGGACATCTTTATAATGACTTCTATTGTCTTTGAAATATGGTATGCAATTGCTGACAAGCATTATGGTAAAATATACTTTAATGTCATTTCTATTGAAACTTATGTAATGTATTTAAATATATTTGTAATGAAGAAGTTACCATTTAAAATGTATTAACTCTAAATGTAATATTGCAGATAAAATTATAACCAATTACTGTATGTGCTTTAGTATGTCAGTAAACGCATCAAAACTGTACAACTTTAAAGCATGAGCAAAAGATTGAAATTTGATTAAAAATGTACTTTATAGTAAAATTTGGACACTAATATATACTTGTATTATTCCTTATTGACTTAAAGAATACCACAAGTGCACTTTCAATACAATTAAGTGCAATTCTTTTTCACAAGGATTACATACAAAATACTATGTAGTATTAGTAGTATGTAGTTCTTCTGTAATAATTCAGCAAAACAAATGATTTTTTCCTTAACTAAGCTTAAATTTAGTTTGCAATTTTTTTTCTCCCAAATAATACATCAATGCATCATTTCCCATAACATCAATATTTTGGTCAAATGGGACTTTGAATCTGAACAAAAGATGAACATTACAAAAATATTTGGTTTTATATTTTGCATGCATATGTGAACGCACTATACAAGCACAAGTGATATAATTGTCACTTAGATTTGTTTGTGCTGCAGCATTATATTCAAATCAAAAGCAATTCAAAGAAAGTTCTTCAAGTCTAGTTCTCTCTCTTTCTCGTGTTGCTATGTTTTCCGAGTTCTTCACTGAATTGTCAAGATTTTCCGCTGTGCAGATTGTCAGAAGTAATTATTGGCGCTCTTTATCTGCATTGAACGTCTGCAGACTGAATGTGTGTGCCCTCTGGTGGATCGATTGTTTCCTTGCATTAATTGGTCATTCATTTCTTCTCTAGACCTGTACATTAGAGTGCGAAGGGATCGTGGACTCCAGAAAACTCGAAATCTGCAAAAACATCCTCACAGAAGAGGATCGCCTTGCCGTCGACAACCTCAAGCAAGAGGAAGAGAGCACAGGCCACCTCCTCGCCAAAAAATACGGAGGCTTCATGAAGCGTTATGGGGGTTTCATGATTAAGAAAGCAGCAGAGATCGGCACGGGAGCCCCAGCTGAGAGTGACGGCACAGAGGTCATCAGTAAGAAATATGGAGGCTTTATGAAGAAGGACAAGGCAGAGGGCGAAGCCGAAGACAAGCAGTTGGAGCTGCTGAGAGAAATCCTCGGGGTCGGTCTCACCTTAGAGTCAGATGAGCAGCATGATGTGGACATGGTCAAGCGCTATGGGGGCTTCATGAGGAGCGTACAGGGGAACAGTGGCCTAGGAGAGGCAGGGAGAGACCTGCACAAGCGATACGGGGGGTTTATGCGCAGAGTGGGCAGGCCTGACTGGTTGGACACCCAGAAAAGCAATGGGTTTCTGAAACGCACTTGGGAGGACGGAGGCGAGACGGCACTGCCTGACATGCAGAAGAGATATGGAGGATTCATGGATTAGAATTAAAACATGGACACCCATCCTAAACAACCTGTTCCTACTTTGTGTAGAGCTTGCACTGTACCAATTTCATGTGAAGCCATTTTTAATTAGTATTTATTTTTGTCTTTGTTGCTGAATATTCCTCCATAATGTACAATGTACATTTGTGTTCTCTGTGACTAGGGTTTGTGTTTTAAAAAAAAAAAGGAAAGAAAATTATATTTTTCCCATTCTCTGTACTTACAATGGAATCCCCCATCAGATGGGACATTTGGTAAAGACAGAGGACAACAATCATACTATTTCTGGGTCACATCACAACGAATGAAAAGCACTTTTCACTGTGTTGCTTTGTTCTCTGAGAATCCCATCACATTAGCTAGTCTGCTTCGCTCATTGAACATTGTAGTGAGGTTACGTTTGCCGTCTGCACTTCTTTTTAACAACTTTTCAACAGCCTTTTGTTCTTGTTTAAATCAAAGCAACATTTTTGAGCTATTAGCTGTACAGAATACAATAAATTCATCTGACTGCAGAGCTGAAATGTCTCATTGAGATATGTGTTTCTTACAAATTAAGTCATTTAGCTAGTGGAAGATTTTCTCCATTATTACGGTGCCATTGCCTTAATGGCCCTCTTTAGTAGCATATTAAGTCCTAACTTTTCACATTTTCAACAAGTACTTGATCAATTATGTCTGAGAGGCTGTATTCTTTTGTGACTATGGCCAAAGCTAAAGAGCATTACTACACTCTAAAAAAGCAATTGGGTTGTTGTAAGCAAAACATTTAACCCAACTGCTGGGTTAAAACAACCCAATCACTGGGTTAAAAGCAACCAAATTACTGGGTTTGTCCATTTTCAACCCAACTTGGGTTATTTTTAACCCAGCATTTTTTAGAGTGTAGGCATGATCATTATGTAAAGTTAAATTACTCATGCAGATTTTACATACAACTAGTTTACTCAAGTAATTTAGCTAGTTTTTGCTGTCTTTGTGGGGGGCCCACTCAAAAAATTATAACTAAACAACTAAAGGGAAAATGTGCCACCCCCCATCGATAGATGGATAGATGGATGGATGGATTAAAGAAGGTTGATTTCTGAGCACTGCGGAGCACTGATGATGATTCATGAATCATTTGATGACTGTGGGTACGTACAAGAAAGAGGCGATGACAAAGTTTATTCACTTCATTGATTTCCACCTCAGCTGGCAGACACTAATCTACTGTGTGCTCAAAGAAATTTTATTTATTTTTAATAGAATATATCAAAATATCTTGTCATTCATGCTGCCACTCATAATAAGTAAATTATACTCTGTATTATACCGTTTATTATAAGATTTTATTAGACATTGCAGTCGAACAGCCCTTTTTATTTATTTATTTTTATTACATTTCAAGAAACATTAAAAAAATGACAAATCTTTCATGCAACAAATCTTTCATGCACATTTTCAAAAGACAATGTTTTGGTCTTGTCCCATTTACATATTTTTCTTGTTTCATACAAAGCCATACATTCTGCAAATAACTTTTTTTTTTTTTTATAATAATGGATGTTTTTATACTTTTCTTATTTCTTGTAATTGCATTCAATGAGTCAGAATATTTTTAAATCCTTACAAAAAATAGGGCTTAGACATTACTGAAACTTCCCAAAGAGAATTATTAACTTTATTGTACTGTCAGTTGTAAGAGAACCAGCATCAATAGTCCAAGAAGAGGATCTGCATCCGAAATCTACTACTTCCCTATAGTAGGTGAAAACACCAAAAAGTACCTGGATGACCTATACTTCCGGTGAGATTCTGAAGTGTGCATATGATGGACATTTTATAATCCAATGAGGCCAAGGGAGAAGATTTATAAAAGGCAGTGAAGCAACGCAACTGACCATGGTTGGGCATGATAGTGCCAACATGGTGAATGCAGTACATCCAGATTTCATTCATACTATACACACAAATAGAACATACTTTTTTAGTGGTCGTGAAGTAATCACTTATTAAAAATAAGTACCTACTCAAGAGAGTATCCTATTTCGGATACAGCCATAGAATAGTTGTCTATTTCAATTCAATTTCAAGATATCCGCTTCCAGTTCCAGTTCCGGTTACCAAATAAATGTGTAAGCGTTTCAGGTTCAAGATCGCAAAAAGAGCATTGTGGTGAGATGTCTTCTTTGAATTTATTAAGAAAAACATATATACATGCATGTGTGTATTTATACATAATAGTTATAGCCTACACAGTACACACACATATATTATATAAACACAAAATTTGATTATTACACTTTGGGGGGGAAGGGGGGGGGGGGTTGGGGGGGTATTAGGCTACAACTCAGACAACATATACTTACATGTTTATCACTTTTAGCAGTGCTTTATGTAACTTCAAAGGGTTTCCTGTAAAATGACACCAACATTTTGTATTTAGACCACTGTATGTGGGTATAGGGAGCTTTTCAATTTGGGTAGGCCAAATCCAGGCGGAAATGGTCCCAGAGTAATTTAGTGTAAATAAGTTACTTTGTGTAAAACAAATGCCAACGTGATGCATGTCTCCAGAAAGTAGAGACATCAAGCTTTCAATTGGTAGGCTACCACATATGAGGTCAGAGCTCCTCAACAGACATTTCAAATTTAAAGTATATACTTGATGATGTCATCATCCTGTACAGGGTCCGCAGAGTTTAAGGCTGTTAGTGAGTTTTGGGGTCTTCCAAAATCCCATACCACAATAAAAGCTGCTGAAGGAAATTTCACACATAGCCTACAGCGTTTGGAAAAAGAAAACGGGAGTATAAGCCATAAATATTACAAATACCATAAAATAACAATAGCCTCCCCGGACTGAACAACAGTTATTATCCATCTTCCCTGGGAAAAGTGTTACCATTAAAAATGTAATACAATTACAATTCCAACAGACTGGGTAGACCCATGGAAAATAAAGCTTTATCTCGACCTACTGCGCTGACAAAAAAGAGTCATATCATTAACCAGTCGAACAGCCCTAGAAAACAACACGAAACATAAGTTTACACAACTCCCACAAATCAGTGCGCGGTGTCAGCTAAGTCACGTGACCGCAGCGTTTCTCACCTAGCCCGTCCCGTGGACCTACTGAACCAGCCAGGTAAACTACAATTATACTGCGGTATTGGTTAAGTTGTGTGTCTGCTGTCTGTAGTCTCTCCACAAGTGCGAAGAGGAGGAGTGAACAGTAACTTAACGTTTAACATAACTTAACATTCTTAACGTCTGCGCGAGCTCTCGTTGTCTTTGGTTTATGTTCATTTAAAGGTTCATTTTTATTTATTTATCGACTTCAACCTGCACGAGAACAACTCACCATCCGGGGACTTGTATCTCGCACAGTAAGGTAAACCGTGTTACAATCTTTAACAGACCTTCCTTGGGCTTATGTACGCTATATAGTTCTTAATGACTGACAGGCACATAAACTATCAGTTTAACTTTTCATTCAGAGTGTTTCTGACTACACTGGTTTTCTGCCGTGTTTGTATAAGCCTGTCTTAGTCACACTGTGATTCATTGTTGTTTTTTTGTCATGTTATTCATAAGGTTATCTGAACATCTCAAAATGAACTTGATTTTGGAGACTCTGCGGTTGATAGTTTTAACCATTTACTACCACCTGGAAGCCTTCATAAAAATCATCATCCCTCAGAGGAGGAAAGATGTGTCTGGAGAGATCGTGCTCATCACTGGGGCAGGCGGTGGCATTGGCAGACTGATGGCCCTTGAGTTTGCCCCACTGGACGTCTCACTGGTGTTGTGGGACGTTAATGTGGATGGTTTGAAAGAAACTGCAAAGCAGGTTAAAGAAAAAGGAGTGTCAAGGGTACATTACTATCAGTGCGACTGTGGTGATAGAGATGTGGTCTACAGAGTGGCAGATCAGGTAATCCAAGTTTAAACCTGCTCGTGTGAGCTGTTTGCCTGGAATGAAGAGTATTAATTCAAAAACATAAGTGGGCTGAGTACATAGTTGGAGTTATATATTGTATAGACAATAGATTTTTTTCTATCATTATTATGCATTATCGAAGGTATTACAACCAGTGTTGGGGAAAGTTACTTACTTAAAATGCATTACAATATTGCGTTACTTCCTTAAAAAGTAACTAAGTACCGCAATTAGTTACTTTTTAAGGAAGTTTAAGGGAGTAACGCAATATTGTAATGCATTACATTACTTTTGCGTTTTTTTTACTTTTTCTCACATGGACTGGGCATGTTTTTTTTTGTTCGTTTTTTTATAACAAAAAAGTTATATTTTTATGCAAATATAAAGACACACCAAAATTTAAATAATAAGCCTCAGGCTGAAGGAAATGCAAATTCACATGTGTACACTAGAGGGCGCAGCTCAAAAGAAGCTGTGCTGCCATTCTGGACAATGGAAGAATAGGACGCAGGACAAAAAAGTTGAACACTTACTTTGCCAATAAAAACGATACTCGGTTACTTAACGTAACCTCGGTTCTCTCTAGAAGAGGGAACGAGTATTGCGTAAGTTCCTTACGCTACGGGAAAGTATTCTTTCTTCGAGATTTCTGAAAAAACCCAAAATTATCCTTAATTTTGTAACATTGTCAACGCAGTGCGGCAGCCTGGCAGACCATAGCAGGCTAATCCAGCGTGCTATTGGCTGCTCTGCTGGCAACTGCAGCAGCCTATCGGTGAGCCCGCGTGACGTGGCGACCAATGAGGGCGCTTCGCGCCCACCTGGCTTCATTTGCCTACAGGTGGGGCGTGGCCACGTGTATATAAGCAGGGCTCACGGGCTGCATATTCGGTTTTCGTAGTTCTGAAGCATAAAAGCCCGCGGGGCGCACGGCAAGGAACGCAATACTCGTTCCCTCTTCTAGAGAGAACCGAGGTTACGTTAAGTAACCGAGTATCGTTCTCTTACGAGAGGTTCTCTCGTATTGCGTAAGTTCCTTACGCTACGGGAACATATTGTCAACGCCGTGCGCGCCTCGCATACAGCATATGTATCCCAGGGAACCGGGGACCATAACACTGCTCGGGCAGGGTGGCCGGTAAGGAAAACGGGCCACCACATATACAGACACTTCATTCGAACTGACGGGTGGTTACGACGGGTGGTTACAACACCCTGTCCCATGAATGAGGGAACGGCACCTGCCGGTCTCCTTCAAATTCACCACACCTTGTCTCATGAATGAGGGAGCGGCAACGCCGGTCGCCTTCAAATTCACAATATCTTGTTATATGAGTGAGGTAACGGCACCGCCGGTCACCTTCAAACTCACAACAGCTCGTCTCGTAAATGAGGGAACGGCACCGCCGGTCTCCTTCAAATTCACAATGAGCCTAGTACCGAACTTACTACCAGTATGTGAGCTATGTCTGCGCAGAACCACTGGGCAGAACCAACAGCCCTATTGAACTGATAACACTTTCGCCTGTAAGGCAGGAACTTCCAGATTGTAAAATCTCACGAACGTAGACGGGGAGGCCCAGCCTGCCGCCATACAGATATCGTGGATGGAAATCCCTCTGGCCCAAGCCCACGAAGAGGCCATGCCTCTGGTGGAGTGTGCTCTGACACCTAGCGGGCACTGCAGGTGTTTGGAAGCGTATGCAGCTGCAATCGCGTCCACTATCCACCTGGACAGGGTCTGTTTCGAGGAGGCGAGACCTTTAGTGCGCCCACCAAACGAAACAAATAGCTGCTCAGAACGCCTGAAGGCGGCGGAGCGTGTGACATAAACCCTCAATGCCCTGACAGGGCAGAGGAAATTGCCACCGTCCCCCTCATCGGATGCTGGCAGAGCCGAGAGGGAGATAATCTGCGCCCTGAAGGGAGTGCCGATCGCTTTGGGGACATAACCATGCCTCGGTCTGAGAATGACCTTAGAGTCATTAGGACCGAACTCCATACACGTCGGGCTCACTGAGAGCGCGTGTAGATCCCCCACGCGTTTCACTGAAGCCAGAGCTATCAGAAACGCGGTTTTTAGCGAAAGGAACCTTGGTTCCACAGTCTCGAGCGGTTCAAAGGGATGAGCCTTCAGGGCCTCTAGGACCAAGGCCAGATCCCATATAGGAACCGACGGGGGCCGCGGGGGATTCATCCGTCTGGCTCCTCTGAGGAAACGGATGATGAGCTCGTTCCTTCCTAGCGTGCTACCTAGCGTCGTCTGAGCGAACGCTGCTATAGCCGCCACATACACTTTGAGCGTGGAAGGGGACCTGCCCCGTTCCAAAAACTCTTGGAGGAAGGAGAGCACCCGCTGGACCCCACATTGCTGTGGGTCCAATCCCTTGGAAACACACCACTCAGTGAACACCGACCACTTAGAACTATATAACCGCCTCGTCGAGGGGGCTCTAGAGTGTGAAATCGTGTTCATAACCCCTTCGGGCAGGTCAACGGGTATCCGTTGGTCACCCATACATGCAGAGACCATCGCTCTGGATGGGGATGCCAAACTGACCCTCCTGCTTGAGAGAGAAGGTCTGCTCTCAGCGGAACTGGCCAGGGGGGTGAGTGCGACAGCTTCACCAGCTCTGGGTACCAAATCTGGTTCTCCCAGCGCGGTGCTATAAGGAGCACCGGACGGCGCGTTTCCCTGATTTTCGCTATGACCTGGGGCAATAGGGAGATCGGCGGGAAAGCATACAGCGGGAGGCTGGGCCAAGTTTGGGACAGCGCATCCTCGCTTTTGGACAGAAACGTCGGGCAGCGGGCGTTCTCTTTTGTTGCAAAGAGGTCGAGCTCCGCTCTGCCGAACAGGCGCCATACCAGCTGGACTGTCTGGGGGTGCAGGGACCATTCTCCTGGGAGAATGAGGCCCCTGGACAGCTTGTCCGGGCCCACATTGAGGTGGCCCGGCACGTGCGCAGCTCTCAGCGAGCGCAGCGAGCTGTGTGCCCACACGAGCAGGCGTTCTGTCAGATTGCCCAGACCTCTGGACCTGACACCGCCCTGCCGGTTCACGTAGGACACCACTGTGGTGTTGTCCGACCGGACTAACACATGGTGTCCTCGTATAAGCGGGAGAAACTGCCTGAGCGCGTTCTCTACCGCTATCATCTCCAAACAGTTTATGTGTAGGAGTTTTTCCTCGCTCGACCAAAGGCCCGAGGCTGATCTGCCCTCGAGAACGGCGCCCCAACCCGTGGTGGAGGCGTCCGTCGAGATGACCTTGCGGTGTGAGATGGCTCCCATCGTCACTCCCCTCTGGTACCAGTCGGCTACTAACCAGGGCTCTAGGGCTGACACGCAGCCCTGAGTCACTCTGATCCTGAAGCCACCGGACGCCCAGGCTCTGTGAGGCACTCGGGCGTTTAACCAGCATTGCAGCGGGCGCATGCGCATTAAGCCCAGCTGGAGCACAGCCGCAGCTGAGGCCATACGTCCCAGCATCCTCTGAAAAAGCTTGAGAGGTGCGATTTTGCCCGGCCGGAAGTACGCAGCCATGCGCCGAACTTGGCGCGCGCGATGGGGTGACAGGCGGGCTGACATTGCCACAGTGTCCAGATTCAAACCCAGGAATGAGGTTGATTGCGTGGGCACTAATGAGCTCTTGGTCCAATTGACCGTGAGCCCTAGGCTGTCCAGATGGCTGAGCAGCATTGCCCTGTGGGCGAGGAGCTCGGCCTCCGACTGCGCCAGGATGAGCCAATCGTCCAGATAGTTCAATACTCGCATCCCTCGATTTCTCAGAGGAGCGAGGGCCGCGTCCATGCACTTCGTAAATGTACGGGGTGCTAGTGACAGGCCGAACGGAAGGACGGTGTATTGATAAGCCTGGCCGTCGAAGGCGAATCGTAAGAATGGCCTGTGACGCGGCGTTATCTTGATTTGAAAATATGCATCTTTCAAATCTAGGGAGATTAGCCAGTCTCTCGGGCGAATATGCGCGAGGATCTGCTTGGTCGTGAGCATCTTGAACGATCTTTTCATAAGAGCTTTGTTCAGACGCCTCAGATCCAGAATCGGTCTGAGCGACCCATCCCTTTTTGGCACGAGAAAATACCGGCTGTAAAAGCCTGACTCGCTCATAGAATGGGGAACCGGTTCTATAGCCCCTTTGCACAGCAGCGTGGCTATTTCTGCTCGAAGTAGATGTGCTACTTCCTCGCTCACTCTCGTCTCTGTACGCGCACAGAAGCGCGGAGGGCGGCGAGCGAACTGCAGAGTGTAGCCGTGCTTCACTGTTTTCAGCACCCATTCTGATACACCTGGAATGGCTTCCCACGCTCTCGCGTGCGCCACACGGGATAGAACGGCCTCCGGGCTCGAAACGCCGCGCTTCGCGGGTTTGACGGCCTGTATAGGAGGGGCGGGCGCAGTGCGCGCGCTCTCTGTGCTGTGGGCCAGCCGATCGCTCGCGATGGCTGGCCGCCCTACACACTGCATCTCTGCCGCTTCGAGCGGGGAGTGGCTTGTGTGCGGCCCTACACTCATCGCTCCGGCCGCCCTGGGCGGAAAACAAATGGTGTGTGGCGCGGCGCGTGGCGCCTGAGGCATAATGTTCGCGAAAATGTGTGAGCGCGTTTGAGCGGGCACAACTCTTACGCGTGGAACATGACCGGTTAAGAGTGGCTGTGTGACAGCGCGTGTGGTGGTTAGTCGTGGACGCAAACAAGCGGACACGTGACCTAACTCTAGCACTCGAGCGGCCAGTGGCCGCTTTATGTGAGTGGGGGACACGGGGTTTATAGTGCTTGTGTGCAGGGGTGAACACAGAAAAGTGGGCACATTTACTGCATTTGAAACACATACGGCGTGAGCCGTGCAACCAGAAATAATGCAACTTTTGTGATTTCTCTGGTTCGCCGTAAAAACGGCGGTTATTGACAGGCGAGAAGGCATTTTTGCCGGCTCGTTGGCTGCGTGAAATCCATCTGCAGCAGCCACAGTGGTGGGGGCTGACAGGAAAGAGAGTTTTGACGGTGGTCCGGCCGCGGCGGGACTTAACCGTCGTTTCTTGCCTCTGGCTAGGAGGACTTTGGAGGCTCGGGCTTCAGCGCGATCCTAGGCCGGGGGCCCCGAGGTGGAGGCGGCTTACCACGGCTGGAAGAGCGCGATCTGGGGCGGCCGCTCGGTCTTCGCTGAGACGAAGGGGGCCGCGCTGGGCGCTGCGCGGAGCTCGTTGCTGGCTGGTCACGAGGACGGCGAGCAGCGGAGCTATTGCTAGCGCCGGGGCGTCGAGGCAGGAAGAGGTTCATGGCCTGCGTCGTTTTCTGCACTTCGGAGAAACGGTCGACGATCCCCTTGACCGCTGGTCCAAAGAGCCCAGACGGGGAGAGCGGGGCATTTAGGAAGGCCGCGCGCTCTGTTTCTCGCATGTCCGCGAGCGTGAGCCAGAGGTGGCGCTCAGCTACCGTGAGGGAGGCCATAGAGCGTCCGAGGGCCTGTGCTGCGGTCTTGGTGGCGCGAAGGGAGAGATCCGTCGCGCTTCGCAAATCCGTGATTAACTCAGCGTCACAGCATTTCTCGTCCAGGTCGCGGAGGAGATTAGCTTGGAGGATTTGCAGCACGGCCATAGAGTGCAGAGCGGACGCAGCTTGACCGGAGGCAGCGAAAGCGCGGCCGATCAGCGATGACGTCACTCTGCAGGCCTTAGACGGGAGGGCAGCCTTTGAGCGCCAACCAGAAGGCGGGCAAAAGTGCGCTGCGACCGCCTCTTCCACCGGAGGGATAGCGTTGTAGCCTTTCTCGGCCGCGCCGTCAACTTGTGAGAGCGTCGAAGAAGCCTGAGACGAGACCCTCGCGGAGAATGGCGCGTTCCAGGACTTTGCGAGCTCCTCGTGAAGCTCCGGCAGAAAGGGTGCAGTCCTGGAGGTGGGCGCACGGCGGCGACTGTTTAGGAAGCATCCGTCAAGTCGGTTCGGCGCTGCCACCTTGGGCGGGGCCCATTCGAGGCCTAGCTGCTCGACAGCCCGGGTGAGAAGGCGCAAAAGTTCGGCGTCCTCACCCGCTCGAGAGCGTCCGGAGCCCCGGACTGAAGAGGACGCGGAAGACCAGTCCTCGCTGTCGGAAGCCATGATGGAGCAGCTGTCGGCGCGTTCCGCGGCCGCATCCGCCTCATCCCCGGAGGCGGCAACAGAAATGGCGGCCTGGGGTGGGGGCGGGGAAGGTTCCGGCGAGCTTCTCTCGGTGAACTCCGGAATCCGCTGCGAGCGGCGCTTCTTTCTGCGCGGCGTGGCAGGGACTGGAGGGATATCATCATCGAACAGGACGAGTCGAGCCCGCAGGGTCGACATCGTCAGTTCTTCGCACTCTTGGCATCCGCCGGCGAGGAGTGCGGCGGCGGCGTGATCACGGCCCAGGCAGAGAGCGCAGATCACGTGGCGGTCCCCGGAGCTGAGCTGCGCGTGACACGAGCCGCAGGTGGAACGAGACATTTGTATCAACGCTCGGCTCTTTTTGTGAAAAAGTGTGACGCAGCGGCGACAACACTTTTGAGCGTAAAGGATATGGGCTGCCGGATAGCAGAGCAGGCACGGATGGCTGAAGGTGGCGCGATGCTGCCGGCTTCCTCAGGCGCTGTCCTCTGCTTGCTTGTCTGCGCGGTCACGGCGGCGGGTTCCAGATCCAGCGATGCGAAGGGCTTCGCTGAAGAAAAGAAAATCGAATATGCAGCCCGTGAGCCCTGCTTATATACACGTGGCCACGCCCCACTTGTAGGCAAATGAAGCCAGGTGGGCGCGAAGCGCCCTCATTGGTCGCCACGTCACGCGGGCTCACCGATAGGCTGCTGCAGTTGCCAGCAGAGCAGCCAATAGCACGCTGGATTAGCCTGCTATGGTCTGCCAGGCTGCCGCACTGCGTTGACAATGTTACAAAATTAAGGATAATTTTGGGTTTTTCAGAAATCTCGAAGAAAGAATACTTTCCCGTAGCGTAAGGAACTTACGCAATACGAGAGAACCTCTCGTAAGAGAACTAAAAATCTAAAGTCACTTTTGCTTATGGTTTAACTGAATCATCGAAGGTCAGCAGCAAGACATTGGTCAATAAAGTGAGAATAAATGCATAGAAATAGTTGTTTTATTTAATATATTTAATTATTGGAGGTTTACATAGTATTCTGATTTTGCATTTAACTGATTTTATTCATTTTGAGAAATACTGATTTTTTTTTTGTGTGCAAATGAGATGACTTAATGCTCACATTTAGTCTAGAACTACAATAACCATCATGTTTACACACAACACCTCTGCACTTATGTTTTTTCTTAACATTGGGACGAGAGCTGTCAGACATAATGTGAAAAAGTAACTTGCGTTACTTACTTGAAAAAGTAATCTGATTGCGTATTTACTTGTAATGCGTCACCCCTAACACTGATTACAACACACCACTTGTTAACACTTGATTCTGATTGGTCAGTCCTGTGACATTCTGCATTCCTTTATTTTTGCGTAATGACTGCTAAACTATATATTAGACTGTTGTCCCTGGCAAACAATGCTTGCTTCTGATTGGTCAGTCATGGTATTCTATCCATAGTTTTCAGTCACGTGACTGTCGCGGAGCCGTGGAGGGCAAAACCGCCATAGAACTCCATAGAACTACATCACAAGCCTGTCAAATTTCCATCTTAAAACAAAAATATGTGAACAAGATGCACGTTTAGGGGCATTTATGATCCATATACAGCACCTGCTGCAGTATTTCAATCACTGAAAACAGCGGGACATTTTTAAAACGCTTAACGTGAAAAACACTATAGGGTGAGCTGCACCAATAAGGATTAAATTAAGCAAAGTTTAAAGGATTTGTTGATATGGGTTTTATTTTAAATCGAGTCGTTGCACCACTTCATTTTAAACACAGATAAATTACGCAGTAAAACCATAGAGTAAAACGTTATAGAGCTGATAAAGCAGCAGACGAAGGGTGAACTGACAGGCTAAAGAATCCTTAGTGCAACTTAAAGTGCTGTAATGAACTAAAACAGTGATATTAAAATATCAAATTCAGTTTACACCTTTTTGATGATGCATACTATATACAGGCGAGTAGATGAGGCAAGAATATGAACGCAACGTGTTTTCTTTATAATGGGTTTCGATGGGGAAAACACCTAACGAGAAACCTCGTGTTGCACTAATATTCTGTGTTTGTTTGCTTTTCTGTAAATTACAAATACATTCGAAAATGCTTCTCCCATTCGTTCACCTTAAGTGAATATAGCCTTTCATTAAAGATGTATATTGAATTTGGTATTTTAATATCACTGTCTTACTGCATTAATACTGACTACAAACCTGGTAAAAATGACTAGCGGGCAATGGAGGAGAGCCTTGTTTTGCCCTCCAGGTGGGCGTTCCTATAAGCGTGTGACGACACGTGAAAACTATGGATTGTCATGTATTACTGTGTCATGACTGCTAAACTATTGCACCATTGTCTCTGGCAACATATACTTGATTCTGATTGGTCAGGACCTTGGCATAAGGCAGCATCACCCTTAAAGGGTTTTATTTTGCGGCAATAATTTTGTTCACCAAACAAATCCATTTTTATGTAAATGCAAAGTCAATAATACAAATTAAAAAAACAACAACTAAAAATAAAATAAATCATTTTTAATAGCACTTAGAAGGCAAAATACAAAAGTTTTTGTCATAATATTATGAAAATATTTTTTGTAAATTCATAAACAAATAGTTTTTTGAGCGACAGTCACTCTTAAAGGTATAGGTCAGTTTGGCCTCCCTTGATTTATGGTCAACCAAATCTATGGTACACTGTAATATAATGACAAATAACTCTAACAAATGGTTCATTTATGATCCTAATCTACCTGTCCTGAATCTTTTACTCATTTTGATTATTTGTCCACTTCTAGGTAAAAAATGAAATTGGCGACGTCACCATACTAATAAACAATGCTGGCATTGTCAATGGTACTAAGTTCATGGACACTCCCGATGCAGTTGTTGAGAAGACACTCAGAGTTAATGCAATGTCCCACTTTTGGGTAGGATTGACATTTTTCTGCATTTTTCCCCTTCTATTAAAGGTGCACTGTGTAAATTTTAGCGGCATCTAGTGGTGAGGTTAAACATACTTATGTATGTTATATTGCATTTCTGTCAATAGATCCTCATAAATACTACACACTGCACCTTTAAATATTATATGGCACTTTTTTTTTTAAACCACTATTCTGTGTAAGTGTCAATTTGTGGTTATGCCTCTGTTTTAGACATGTAAAGCATTTCTGCCCGCCATGACGGAAAAGAACCATGGACATCTGGTCAGTGTTGCTAGTTCTGCAGGCTTGATAGGTGTCAATGGACTGGCAGGTAAAGCATTCACTTATGTCCTCTTATCTCTTGCACAACTGCTCTCTTGCAGTTTTTGGAACAGTAACAAAGTCCTTCAGGCCTTTAAGTCATTCAAACAAGACATTAATCTTTCAGCAGATATGAATGATCACTAATCAATACACAACTTCCAGATCTCAATCTCAGTGTGTGTGTGAAATAAAAGTGTAGACTTTAACAGGAAACAGATAACCAAGATGATGATGTGAATTCCTGTGACGTCTGTGTGTTATCTTAGTTTGCTTATTACTACATGGAGATTTTAATGAGCTGCTGTCTGAAATACCTAAAACTGGTTTACCTTGCAGCGTCACTACCACGTTTGTACAAATGTCTCCTATCTTCTCCACACAGATTATTGCGCAAGCAAGTTTGCCGCTGTGGGTTTTGCAGAGTCTGTGGCCCTTGAGCTGATAGCTGCGGGGAAGGATGGAGTCAAGACCACAATCGTCTGCCCATACCTCATCAACACAGGCCTGTTTGATGGCTGCAGTTCAAGGTAAGCTGGCAACACACTTCATCCCCAAACACGTTTTTGATTTGAGGCTGCAGCATTTGAACAGGGATACTGAAGACGTCATTTAAAGAAAAACACTTACTTTTGAGAGAATGATTAAACTCGCAATATTTCAGGACTATTCAATCTCAGTTCTTTGTCGTTTTCCAATTAGCCATAATCAGAATCTCTGTAGGCAGGATTTTGCACACTGCTTTGTAAATGGATACAATCAAAATAGAGATCGTCTTTGACTGTGCTTCATGGAGCTTGACAAACAAAGCATCGATGACACAAACGCAACTAACCATGATCGGACTTTCCCAGGGTAAAATGTCTCTAAATGGTTTATTGCAGCCTTTTTAACTCTTTCCCAGCCATTGACAAGATTTTTTTGATCATTTATGACGCTTCCATGCCATTACGTTTTTCCAGTTATAACGTAGGGGAGCTATTACAGGTCTTCTGAAATAGTACAGCATCTCCGGCTCCAAAAACAAGTGAAGAAAAAGATCTGTGTAAACCACAAGAAGCGGGTAGAATTTGTTTACACACAAGTAATCTAACGTGATCACCAAACATTCAATAGCATATATTTTAAATCAAAACTGCTTTGGGGATATGAGATATCAACCTCAAATTTGGAACAAAACATGTTTAGATTTATGGCTTTGATTTTCTAGCATTCGACATGATTCATAAAATGTATATTTTCATTTTAATATATAATAAATATATAATAAAATATATAATAATCATTTTTATAATTGTAACTTTTTTTTTGTTTCACTTTTTAATTTTATTTTACTTCAACAATAATCTGCCAACGGTCTCCTTTAAAATCTTTATGTCTGTGCTCACAAGATTCACATTTATTACAATTACTACTTTTTACACAATTATTACTATTACATTTTTGTCCTCTATGGACCCATGTGTAACTTTTTTAAATTGACGCACAAGGGTTAACAGCAACTTAAAAATAATAATCTGGCGGGGAAAGAGTTAAGAGGGCACCTCTCTGGTAATGCTAAGCAGTTCATATCCCTCAACATTAGGGATGGGCGATATGGACTTAAAAATGTATCCCGATATTTTCTAGTATTTATTGCGATAACGATATCAATGACGATAAATGTAGTATCATTCCCCATGTTTTTGGATACAAGTCAAGCTGCATGCATTCTTGCGAGTTTCAGAAAAACAAACAATCATCTAAAGTAAAACGTACATGTCATCAAATAGGCTCCTATAATACATAAAAAAAAAAAATTAAAAAAAAAATTATTTATATATATATATATATATATAAAATTAATTATTTTTTTTATGTAAAATTCCACACCAGCCTTTTCAGAAATGGAAAAGTTGCAGATATAATTGTCTTCTGTAAAAGTGCAGGTAATGTTTAAATAGTGCAAATGTGCTAAAAAACATCACACAATACAAACAATAATAATTCAAATCAATGACAAGTTTTACATGTAAACCGATTCTGTATTTATTCATACACTCATGGTGCAAACAGTGGTAAAAATAGCAGAAACAGCAAAAGTAATTATCCCAAAAATGTCTTCAGATTACACAAAAGTTGAAAATAATGATTTGATGATAGAACTTCAGTCATTTGAGTTGATAAGATAATACCACGAATTCTTCTACTGATAAAAATAAACTGGACTAAGGAATAATGAGCTTCTGGGTTCATGAATATTAATCATGTTGTCAGCGCTCATTCAAACTGATTTGCTGAAATCAAAACAGGCACAGTAATAGGTGCACGCCAGCCAATGAGATTCCCGTTTGTGCATTCGTTTTTTCCTGTTCATGAAAGGCTGAATAATTCCAAATAAACGCCATTATTTTACAGGAAAATTCAACACAGGATATTGTTTACATGTAGCACATCAATTCTGTGTGGTATAAGACTCTCTCGCTCTCTCTTTGAGTGTGTGTGAAAGTCGCGCGCCTCACACTAGTGTTTACTGTGCGTCAAATACACTGCGCATTCATTGAGATCAACTGAAATAGTATGCTTTACCGATCGATTGAGAAGGACTGAGCGCTTAAGATATTCGCTCTAAGTGCTCAGCGAGTGAAAATACATCTGTATGGTTCAGATTGCCCTCAGGTAGCCCCTCGTTTAGCTATGAACTCTTCCGCAGCTTCCGCCATAGTTGTTTTCGCTCTGCACGTGAGATGCGGATTCAGTGCCGCCGCTCCCATTGCGCGGCTCTTAGGGCACCGAGTGCTGCGAGGGCACTACAAGAAAATTCTCTCTCCAACCCCCGTTCAGCTATACAAATTGACGAACGCAGCCACCGCGGCCATCATAAAGTAAACGCTTTAAGCATCAAGAGACGGCCAGCGGCGGCACGGTGCGGATGGGTCGCGCTATCAACTAGGCTTTATCGTTATTATCGCGGGAAGACAAATTCTTATCGTGGGGAGAATTTTTACCGGTATATCGCAAACGATAAGATATCGCCCATCCCTACTCAACATGGCCCTTTGTTATCAGTACATGCCCATTGACATTGCTTAAGACAGTCTGGGGCTACTTTGAGTATTGATGGACCCTTCAAATGTTGTCTGAATAGTTCCACTTTCTTTTATCTGGTTGGAAGCTATGCTTTGCATTTGTAGCGTGTTTTGTATTTGTTGCAACATCTAACAAATATGTGTGAGAGTGAAAGTGACATAATTTTTTTCCTCTTAAACTGACATGAATGTAAAATGCACTTTTAATTGCTCCTAAACCAAAGCCAATCATGCAGTCATTTTGGGTTCATTCATTTGTAAAAAAACCCCCCAAAAACACGAAATAAAGAAAAATAGCCATTTAAATCAAAGCATGTGCCTTCTGTGCAGGTGGCCCCGACTGCTGCCCATGTTGGAGCCAGATTATGTTGCTAAGAAGATTGTCAAAGCCATTCTGACAGACCAAGTTTACCTCTTACTTCCAAGGACCTTATACTTATTATTGGCTGTTAAAGGGTAAGTTATTTTCATATGCTTATCTCAAACTTCTCCAGGTAAAAACTTTCCTTGCGTTTGGAATTTTTATCTGTAACATTCTGTACACATCTGTAAAAATGTTTCATATTTTAAATGTTTTTGTAGTACATTGATCGTATCTTTCCAACACTTTTTTTTTTCAGCTTCAAATATAAGTTGCAAATCCTTTCTAAGCAACTGCAAGATGATATAAATGTTCTTATATGAACATAACGGATGCTTCTCTAATGGAAGGCTGCATCCTAGTGAGGCTATGCCCTTCCTAGTTTAGTCCTTTGGAGGCTTGTAGGCTTGAGTCCTCCTCAACATTAAACGCTAGAATGAGACAAGTCTTGTAAGTGCCCATGGTTACGTCACTAATGTTTCCGCCTTCGTGGACAATGATATTAAAAACGTTTATATTAACTGCCTTTCTATCAATGCAGTCCTGGTTTACATTACACCCGGTTTAAGATTGTGATTCATTTACAACACAACATAATGCCTTTATCTCAAAAATTATTCTAACACTACATAGTGAAATTGGACAGGCTCAGTGCTGATTCATTTGTGTGATTTGGAATGTGTGCGTAGGATTGGAAGTGATCGGGGGATGCAAGGATGTACTTGATTCTTGGCAGAATGAAGGACGCATATAAAGGCTGCCTTCAAAAGATCATTTTAAATTAAGACATCCGGCTTTGACAGAGCTTGATGATGTTGTAGCCAGGATATGCAACCTTACTAGGACACAGCCTTCCGCTTGAGAAGCACCCAATGATAGTGTTGTCCAAATCTGCTGTGGTCCAAAAACACATTAAGTTGATCGAAAGAGCTCAGTGGTTAGTGATGCTGCCTCAGCAAGAAGCAGAGGCGGACAGTAGTGAAGTATTTTTTACTTTCTAATACTTTCTAAGTACATTTTTCAACTAAGTGTTTTTCTTTGGAAAACTTTTACTTCACTACATTCCAAAGCATACATTTTACTTACATGCTTACATTTTCCTGCACTACATTTCATAAATTAAAGTGGTTTTTTTTTTACCTTTTAATACTTAATTACACAAAAAATTTTGTACTTTCTTACTTGTACTCAAGTAAAACTTAGCATTAGTTTTACTGGAGTAAAAGTAAGAAAGTACTACTTTTAGTGTAATTAAGTATTAAATGACATTCAATATGAAACATAACAATTTATGCGTTGGAATGTTGTAAAGTAAACATTTTCCAAAGAAAAGCACTCTGATAAAGTACAGACACTTACAAAGTACACATTTACTTAAGCAGAGTAAAAATACTTTACTACTGTCCGCCTCTGACAAGAAGGTCCACTGTTAAAGCTCCGGCTGAGTCTTTTCTGTGTGGAATTTGCATGTGCTCCCCGTGTCAGTGTGGGTTTCCTTCGGATACTCCGGTTTCCCCCACAGTCCAAAGACATGCAGGTTAGGTGAATTGAACAGTCAAAATTGCCTGTGTGTGTTAGAGCCGTGTGTAGACTGGTGCTTCCCCTGCCTCTGGCCTAAAAAACTGGAATAGGCTCCAGTCCTATGACCTTAGAAGGTTGTATAAGCAATAGAGAAAGAGAGAGAAATACACCATGTAACATTCACATGACGGCAGCAGAACATCTGAATACACGAATACAAAACGAATGGCCCTTGTGTAAATGGAAATACACCTTTAATTGGTCCTTACACTGTCTGAGGCTTGATCCCCGCAGTGGATAGAAACAGAAAAGCTCTGCAGAAAGTTAAACCTATAAATTTGATGTTGTCTGTGGAGTGAGTCAGGGATGTGACATGAATAATTTCACTACAGACTATTGATGTCAAAGTAAATCTGCTGCACAGTAAAGAGGGAGCCAGTAGGTTTTAGAGAAATATCTGGAGTGAGCTAAAGGTCTGAGAGTTTAGCCTAAAGCAACGGCACAGAACAAAACTGTTTCTCAAGCGCTGACCTCAGAGGAGGAGGTTGTGCGTGTGGATTTACTGATCTGCCCGAGGATATTAAGACACTGCATGAATGACAGGAACACCGTGATTCATTGTGTTCTTGTGCTGACTTCACATACGCTTGGTGAAATTTACATATTTTAGAATGCTTGTTGTATTTATTACCTTAAATTGAATTATGTCTAGTTTTATTCATCTTTTGTTTTACTCTAATAGTTCTGAATTTTTTTTTGTGAAATGTAGGGGGAAAGTATAAATTGTTTGATTTTAGACAAAACACTTTAGATTTCATTTGAAAACAGCACATTGCGTGTGGTTACAAGACTGCAGTAGTTTGCTTATTCATATGAATGATCAAGAAGATTGCATTTCTCCCGGTTTCAGTTTCACAGCTGCAACCAGTCTCTCAAGTTGTAGAACTTGTAGGTTGAATGTTTTCCAGCTGTACTAGTGCCTGTATTTCATAACACCTTTAACCGGGCCGTGGCTTGCCTTGAAAACTAAGGACCCTTAAGAAGCTCTTTCTTATGCAGCTTGTGACAATTACTGATGCTAACTCGGAAGATAAAGCAACACCTGTTTGTGTGGGTTGTGAGACAGACTTCAGTGCATAAAAATGGCCAATTAATTCCAATTTGTGTTTAGTCTTTAATGTGTTTTGGACAGTAGAGTCATAATTATCAAGGCTGCAGTATTTGAATGGGGAAAAGGCATTCTTTATTATTTTAATGCCCTCTTTCTTTTTCACAGAAAAATGTATAACCTCACTGATTCTAGTCCTATCAATTAAATCATCAAATCACAAATTACATTTGTTAATGTATTATTCCAGCAGGATGATGAGTGTTGAATCTCAGTGCATTAGGTGATAATTAGGTGTGAATGATCTCATTTCCAGGCCCGGTCATTATTTTCAGTCCTGAACATTGGCCGTTCACACATTTTCTGGCCAACTTGCTCATATTTGAAATGTATTTTTTTTCTTTGTGGATAGGATGTCTGGAGACAAAAAAAGAAAACATATTTTAACATATGGGACCCTGGACCACAAATCCAGTCATAAGTTGCACAAGTATATATGTGAAAATTGCAAATAATACAGTGTAAAATATCAAGGTCAAATGTAAAAATGTTTGAGTAAAATATCCAAAAACCACTAGGCCAGTGTTATATATTTTGTTCAGCTGAGTACTTACAATATCCCAAATGTTTCCAACTATTTGTAAATCGTGAGAAATTGCTATTTTAACCAAGGAACCGGGACGTGTGAGGGAGTCGCCTGTCAATGGCGTCATATCTGTGTTACCCTCGGTTTCCGGTTTTATTTTGCAGAAACGCTGTACTCTTACTGCAGTGTGAACAATTGTCATAGCAGCCGCCAAGCGAACGCACAGAGTAACGTCATAACATTATTTTCAACACACTCGGATGTATCTAATATGATAAACAGGGATGCGTTACCTCATACTCATGACCGGAAAACCGGAAGTGGCGCCGGAGACTGTCATAATAAAAGTCCGGCCGCTCGTCTCATTAATAATCGCCTTGCTCAGCTCCACAACACTCGGCCCTGCTCTGCTTCATACTACAGTAACGTTAATAATCGCATCCATGAACATGATTTCTGCCCGAGTCCTATCCTGATTCTTTTCCACCGGCTGTGAGGTGAAGACCACATGTCCCAAGATTCTGCTCTCAAACGTGGCGTCATCAAACTACGCCTTCTTTTTGAACAGGCAACCTCTAGTGGACGGAAAAGTTACATAGTGCAGCTTTAAGTAAAGATCATGTTCTATGAAGATATTTTTTTAATTTCCTACCGTAAATGTATTTATTTATTACTTCATTTGGACAACTTTTAAAGGCGTTGTATCTTTGTTGTATACGTTGTATAGTTGTATCTCAGCCAAGCTTATTTATTCAGCTTTCAAATGATATATAAATCTCAATTTCAAAAAATTGACCCTTATGGCTGGTTTTGTGGTCCAGGGTCACGTATGTTGTAATGTAAGTTTTTTTTGTAGTTTTAAAAACACCCAAATATGATTATATCTCAGACTTATATGTTCAGAGACCCATATATCTATCTCATTCCTTTTTTTCTTTACAGTATCATCCCATTCAAGCAATCAGTTGTCCTTGGTATGTACTTGGGGGCCTTCAGTTTCATGGATGCTTTCAGAGGACGGGAAAAGAAGAGAGACTAAATGTAATAAAATTAATTTCTCAAATTTTGATGCTTATTTTATTAACACTAATGATTGTTTTTTATTATTATTTGTAACTACCTCTGCCAAATAGTTTTTCCAGTATATCATAATAAAAATTGTCCAAATTATATACTGTTTTGATATTGGGAAGAGTTTTTTTTAAACTGAAAATGTAGTCTTTTTTTTTTTTTTTTTTTTTTTTACAGTGTTAGACATAGTTAATGTTGGCCTCATTTCAAAAGCAAGATATATATGATAATACCAGTAACAACAGTGTCAGATGTATTTGTGCTTTAGTGGTACACATGATGACTGAATAAATGTGAAATATTTACATTTATTTTTATTGTTTACCCCTGTTTGTGCCAGCAATTGTTCTGTAAGTTCTTAACCTGTCAAAAAGAACAGCGTACTGACTTAGTCTAATAAGAGAATTATATGCTGGAACTGTTTTGTTTGAGCTTTGATACACTGCTTTGAGGCTTGCCCCCCTTTTTAATGGATAGGATATGAGATTTGCATGCATATGGCACCATCTAGTGTTGTTAAACATTGTTTGTGATATTGTAACTGCCTCTCAGAGAGAGAACTGTTTTTCTCTAGCCTCTAGACAAACAAGCATTGCATTAATGTGCGATTGTGTAAGTCTGTCTGCAAACCTTTAAACCACGTGTGTGTGTGTGTGTGTAAAAGATAAAATCAACTAGCTTCACTGAATTGTTTGGGCCTAATAAATAGCTCTAATACCAAAACAAAAATACACAGAATTTACTTTTAAATATACCATGTTATTTATAACATTTTACATCCTGAGCTATTACACATAGAGAAGACATGGAAGCGTTTTTATGCAGCTTTCAATTTGCAACCGTGCAGTAATGTGAGACAGGGAAAGGACAACCCAATTCATAATGCACAGACCACCTTTACCAGCTGCTTAAAGTGATTGACATGTCTCAGGTTTGGCCCCTTATGACCCTCACACAAATGAGAGTAGAAATTCGCTTGCTAAGGTTGCATTTGAGATTTTGGATAGAGCCGAACACGACGCCTGCAGGCAGGAAGAAATAGATTTTCAATTTATTGTTTGCCATCGCACCACCTCATGCACAGCTCATCAGATGGAAAGATATTCAAAGCACAGCACCAGCCCAGTACATGAGGGAGGTCATTATAAAATAAAAATGTTATGCATACCGCACAGCTTTATACTTGTTTTGGCTTATTTCTTTCAGGATGTATTTAAAAAAAATACTAATGCAGATCAATCATACATTTATATATATATAGCCCTAAATTGATTCTTTTCTTGTTTACAGTCTAGATTAAATTCTGCACAGTAATTTGATTAGGTAAGTGACGTTCCATGAATGGTGATATTTAGTACAATTTATGCAAGCAGTGCAGAGTAGTTTTTTTTCTTTCTTCATAGCATTTATATTTTTTTGAAACTGGATTTGTAATTTTGCCTGAAAGGAAGAATAGGGGTCTGTTCTTTGTACGTGGCTAACTCAGTTAGCTGGATTTGATTGTTGACGATTTGGCATGATCTTGGATTGTTTGGTTCTTCGAAGCTCATCCTGGACTTGCTGTCATAGCAACAGGTCTGTAAGCTCGGGAGCAGGCTTATTTCTTGTAAACAGGATTAGATTGCAATTTTTTAAGTGGTGTTGATACTTAAAATTTGTCCCAACCACTGGTACTTTATTACAAGAGTTCCTTACTAAACCAGGGGCAATAATAATTTTAAATAAGAACAATAATAATACTATAGAAATGTACTTGAAAATAATATTATAATGTTGTGTATAATACTATAGACACAGCCACTTGATTGAGAGATTTATTTTTGTTAGAATAATTACTTTATAATGTTATTGCAGTCTTACACACATGCTGTACAGTTACTCTGAGCCGTGCATTAATTTTAGTGATGACGGATATTATGGGATGGCTTGATGCAGAGAACTTGATCTTAAGAAACTTTAATTAATACTGTCACGTAACAAATCAGTTTCAAATTGAATTAAAGATTAAATTAATTGCTAATTACAACATTGAAATAAAGAATGTAAAGGGTGTACAAATGCTATAATCGTGAATATAATTTTTTTTTATCATTTATCTATTATAACTTTTATGTTCGTTATAAAGGTCCAGAAATTCGTAGGGTTTTTTTTTGTGTGTAATTTGTCAAGTTTTTTTGCCAGGTGGCTTTTTTAATTATATGATGATGTCATTACGTTGTCTTGACGCCAGCCAATCGCTGCTTTACTGATCGTGGTTTCGATGCATCTGCCCTCTTCAGTGAACACAAGAACGCGCAGTAAAATGACTTAATCCAGATATTGTAATCCAATCCACAAATTTGTTTGAAGAACCAAATTAGCCAGAGATCAGTTATCACGATTAAAAGATCTGTGATCTGTCAAATCATCTCAGATGTATTAAGCGAGGTACGAAGAACGGACCTCAGGTTTTGAAAGAGAGAGCATTGTTGTTTTTTTCACTCTTGCTCCATGATCGCTGAGTCGGGTTTCTCTTACCAGTGTGCTGGAATAAAAACCCAGAGAGGAGAAGAAAGCTATAGTTGTTTAAATGAAGATTTCAGCTAAATTATGGACTCTGTGATTTTTTTTTTCTTTCCCCTTCTTCTTTAAAACCTAGTTTTAGGTCAATTGAGACAATGTAAATTAGGAGTAAAAGCAAAAATGTACCGATACTGGGACATTTGGCAGATTTGTGAATGAAAGGAGACAAGGGTTGGACAGTGAAACTCAAACATCTGGTTTTAGACCACAATCATTTATTAGTATGGTGTAGGACCTCCTTTAGTGGTCAATACAGCATCAATTTGTCTTAGGAATGACAGGTACAAGTCCTGCACAGTCGCCAGAGGGATTTTGAGCCATTTTGAGTGTTCAAGTCACTATGTGATTCTGGTGGAGGAAAACATTTTCTGATTTACTGCTCCAAAATATACCAAAGTGGCTCAAAAATATTCAGATCAGGGGTCCGTTCTTCGTACCTCACTTAATACATCCGAGATGATTTGACAGAACCCAGATCTTCTAATCGTGATAACTGATCTCTGGCTAATTTGGTTCTTCAAACGAATTGCGGATTGGATTAAAATATCTGGATTAAATTATCCTCTGGATTAAATTATCCTACGTTCCTGTGTTCCCTGAAGAGGGCAGATGTATCGATACTCGAAACCACGATCAGCAATGCAGCGATTGGCTGGCGGCAAGACAGCAACATAATGACATCATATAATTAAAAAGACACGTGGGGCACGTTCAAGCACAAACCGGTGTGCAACGTTTTACTACGGTTTCCGGGTTGAACGTCAAGTTTCCTGGAAACGGTGTGCAACAGGGTTTGAGATACGTTTTCTCTTGTTTGGAGGGTGTGTCAAAAATGTCAGGCCAATCAGCAGCAACATGTATATAAACCATGCGGTGTTAAAAAGACAGCTCGCACTATGGGTCTAAGTAAAGTCGTTTACAAATGTGTCCGCTGCAGCTCGGTAGGTCTATACGCAACAATTGAAGATATTAGAAGACATGTTTGTCTTTTCATCCTGAAATGCGAGGCAAATGTTGGATCACAATAATTAGGAACCACAGTTTCTGGACAGCAAGGGCAGTGAGCGTGTTTTGCAGTATTAAACATGTATTTACCGATTTCACCAGGCACCGAAAATTATTCAAAAAGAAGACTGTTGGGGTAATAGCTTAGGACCCAGGACCAGTAGTGAAAAATGAAGTCAGGAGTGTAATTAATTAAAGAAAAATTTACTGAAGAATAGTTTGCAGTTTTATCAGCAGAAGCCAGCTTCAAGTCTCACAAGGGCTTTGTAGGCCACGCTCCCTCTACCAGTCCCACCACCTCCGTCTATCGTACATACAATTTCTGAACAGTTATACAGTTTTCAAGGTCTAGCCACGTCATTATTGCCATGTGGAATGATTCTGATTGGCAGAGAAAATGCACAGTCACGGTAAATTTCCACACAAGGATAGATAGCAGAGCATATCACTAAACTAGGTAGACTAGTTGTCGCCCCATCACTAGAATTAGATCATTGTTGACCTTGGAGGTTGCAGAAAGGTGTCTTCAGGTCTGGTGTCGTGTGCAGAAAATGTCCATTCAATATTGGGCCTGCACAGATCATGCAACGCACACACACAAAAGCTCCCTAGAATCACAGCTCTCCCAAGGTTGGAGAGTCTTAAAGGTCCCGTTCTTCGTGATCCCATTGTTCAAACTTTAGTTAGTGTGTAATGTTGCTGTTAGAGCATAAATAATACCTGTAAAATTATAAAGCTCAAAGTTCAATGCCAAGCGAGATATTTTATTTAACAGAAGTTCCCTTTCAAAGCCTACAGCGAACCCCTGGCTTGGACTACATCCTGGTACTTCCTTCATAAATGACGTCGATAGAACAGTAGAACAGACTAACCTCCGCCCACAAGACTACGCGAAAAAAGGGGGCGTGGTCTTGTTGCTGTCCCACGTGGAGAAGAGGACGTGTCGTGTGGAGAAAAGGAAGTGCTGCGTTTGAGTGTGTTTGTCGCCATGTCGTCGAGACGCTGTTATTTTCATCCCAGAGTCAAATCACCTTTGTTTGGCTTTCCCAGGGACGCTGTAGAGATCATTAAGCGCATACATCTCCCGTTAAGAGGCGTGACCTTTCCACGTGCTCTAAGCTGCGGTCAAATCACAACACAGGAACCGGGCCACGTGCGCTAAGCTGCTGTCGAATCACAACACAGGAACCGGGCTACGTTCGCTAAGCTGCTGTCAAATCACAACACGGGAACCGCTGGCACAATCAGAACTCGTTACGTATTTCTGAAGGAGGGACTTCATAGAACACTGAACATCAGCCCGTTTTTAGGACAGTGAAAACAGCGGTATACAGATAAGTACATTGTGTGAAAAATACTGTGTTTTTTTTACAAGCGAAACATGAACACGTTATATTGCACACTGTAAACACAATCAAAGCTTCAAAAAGACACGAAGAACGGGACCTTTAACTACATATCAACAAAGCACTTCACCAAAACATGCTGATAACGTGATTTTCTCTCAGCAAGAGTTCCAGACAATAGTACAATTGTATTCATACAATTCTTTAG
The DNA here is from genome assembly GCA_023566225.1 of Romanogobio albipinnatus. Taxonomy (NCBI): domain Eukaryota; kingdom Metazoa; phylum Chordata; class Actinopteri; order Cypriniformes; family Gobionidae; genus Romanogobio; species Romanogobio albipinnatus. Next base: position 19,955,822 of record CM042244.1, on the reverse strand, counting down.
GGTTTCAGTAAAAGGAAATATTAAAATGAAATGAAATAAAATAAATTGAAAGACAAATCCATATTTAATCTCTGGAAGCCGTCACCACTCAGAGACCAAATACAAACTTTAGAAAATATAAAGGAAAAAACAATCATTGGTCCTCTTGATATAAGCAAAATCATAACTGGAAAGAAACATTAAAATCATCATAATTATATGAGGATGAATATTGATTGAGGCTTTGATTATGAATTTAAGTAGGATATATATATACTATGGCAGCTGAGAAGGCCATTCTTTGTGTTGAAAGATGCGGGAATCTACCGCTTCAATAAATTTATATATATATATATATATATATAATTTTGTCGGGGCTGAACGCAAAACAACAACAACATGATTTTCTGGACCTTATAAGGAAACAACCAAAACAACATAAAAGTTATAATAGATAAATTAAATGTGCACTGTTTTTTTTTTTTTTTTTTACTTGATTCCACGTTATTTATATTCACGATTTCATAGTATTTGTACACCCTTTACATTTTTATTTCAACGTTGTAATTGGCAATTAATTAACTTTTTAATTCAATTTGAATCAGATTTGTTACGTGACTATATTATTATACACATTTTACATAACATTATAATATTATTTTCAAATACATTTTTATATTATTATTTAAAATGATTATGGTTCAGTATATAACTCTTGTAATAAAGTAGCAGTGGCTGGGACAGATTTTAAGTATCAAGTCAAGATGCAATCTAATCCTGTTTACGGACCTGTTGCTATGACAGCAAGTACAGGGTGGTATTCCAGAAAGCAAGGTTAACTTACCGTCACATATACCTTGAACTCTCGGTTGATTAACCCAAACCTTGCTTACTGAAGGTATGCTGGTTCCAAAAACGAGTCCGGGAGTAAATTCAGACAACTCAGAGTATGTTCCCGGTTAACACACAAGACATTCTCAACAGAGCAACGAATCGATGATTCACCATGGAAACAGACGCTAAGAAAAAGCGCGCCATTCTACTTACTTCTTTTTCTTTTGTTTAAAAGCGATTTACATAACCTACTTAGTGCACATCGCCACCTATTTGATCCAGATTCATGTGTGAGATGACAATAAAATAAATAATAAATATATTTGAATTGAATTAACATTTAAACATTACCTTGTTGTAATAGTGCTTTAGAGTTAATATATAATATTGTATATTATATAACTGTAACTATATAACACATTTAGTTATATTAATATAACTATATTAATTATATAACATGCATCTGAATACCTCTTAAGCAAACTAACCCAGGAACATGAGCCGCTCCGGAGCAAGGTTATGTTCAGAGAGTGAGTTGCTATATGGCTACTTACACTCTGAAAGTTACCTCTGTTTTTGGAACCGAAAGTTAAGGTTGTAGTATACTTGAATAACATGAGGAAACGATTGTCAGCTCGTGAATATTTACTGAACAAAGCAACATCGGTGTACATCTAGCTCAGTCAAACCCCGTGAACACACTGGCCAAAAACACATATATCCCCCAAACAGCCACGTCCCCAGCCTCTTAGCCTCTTAAAGGAACCTCACTATTTCCATAGTCAGTCAATACATTACACCCCTTTTCCCCAGTCCACAAAGTCTGAAAATCTTCTTGGAGGGCGACGCTCTCTTACAGGGTACCTCCGAGAATGAGGGGAATCAGACATGCCCTCAATTCCAGCTCCAGTAAGGTCAACATCAGGGTTTCCCACATCTAACGCAGACGGTGGTAACTCAAGCATTTCAGCCCCTGCGGACTCAGGTGGATGGACAGTATAGCCATCCGGCTCAGGCCTTGATTGGTCGGACAAGGGTGCCGTCCTGTCCAGCAGCTGATCAACATGTCGTCTGTGCATTTGCACATCACCCGCTCTGACCTTGTATGACAGGGGACCTGTGACATCCACAATGATTCCAGGCATCCACTTAGGGCGTTTTCACACCTGAAAGTCCGCACCAAGGTCCGAACCGAAGTTCATGTTTTGATACTTTTTATACATTCGGTTAGTTTTGGTTTGGTTTCACATTGCAATCATGCGAGCGCACTAAAGAACTTAACATGACGCACTTGCGTCCACTCGTCATCATCCTTGTGGGCTGCATCTGGACATTGATTGGTTTGTAAACGGACGTGCGTCTGAAGTCAGCGTCTTTGATAAGAATGAATGAACGGACGCATATCACTGCCACTATTGAACAGTGTGCAATGCGCATTGCTTGACTATTTTTTTATTCGTTACGTTTAAAAGTGGACATTTCAAGCTTTATATACACATATTTCTCATGTTTGTGAGATGAGTAGCCGGCTGAGTTTCGGTTTATTTGAGACCCGCTCCAGTTCATGTGTAAAGCATGATCGCTCCCGCGATTATTGTCTGCTATTCTTTTTGCTTCTTATTTATTAAATCCAGGCAATTATCTGATTAAACGTTGATTAAAATCAAGATACAATTTATACAAAACGAAATTCCCATTAAAGAAATGCTTTCTAAGCAAAATCATACAAAATTTCGTTCAAAATTATTTCTGACTTTCTGTCTTCTGACATATTGCGCATATTTTCACTTTTCATAATCAATGTAGCCTAGATTTAATTTAAAAATAACATTATAATATTTAAACATAAACAGGAACTTCCTGTAAATGGTCTGAAAGTCCGAACCATACAGAAAATGCTTTCACACTAGAAACGAACCGAACCTTTGTTCAGTTTGATCCGGACCGAGACTACCTCTTTTCGTCGGACCAAATTTCGTCTGTTTGGTCCGGACCGTGGTACGGGGGAGGTTTCACACCTGCAATTTTGATTTGGACCAAACTGAAAAGTCCGAAAATCCGGACCAAACAAGGTAGGTGTGAAAACGCCCTTAGAATCTCTGGAGTAGCTTCTCATGTACACCAAATCCATAGGTTTAAACTCTCTGACTGTGCCAGGGCATTTTTCAGCATTCAGCTCCTGTCTGCGAAGCATATCACCATCATGATCAGGGTGCAGACGATCCAGTGCAGTGGTGAGTCGCCGATTCATGAGCAACTCAGCAGGACTTTTCCCAGTTGATGAATTGGGTGTGACGTGCTGTGACAACAAGAAACGAGCAAGTCTGGTCTGCCACTCGCCCTTGGTCATGCGAGACAGGGCCTCCTTGGTTGTCTGCACCATGCGTTCAGCTTGACCATTTGAGCTTGGGTGATAAGGTGCTGTAGTGACATGTCGAATGCCGTTGTGCTCGGCAAATTCTTGGAATTCTGCAGAGGTGAACGAAGCACCATTGTCTGACACTATAACGTCGGGCAACCCATGTGTGGCAAAAAGCAGTCTCAGTGTGTTGATGACGGCCGATGATGACATGGAACTCATCAGAGACACCTCCAGCCACTTGCTATGTGCATCAACCACTATGAGGATATATTGGTGAATGAAGACATATCGAGATATTGGTGGATATTGAGACGAGATATTGGTGGAACTTTCTGACTGCAAAAACAACTGCCAATGCTTCCTTATCAAATTGGGCATAATTCCGCTCAGTGGTGGTCATTGTTCTGGAAGCAAAACAAATGGGTCTCTCCTTGCCGTCACATTCCATGTGGAATAATAAAGCACCAAGCCCATAGGGTGAGGCGTCGCAAACCACTGCCAAAGGTTTCTTTTCATCATAGTGCACCAGCACTTTATCCGTTTGCAGCAACTCTTTTGCCTGAGCATAGGCCATCTTGTGCTTCGCTCCCCACTGCCACGTAGCCGACTGGTCTAGAAGGCGGTGCAGGCGTTCCAGGACGGTGGCCTTATTGGGAAGAAAACAGCTGTAAAAGTTAAGCAGCCCCAAGAATGCCTGAAGTTCTGTTTTGTTATGTGGGGGCGGAGCATTTTGGATAGCTTCCACTTTCTCACGGGTTGGCTTGATGCCATCTTTATCCACTCTAAACCCCAAGAACTCCACTTGAGTAGCAGCAAACATGCTTTTCTCTTTTTTTTTTAGTCGCAGCCCAGCTTCAGCGAGGCACTTCAGTACGGCTTGTAGCCGTGCGTTGTGTCCTTCCATGGTTTTGCCCGAAATCAGGATGTCATCCAGGTATGGCTGGACTCCTGGAATTCCTGCGAGCAAATTGTCCATAAATCTTTGAAATATTGAAACGGCCGTTGACACCCCAAATTGCAGCCGTCGAGCCCGGAAAAGCCCACGGTGAGTGCTAATAGTCAGTAAGTCGGCTGCGTCATCATCCACTGGAAGCTGCTGATAAGCTTGTTTCAAATCAAGTTTAGTGAAAGCTACTCCTCCAGCTAGCTTCGAGAACAGCTCAGATGCTGTGGGTATAGGGTACACGTCAGGCTTAACAGCTGTATTCACAGTACAGCGGTAATCACCGCAAATCCTCAAACCCCCATCTTTTTTTGCTACAGCCACTATAGGTGTGGCCCACTTTGCATGGCGAACAGGTTCAAAGATTCCTTGAGCCACCAATTTGTCCAACTCCTCGTCCAGCTGGGGCCGTAAAGCAAAAGGAACTGGGCGGGCCTTAAAGAAACGTGGAGTAATTGTGGAATCAATGTCAATAGAGATCGGGAGGGTCCGGCAAACCCCAATGTCCTGAAAAACCTCTGAATATTCAGTCAGTATTTTCTCTATGGACTGCAGCTGTACACTGTGTACTCCTTCCACTGATATTCCCAGGGCATCAAACCAGTCCCGTCCCAACAGACTAGTGCCCTGGCCCTGGATGACGAACAAAGGCAGTGTGTTTCGTGTTCCTTTGTACGTTACCTCCACAAATATTTTTCCCTTCACTTCCAAGGTTGCCTGTGACCACTGCTTAAGTATTCCATTGTTTGCATGTATTTCAGGGGGTTGGAAAGGCCACAATGAATGATAGGTATGCTCACTAATCAAGGAACAGGCCGCTCCTGAATCCACTTCCATTGTGTGTGCTTGTTTGTTCAGTATAACAGTGGCCAGATATGGCCTCTGCCCCCCTCTTTCTGCTTTAGTAGTGGTGCTGTAAACAGAGTATTCATTATTTTCCTTGCGTGTTATAATGTTGGTGTAACGTTCTTCTGAGCTGGTTGCATTCTTGTCAGTACCATGTTTAGTCTTTGTTAAACATACACGAGATATGTGCCCTCTTTTTTTACAGTAATGGCACACAGCAGTGGAAAACCTACAGCTTTGCGGGGTGTGCTGACCACCACATCGGAAGCATGGCTTGTCACGTGTAGGATTTCCATTTGAAACTGCTGTCTTATGTACTGATGCATGTGCATGGGTTGCATAATGAACATCGTCCTCCAGCCGTGATTTGTTTTGATGCTGACGAAGTAGGCGAGCATTTAACAATGCTGTTTCAGCAGCTAGTGCTTTGTCTTCTGCCTCTTTAAATGTTAGTGTAGGTTCAGCCAGCAGGCGTAGCTGTAGCGCTTCATCCATAACCCCGCACACGATTCTATCACGCAGCATTGCTTCTAACTGATCCCCAAAAGCACAGTGCACAGATAAACATCGAATCTCAGCAATGTAGTTTGAAATGCTTTGATTAGGTTTCTGTTTACAATTGTGAAAGTGAAAACGTTGAACAATCTCGGATGGCGCTGGGCTGTAATGGCGTTTTAAGGCAGCAACAATGTTTGCATAAGACACAGTAGAGGGTTGCGTTGGGGCAAGCACTGAACGTAACGTAGAATACGTTTTTGCACCACACACACTGAGCAGCACGGAGCGTTTTTTTGCATCATCCTCAATATCATTTGCATGAAAAAAACATTCCAGTCGTTCTGTGTATTCTTCAAAAGAGTTACTCGAGCATTCGTCAAACTCTTCAATAGGGCCGAGTGTAGTCATGTTCGCTTCCAGGTGGCAATTTATTTCACTCACTTGAAAAGTCGCACCATATGAACTTATCTGCACACAGTCGGTCCGAATCCGCTCGTCGCCAGTGTAGTATACTTGAATAACATGAGGAAACGTTTGTCAGCTCGTGAATCTTTACTGAACAAAGCAACATCGGTGTACATCTAGCTCAGTCAAACCCTGTGAACACACTGGCCAAAAACACATATATCCCCCAAACAGCCATGCCCTCCCCAGGCTCTTAGCCTCTTAAAGGAACCTCACTATTTCCATAGTCAGTTAATACATTACAAAGGTTATCCGCTTACTTACTCTTAAACATAATGTCACATAACCTGCTTTCTGGAATACCCCCCAGGGTGAGCTTCGAAGAACCAAACAATCCAAGATCATGCCAAATCGTCAACAATCAAGCAGCTAACTAAGTTAGCCATGTATGAAGAACAGACCTCAGGTGCCGGCCATAGGAGGTGTTCAACTTCACTTTCATGTGCATCAAACCATTCTGTCACAAGTCACATTATCATGATGATTCACGGTACCCCGTTCAGGGTACAATGTTTGAACCATTAGGTGCACATGGTCCTCCAGAATTGTTCAGTAGTAATTGGCAGTGACGCACCCATCAAGCACAGTAGGGAATGCCATGATATTGCAGCCCAAATATCACTGATCCACCCCTGTGCTTCACTCTGGACAGCAACAGTCCGGGTGTTAAGCCTCTTTGAGGCTTCTGCACAACGTAACACAGTGAAGGTGGACACATCAGAGAACAATACGTTTCACATTGACCACAGCCAAAGATTTGCATTGTTGGCATTTGGCATTGGCACTAGTGACCAAAGAATTGGCTATAGCAGCCAGACCATGAATATTGACTCCGCGGAGCTCTCGACGAACAGTTTTGGTGGAAACAGGAGAGTTGAGGTGCAAATTTATTTCTGTGCAGTGAGTTGGACGGCTGTGGTTTTATGTTTTTTTTTCTTTGATACAGTCCAGGTTAGTAGGCTACTTGCAAGCTTGCAAGACATGGCTGGTACATGGTGGTATTCTGACATTACCCTGGATAACATAACTCTCGATACACCACAAAGACTTGCTGTACTGGTCACACCAACAATTTGTCCACTTTTGAACTCAGATATGTCTCCTATTATGTTGTGTGGATTGTTGTGTGTTGTGTAGCAGCTGTGCTATTGCTCAGCTAATTCAACCTTCACACTCTGCTCTTACTGATGGAATGTAAAATCAGTGAAGATTGGCCACCAGGTCGCAACACTATATTGGCCATGTGTCTCAGTTTTCTTGTCCAACCCCTCATGCAATGTAGCTTGTTGCCACTGGACCGCGCTCAAGTCACGCGCGTGAGACATTCAAAACACGGACAGCTTCATTTATCCCGTACACAATACTGCACTGGCCAAATAAGCTTGCATTCAAGCACTGCATATAATGTGTCAGAAAACGGTGCAAGTAACCGCAGTCTTTATTAACAGAATTGGGCTGTGTTGTAGCTACGTGAATGCAGCATCACAAAGTTAGTATACTAAATGTTTTTTTTTTTTTTTTTTTAATCTTTCCAAAATTAAATTTCAGTCAAATTATGACATGTAAATATCGCTCTGCATACAGCTTGTGCGGTCCCAGACTGGATGAATCAATTTTGTACACCTTTATTGAAGTAAACCCCTGCCATTGATGCTGGACTGGGTCACTCACTACAGTATGGAGAGCGGTGCGCGCGCTCCGCACGTTTGATGACGCTCCGCTGTAAACATCACTGACGTGTTAGTCGCGTGAGGGAATCTATTAAACTTGGATTTTGGCGAGTGACACTGTATTCTTCAAACCAACCTGCGCCTACAAACCCAGCAACATACGTCCACGCTGAGATGGCAAGAAAAACCCAAGTCCCGTCTGCGTATTATGGTAAGTTGCTGTTCAAAGCGTACTTGACGTACTGTAGCCTACATGTATTCTTCCTTGTGTGGTGTCAGTTTTTCTCCGCATGGACAACTTGTAACATTAATCTTCAGTGGAAGGTGTGCTGGGGGAGCGTTCATTCCCAGCTGCCATACATGGGAATCAAAGTTTAAAATGTATATTTGCATCCATACGTTAAGAAATATTGCCCTTGGGGAATTACTGCATGGTTTATTTATGTTAGCCACAACTGCACAAATTGAGATGTGTGTGAATAATCAGAAGTATGATTCAATTTTGAACGTACCTATATTAGTATGGTTTGTTTACCCTTTTAAAATAGAGGAGGCAGCAACTTTGTGTTGCCAAGGGCATTTTGTGCTGTGCTGGCTTTCAGCAAATCATTGAAGAACAGTGGTGAGCACAGCCTATCACCTGAAACCTCTTGTGAGACATCATAATTAAAAGCACAGTTCACAAATGTAAGTGTAAAAACAGGATGATTTATAGTGTAGGAATTTACAGAACAATATGATACAGCTTTGTGCTCTTTTGTTGTTGTTGGTCAAGCAAGTGTACAGACATTTTAAACGGTCAAGCATCTGATAATGCACATGCAGATTCAGAATGATCCATTCAGGATTTCTGAAATATGCACAATGGATATTAAAATCATCTCACTGACTTAAAAGTCCAACAGAATTCTATTTTTTATACCAAAAAACAAAAACACTTGAGGCACCATTTGTGTTTCCTCATATTGTGACATTGGCAGAACCCTCTGCAGGGCCCCCCCCCCTTTTTTGTCTGCCAAATATAAATATTTTTTTATATTTCTTTATTTTAATGACACACTTGCATGTTCATGATTCTCTGATGTTGGTTAAAGGTCACATGATGTGCAAGTAAATAATTAAAATAGTTTGCAAGCAAGCAAGCAAGGTTTGTTTTTTGCAATCAAATTGAATAATAATAATTATTATATTAAACTTTCAACACATGCACAGAATCTCTCAGAAGCACCTCGTTTTGAAACACACAGAACACAATAATTGAATTAAATATCTGCCTTTGATTTGATAAACGCACAATATCGTGCGGTCATGTGCTTAATTTATTTAAAGTTTATATTGGATGCCATTTTTAGCTTTTTTTAATCAACTTCTGAAACCCCATTTGGGAAACCCTGCTTTAGAAAATTAGGCACCTTTTCAGAAAGGCCAGTTCTCTGAAGAACTTTCAAATTGGAACCCATGCGTTCATCTAAAAGTGCATGCTCTGTGATGGTTCATCCAGTAACCTCATTATAAAGAAAAGGGTGAAATCACTTATATTGAAGCTCTTTCGCTGTCAAAAAACAGTGCCACTGGGAAAGTACCCTTAAAAGGACAGTTTGTACCTTATCTAAAAGAAGCATATTGGTACATTAGAGTAGTAATATGAACCCTTAAAGAGCCCCTATTATGGTTTTTGAAAATGACCTTTCATGTAGTGTGTGACAGTTCTAAGTGAATAAAAACATCCTGCAAAGTTTTAAGTTTGAAAGTGCAGCATATATAAAGTTATTGTCTCAAATGTAATAGTCGACTCTGAGTCAATTAAATTAATTGTTTTTCAAACGTGTCGCAAGCCATTTCGTTGTGACAAGATGAAACATTAGCATATTGCCCGTCCACTTATTGCACGCGGATGCCACGCATATACCAGGGAAACCTTGAACACTGCACTGGATACTGGATAGCGAGAAGACGATGTGGTCTACAATGTGATTATTGTGTTTCATATTGTGCATCTGGCTAAATGGCTAACTCACGTTATTACAGTCTTATTACTGAAATACTACTGTAAATCTGCTGTGGGCTGCACTATTACCTAAAACTGTGTCTATTAATGCAGACTGTCTGTCATTCTTACTACTTTGAGTAAAGATAAAGGATGGAGCAAGATTTGTTTTGCAAACGTTAACGTTTACATCAACTGGGCTAAGGTATGCACTGTTATTGATACAGTTCCCACTTCCCACGTGTGCACCGCAATCCATCAGACACACACACACACACACTATATATATATATATATATATATATATAAAGATAGATAGTTCAGTGGTAGCATCACTGAGCAACGTCCTGCTCAAAGTTTGGGTCGAAAAATTAGTTCTTCCATTGTTTCATCATCAACGTCATCATTACTGTCTTTACAGTGTGTACAATTGCTGAGCTTTAGGAGGCCTCCGGACGGAGCTGGAGTTCAGTTATGGTAATGGGGGTTTGTTTCCGAAATACGCGCTGTACGTGGCTGACCAATCAGAGCAGAGTAGGCTCGCGGAAAGGAGGGATTTAGAGGGACTGATTAAATCCATCGAGTCGTTTGAGAATCACTGATGTGTCAATGTCACTGATGTGCAATGTATATTATGAGAAAATGAAACTTTGTTGACCTTTGATGCATGTAAACCTGTTGTTGGAGACCGCCAAAACAAAATTAGGAAACTATAATAATAGGAGTACTTTAAGGTACTACTATGAACCTTTTTGTTAAGTTTGCAATATGATATTTAAAGTACCCTGAGTTTTAAAATTATTTTTATTTTAGCTTTTAAAGTTTTAAATATGAATATTTGTCTTGCACAAACCCATCGCTTCGCTTCAGAAGGCCTTTATTAACCCCCTGGAGCTGTATGGATTACTTTTATGATGGATAGATGCACGTTTATGGTCTTCTAAACAGATCAGCCAATCACTGCCTTTGTAAAGCTTGGAAGAGCCAGGATATATTTTACTATAACTCCAATTGTATTTGTCTGAAAGAAGAATTTAATATACACCTACAATTACTTGAGGGTGAGTAAATCACTAGGCTAATTAAATTTTTTTGGGTGAACTATCCCTTTAAGTATTTCCAACTTAATTTTCCTTGTAAACACAACTTAAATACTTTGTGTAGCAGAAACATAATTCAACTGAGTAAGCGGCAATACAATTCGATGCAAAAATAACTCGTGAAAACACTTGTACGACATGCATTAGTTTGATTTCACTACATGTAATAAGCATTATGCAGAAGAGACAAACCACAATACTGATATAAACTGTTGCTCATTGAGCGAAGCAATTCATATGATGCACTGCGCCTACCTGTCATCAGCCTAACGCCAGGCTCAACTATTCACCATGACAGTAACCTCCAAAACTCCAACATGACAAAAACGTTTCTAAATTCCAACTCAAAAGAACATTAAACAATAATATCAAGCCATCTACTTAATTTACAGTGGAGAAGAAGTATTTGATACACTACCGATTTTGCAGGTTTTCCTACTTACAAAGCATGTAGAGGTCTGTAATTTTTATCATAGGTACACTTCAACTGTGTGAGACGGAATCTATTAGTATTTGATCACCTAGCAATCAGTAAGAATTCCTGCTCTCACAGACCTGTTAGTTTTTCTTTAAGAAGCCCTCCTGTTCTCCACTCATTACCTGTATTAACTGCACCTGTTTGAACTCATTACCTGTATAAAAGACACCTGTCCACACACTCAATCAAACAGACTCCAACCTCTCCACAATGGCCAAGACCAGAGAGCTGTGTAAGGACATCAGGGATAAAATTGTAGACCTGCACAAGGCTGGGATGGGCTACAGGACAATAGGCAAGCAGCTTGGTGAGAAGGCAGCAACTGTTGGCGCAATTATTTGAAAATGGAAGTTCAAGATGATGGTCAATCTCCCTCGGTCTGGGGCACTATGCAAGATCTCACCTCGTGGGGCATTAATGATCATGAAGAAGGTGAGGGATCAGCCCAGAACTACACGGCAGGACCTGGTCAATGACCCGAAGAGAGCTGGGACCACAGTCTCAAAGAAAACCATTAGTAACACACTACGCCGTCATGGATTAAAATCCTGCAGTGCACGCAAGGTCCCCCTGCTCAAGCCAGCGCATGTCCAGGCCCGTCTGAAGAGGAGGAATGGGAGAAGGTCATGTGGTCTGATGAGACAAAAATAGAGCTTTTTGGTCTAAACTCCACTCGCCTTGTTTGGAGGAAGAAGAAGGATGAGTACAACCCCAAGAACACCATCCCAACCATGAAGCATGGAGGTGGAAACATCATTCTTTGGGGATGCTTTTCTGCAAAGGGGACAGGACAACTGCACCGTATTGAGGGGAGGATGGATGGGGCCATGTATCGCAAAATCTTGGCAAACAACCTCCGTCCCTCAGTAAAACAATTGAAGATGGGACGTGGCTGGGTCTTCCAGCATGACAACGACCCAAAACACACATAGCCAGGTGTGTGAAGCATTCAGAAGCATCTCAAGTGGCCTAGCCAGTCTCCAGACCTGAACCCAATAGAAAATCTTTGGAGGGAGCTGAAAGTCCGTATTGCCCAGCGACAGCCCTGAAACCTGAAGGATCTGGAGATGGTCTGTGTGGAGGAGTGGGCCAAAATCCCTGCTGCATTGTGTGCAAACCTGGTCAAGAACTACAGGAAACATATGATCTCTGTAATTGCAAACAAAGGTTTCTGTACCAAATATTAAGTTGCTTTTCTGATGTATCAAATACTTATGCAATAAAATGCAAATTAATTACTTAAAAATCATACAATTCATACATTTTTGTTTTAGATTCCGTCACTCACAGTTGAAGAGTACCTATGATAAAAATTGCAGACTTCTACATGCTTTGTAAGTGGGCAAACCTGCAAAATCGGCAGTGTATCAAATACTTGTTCTCCCCACTGTATCTTGCCTAAAACACATGAAGATAATTCAATTCAACATTTTCTCTTCCAATTAAATCCCACACAAAGCATTCTGGGAACTTGAAATCCTTACCCCAAGTAGATTGTACACAATAAAATTAAGTTGGGACAAAATGTTCATTTAAATATAAAATTGATCAAGAAACAAACATCCTCATTTTGAGTGAGTGCCTCCATTTCATCAGCAAAACGTAAAAATCCACGACTTTCTAAACAAGGAAATAAATAAAGACAAGATTACAGCAGGATGCAAGCAGCGGATCGCAACGCGTCAAAAGTAAGAAACCATTTAGTTGTGAAAAAGGTTCATTTCAACCAAATCCAGCAGTAAATATTTTAAGTAAATGTAACTTAAATAGTATGTTGGAAATGCACATCTACAAAGCCTTACACAGGATAAAATATGTTTTTGCTACAAATCCAAATTAAATTAGCTACCAGCTATCCAAGTAAAGTAACAACAACAAAAAAAAGATTTATTTGTAAATAATTATGATTTTTTTTTATGTTACACTTACAGCCTCAATGATTCATTTGTATCAGTGTTCTTCAGAGGGTTCTGACAGCATGCAAACTGAGGAACCAAAATGGTGCCTTGAACATCTTTCCATTTTTACAGTGTAGCAAGTTTGTTTCTAATTTTACACACAAATCTAGTACAGTATGAATATACTGATGCCAGAATTTGAATTCAGAGACATTGCAACTCTTCCAAAACTGTTGATGTCCTATTGTACATTGATTGAATTCAGATGGTTCTTTGCTACTGAATGATTGTACCATGGTGTTTGCATTGCACTTGTAGGTCATTTATTAAGTACATATATGTTTTTTATGACCAAAAACATGTTATATTGCACTTTTTGTGAAAGCGTTCAGATACCTTTAAGATATATAACTTAAAAACTACTTAACATTTAGGCACTAAAACACAGAGCTCCAAATGTGTGCATAGCTTTGGTAGGCAAGCTAAATATACTCTTCAAATGCACATCTTATCGCAACATGAGAATTCAAAGATTCAGGGCCTGTTTTTGTTCGTTTTAATCGTGTTTATGTGGGTGCACATCTGTGACCGCGATTATTTTGCTCAGTGGAATCATTTGTAATGCTGTACTGATTGTTTGTTTAGTGCTGGGAATATAACCTACACATTCTCATTCATATTTCTATTAACCATGGTAAAGCTCTCTACAGTTATTGTCGTTTATCTACTAAATCACTTCAGTTTGATGCCATTACTCATGTGTCACAGGGAGATGTAATTAAACTGGTGCTTGATCCAGAAACCAGACAGACATCTAATCTATGCATGCTTGCGCACATAGATCCGTGTAAATGCGAAACTTTTGGAAGGATGTTATTTAGAATTAAAGTTAAAGTCTCCCTGATGTGAGTTGTTTGGATATTTTGTAATATAGTTTCCATTGCTGTTTGTGAATTCTTATATGGCATACAGGAACTTGCTGACCCTTATATAATATTTATAAGGAATAAATATGCAAGTTGGGAGCAAAACGCTTAGAAAAGGTCACTTGGTTTCCTGCTGCTGCATTTGCATGCTAAATTTTTTGTTATCCGACTGTTTTGCTTTATTTATTGCAGACTGACCACAAAAAGCTTTCGGTTTCTCATTTAAATAAAAATCTGTGCTCAAATTAAAGTTACATCAAAGCAAACTCTTAAAAAAGGTTAAATGGGATTCCCTAGGCTTCTTGACGCAAGTTTAAAGAACCTTTTATGGCAAAAAAGTTCTATATAAGGAGACATGTCTTAAACGATTGCATAACACTTTCATCTTTAATGGGTTATTTCAACATTTTCTATTGATAAAGTATGTTTGCGAGCTGGCCATGGTCACCGAGGATGTCGGACTTGGTAATAGCGTGTACTTTTCTCAATCAAACCACTGCCTCCTGCTGCTTCTGCTACTGATTGCTTTTAAAGGGAAAAGCTGCCCATAACTGCTGGTCTAGGATATGTTTTCTTTGTAATAATATCATATTATTAGCGAAAAACAGTTGGCACAAGATCCATTGTGTATCTGTATTAGCGCTGTGTTCAAATCAATCGGTTAGTAATGTAGCCTTGAGTTCTTGAACGCAATGGCCAATCACAGGTGTTGAAGTTAGAATCCACTCACCACTTGAGGTTTTGTCCAGTTCTGAGTTCTGCACACGCGCAAATCCTCTTTAACAAATTGTAGACATTATGTAAATAAGAGATTTGTTGTGTAGTCAGCTTCACTGATTAATATAACGGAACTTTGTGAGATTGCGTTCATTGAATGAGTGACAGCTTTTAGTGGTAATAAAAGGAAGTGCTCTTTGTGCACTGTCTATGCGATATAAAACATTATAATTAATAGGCCTATAATATATTCAGAATTTGAATAAAACTTTTGTTTTTCATTCTTGACAAGCGACCACATACACAAAACAGGCCCATATGAGATTCACTCTCGAAAATTGTGCTGACTGACCGTGATAAATATAAATGTATTTATGTATCAAAATCAGGCACATATGAATTTCAGGATACAGGATTCCTGGCCGCAGCATGCCAATATCCATGGATCACTGGATCTTTGGTAAGTTGTAAGGAACACAATATCGAGTCCAACCTATAGTTTCAAACAACTGTTTGCTTTACTTGCATTTTCCCATATTAAATCCAGTCATGCAGCAGCTCTTTTGCCACTCAGTCCGGCTGAGGGGGCGTGTTCCGGCGGGACATCATGACATCGATGTAGGGCTGGACGATAAAACGACAACGATAATTATCGCAAAATAATTTTCCTCGATAAAACGATAACAACAGTTCGATAAATGCTCGATATAATGCTTACACGCTATGTGTAATGCTGCGCATGCGTTTTGCAGACCGGGCTTCTGGGTGCCGCACGCAGTTGTTGACAGTCACAGTGGCCGACGGCTAGGAGAAGTGGAGCGAGAAAAATAAGCGATAGTTAAGAACATTCAGCGCTCACGACCTGCTCGGAGGACACAGATATAATTGACAAGAAAGGTCACTCAACTTCAGTGGTTTGGAGATATTTTGGCTATTTGCAATCGGACATAAAACACTGCGACGTGCATTGCTGATCATAGGTTCACCACACGGTAATATAATTATTCAGTTATCTTGCTTCTTCAAAGTTCTTCCATATAGCATTGAGCACACAGCGGTAAATCTATTAGCCTAATAACAGTTCACACATGGGCCTATCGCCTTGTTAGTTGTTAGGGTGACTTACAACAAGCTAACATTACCAAAATATAATCACTAAAACATCGTAGGCTACTTATGGAAAAATACATCGGTATCATCATTTTTTGTCTTTGGTGATTTATTAATAACTCAGCATCGCCTGTATTAAAAGAGAAATAAAATAATTTAATCCGATGTTTAAAGTGAATAAAATAGACTTGACAGCCCTTACTGGAGTTCATCAAACTAATCTTTGTGCTGTGCTCTCCCAGCCACTGCAGTTGTGTGTGTGTGTGTGTGTGTGTGTGTCGATGCGCGGTGGACTAATCAAAGGCAAGAAAGGGGGAAGGCATTTTTTGCCCGTTTGCGTGTTTATTGTTTTACTACTTACACAATTATTTTAATTAAGTATCTGTAATTATATTATGGATATAAAGAGTGTAGAGTAAAAAAAAAAGCTTTTTCTTTTATTTATTTTATTTATATTGTCAATGTCATTTATTTAAAAGGTTTGGCATGCTGACCAGAAAGATATTTTTTGTTATTATCTTTAAAGCACTTTAAAGGTCCCGTTCTTCGTGATCCCATTGTTCAAACTTTAGTTAGTGTGTAATGTTGCTGTTAGAGCATAAATAATACCTGTAAAATTATAAAGCTCAAAGTTCAATGCCAAGTGAGATATTTTATTTAACAGAAGTTCCCTTTCAAAGCCTACAGCGAACGGCCGGCTTGGACTACATCCTGGTACTTCCTTCATAAATGACGTCAGTAGAACAGTAGAACAGACTAACCTCCGCCCACAAGAATACGTGAAAAAAGGGGGCGTGGTCTTGTTGCTGTCCCACGTGGAGAAGAGGACGTGTCGCGTGGAGAAAAGGAATTGTTGCGTTTGAGTGTTTGTCGCCATGTCGTCGAGACGCTGTTATTTTCATCCCGGAGTCAAATCACCTTTGTTTGGCTTTCCCAGGGACGCTGTAGAGATCATTAAGCGCATACATCTCCCGTTAAGAGGCGTGACCTTTCCACGTGCACTAAGCTGCTGTCGAATCACAACACAGGAACCGTGCCACGTTCGCTAAGCTGCAGTCAAATCACAACACGGGAACCGCTGGCACAATCAGAACTCGTTACGTATTTCTGAAGGAGGGACTCTATTCATAGAATAAAGGAACTCATCAGCCATTTTTAGGACAGTGAAAACAGCGGTATACAGATAAGTACATTGTGTTAAAAATACAGGTTTTTTTTACACGCGAAACATGAACACATGTTATATTGCACACTGTAAACACAATCAAAGCTTCAAAAAAACACGAAGAACGGGACCTTTAAGGCGGATTTGAACCGCGGGTAGATTTGTGTCAAAACTTGATGCTATGCGTCTTACCCCTACACTATAGCCACTCTCAGTGATAATGCGATTTCCATAATTTTGTCTTTCACAACCAGACGTTTAGCAAACAAAGCCGTTATTTGCACAGTACTTAAAGGGTTAGTTCACCCAAAATTGAAAATAAAGTCAGTAATTACTCACCCTCATGTTGTTCCAACCATGTAAGACCTTCGTTCATCTTCGGAACATAATTTAGTATATTTTTGATGAAATCTGAGAGCTTTCTCACTCCTCCATAGGCTTTCAGAGGGAATGAAACTTGATGGCCCAGAATAGTAAGTAAAAACGTCATTTAAGGAGTCCAAATGACTACAGTGGCTCTGTATTAAGTCTATCATGCGACGAAAATACTTTTTGAGCGGAAAAACAACAAAAATAACGACTTTATCCCACTATTATTGTTGTTCAATTTGAGCCTCTGACGAGAGTTCGCGGGAGTGCCACGACGCATGCGCGAGAACTGAGATTAGTAGTAGTAGAAGAAGAACGCCGTAATCTCAGAAAATACTTTTTGAGCGGAAAAACAACAAAAATAACGACTTTATCACACTATTATTGTTGTTCAATTTGAGCCTGAGATTACGGCGTTCTTCCGCTCAAAAAGTATTTTCGTCGCATGATAGACTTAATACAGAGCCACTGTAGTCATTTGGACTCCTTAAATGACGTTTTTACTTACTATTCTGGGCCATCAAGTTTCATTCCCTCTGAAAGCCTATGGAGGAGTGAGACAGCTCTCAGATTTCATCAAAAATATACTAAATTATGTTCCGAAGATGAACGAAGGTCTTACATGGTTGGAACAACATGAGGGTGAGTAATTACTGACTTTATTTTCAATTTTGGGTGAACTAACCCTTTAATGTAAATGGCATCTATACGCTCCCGTATTTTTTTTTTCTGAAAGAGGACCCACCCACATTTCTTTTGCTTCCTACGCCCATGATTCAAAACCACAATTAACTGTCTGTTTTCTACATATTTCACTTATGAGCAAAAATATGCCTTTAAACTTTAAAGAAATAAAGATTTGACATTTATCATGATAATTATCGATATCGACTGATATGGAAAATTATATTGTGATAATTTCTTTGGGCCATATCGCCCAGCCCTACATCGATGCATACCCTCTATACACTGAACATGTAATACGCATGTTCACAAGCGTTTTTGTAGTTTGCACAAAGACTATAACAGTATCATTTTCAAAAACGTGCACTTTGAAACCCGTTTTCAAAAGTTAGCGTTTTTGGCCCCCAAAATGCTGTTGTCATGTAAATAAAAATGTAAATGAACAGAAAACATTTATACACCGTCTAATGTGTTTACATTGAAAGACAATGGAAAAGTAGCGCAGTGGAATGGAAAATGTATTCTGTGTAAGCAGCCCCTAAGAATGTCACATACTGGTTATGAAACAAATCAACTATTAAAAGGCTGCATATTCAGAGCTAAATAGGTGAGCAGGTAGCCTATGACATGAACTAACGGTGAGTAACTAAGCCTCATAGATAAAGCTGTTTGAGCAGACCATGAGATGTTCTTGTTACTTTACTGCAGGATTATATTTATTTGATCTCAAACAGCAGCACTGCAGATGGAAGCTTGAAAATTAAACCCATCCGTTAATGCTATTAAATAAACAGATGCTATGCGACTATGAGGGCCTCGAATTCTGTTCATTCTGTTTTCTGGGAATTGTGACAGGTGCGCTGATAAATGGTGTGTAACGCATCCGCAGAAAGATAATTGTCAAAGAGACTGCTGGGAATCTCAGGAAATGCTCTCGTCATTAGCTTCACTAAAGTATAGTGTTTAAAGCCTTTACGTTAAGGAAAAACAAGAAGTGTCTATTTTTAGTTGGACTGCAGTAAGAACCATGAATAATTCAGCTAGGCAAATTTGGGACCAGAGGATACATTTTTTATGATGTGCCATCGCTAAGCGATGTGATGTCCACACCTCTGTGAAAAACCATAGCCAAGGCTGAGAAATCTTAAATGGGAGTCAATTACCTCTTCATGGTCAGGAGTTAGAGAAACCCATGTTTGAAACATAAGCCTCTAAGGTTTTTTTTTTTTCTTCTGAGGACTGATTCTGTTCATAAAATGAAATGCAATGTTTTGGTCTCTTTTGTAACTTTTGAAAGAGCTTATGAATGTGAGTCAATGCATGAGGATGAAATAGAAGAATATAACTTCAAAGATAAATACACTACCATTCAAAGGTTTGGGGTTGGAAAATGGGTTTAATGTTTTTCTCACCAAGGCTGCATTTTTAAAAAAAAAATCTAAATAACTGTTTTCTATTTTAATATATTTTAAAATGTAATGTATTCCTGTGATGTCAACATAATCCTTCAGTAATCATTCTAATCTGATGATTTGCTGCTCAAGAAACATTTATTATTATCAGTGTTGAAAACAGTTGTGCTGCTTAATCATTTTTGGAAACTGTGATATTTTCAGGATTCTTTGTTGGGAATATAAAGTTCAAAAGAACAGCATTTATTTTAAATATATTTTTTTTACATTAAATTACTGTCACTTTTGATCCATGTAATGCATCCTTGCTGAATAAATGTGTTAATTTATTTTATAAAAAAAATAACCCTACTGAGCTCAAGCATTTGGACATTAGTGCACCTCATATATAGATAGGCAGGTACACTCTAAAAAAAAAAAGGTTCTAAATGGCACCAAAAATGGCTCTTCGTCGTAATCATAGAGGAACCACTTTTGGTGCTATATAGCACCATATCTTAACATGTTCTGTATATGGTAGCGGTGCTATATAGCACCTTAGTTAGCGGTGCTATATAGCACCTTAGTCAAAGAACCGTTGAAGAACCTCTGAAGAACCTCTGAAGAACCACTGAAGCACCAAAATTGGTGCTATATAGCACTAAAAAAGGTTCCCCTATGATTACGAGCAAAGAACCATTTTTGGTGCCATATAGAACCTTTTTTTTTTTTAGAGTGTATAATACACGGCCTACACTCTAAAAAAATCAAGGTTCTATGGCGGGGTGTATGGTTTCATAAAGAACCTTTAATATCCAAAGAACCTTTCCATTGCACAAAAGGTTATTTTTAGTGCAGGAAGGTTTTTTTAGACTACACTTTTAAAAAAAAGGTTCTATATGGCACCAAAAATGGTTCTTGGGTCGTAATCATAGGGGAACCTTTTTTAGTGCTATATAGCACCAATTTTGGTGTTTCAGTGGTTATTCAGCGGTTCTTCACTGGTTCTTTGACTAAGGTGCTATATAGCACCTCTGAAGAACCGCTGAAGAACCACTGAAGCACCAAAATTGGTGCTATATAGCACTAAAAAAGGTTCCCCTATGATTACGAGCCAAGAACCATTTTTGGTGCCATATAGAACCTTTTTTTTTTTTAGAGTGTATAATACACGGCCTACACTCTAAAAAAATCAAGGTTCTATGGCGGGGTGTATGGTTTCATAAAGAACCTTTAATATCCAAAGAACCTTTCCATTGCACAAAAGGTTATTTTTAGTGCAGGAAGGTTTTTTTAGACTACACTTTTAAAAAAAAGGTTCTATATGGCACCAAAAATGGTTCTTGGGTCGTAATCATAGGGGAACCTTTTTTAGTGCTATATAGCACCAATTTTGGTGTTTCAGTGGTTATTCAGCGGTTCTTCACTGGTTCTTTGACTAAGGTGCTATATAGCACCTCTGAAGAACCGCTGAAGAACCACTGAAGCACCAAAATTGGTGCTATATAGCACTAAAAAAGGTTCCCCTATGATTACGAGCCAAGAACCATTTTTGGTGCCATATAGAACCTTTTTTTTTTTGAGTGTATAAAATGGTTAGAAAAAAAATGGTCCTTTAAGAACCTTTCACAAAACGGTTCTTCAGGGAAACAAAAATGGTTCTTCTATGGCTTCACTGTGAAAGCCCCCTTTTGGTTCTTGATGGCACCTTTATTTTTAAGAGTGTACTCATCACAAAATAACATGAGACAAAATATGTGACTAATCGACTGATCTGGTGGCGAGATGGTGGTCCAGTGGGTTAAACCATGGAACTGATATGCAGAAGGTTGCTGGTTTGATCCCAGCGGTCACCACCAGTGTGTCCTTGAGCAAGGCACTTTACTCCATGTTGCTCCAGGGGGATTGTCCCTGTAATAAGGGCACTGTAAGTCGCTTTGGATAAAAGCATCTGCCAAATGCATAAATATAAATGATCTACAGATGCCATCTTGATTGATTTATCACCTTTTACCTTTTTTATTGTCAGTCAAGGAAGATTCAAACTCTTGTGAGACATCAGATCATATGCGTGAAATACTAGAATTGCTCCTGATGAGTAACATGGGTTGAAAAGATTTAGTAGCTCTGTGTTTCTTTTGATGTGTCATTGCTGAGGTCATTCTACACTGAACTCTTGAAGCAAGTATGAAAACATAATTGTTCATTGGCTGTTACAATCAGTAACCATCGCTGGGCTTCTGTTACTGACGATAAAAGAGAGGAAAGCAAATGAATGTTTCTTCTTTTTTGTCAGCCAGGTCTTATCTTGCGGTAGCCACAGCCAGACAGTTGCATTCCTGGGCTGTCAGAAGGAGATAATCCAGCCCGTCAGCTTCCTCGCCACTGTGGTACAGTGCTTTTCTAAGCTGGGCCATTCTTCCCAGCTGCTGGAAATCAGACCGCGGATTTACACGTGTGTCGATGCATAGAGCATATCCCAAAAACAAAGTCAACAAGCTACTGTAGCCTATTTATAGTGATTCCTTGGATTGTCATGGCAAAAAATGCTAAAGGTTTAATGTATTCTCCTTCGAGAATTCCTTTTAGTGCTATCCCATGTTGTCAAAGTCATTGCTCTGCAAAACTTTGCATTCAAAATCCAGTATTTTTAATAGGAATTTGCACGATAGAGTTTCAAGTGAGGGCGAAAAATTCCTCCACATGCATTCCGCACTGTTGGTCCCACAGATTTGCCGCGTTGACCAGCAGAAATCTGTTTGGTTTGAAAGTGACTTCTGCGTGACTGTGCTTCATGAATCACTACACTATTGACAATGGACAGTGGACATATTTCGCCTACAAAATTTCACAGAAATCTCGGTAATTGACCGCAACTTTAGGAATCTGGGGGTGTATTACAGAAACATCTTAACTTTAGAATCCTATTTTATCTGTTTGGTAACCATGGCAATTTCATTTAGGACCGCATTTAGGACAAAAGTTATTACAGAATGACATTTCTTAAATGCATAATCTTATCTTAACTATGGATAGTAAACGGGTATTACAGAAGCATCCTAACTCGACAAAAAAATCCTAAAAGCTGCCTTAACTTTAGGACAACCTCACTGGTGTCCTAACTTCAAAACTTTTTGAAATCCAACGGTAAAAATCACAGTACAAAAATCCTTTTTCGAGTGAGCATTACATTTATTAATTATACAAGATGTTACGGAGCGACGTTTGACGGTGGAGAGACTTTTGGAGGACCCAGAGGATGTGCTGCGCTTTGATGATAAAATACTCTTAAATAATTACAGACTCTCACAACACATGATTTTGCAGTTAGTTCACGAATTGCGACCAACATTACAGAGGCAAATGAGCCGTCACAGAGCATTACCAGTCATTCTTTTGTTGCAAAAGGCGATTTATAAAACAGGCTTTAACTTTTCAATGGAGCTTATCAAAATTTCAATCTGTGCCGCACTGAAATTAAAAGCACTCCGTTGTTTCTCCATTTTGATTTTAGGTTTACCTCAGAAGCAGTTTGTGCGTTGTTGGTTGCTTGGTAACAGACCTGACAGTTGATTACTAAACTCGATGGAGCAGTTTAAGATTTCCTAGATTTTCCCTGTAAGATTTACAGCTAAAATTTGATTTTGTAAGATAGGATAAGAATTTACAATTACATTTATGTATTTAGCAGATGCTTTTATCCAAAGCGACTTACAACTTGGGGGTACATGAAGCGATTGGTCATGAAGAGTCGAGAAGCGCAATAAGAGCCTGAAATCCTGAGAACGTGTACATTGCTCAGTGTAGCACAGGCTAGAGTGGGGAGGGAAGAAGGAAGAGAAAGAGGAAAGGAAAGTGTTTTTTTTTTTTAAATGAGGTTAAGTGCTCACGGAAGAGCTGAGTTTTAAGTTGACTTTTGAAAGATGTCAATGATTCTGCGTTTCGGATGGTGTTGGGAAGATCGTTCCACCAGCTGGGAACGTTGAATGAAAATGTTCTGGAAAAGGATTTTTCCCCCCTCTGTGATGGTACCACAAGCCGTCGTTCCTTTGCTGAGCGAAGGCTTCTGGTGGGGGTGTGGATTTGTAGAATGGAGTCAAAGTAAGCAGGAGCTGAGG
The DNA here is from genome assembly GCA_023566225.1 of Romanogobio albipinnatus. NCBI lineage: Eukaryota > Metazoa > Chordata > Actinopteri > Cypriniformes > Gobionidae > Romanogobio > Romanogobio albipinnatus. The sequence continues at coordinate 19,932,282 of CM042244.1, read as the reverse complement.
GCGTGGTGGCTCTGTATGCAAGCGTCAGCGCCTTAAACTTGATTCGAGCAGTGAGTGGTAGCCAGTGCAGGGAGATGAAGAGAGGTGTGACGTGGGTCCTTTTGGGCTCGTTGAAGACAAGACGTGCTGCTGCATTCTGGATCATTCAAAGTGTTTGGATCGCACAAGAGGGGAGTCCAACCAGAAGCGCATTGCAGTAGTCAAGTCTAGAAATAACCAGGGCCTGGACAAGAAGCTGTGTTGCGTGCTCTGTTAGGAACGGTCTAATCTTCCTGATGTTGTGGAGCGCAAACCGGCATGAGCGAGCTGTCTTAGAAATGTGTTCTCTGAAGTACACCTGGTCATCAAATGTTACTCCAAGATTTCTGACTGCCTTTGATGGGGAAATCAAGGATGTACCTAACTGGATGGTGAAGTCATGTTGTATGGTGGGACTGGCGGGGAAGATGAGAAACTCAGTCTTTGCCAGGTTGAGCTGCAGCCAGACAGCTGGAGATTCGTGCAGCTACTGTGGGGTCGTCTGGGTGAAATGAAAGGTAGAGCTGAGTGTCATCAGCATAGCAGTGGTATGAGAAGCCATGTGCCTGAATGATGGGTCCCAATGAAGTAGTGTAGATGGAGAAGAGGAGAGGACCAAGCCCTGAGCCCTGGGGAACCCCAGTGGTCAGTTGATGTGCTTGGGATTCCTCTCCTCTCCAGGCAACCTTGAAAGACCTACCTGTGAGATAGGACTCAAACCAAAGGAGTGGAGTCCCTGTGATGCCCAGTGATGAGAGGGTGGACAGAAGAATCTGATGATTGACCGTGTCAAAGGCCGCAGATAGATCGAGCAGGACGAGGACTGATGATTTGGAGTCAGCTTTAGCTATCCGCAGGGCTTCAGTGACCGACAGTAGTGCAGTCTCTGTGGAGTGGCCCCTTTTGAAACCTGATTAGTTGATGTCCAGCTGATTATTCTGTGATAGGAAGGATGAAACCTGGTTGAAAACAACTTGTTCAATAGTTTTTGCTATGAATGGTAGGAGAGAAACAGGTCTGTAGTTATCTATGAGTGATGAGTTTAATGTGGGTTTCTTAAGCAGTGGAGTTACCCGAGCCTGCTTGAATGTGGTAGGGAAGATGCCGGTGGAGAGAGATGTGTTGATGATGTGTGTGAGTGCTGGTAGGATTGTAGGAGAGATGGCTTGAAGGAGGTGTGAGGGAATGGAATCCTAAATCGTAAAGAATCCTAAATCATAAAGAATCCTAAATCAAAGAGTCCTAAATCAAGTTAAGATTTGCTTCTGTAATATAAAATTGTGAAAAATCCTAAATTAATTGTAAAAAATTGAATACTGTTCCTTTGGAAGATTCTCATGGAAAGTGTCCTGAAAAAACAAACAAAAAAAACCACCTTTTTAGAGGTTCATGTTATTTCAGTACCATATCAGTATTTGACCGATATTAGAGATTTAAATATTATCTTTCATGTAGTATTATGTAGCTGTTTGTGAATATAAAAGGTCTGCAGCGTTTTAAAGATCAGAGTGCTTGACAAATAAAGTTATTGAAGTCCAAAATGAAAGAATAGGCCCTTTTCACATGACATCAGGCAACTTCCGCTCTGACACAGAGCCGTGTATGATTACTTCCGCCAGCATCGTTAAACGTTATGGAGTTTTATGCTGCGTTCACACCAAAGGCGAATAGAGCGTCAAAATCATGTCTATCGCGTTTGACGTGTGAACATTTTGAATCCATTCACACATCCGCAGCAAATTGGACGTGCATAGAAATCGAGCGTTTGAAGTAGAGGATGACACAGGAGTGGATTTTCACTCCTGTCCCATCCCACTCCCATAGAAAGAAATCTTGTCCCGTCCCACTCCCAGACCAAAGTTTAAAAAATAATCCCATCCCATCCCGCTCCTGGTAAATTGACTCCCACTCCCATCCCGCTCCTGTTTAAACTGACTCCCGCTCCTGTACCGCTCCCATATATTTTTTTCTTCAATTAGTGTTTAGTTAATACATAGAATTTGATTTAATCTGCTCTCCATCCTACATTTACATTTTACATTTTACATTTTATGCATTTGGCAGACACTTTTATCCAAAGCGACTTACATTGCATTCAAGGTACACATTTTACAATGTGTTTATCCTGTTTTAGATCAGCTGCTGAGCCCCTGTTTCTCGATTTTCTCCAGAAAATGGAAGACGGCAAATAAAAGAAAAACAGTACATAGTTCCCACCATGTCTACAATAGTTTAATAAACCCAAACAGCACATAAAGCTGCATTTTACTAATTTATTGTTGAGTAAACAATACATTTATAGTTTACATTTATAGTTTTTTTTAATTACATGTTAACGATTTTCATAAATTATGCTCTTGCATAATGAGTCCATCTTAGTTATATGTTGCTGTGTAGGAACAAAAGTGCATCTACATTTTCTGGATTGAGGGTAGAACGCCTCTCCTCTATCAGTCTTCCCACAACACTGAAGCTACGCTCAGAAGGAGTACTTGTTGCGGGGATAGCTAGCAGCCTCTTGGCAACTGGTACGAGCCCACCTGACATCTCCCGCCAATTTAATAGACATGTCATTACTTCTGACTTTGCGCTGTAAATCATTTTTTGCCACATCGACTTCTCCGCGGCTGTTAGCTCCCTCCATCACTGCTCTTTGAATTCCGGCGGGAAGCCGTGACAAAAAGCACTGATGGCTTCTGGGACGGCTGGGTCGTGTAGTTATTTTTTATTGCGTTACATTGTAGGCGTATTAAAAGGAAACTACAAAATGGTGCATTTACTTTTTTCTTTTTTTGTCGTCTTTGCTATTGGTTGATTCCCGCTCCCGTCTGCTCCCGTTAACCGTTTATCCTGTACCGTCTAAATCCCGTGATTAATAGCAAAGATGACTCCCATCCTGCAGGAATCCCACGGGAATCCCGTGACCCGTGGGATTCCCGGAAAAATGTCAGCCTCTAGTTTGAAGCGAAATCGACGCAAGTTCAAGGCGCTCCAGGAGCTGCGCCTGAATGGCAGCTCGCTCTCACTCCTGTATGTATACAATAAAACGAAATATGTCATAAAACACCACTCTGCCTCTTTTCATTTGCATTAAAAAATATTAAACATTATTAGCCACACAAATGTAGTTCAGGCAACGCATACCTGGATCATCTTCACTGAATGTATATTTATAACAAACAAAATATAAAACAAAACCATGCCTCTTTTCGTTTACATTTAAAAATAAAATAAAAATATAGGCCTACACATTAACATGTGGTTCAGAAAAGAAGTGTGCGTAGGCTATATCACTGTAATAAAATTAAATAATTCATAAAACACAACCCAGTCTAAAGTTAAATAGCCGAAAGAAAAAAAAAAGTTATGAAACTTCACTTTGCCCTCAGTCAAAACCATTTGGCATGCAAATAGATTCATGAGACCAAAGATCGCCCCGAGACATCAGAGCCAGCGGCAAACGGCAGAAGGACTAGCCGAGGAAAGGCTGCTCTTGCCTGGCTGTACATCTGCCAGAAATACGTTTAGATGATGTACAGTGACTTTCAGACAAACTTTTGCTTACAACACGTTCTAAACTTGATAAAGGATAAAAATACATTGAACCAAACCGGTTTGATTTTAAAAGGTAAGCGTTTTGGAATAAGGCTTCCCATCCAGTTAAAGTAAGTAATGTTAAAGAATGGTAAACTGGAAATTATCATTAACGTTATTAAATGAAACTAACTACAAAAAACTTGTAAATAAAACCTTGTAAATACATAAGCATTATTATTCTAAACTTTATACGAGTTGTTAGGTAGCCAGTTCTGGCACTCTCCTGAAGTATCCAACGTGAGTACGGTTCAACGGAAGTGCGTATACACTGCTTTGAGGAAAGGCGGAAGTTTTCTGATGTCATTGTGAAAAGGGCCTATTGATTCCGAATTGCCGAAACGAGTCGTCAGTAATTCTTACGCCCCTGTTACATACCTTTGTAACAAAGTAACACATTTGCATAAAACCAGCCTATGGTCTTTATTGGCCTGCAAACAGCCTCTACTGTGACCCGCTCTCAAACACTGTAGTTGTAGATGTTGTTCAGATATTCGTTTCCAACATGCACTGTAAGTCAGGGCCGTAACCACCATATCAGACAAGTCCCCCCCAATAATTAGAAATAGCCAAATTGTCCCCCCTAATATTTATATTCTTGCACTGCTCTCCTGCACTCCATTGCGCAGCACTCTGTATTTTAGGATGACAAAAAGGTTTAAAAGTTAAATTTTTAGTCTGGTCTGCCTCAGCGGTCTAAAAGCGCTCGTCAATGTCAAAATGATTGAGATGGCCAATCAAATCAAAGTAGGCGGGGTTTACGTTCTCTTTTCACTCGTGCACAGTCTTCAGACGAGTGCGTCAATCTATCACTTAATGCTGTTGTGGAGATTCTATTCTTTCCAGTGAAATCACAGAAACAAAATGCACACAAAAAATGTGTCCCTGCTCTTTAATATACAATCGCTGAAGAACATTTTTTTGATTTTAATGATGAAAACAAAAAAAAACCTATATGAGGGCGGATTAGAACCTGTAACCTTCAACATGGTTTACAAAATTTCTACCACCAGACCACTAAGGAATTTGAGTGTTAACAGCAGATCTCTGTATATATTCACTAACGTGAAGAATCTCAAGATTATCAATATATTTGACACAAATTAATTCAAATATTATTTGTAAATAGTCCCCAAATTATTATTTCCCAACTAGAATTAGACCTAGAATTTCATTCACTGTTCTGTTTCTTTATGCTTTAAAAAAAATTGATCCCCCCTGATGTTCAAGACATGGTTACATCCTTGCTGTAAGTGGTATACCAATCACAACAGACTGGGCCGTCTGACCAGTCTGAGCAGAGTAGACCAATCACAACCGACTGGGCAGTCTGACCAATCAGAGCAGAGTAGACCAATCACAACAGACTGGGCAGTCTGACCAATCAGAGCAGAGTAGACCAATCACAACAGACTGAGCCAACTGACCAATCAGAGCAGAGTAGACCACCAATCACAACAAACTGACTCATCTGACCAATCAGAGCAGAGTAGGCTTGCAGAAAGGAAAAGCCGATAACAATAATTTATTGTTATCGGTTGATGTTGGATATTTATTTGTAAAGCTAATTTCTCCTATTTTTGCATTTAGATTACCTTTTTTGTCATCTAACATTTAAAGTTAATATTTAAATAAATAATTGAATAAGACAATACATTAATCTTAGCATTAAATTAATTGTTAATGTTCATACTGTACATTATAACTTTGGGATGCCTAAATTGACTTGTAGCATTTCGTTTTTAGTGCTTAATTATTCATGTATATATATATGCAAAATCACATCAATTATCTGTGAAATATAGATTATCGACCATAACATGAAAGTTATTATCACCTTATTGGTAACAGCTAGAATTGCTATCAGTGCATCCCTTCCTTTTTCTCTTTGTAAAGCATGTGCTGATCGTTGTATGCAACTGAAATCCAAATATTGCATTCCTTTATATATTTTGCAAGAGTTTCTTTATGCTTTCTTAAATAGTTACTCTAAAAACTGTACAAATAAATGTATAATAAGGCAGAAACAAGATAAATAAAAAGCCCATATGAGCCAATGTGCAAAGACTTTTTCATGTTTATACAGCAAGTAGACACATTCGCACAAGCCATGTGCTCCATCCCTCCAGTCCTTGACATGACAATGAATCATGTATCTGAGCATAAAGAATCTGTATTTGCATCTTCTGCGGGATGAATATTTCAGACATCTTTCATAGTTAATGCATATCATTCCTCTTTTAGAGAGGGCAGACAAGAGCTCTGTTTGAGAGAGTGGGTGAATGAATAAGCTTCTGCCCTTGAACTGCTACCATATTATCAGGCCCTCAAGGGTGGCCTTTAGTGTTTGCTAGCACTTCATTGATTTAGCAAGAGCGGTCACACTTATCACACCCTCTTCCAAAAAGGGAAGTTCAAGTTTTAAAAAGTACTTTGATTAAAATAGAATCCATCCATTGGTGTAGTGTAGCTTTTGCATGCAAAATTTATAACTTAGCGCAAACAACAAACTTTAAATGTGTAGGCTAAACATTTACAACTAATTTGCTCGCATATGACATATTTCTGAGTGAAATGTACAATCATTGCAGTAGTTGCGTACTGTAAGAAATATCCTACTTTACTTTAAAAAAAAGAAAACTGATACCACCAAAGTAATATTCACCATAGTAGAGTTCATCGTAACTGAAGTGTCCATAAACACCTTTTACTGTTTTTAACTGTAAATTATACAGTAATTCCTAGTCTTTTTTAAAAATGTTTCTGCAGTATTTTTTCTGTAAATTTCTTTTTATAGTGTAACACTTGCTGGTCCTCTTGCACACGATTAACCAGTGTACTAACGTTAATTTGTTTGTGAACAAATCATTCTTGATCACTTGACTGCTTGGCTTCTGCTGTCAAAATTGACAATGGCATGAATAAATAGAATTTCGAGTGCAGGATTGACTGGCATTTCACTGGCTGCTGGGTTTAATGAACACTCTTTTCAATGTATCCACATCTAAATGAAACTTCTAGTTCGTAAACAAACTGAATGAACTGGGAATGATGTAACATGAAGAAAGAGCCACTGATCTGAACCAATCTTTTTGGTGACTCAAAAGATTCAAATCACTGTTGAATCAAACTTACCATTACTGCATGGAGGTGTGGAGGGTAATTCACAGTTTCAGCCAATCTCATGTTAATCTTGAGAACCTATAGAGTAGTATTGCATTCAAAAGAGTCGTTAGTTTGATCATATTTATAAAAGACAAATACACTGTACCGCTCCCTGGATAACTTTCTTTTCTATATACGTTTGTGTTGTTTACATTATACACTTATATAAAACACAGACATTTGATGCAGTTTCACTCATCGGTTTCGACTTGTGACAGGGAACAAACAAACACACTGGCAGAACTCTGTTGATGCTCTGGAAAAACAAACTGCATCCACTGTTTAATGCTGGGTTATTTGAGAAGCTGAACAAGGTTATCTTTCCCTTTCAACCAGAAACACACTTCTTTAGTGACATTGTTGATTTCGTGGTCTATAAAATGCCAGTGCTGCTGACGGCTTCCGTAACCTGAACGAAGCTCATTGATGTTTGTGCTCATCCGGGAGAAGTTTTGCCCATACAAGCAATTCTGCTTATTATGACCTCACACAGGCCCATCATTTTGAGAACAGTATTAAAGACCAGATACAAACATTCTATTAACATTACTAGAATAATGTGTAACACTTTATGGTAACACTATTTTACAGTGTCCTTGCTACACATGTTGTTACTGTAGTAATAACTATAAATTCTGCATAATTACACGCAACTAACCCTAACAAACCCCTATTCCTAACCCTAACCCAATAGTAAGTACATGTAGTTAATTATTATTACTCAGTGCTTAAATGTATAATTACACTGTAACAAAGACACCTTAAAATAAAGTGTAATCCATTTTATTTTAAGGCGACGTAGTTACATGTTTTATGCACTATAGTAACTAACTCTAAACCAAACCTAACACTAAGCTTAACCCTATAGTAAGTACACTACATGTAGTTAAATAATATTCCTCAGTACTTATTTGTGTAACTACACTGTAACAACATAACCTTAAAATAAATAGTGACTGAATAATGTTTGTTCATAACTTCGAGAGAACCTTGCCAGAACGTTAGCCAAATGCAATCTTATAGTGATGCAGTGAAATTCCAGCAACCGAAAATATTAAGCTAATTTGTTTTGGAGACACAAAACCATTGATCAAAACAGTGGCATTTAATTAGGCGCATTTGTTTATTGTCTTTTTCATGCACACATGGATAAACTACAACCGGTAAACCCTAAAACCCTGCTTAAAGTGTTTAACTCCGCCCACTGATGTAGGGTTGGACCAGAAAAAGGGACGAAAGACAGTAGTTTGTGACCACACAGGCCCATACTAAAAAAAACAACAACAAAAAAACGAAACTTATTTGAATTCGGAAGGAGTGTATTTGGCACATAAATACTCATACGTCTTTTTTAATTTTGGCCATGTTTAGCATGAGAATCCAACTCTTTAACAGTGTAAATAAGTCAGAATGCATGAAATAGCATTAGACCCCCCTTTAAACAATATGGTTTCACTTCAAAGCTTCATTGTGAAGATAAAGTAACAACAATATACTGTTTACACTGTTTTGGTCTTTAAAATCAGGTGGTATGATTTGAATAAGTCCTGCTCAGTATTACCATTTGACCTGAAGTAAAGGTTACATTATCATTGTGGCAATAAACAGCATTGCTTGCGGTATAATTAAGAATCATCATTAATGTTTGCTACCATCCTCCTCCTTTCTTCATCGTCATAGCTCTTCTGGAGCAGCAGCTGGTTTAGCATAAACTTCACACATCATTCAGTATAGCAGCCTTAGCAGTGCCGGTAACCAGGGCGATGGCTCACTTGCTGTAGTTAAATTTGAAGGCGTCAGCACCTGACTCAGTTATGGGACCTGGCATGGGAGATAAACTCCAGAGATCATGAATATGTAAGGTCTCCTATTTTAAAGTCACTCACACAAGGAAGCCATGCTTATAAAAAACAAATGGGGTCTGAGTGTGACGCTGTGAGTGTGAGTCTGCTGGAATGTGATGCTGTGTGTGTGGGCAGCATTTTGTTTTTCACTGTCAGTCATTGTGTTGCCGTTGAGTGTAAGTGAATTTATTTTTGATGAGCAGTATTTTGATTTCACTCAGTACACATTAATCTGACTTTAAAAACTGAAAGGACTAATTACACAGAATTTGAATAAGCTGTTAATATTCCATGGCTTCACTGGGATTGTACTTGCTGACAGTTGATTTGTAGGTGAGTTAGGCTGCTAAAAATGTACTACTAAATTTTTGTCAAATGTGACAACTATTTGTTATTATTTTTATTATGTATATATTTTTTTAAATAATTGAATTGTTATCCGGTTGTTAAGTCTGACATCACACGGCAGCGTTTCCGGGTCCAAACGCTCTATCTCATACCACAAGATAAACAACAAATGGTGCTAATATACACACACAATGTGTTGTAATACTACAAAAAATATATAATCATAACCTTTATCTCCATACCAAAATGGCCAGACAGTGATTCATCTTTTATAAATCGTTAAAATATTAAGGTCTGCGACGCTGTGAGCACAGAGACTGTTGTGTAGACTGTAAGTATTTAAAATGTTTAACTTTTTTAAATGTTTGATGTTTAATATGAATAAATAGCGCTCATAAACGGACGTCGATGGCATTCTCAAGTGAAACGAGTTGAGGCTTGGGCCCAGAAACGGCGTTCCTTACGTCACGACTTAACAAGGGGATAGAATTAGTCTGTAATTATATTTTACAAATTATATAAAGTTTTCTTAAGATTCTAATGTTTTATGATATGATTTATATTATTAAATATTATAATTTATAATCTTAAATTTAATGCAAATACTTTTTATTTACTTATTTTCTTATTAGCACTTTTAAATGTGTTTATATGTACCTTCTTATCCTGAAAATATTGTGATTGACGTGTGACTTTTTTTGCTGAACAGTATTTGAGGAGCTTTGCACTGATTCTAGCAGATATCAGTAAGCTTATTTTCATGTAATAGTCGATAACAGATAAGTGGACAATATAAAAATTCTATACTATTTTGTCTAAATAAATAACAAATAACACACTAAAAACTAAAACCAGTTAATTTGATATTGCATTCTAAATACATAGACATTAGTATGGAGTTGGTCCACTCTTTGCTACTATAACAGCTTTCACTCTTCTAAGGCTTTCCACAAGTTTTAAGAGGGTTTCTGTGGGATTTCCCCATTCATCCAGGAGAGTAGAGATGTGCAACATCAGCCCTGGAGTGCCGCTGTCCTGAGTTTAGCTCCAACCCTGATAAAAAAACTCACCTGCCTGTAGAATTAGTAAATGTCAAGGCATTGATTAGCTTGTTTAGGTGTGTTTTATTAGGGTTTGAGCTAAACTCTGCAGGACAGTGGCTCTCCAGGACCAACATTGCCCATCACTGCAGTAGAGCATTTGTGAGGCCAGGGGATAATGTGGGATGAGGAGGCCTGGCTCACAATCTCTGTTCCAGTTCATCCCAAAGGTGTTCGAAGTTAGAAGCTAGGCATTGTCCAAAATGTCCTGGTATGCTGAAGCATTAAGATTTTTCTTAACTGGAAATAAGGGGCAATTAAAAACAGCCCCATACAACCATTCCTCCTCCACTAAACTTTACAGTTGGCACAATGGAATCAGCCAGATAACGTTCTCAAACAATATGGTTGTTACTTTTGAGTGTTCTTTGAACATTCCGAAAAAAGCAGTTTTAAAAAAATTAAATATTTAAAAAATAAAAAAAATTGTTTAATGAATGTCCCACAAAAACGTTTAAGAAGAAACGTTCCATCAATTATGTTTTTGTGCTATCATTTTGAGAACAGTATTAAAGACCAGATACAAACATTCTATTAACATTACTAGAATAATGTGTAACACTTTATGGTAACACTATTTTACAGTGTCCTTGCTACACATGTCACATGTTGTTACTGTAGTAATAACTATAAATTCTGCATAATTACACACAACTAACCCTAACAAACCCCTATTCCTAACCCTAACCCAATAGTAAGTACATGTAGTTAATTATTATTACTCAGTACTTAAATGTATAATTACACTGTAACAAAGACACCTTAAAATAAAGTGTAATCCATTTTGTTTTAAGGCGACGTAGTTACATGTTTCATGCACTTATACTATAGTAACTAACTCTAAACCAAACCTAACACTAAGCTTAACCCTATAGTAAGTACACTACATGTAGTTAAATAATATTCCTCAGTACTTATTTGTGTAACTAACAACATAACCTTAAAATAAATAGTGACTGAATAATGTTTGTTCATAACTTCGAGAGAACCTTGCCAGAACGTTAGCCAAATGCAATCTTATAGTGATGCAGTGAAATTCCAGCAACCGAAAATATTTAGCTAATTTGTTTTGGAGACACAAAACCATTGATCAAAACAGTGGCATTTAATTAGGCGCATTTGTTTATTGTCTTTTTCATGCACACATGGATAAACTACAACCGGTAAACCCTAAAACCCTGCTTAAAGTGTTTAACTCCGCCCACTGATGTAGGGTTGGACCAGAAAAAAGGACGGAAGACAGTAGTTTGTGTACAGCAAAAGTAGTATAGGGGTAAAGTGCGCAGTAGAAAGTTTTGACGCAAATCGACCCGAGGTTCAATGTCTAATGTGTGTTTATCGGATTTATCGGTTAGGGTTAGGTTTAGAAAGGGCTTTATTGTCCAAATAAGATGGCATTAATTTAATAATTTTAACAAATATAATAATTTACACTCTATTATTGCATACTGTATAATGTACAACAACACTGAGGTGCAAATATTATCTGCCACTATTTATAAGTATAAATATCGTATAACTAGTGTAAATAGCAGATCGCTAAGAAATTTTTGTCAACACTTGAATATGGGTATGTTTCATGAAAAGCAACATTTTGAGCAAAAAGCTGATAAAATCGTGTTTTTTTTTTTTTTAAAGACTCTGGATCAAAACATAGATGGAGTAGATCGAGTCCATTAACACCCCTAATGCTTGCACAGTCCTATAGTTTGTCCTGGATTGACATTTCATTCAGTAAAGTTAGGTAGTTTTGATTTACTGTATTGTCGATGATCACGTTATTTTACATATGCATATTACGTATGCTTGTTTCTGCATCTTCTTGTCCTGTGTTTTGATTAGGAGATTCAGATGCATAATAGCGCCCCCTACCTTATAACAGTGAAAACACGGAAGGCCGTAAAAACTCGTCTTTGGCAGGGAAGCCCTTTCTCATAAAAGACAAGATAACTAACTCGTCAATGGCAGGAATGGCAGGAAAGAGTTAATTACCAAAACGTTATTTTCGTTTTTTGGGTTAAATTAAAATTTCAATTTAGGTTTCAGTAAAAAAAAATTATTTCAGTGCATCACTTCCATCTGATACATCAGTGTCCCATGCTGCTGCTACAGTGTATTTTTCATAAGGGTTGAGCTTTCATGTGAACTGTGCAGTCGGGGTGAATATGTGTTTGAGTTAGCGTAGCGTGGGGCGCAGCGGTGCTGACGGCGTTCTAGTTAGCTCCTCCATCCTGAAGAAGCAATCTTGTCCCTACTCTGCTGTGTGCTGGCAGTGGTGCACTACACTAAAGCACTACCTTTCTATGGCATTCTGCTTTGAGACTGCCGAACGGAAAATGACTTCCGTCCAAAATTGCACAGATTACAGTCCTTCTCCCGCATGGATTCTCAGAAACTCCTTCTCAGGAAAGTTTCAAAGAAAAGCCTTGAAAGGAAAAACACACAAAATAACAGAAAAATGTAAGTGTTGCGTAAGATGTTTCATTGAACAACAGTGGCTTAAAATACTACATATGTAGCTTGAAATGCTTCTTGAACAAAAACAGTGGAAGAAGCAGAATAAAATATTTATCAGAAAGAACATGATGCACTTGATGTTTCTTCATTAGTTCACTTCAAGCATAATTAACTGTCATTTGTGCAAGTTATTTTGGGAGAAACTGCAGGCTTCATGTGAAGGAGGGGGTCAACACATTCTAGTTTATCATGCCAAGAAAGATCAGTCTTTAAAATAAAAGACATTCCATCTTAATACAATATCTTTTTATCTTTCAAAGGCCTCATTTACACCCAATATTAAAATCATTTTCTGGTCCGATCACAATCAGTTGGAACACATGTATATCTGGAAATAATAATTGTCTCAAGATGAGGCATCATGCATACTGTATTTGTGTTACTGCACATGGATAAAGGAAAACACAAATGTACTTAATTGTAAATTGGCCACAAATGTGTATTGAACAGTTATTCGAGTATATCTATTAAAGGGATAGTTCATCCAAAAATGAAAATTACCCCATGACTTACCCCCCCCTCAAAGCTTGAAAGTCGACTGCAAAGCTGTAAGCTAGTTATTGTAGTTTAAATATGGATATTTTTTTACCAAACCCATCGCTTCGCTTCAGAAGGCTTTTATTAACCCCCTGGAGTCATATGGATTACTTTTATGATAGTAGGATGCACATTTTTGGACTTGAAATCAGGACTTCCATTAATTCCCATTATAAAGCTTGGAAGAGCAATGATATTTTTTGTGAAAAAAAAAAATATTGTGTTTGTCTGAAAGAAGATAGTTAAGATGGCTTAAGGGTGAGTAACTACCCCTTTAACTGGAATGCTCACATAAATTGTCTCCCTTTTTTTCAGATCAGATGGTTATTTTCTTTTAAAGCTGCATAGATACAGTCAGCAACATGTTATACACTGGGGACGTGGTTTAGTGTGTGGAAAGAAATACCTGAAGTTTCTGAAGAGGACAATGGGAATATATTCGACAATATATTTCAACAACAATAAACATGCTGAAAAGCTGTAGTTTTTTTGCACTTCAAATAAAGCTAGAAACCCAGAACTGAGTTTTTATCACCTGCCAAACCAGGAAAAAAATGAAGCTAAAAGAAAACTGCTGCGACTGCAGTCTGCAGTGGGTCATATGCTGGATGTGTAGTTTAAAGTGGTTGGACAATATCAGGCTGGATTCTAGACCATACACTCTAAAAAAAAAAGGTTCTATATGGCACCAAAAATGGTTCTTGGCTCGTAATCATAGGGGAACCTTTTTTAGTGCTATATAGCACCAATTTTGGTGCTTCAGTGGTTCTTTGGCGGTTCTTCAGAGGATGCCAAGGGAGAATTCAAGGGAGAATCAAGACATGAAAGTACACATCCTTAAGGTCGATCGCTGCAAACCAATCTTGGGGACGGATGCACCTGAAGATGCGTTTCTGCGTTAGCATTCTGAACGGCAGCCTGTGAAGGGACCGGTTCAAGAACCGCAGATCCAAGATCGGCCTTAACCCGCCGCCTTTCTTGGGTACAATGAAGTACGGGCTGTAGAACCTGGACCTCATATCGGCTGGAGGGACCAGCTCTATCGCGTCCTTCGATAGACTGCGATCTCCACCCTGAGCACGGGGGCGTTCGCCTCCACTACTGTCGTGAAGTGAACGCCCCTGAACTTGGGGGGACGCCGGGTGAACTGAATCGCATAGCCGAGTCTGATGGTAAGGAGGAGCCACCGAGACGGACTGGGAAGCGCTAGCCAGGCTCCCAGACTCCGAACCAGGGGGATCAACGGCACCACAGACGTACCCGTCTCAGGGTCGCTTGTGACAACGCTTGCCACCTGGCTTGGCAGCGCCCTGAGCGCTGGACATCCTTCCCACGGCTGGTCCCACGCTGGTGGTCGGCTGGTGGAAGGCTGCTGTGGTGCCTTGGCGGGGGCGGGGGCGGAGGCGGCGGCGGGCGGACGTCCTCGGCGACGAGCAGTCGGAGGCGGCGCCACCGGCGGCTGGGTGGAGGTAGCAGCGGGCCGCCGGGGCAGGATGTGTTTGATGGCCTCCGTCTGCTTCTGGGCGGCCGAGAACTGCTGGGCAAAGCTCTCGACCGTGTCGCCGAACAACCCTGCTGACGAAATGGGGGAGTCCAGGAACCGATACTTGTCGGTCTCCCTCATGTCGGCCAGGTTGAGCCAGAGATGTGATCCTGGATCACAAGTGTGGACATCGCCTGACCGATGGAACGCCGTCGCCGTCCGGAGCCCCCAGAGGAGCTCTGGGTCAGGCCTACCCTCGTGCATGTCCATGCAGTGGACCTGAAGCAACGCCATGGCATGCAAGGCAGACGCAGCCTGTCCACAAGCCTTGTAAGCCTTCCCAGTCAGAACTTACAGGCTCGGGACGGGAGACGCGAGTCACCACGCCAGTTAGAGGCGGTCGCCGGACACAGTTGCATCGCGACGGCGCACTCCACTGGCGGGATCCCCGCATACCCCTTAGCTGGTCCGCCATCGAGGGTAGTGAGGGGGGAGGAGTCACTCGGCTGGTTTCTGGCAGAAAAAGGTGCCGTCCACGACCTTGTGAGCTCCTCATGCACCTCCGGGAAGAATGGTGTCGGGGCGGGACGCTGAGAACCAGCACGACCCTCCCCGAGGAACCAATCATCCAACCTAGAGGGTTCGGGACACTGTGGAGGGTTCCACACGAGCCCTACCCTTTCGGCAGCTTGGGCAAGCATAGTAGTCATCTCGGGGTCCGGTATGGCCGAAGCGACTCTCCCAGAGGGAGGTAGCCCAGCCGAACCCTCATCCTCCGAGGACTGAAACTCCCCCTCCGATGCAACGATCGACATCTGCTCGTCTGCCGGAGCTCCGAAAGTCACCGCTGGCCGCCCGTGGGAGGGACCAGCGACTTCTCCCGGGAGCTCTACTGGTTGCGGAACTGAGGGAATAGGGGCCTGCGGCGATTGACTCGGCGGGTGTGCCCTAAACGTAATCCTCAGATAACCCTGGCCATCCGAAGAAGTAGGTCTATTCTGGTTAGGAATAGCACTAGATCGTGGGATGGGTAAGGGGACTCTGCCTTCCCGAAGGTAGGTGAGTCTCGATCTTAGTTCCGAGATAGTCATGTTCCCGCAGTGGGAACATGAACTATCCACAAACGCCGCCTCAGCGTGCTGTTTGCCCAAACACGTGATACAGCGATTGTGACCATCAGTAGGCGCCAGGGAACGACCGCATCCAGAAACGCACGGGTGGAATGACATCTTGAAAAAGACGCAGCGTCACCCGTGTACTCTTTTTGTGAGGAAACGCTCTTGTGCTGAAGCACTCAGGGGGAAAACGCGACAGCACACAGGGTTTAGTGCAGCCCGTGCCTGTACTCAAGGAAAAAAACGCCCTCACGAACTGACAGGTTGCTGTGAAAACAGCTGTTTTTTCTCTTCTCCAGAGCAGCAGTGAGCACCGCGATCCCGCTGAAGTGTGCCGTCTCTCCAACACGCGTTGATCCCCGATCTCCGGTCTTCTCAATAACTTTTTCGCTGATAGCAGCTGTAACTCAATGACGAGAGTCCTCTTCATACGCCGTTCGGCTCAGAAGTGAATGACAGCGTGCATTCGCTCTCGCTTCCTGTTTATACCCGCGGGGCGGGGCGGAGCGCGAGATGCAAATCTCGCACGCCAATTGTTCATTGGCCGGTTCTAAATAGCTCGAAGCTGATAGGGGCTCCCAGAAGTGATCCCAATTCGTCGGTACGTCCAACGTACGTCCAACGTGACCGACTGAAAGGGAACTACGTATTTTGAACACCTGGTAGAAAATACATAAATAATTATTCATACTTACAGGTTGTGATTCTGAGGAGCAAGCTCATCCAACCATCTTTCAAGAGCAAGCGTTTTGCGAATCCCATGTTGAACTCTAAGATTTGAGAAACAGTTGTCAGTAAAATGAGGTTTGTGGGCGGGTTAAGTTGTTCGTGGGCAGACAACGTACATCATAGGCGGGCATTATCCAAATGTAGTGGGATTCGAAAAACAGAAACGACTCGTATAGGCGATTCTTTCTTTTGGGAGACAATAACTTTATTTATCGTGCACTTTCAACTTTAGAACTTCGCAAAACATTTAGATTCACAAGCAGCTATATTACACACTGCATAAAAGGGAATATATATAAAAAATAAAAAAAAACATAATTGGGGCACTTTCGTGAATAAGTTTATGAATAAACTTACTCTTTAAGTTTTCTAAATTCTTTTTGGCTTTATTTGAATGTTTTTTTCCCCTCACAGGAACAAATGGGTAACTATAGCCTTCTTGCAGACTCTATCTATCGTTAGCCTCATAGCATAATTGCCTAAGTCCAAAAACATTTAAATATGATCTGGGCAATTATGCTATGAGGCTAACGCTATGTAACTGCCAAAGTTCAAAACCCTTGTTTTAGTGCAGTGTTTTTTTTACAGGTGAGTATGTTGAACTTCTGTGTTGTTCATAACTCATTAGCACTTACGACGTGGCCGCATGCGTTTCTGACTACCTCCAGAAGTTTTCCCTGCATAATGTTATCTTTTTACCTGCATCATGCAAAAATTCATCTGCATCTACATCATTTTGGGTATCTCATGTCTGTTCTCACCCAGATGGCTTTTTGTCATTGTTTTTACAGTCAATTTGAAACAAGGGACACACAAGCTGTGCTGTATAGCAATCCTCCAAGTGTCCTGCGTTTAAACACTGCAGTGCATGTACTGTAGATGCTGACTGCAGCAGGACGAACCCCTGCAGTGATCCTTCCTTATGCATTCTGTACTTCCCATCCAGGGGAAATTTGTTGGAGGTGACACGCAATTTCCTCCCACTTATGCATCCTCCTGGCTGAGTTAGGACGATCTTGGCACTATTTCAGCTTCAGGCAGGACACTGTAAAATCACAATTCCCTTTGATAGGAAGGTTAGTCTTCCTAAAAAGCTTTCTACAGGAGAACGAGAGGAGATGGCGACTTTGGTCGCTGTGTGAGTGAAGTCGTGCCCATGAGGTTACCGTATTGGTAACCTGACCTTTTGAGTCAATAATGCAGAAGCAGCGTTTTTTCACTGAGCTGATATGGAGAAAAAGGACTGCTGTTGCTTCAGTCCACACTGAAAAAAATGGTGTAGGATTTACATTGAAACAATTTTCTCTCAGAAATTGCTAGTAAATTTCACAAATAATTACAAAAAAATGGTAAGTAACATTGAATTTAAATGGGAAACTTTGCCGTTGTAAAACATACTCCAATTATCTTTGTGTAATTCTTTTTTACTTTTAAACATGCCTTTTTTCTAATGTAAGTACATGGAGAGTGTTACATCTTTTGGTTTGAAACTCAATTTTACAGAAATTGTCCGAAATATGATTAAATATTGTTGCCAGTTCACTTATAATTGTGAAAAAAGAGACCCCAAGAGGAAGTAGAGCAGTAAATTTAGTTTTTTTTTTTTAGATAAATCTTTAATGCTGCAGTCCGTAACTTTTTTTGGTTAAAAATTATCCAAAATCAATTTTTGAGCAAGTACATAACCAGCCAGTGTTCAAAACTATCTCCTTACCTTAGCCCGATTCACAGCGGCGAGCTTGTTGCGTATAACATCATGATTACATTTACTGGTAAATGGTAAATTAATGTCACTTAACATTTTAGCTAACTTTTGACCTGAAACTCATTTTTTTAAATGTGTTCATCGGAGTGGGCCTAGGACTTTTGTCGCACTTGAACCATGAATACACACACACACACACACACACACCCACACACAAACACAAATTGACTGCATTCGAGGAGTTTTGTGGTTGAAAGTTAAAAAAGTAACAAATCCTTCCCTTGTGGGTCTAAGAATGCTCATAATTCAAAATAAAAGTGCTAAAACTTTACCAAAAAATGATTTTATAATGTCTACATGTGTATCTGAATGCATACTATAGAGAAACTGACTTTAGGACCCAGTGGAACAGCTCATTTGCTCCATACAGTATAAGTATTTTTATGAATTTAAGTTGAAAGACTGTGAAGAATGTGTTTAAATGATTATTTATTTATTATTTATTGATACAATCTAAATGTAAAGGTAAATAAATAGAAAATAACAAAAAATCTCCCCAAAAATGCATTAAAAATATAAAAATTAAATTAAATAAGTTTTCTGGAAAAAAAAAATTAAGTATAACTTTAGGGCTTTGGGTCATTTTGACCCGCGAGGGAAAGATTTGTTACAAAGTGCGAGGGAAGGATGAGGGTTAAACTTAACATTATTTATTTATTTTATTGTATTTTATGTTGATTTTGTTTCTTGTAAGAAGCATTTGCTTTGGTTTAGATTTACAGCCTCTGTATTTTTATGTTTTTATGTTATATATTAATTAAAAAAAAACTGCAGATAAAAATACTTGTCACAATTCATTCAACCAAGTAACCAACTGTAACCAAGAGGGGCGGGGCTTAGTGAAGGGTCATTGATGACATATGTGTGTATGTGTGAGAGAAAATAGTCTACATGCGACATACACTATCATTCAAGAGTTTTGGGCTTTGTAAAATTTTTTGTAATGTTTTTGAAAGTCTCTTACTGTATGCTCAACAAGGCTGCATGTATCAAAAATACAGTAAAATTGTGAAATATTATTACAATTTAACATAACTTTTTTCTATTTGAATATATTTTAAAATATAATTTTCTTCCTGTGATGCTAAAGCTGAATTTTCAGCATCATTACTCATTACTTAGCCTTCAGTGTCACATGATCCTTCAGAAAATTCTAATATGCTGATTTGCTGCTTAAGAAACATTTCCTACAATGTTAAAAACGGTAAACGTTAAAAACGTGACCATTGGCTTGTATGCCAATATCATATTTATTATTAATATTATATATTAAATATGACAAGAAACAATCATAAAGAACAGAAACAATTGCACCGCTTTAGCCTTTTTTGTGCCTTTTGTTCGTGCCCGTCAGTGTTTGTTCGCCATATACTATTTAGCAGATGAAAGAGGGAAATATGGTCCAAAGTCATAACTGTGATGTACTAACACAGTGGAGTGTTGGAGGCATCACATATGGTCTAGTGCACGCTGATGAGATGACAGCAGGAGCTGCCAAATGACTCGTAGGCAGTTGGCACACACTGACCTCCTGCCTCTCAATGAAACAGTCTGAATAGAGCCTGATTTGAATTTCAGATTCCCACATCTAGAGATGTTACGTAACACTACTTATAGGTGCGAGGCAAGTCAGAAATACTGCACTGTCAGGGAAAGTCAACTCCGAAAGGTTATTTACTGAACACTGTGTACTCTATCAGTACACTTACGTTTGGAAGGTGCTGGCTTTCTGTACTTAATTCATTGAACAATTATTATCTGTTTAATGTACCAATTAAAAACCATGTGTTTAATGTGTCTAGTGTACTGTATGTGTGTGGGCATAAAAGAGTTTAATATTAAATGTGTATGAAATTGTTTTGTGAATTAATTTCCCCCCAAGAGCTTTGCATACTAATATATATGTAAAACAATCCATGCCTGTGCAAATTGCTTCTGTGAATTTCTGTGAACCCCTGTGGCCTCCGCACTCGGGAAAGTGTGCGTCTTCGAATAAAAGTCAGTGGTCAAACTCATTTAAGATATTTCCCCTCAGAATAATTGTTCGCTCTTTTCTCATTGCTTCCCCCGACCTGCCTTTCCTGACTGCCTTTGAGTATTACGCAACAGTCTGCCTCCAACTTTCCGCCCTCCTGTGAATAATCTGAATATATTACCAAATCTTCAGCATCTATGCTGGATTGTTTTTGCCTCCTCCTGATTTTGAAAACATTTTTTGCTTTTTGACCCGTGTCTTGGCCCTTTCATCTCATCCATGTTCATTTAAGTTTCAAAAGCACAAAGTGACAAGCGCTGTCTTGAGTTTTTCTGTCCTTTTTTTCTTATCTGACACACCCGATAGATTTGTGCGCTCCCTCGGGTAGATGTGAGTCAACCTTTCTCGCCCACCTTACCGCCGAAGTGGGATCTCAGGTTTTTGCTCCATTCACATCTAATTCCCCGTAACAACTGCCAGAACTCTGAAGGTAATGGATCTCGCTGTGAGAAGGTGTATGTATTAAGTTTCATGACAAAGGTTATAAAAGCTTTGAAATGTTCTTGATACCCTCTTTTATAACTCTGTAAATCAAGAATCTGTAGCTGTCACACTTTAAGGAACGATCACACTAGACTTTGAGCATGCAAAATTTCTTTGGACACTGCAACGGTCATGATCTGATGTCACCAGTGTTAATTTTGACAAAGAATTTTGATTCAGTTTTAGTCATAGACTTTTGACTAAAATGCCATTTAGTTTTAGTCACCTGAATTGTTTTTAGTTTTAGTCTAGTTTTAGTCAACTAAAATCTAATGAGATTAGTTAAAGTCAAAACTAAACATGTGTTCTGAGTTCCTCACACCACAGATAAATGTGTTATTAACCACCCAGCCAAATTTGAATCATAAAAAAATCCGGCAAGTACATAAAATAGCTTATCAAAAACTTGAAAAAATGAGCAGCATTCTCTGCTCTCAAACGCTGGGGGTGTGTCCTCTGTCGGCGCCGAAACCACTCCCACTCGCGGGAAAGCTGCCGTAGCACACAAGACAACACTCATGTTCTGAATACGACCATCTATGACCACAACACACCAGATGTCGGCGGGACGGGAGGATGAAGGCCTGGGCGGGGGATAGTCGGTTCAGCAGCGGATTATCAGTGAATCCCAGTTGTCTCCGGTGAAAGTTTATAACAAAATTAAATCCACCTCTTCTTGATCATCGTTTTTGTTTTGAAAGCTGTTTTGTAAGTTGTAGGCTATAGTAACTAACAGTACTGACAGTAACTTGCGATCGAGCGGGCGAACTGAACTGATGCTAATGTGCTCTAGTTATGATCGTGTTAGGGGAGGGGCCAGGCTCGGTGGCTCCAGTGCGTCATCGAGCCACCGTTTTAGCCCCGGCCAGAAAATCCTGAACACAGCAACGGTGAAAAACTGTTTAGCGGTCTAACTTCTGAATTCAGTACTACATAGTTCACAGTCTTTGTAATGTGTTTCAGCAATACATTTCTAACATTTATAATGTGTTTAGAAACAAATCTCAGAATTGCCTTTACAGGGACTTTAAATTGTAATGAATTAATTGATCTTAATTAAACTAAAACTAAAGCATTACATAACCGACTGATACTTGAATACATGTCAAAACTGACATAACTGTTTTTGACCATTAAAGTGCAAAAATACATGAATGAGAGCTCAATTCACTTTTTTGTTTGTTTTTTAAAAACACCTATATATAGTTTTTAGTTGGTATCAGGTTAAGCTAGAGCTTTATTTTCAGTTAACATTTATTTGTATTTTTTTATGGTTTTAGTTAATAATAATAACTTGATACTTAATTGAATAATATGTGTCAAATACAGTTCTTAGTCTTTCCTCCTGACTTTGAATTACTATTCAAATTAAATACAGTTTATTGTGTAACCAAATACGTATATATAATGCATTAATATTTAAACAAACTCAAATACACATTGACTCTTATTTTGAATAAATCTCTGTGCCTTACTATTGCAGTTGCAGCTGCACATTTAAGTTCAGATGAGGGAGATAAAATATGCATTGTTACAACCGTCTAAACCTTATTACCATACAAACATCATAAAGTAAACATTGTCATTATTCATCAGCATTAGTTCATACACAATTACCTGGCATAAATGTGCGCTATTCAAAGATTGTGAACCGCTCTGAAGCGCTGTTGCGTTCAATGAGCTTGTATTTCCGGTCTTCAGCATTCGTATGCGCATGGAAGTCAATGGAACGAAAAGTGTTACCGCCCCTTTAAGCATACTTAAAAATGGGAATTCCACTGCATTCGAAAATAAAATATCTAAACAGTGGTTAGGTGAAACAAATGAAAAAAATCCCTCTTCACTGGCAGTATACAAAAGTAGAAAGTTGTGTAGAATGTCAAATTATTTATACAGGTGCTGGTCATATAATTAGAATATCATCAAAAAGTTGATTTATTTCACTAATTCTATTCAAAAGTGAAACTTTTATATTATATTCATTCATTACACACAGACTGGTATATTTCAATTGTTTATTTATTTTAATTTTGATGATTATAACAGACAACTAAGGAAAATCCCACATTCAGTATCTCAGAAAATTAGAATATTACTTAAGACCAATACAAATAAAGGATTTTTAGAAATCTTGGCTAACTGAAAAGTATGAACATGAAAAGTATGAGCATGTACAGCACTTAATAGTTAGTTGGGGCTCCTTTTGCCTGAATTACTGCAGCGTCGATCAGTCTGTGGCACTGCTCAGGTGTTATGAGAGCCCAGGTTGCTCTGATAGTGGCCTTCAGCTCTTCTAGATTATTGGGTCTGGCATATCCCATCTTCCTCTTCACAATACCCCATAGATTTTCTATGGAGTTAAGGTCAGGCGAGTTTTCTGGACAATTAAGAACAGGGATACCATGGTCCTTAAACCAGGTACTGGTTGCTTTGGCACTGTGTGCAGGTGCCAAGTCCTGTTGGAAAATGAAATCTACATCTCCATAAAGTTGGTCAGCAGCAGGAAGCATGAAGTGCTCTAAAACTTGGACCTTAGAAAACACAGAGGACCAACACCAGCAGATGACATGGCACCCCAAACCATCACTGACTGTGGAAACTTTACACTGGACCTCAAGCAACGTGGATTGTGTGCCTCTCCTCTCTTCCTCCAGACTCTGGGACCCTGATTTCCAAAGGAAATGCAAAATTTACTTTCATCAGAGAACATAACTTTGGACCACTCAGCAGCAGTCCAGTCCTTTTTGTCTTTAGCCCAGGTGAGACGCTTCTGAAGCTGTCTGTTGTTCAAGAGTGGCTTGACACAAGGAATGCGACAGCTGAAACCCCTGTCTTGCATACGTCTGTGCGTAGTGGTTCTTGAAGCACTGACTCCAGCTGCAGTCCACTCTTTGTGAATCTCCCCCACATTTTTGAATGGGTTTTGTTTCACAATCCTCTCCAGGGGGCGGTTATCCCTATTGCCTATACACTTTTTCTACCACATCTTTTCCTTCCCTTCGCCTTTCTATTAATGTGCTTGGACACAGAGCTCTGTGAACAGCCAGTCTTTTTTGCAATGACCTTTTGTGTCTTGCCCTCCTTGTTCAAGGTGTCAATGGTCGTCTTTTGGACAACTGTCAAGTCAGCAGTCTTCCCCATGATTGTGTAGCCTAAAGGCCTTTGCAGGTGTTTTGAGTTACCGTATTTCCTCAAATAAAAGCCTGTATTCAAATAAACGCCGGGCCTCTGATAGTGGCCGGGGGCGTGGCCAGCACGAACAAATAAAGGCCGGTCTCAAATTAAGGCCGGGGAAAAAATATTTCCTTTCATTTCATGTGCATTCAAGTTCAGCGTAATGCACAGTAGGGTTATGCAGAAGGAGCGAAACCATCGTGGCCATCGCCCCCCGCTGTGAGTCTTGCGAGTGCGACGCACACTAACCCTGGTCTCTTCTATACTTAACCTAAACACTTTGCAGGGATTGCTCTGTAAATTAAATTGAGAATATAACTGATGCATATCTGCTATTTTAAATACTGTAGTCTATGAGAGATGTGACGTGTGTTAGTCTGTGAAAGCTACACAAATGATCTTGACAATCTCTGAGCCTCTTGTCTTTTTTACACATCTTACTCTGTATTTAACTTAAACTATTTTATTTTGTACAAGAAAACAGCACAGGCTTCAAAATAAATTATGTTATTGAAATATTGTAAAGTGGTCATTTGAACTACTCGAACGAACATTTAAAAAACAATATGCAAAATCAAAATTGAATAGCTCCATAACGGATTGAGAAAAGTGCATTAGTTGGGTTAGAAAAATAACGAAATTATAGTTTTTTTTAAGTAGAAAATAATATTTATGTAAAGAGATATATATATTAAAATAAAAAGCGCTTAAAGGAACACAACTCTTCTTAAGTGGAAGGAAGCTTTTTCCCTCACGTGGAATATAGAAAGCACATTAGTTGGGTTGAGTCTATAAAACACGAAAGAACAACAAATATATCACAAAAACCTTTCTTTAAAATGAATTTCGTTTTGTATAAATTGTATCTTAATTTTAATCTATGTCTTATCAACCAAATTGCCCGGATTTAATAAATAACAAGCAAATAGCTATAACAAACATGAGGTGGAGGCGCAGCGCCGGCTTAAATTACTAAAAACTACTAAAAAAGAAAAAAAACTTTAGTCAGGGGCAGCCATTACTATTTATTTCAGATAGGCCTATATTTTGTCCAGCATGTCACAAAGGGAGTTCTGGGTTGAGCGGCGGTGCTGAGCGGAAAGAGCTTCAGAAATGAGCGGATCTCCAGAAAGACGCTCTCCCTCTGGAGGAAATATTACCGCTCTTTCAACGCACACACCGCAACAGTCACAATATGACCTCATGTATGTTTTAAAAACACAATTCAACTTATAAATAATACTTTTTAATGGGCCACTTAAAATGTTTATTACAAATAAATTAGTAATTCTAAAAACTAATAAAATGAACAAAAATTTGCATTGCATTTGCAATCCTTTGAAACCCCCCCACTTCCCGCCCCTGATGATATCTGTCCTCTGGAGCGCTATCGCTTTTCATTTAAAACGCTTTATTTAAAACAATTATATTTTCAAATAGATGGAATTCGAAATACAGGCCTGCCCCTAATTAAAGCCTGCTTCAAATAAAAGCCGGTGACCTTCTGCAGTTCAGGTAAATAAAGGCCCCAGCTTTTATTTGAGGAAATACGGTAATTAGCTGATTAGAGTGTGGCACCAGGTGTCTTCAATATTGAAACTTTTCACAATATTCTAATTTTCTGAGATACTGAATTTGTGATTTTCCTTAGTTGTCAGTTATAATCATCAAAATTAAAAGAAATAAACGTTTGAAATATATCAGTCTGTGTGTAACGAATGAATATAATATACAAGTTTCACATTTTGAATGGAATTAGTGAAATAAATCAACTTTTTGATGATATTCTAATTATATGACCAGCACCTGTAAATGTCACTTTTATTTATTTATTCATTTATTTTTTGCTTTTTACTTTAGTCATTTATGATTATTTTACATTTATAACTATAAAAAATAGTTAATAAAATAAAAGTCACCATTTGTGTTTGGTTATTTTTAAAGCTCACTTAAAACAGTTACGCTGCTTTCACACGGGGCATCGGCGTCAACCCTTCTCGTTTACTTTGAATGAGTGATGTCATGTGTTGCCAAACTGAATTGTGGGTTCTGTTGCATCGGGTCACTGGCGTTGCTCACGGCAAAAGTTGAAAAGTTTTTTCAACGCAGGCGTCAGCCAATTAGATCACCTATGCAAATAACCTAGCGCAGACGCTAGCCAATTGCATTCATGCAACACCAGAAAAGTAGTATGATTGGTTGTTGTCACTATGATGGTTGCGTCAGCACCAAGCATCAGACACGCCCTCCGTCAAGCGCTGACGCCGATACCCCATGTGAATGCAGCGTTATAGATGATTAGACATGATCTTATGGTTCTTGTCTGAAACCAGGAACCTTCATAAACAAAACACTGCCTGCATGATCCCTGACATTTAAGAAACAGAACTTGGTTTGATATTTTATTGTCTAATGCAGTGGTTCTCAACCGGGTGGGCTCAAGAATTATTTAAAATAATACAAAGCAAGCATTAAGCTAAAACAACAGAGGGGCCGTTTACACAACACAATTTTCAACTAAAAACTGATTTTTTTTTTTATTTGTTTTGGCCGTTCATTTACAAATTTTGGGGGCCTGAAAATGCAAACGGGTTTCAACGTTTTTGAAAACGACAAAACTACTCTGTGTTAACTACAAAAATGCAAATTTGTGAAAAACCGGTGACGTCATTCGCATGTGTATTACATGTTCAGTATATAGGCGCATAGTGTTTCTTTAGAAAGTGACATCGCCAACTACTGGCCTGGCATCAGAATACAGTGATTTTAGCCATTTTTACAGATCTGTGGAAACGGGGAACGTTTTGACAATGATGTAGCCTATATGCAAAAAAAAAGCAAAGGAAAAACTGTTTTAGTACATTGTTGTTGTGTAAACATTCACTCTAAAAAATGCTGGATTCACGAGTTCACACTTACATATAATTTGTAGAGAGTTTAATTGAATTGCGTATTTGGCGTGCTGTCCGGGGGGGAGGGCTTCGAGCTCGGACTTTGGCCCGAACCCAGAGTACCCCCCGTATGTAAGTGGTTTAGAACTAAAAGATAGGGCAAGATGTGGAGAAGGGGTGGTGGAGGGATGCTGAAAAAACTGTCAACAAAATGGAGGTAGGACGGCTGCGTATATATACCTCTTTGTTGATTAGCTGAGTACTCTCCACCTGTGTCAATTATCTGACATGTTCCTCCCGAACCTCGTTTAGTGAAACAGCATTTCACGAGTTCACACTTACATATAATTTGTAGAGAGTTTAATTGAATTGCGTATTTGGCGTGCTGTCCGGGGGGGAGGGCTTCGAGCTCGGACTTTGGCCCGAACCCAGAGTACCCCCCAAAAAGCTAGTCAGCATCGGACAGCCGCCTGCTAATTACCCCCCAAGAAGTGCCGAGCTTGGCGGCTGGCATGAGAGAGGGGCCTGGTTGTTTGACCGGGAGGGCCCGTGAGCGGCTTGTGTCACGGATGGGCGGCCCTGTTGGTTCAGGAATCGCACGGTTCTTGGTGAGAGCCGGATGTGGTCTTGTACGTGGGAGACCGACCTTTCTTTGCTGTGTAGAAAACTGCCCACTTCTCGCTGTGTGAATTTTTTATCCTTCCTTGTTGTGTTGAAACTGATCCACTTTTCACTGTGTGGAAATTTCCGCTGCCTTACTGCGTGGGAACGTTCACTGATTCACTGCGAGGAACGTACTGCTTTGCTCTGTGGAAACTTCCACTGACTTCTTGCGTGGAACTTTCCACTTCCCTGCTTTGTGGAAACGTTCTGTTGGTTTACTGCGTGGAAATGTGCCACTTTTTACTGCGTGGGAACTTTTTGCTGATTTCCTGCGTGCGCTGAATTATTGCCTGGAAACGTGCCACTTTTTTTGGCTGCGTGGAAGGCTTTCCACTTCTGGCTGCGTGGAAGGCTTTCCACTTTCTGGCTACGTGGAAGACTTTCCACTTTCTGGCTGATTTTCACTGATTCACTTTTCACTGATTTCACTTTTCACTGATTCACTGCGAGGAACGTACTGCTTTGCTCTGTGGAAACTTCCACTGACTTCTTGCGTGGAACTTTCCACTTCCCTGCTTTGTGGAAACGTTCTGTTGGTTTACTGCGTGGAAATGTGCCACTTTTTACTGCGTGGGAACTTTTTGCTGATTTCCTGCGTGCGCTGAATTATTGCCTGGAAACGTGCCACTTTTTTTGGCTGCGTGGAAGGCTTTCCACTTCTGGCTGCGTGGAAGGCTTTCCACTTTCTGGCTACGTGGAAGACTTTCCACTTTCTGGCTGCTTTCCACTTTCTGGCTTCGTGGAAACTTTCCACTTTCTGGCTTCGTGGAAACTTTCCACTTTCTGGCTTCGTGGAAACTTTCCACTTTCTGGCTTCGTGGAAACTTTCCACTTTCTGGCTTCGTGGAAACTTTCCACTTTCTGGCTTCGTGGAAACTTTCCACTTTCTGGCTTCGTGGAAACTTTCCACTTTCTGGCTTCGTGGAAACTTTCCACTTTCTGGCTTCGTGGAAACTTTCCACTTTCTGGCTTCGTGGAAACTTTCCACTTTCTGGCTTCGTGGAAACTTTCCACTTTCTGGCTTCGTGGAAACTTTCCACTTTCTGGCTTCGTGGAAACTTTCCACTTTCTGGCTTCGTGGAAACTTTCCACTTTCTGGCTTCGTGGAAACTTTCCACTTTCTGGCTTCGTGGAAACTTTCCACTTTCTGGCTTCGTGGAAACTTTCCACTTTCTGGCTTCGTGGAAACTTTCCACTTTCTGGCTTCGTGGAAACTTTCCACTTTCTGGCTTCGTGGAAACTTTCCACTTTCTGGCTGCGTGGAAACTTTCCACTTTCTGGCTGCGTGGAAACTTTCCACTTTCTGGCAGCGTGGAAACTTTCCACTTTCTGGCAGCGTGGAAACTTTCCACTTTCTGGCAGCGTGGAAACTTTCCACTTTCTGGCTGCGTGGAAACTTTCCACTTTCTGGCAGCGTGGAAACTTTCCACTTCCTGGCTGCGTGGAAACTTTCCACTTCCTGGCTGCGTGGAAACTTTCCACTTTCTGGCTGCGTGGAAACTTTCCACTTTCTGGCAGCGTGGAAACTTTCCACTTTCTGGCAGCGTGGAAACTTTCCACTTTCTGGCTGCGTGGAAACTTTCCACTTTCTGGCAGCGTGGAAACTTTCCACTTCCTGGCTGCGTGGAAACTTTCCACTTCCTGGCTGCGTGGAAACTTTCCACTTTCTGGCAGCGTGGAAACTTTCCACTTTCTGGCAGCGTGGAAACTTTCCACTTCCTGGCAGCGTGGAAACTTTCCACTTTCTGGCTGCGTGGAAACTTTCCACTCTTTCGTGCTGCGTGGAAACTTTACACTCTTTCGTGCTGCGTGGAAACTTTACACTCTTTCGTGCTGCGTGGAAACTTTCCACTCTTTCGTGCTGCGTGGAAACTTTCCACTCTTTCGTGCTGCGTGGAAACTTTACACTCTTTCGTGCTGCGTGGAAACTTTACACTCTTTCGTGCTGCGTGGAAACTTTCCACTCTTTCGTACTTTCCACTCTTTCGCGCTGCGTGGAAACTTTACACTCTTTCGCGCTGCGTGGAAACTTTACACTCTTTCGTACTTTCCACTCTTTCGCGCTGCGTGGAACTTCCACTCTTTCGCGCTGCGTGGAACTTCCACTCTTTCGCGCTGCGTGGAACTTCCACTCTTTCGCGCTGCGTGGAAACTTTACACTCTTTCGCGCTGCGTTGAAACTTTACACTCTTTCGCGCTGCGTGGAAACTTTCCACTCTTTCGCGCTGCGTGGAAACTTCCACTCTTTCGCGCTGCGTGGAAACTTTCCACTCTTTCGTACTGCGTGGAAACTTTCCACTCTTTCGTACTGCGTTGAAACTTTACACTCTTTTGCGCTGCGTGGAAACTTTACACTCTTTCGTACTTTCCACTCTTTCGCGCTGCGTGGAACTTCCACTCTTTCGCGCTGCGTGGAAACTTTCCACTCTTTCGTACTGCGTGGAAACTTTCCACTCTTTCGTGCTGCGTTGAAACTTTACACTCTTTTGCGCTGCGTGGAAACTTTACACTCTTTCGCGCTGCGTGGAAACTTTACACTCTTTCGTACTTTCCACTCTTTCGCGCTGCGTGGAACTTCCACTGTTTCGCGCTGCGTGGAACTTCCACTGTTTCGCGCTGCGTGGAACTTCCACTGTTTCGCGCTGCGTGGAACTTCCACTGTTTCGCGCTGCGTGGAACTTCCACTGTTTCGCGCTGCGTGGAACTTCCACTGTTTCGCGCTGCGTGGAACTTCCACTCTTTCGCGCTGCGTGCAACTTCTACTCTTTCACGTTGCGTGGAAACTTTCTACTCTTTCGCTCTGCGTGGAACTTCCACTCTTTCATACTGCACGGAAACGTTCCACTCTTTCAAGCTGTAAGGAACTTCCCCTTGAGCTGCGTCCATGGAAACTTTCCATTTCTTACTGGAACCTGAGAACATAAAGGAGAAAGATAAGAGTGTTTGGTCGGGAGATTCTTACTGTGTACTAGTCAATAAGGGTTTGGTGGGCTTTTTTGATGTGGAACCGATTGGTCCTGAAATATCTTTGGAAAGCGTCGGAGGACCATCTCCTGAGAGCTTGGATCTGCTGTTGGAAGAGGACTTTTTGAGCTGCTGAGGTTGCTGCCCCAATACGGAAGGAGTGGCTTGAAAAGTTCTTTGCTGGGACCCCTGATGGTTGGAGAACGGATTTGAGGTGTTTCTGGAACCCAAAGTGTGTCACAGTTTTGTTAGATTCATCTGAAACTGGGGTTCCAGGGGAGAACTTCTCCATTCAAAATTAAGCCAGAACTGACTGGTCAGTCATCTCGCCTTTAGTTAAAGCGCTTTTTACGATGCCGATTGGTTCAAAGCAGCTTCACAGTGTTAAACAGAAAATAATGCAGAATTTGATTCTGACTGATATGATTAGATTGGCGATGAGAGGTTGAAAATGTAGATGAAATCCAAGCATCTAAGGAAACCAGAAAAGCTAGGAGAACATGGCGTTGAGTGTTCGGGCGGTATTGAGGGGCTGGTAGTCTGTGCGGAGGGTGTCAATACCTTTGAGGATACCAGTGTTATAGGTTGTCTAGTGTCGGGACGGGTGGGCTGGGATCTTTGAATCCCTTTGATCAGAGAGAGGTTGGTGAATTGTTTATCTCGGGGGAGGAATTGCCGTACATCAATTGTGGAAAAACTGGATGCAGCTCAAGTAACCTTTGATGTATTAAGGTAGAAAATAAATGAGGTGATTGAAAGGAGAGAAAAATCAGGGAACGGTATGTTTATAAGAGAAGTAAAATGCTTTAAACATCTCCAGGCCGTCGTGTAGGATTGAGGTTTCTGGGAAAGAACATCACTGCTTTGGCAGTGGAGAAAATTAGCCAGAGAAACTGAGCTCTTGTGAGAGCAGAGGGGTCAGCACTGCTGTAGCAGTGGAGAAAATTAGCCGGAGAAACTGAGCTAATGGGGGGACAGCTCAGTTTCCCTTCCACTCTCAGTTTCCCGCTCAGAGGGAACAGCACTGCTGTAGTAGGAGAAATTAGCCCGATTAAACGAAGCTCCTGTGGGAGCCAAGGGAACGGCACTGCTTTGGCAGTGGAGAAAATTAGCCAGAGAAACGAAGCTCCTGTGGGAGCAGAGGGAACAGCACTGCTGTAGTAGGAGAAATTAGCCAGAGAAACGAAGCTCCTGTGGGAGCCGAGGGAACAGCACTGCTGTAGTAGGAGAAATTAGCCAGAGAAACGAAGCTCCTGTGGGAGCCGAGGGAACAGCACTGCTGTAGTAGGAGAAAATTAGCCAGAGAAACGAAGCTCCTGTGGGAGCAGAGGGAACAGCACTGCTGTAGTAGGAGAAATTAGCCAGAGAAACGAAGCTCCTGTGGGAGCCGAGGGAACAGCACTGCTGTAGTAGGAGAAATTAGCCAGAGAAACGAAGCTCCTGTGGGAGCCGAGGGAACAGCACTGCTGTAGTAGGAGAAATTAGCCAGAGAAACGAAGCTCCTGTGGGAGCCGAGGGAACAGCACTGCTGTAGTAGGAGAAAATTAGACGGAGAAACGAAGCTCCTGTGGGAGCCGAGGGAACAGCACTGCTGTAGTAGGAGAAATTAGCCAGAGAAACGAAGCTCCTGTGGGAGCCGAGGGAACAGCACTGCTGTAGTAGGAGAAATTAGCCAGAGAAACGAAGCTCCTGTGGGAGCCGAGGGAACAGCACTGCTGTAGTAGGAGAAAATTAGTCGGAGAAACGAAGCTCCTGTGGGAGCCGAGGGAACAGCACTGCTGTAGTAGGAGAAAATTAGCCGGAGAAACGAAGCTCATGTGGGAGCCAAGGGAACAGCACTGCTGTAGTAGGAGAAAATTAGCCAGAGAAACTCAGCTCCTGTGGGAGCAGAGGGAACAGCACTGCTGTAGTAGGAGAAAATTAGCCAGAGAAACTCAGCTCCTGTGGGAGCCGAGGGAACAGCACTGCTGTGGCAGTGGAGAAAATTAGCCATAAAAAACTGAGCTCCTGTGGGAGAAAAAGGAGAAAAAGTTAGACGGACAAATGGAGAAACACATTGTGTAACCGAATGGACTCTTATTTTGAAATGTTTATGTCTTATTATTGCAGATGCTCATTCAAATTCATATGAAAGAGATAAAACGACAACAACAACCTTTATTTCTATAGCACGTTAAAAAACAACATAAGTTGACCAAAGTGCTTTACTCTCTCAACAGTACTAATAAAACGTTGACAAAACACCCCGATATAAACACACATCTCAAACTCCCAGTCCTTATGGGCAGTTGTAAGCAAGAGAGAAGAGATGTGTTTTCGACACAGATTTAAAACATCCTAAGGATTCACAAGATCTGATATGCCGAGGGAGGCTATTCCGGAGGCGTGGCGCAGCCACAGAGAAAATTCAGTCTTATAACAGTATACACCGTTTTCTTTACTGTGATTTATATCGTAATATGTTGTCATTGTTGATACGAATTTGCTTTGCATAAATGTATGCTATTCATTGATTGTGAAATGCTCTGAACTGAAGCATTCTGAAGCATTGTTCAAGCCAGTAGAACGCACAACGGTGCCACATTCAGAAACGTGATCGCTCACATTAATTCAATGAAATCATAGCTTTTGAATTTTTTCTGTTTCATAAAAAAAAAATATATATATATTTATATATATATATATATGTATATATAAGATGGTATAACAATCATTGATACGCTTGTTATACAATAGCCTGCCCTACTATAAGGTATTGATGTTACATTTAAGAAAGCGTGTGCTCCCAAATACATTGTTCAGTTCGCACACGTCTATTTATAGTCACAAAAGCGAGTATGGTCGCACTGTGTTGAGCCCTGTGAGCTTATGTGAGCGTCAAGTTGAGAAGTATTGAATCAAGGCGGTGATTATCAGCTGATTCCAACTAGTAGCTGATTGTTTGGCGTAATATGCACTGTTGCATTGCCAGCATTTTAGTGATTTAGCCTCACAATACGTTCGCTCGCTTTACCAGCAGCGAGTAAATTGATCGTTCATCACCACGGCGACCGCATGCGCGTACATGATGAACGCATTTCTCCTGTGTGAAAAGTATCTGCCTGTACTGTAGTACACGGAGGCGGAAAGATCGCAAGAAAAGAAAAGTAAAAGAGCAGTAATACATTATCTTAAGACAGGAACTGTTGTAGTTCTCCCTGTTGCAAGTCTGTGCTGTGTGCACTCCTTTACACTGTCCGAGCACTGCTCTCGCGGTTGGCTCGTGAATGCTGATGGAAGCGGCCGAAAGGGATTTTTTAGATAGCTTATAAATTTGTAAGGAAAAGATTTTAGTATTGTAGAGTTGCTTCGAGCCGTGCAGACAGCGTGGGCGGGCGGGGCGACCTGCCGGAAATGCCCTCCATGCTGAAAAAACTGTCAACAAAATGGAGGTAGGACGGCTGCGTATATATACCTCTTTGTTGATTAGCTGAGTACTCTCCACCTGTGTCAATTATCTGACATGTTCCTCCCGAACCTCGTTTAGTGAAACAGCATTTAAAAACAACCCAAGTTGGGTTGAAAATGGACAAACCCAATGATTGGGTTAAATGTTTGCACAATGTACTGGGCAGCGTGTATCAGTCTAATTTTTGCTGTGTGCTGTGTAATGCCATTAGTTGGCCGATTAGCTTAGCGAACCAGTGAACGAGAAGAAAAACCGAAGTGATGAAAGCAAGCAAACAACAAAGACGAAGTCAAGAAGTATATCTGCAGTTTGGTATATCTGCAGTCCTAGCTCTTACAGACTACAGATTTCTACTGGTATAGACAGTTATTTCCTCTCATTTATGTGCTAGTTGGCTGTAGGCTAGTCTTTGCAATGTGTTCAAGTGCAACCTTTTGGCCCAGACGCAGGTGACGTGAGGCGCTAGTTCTTTGATGTCGATTTGAATCATCCACTAGCCTGTAGCACCAGTCATGACTATTATTATAATGTTTTTGTCAGTATTTAAGGCCCGATGTACTCACAGCGATGTTCTTTTTTGTTCTTCACTCTGGGGTAAAAAGTTTGAAATCCGTGAGCAGCAGTATACGGTTTCGCTTTAAGTATATCGGTGCCTTTAATAGAAAATATTTTATTATATCAGCAAGTTGTTAGAACTTTAAGTATACCTTTTCTTGTGCAGAAGTGGAATTTCATCACATCTGCCTCTTAATTGGCCATTGATTACCGTTTTTGTTGTGTCAGTTTCAGGGAAAGGATCACAGAGGAAAGTCTTCCAGCTATTGACCTCTGCAGTGGTCTTAATGAGTTAAGATTTCATGTTCGTTTGTAATTATTTGTGTCCTCGCTCAAAATCTTAACAACTCCTTTTTGTAGTTGCCATGGTAACAGTCATGTGTAGTGCTGTAACAGGAGATGATGCGCATACTGAAATGCTAAAATGCTGTGATGGACAGATGATCCAAGGACATGATTCCTTTGCTGTCCACCATGATTCTCTCTTACACACACACTTTCTCTCTTGTATTTGGTTCAATCACAAGGAGCTTTTTGTAAGAATATGTAGCAAGAGAGAGAGAAAGTGAGATTTTGTACTAACAATAAAGACTTTAAAGATATAGTCCACCCAAAAAGAATTTACCTACCCTCATGTCGATCCAAACCTGTATGACTTTCTTTAACATAAGATATTTTGAAAAATGCTGGTAACCAAACAGTTTTGATTGACTTCCAATGTATGGACAAAATATATATAGTTATATATATATTTCTTAAATTATCTTATTGCCCACAGAGGAAGTTACAAAGGTTTGGAATGAGAGTGAGTCAATAATTATTTATTTTTTATTTTTAGCTGAAATATCCCTTTAAAAGGGGATTTCAGCGATTATAGGTTTAAAGACCGTTACCTGTGTATGAAAATGCATTAAAGTGTAATGTATTTAGTCATGAAATTCTGCATTTCATATCATGCAATTCATTCAGTTCACTTTGTAACCCATATTATAATGTGTCTCCTAAACAGATTGAACGGCTTATTTAAAAGTAACTGTAATGAAGGTGTGTAATGTAGGTGTGTAACTGTAATGAAGACAAACAATGTGCATTCTTCATGTGTGGTGATGCATCATACACCGATCAGGCATAACATTATGAACACCTTCCTAATATTGTGTTGGTACCCCTTTTGCTGCCAAAACAGCCCTGACCTGTCAAGGCATTGACACTAGACCCCTGAATGTGTGCTGTGGTATCTGGCACCAAGATGTTGGCAGCAGATCCTTTAAGTCTTGAAAGTTGCGAGGTGGGGCCTTCATGGATCGGACTTGTTTTTTTGGCACATCCCTGAAGCTCAATTGGATTGAGATCTGGGGAATTTTATGTTTATGTATAGAGCTTTATTTATCCCCTTGGTGCAATTAGTTTAGGCTCTCATGGTGTTTCACATATAACACTTGACACATATACATTAAAATACTCAAAACACAAAATCCAGGAAAAAAAGAGAATAAAAAAATAATCATAATAATAATCAGCCCAATATGTTACATAAACTAAGTGCCTCTGGCACATAAGTAAATTTATAACAATTTGTAGAATATCTAATTGTCCTTAAACGTCGCCCCAGGGGCATCCACTCAAAGTCCAAATGCAATGGGTGTGTGCTATCTCCTATTATTTTGTGCGTCATTCTCAACACTTGCTGTTCATAGTAAGGTATAAGGCTTTGTAAGGGAACTCCCATCATTTTTGAGCTCAAAGTAACAATACCTTGTAAACGATTTTTGTTCTTTGTAGACAGTGATGAAAACCAACAAAGAAAAATATATTTTGAACTAATGAATTGTAAAATGACCTGAGGAGTCCTCTCTGTATATTTAAATTATTAAGCTTTCTTAGCACAAACAATCTCTGATGTGACTTTCTAATAATTGCATCAGAATTTTGGTCAAACTTCAACTTATCAAAAATCATTCCTAGGTACTTATATTCATCTACTACATCAACTTGTGCATTATTGACCACAGGTTGAAGCGCCAGTGTTTTTTTAATAAAATTAATAATCATCTCTTTCGTTTTTGATACATTCAGAAAATGTCATACTACTACACCAAAAAATAAAATTGTACAAAACCAAACCATATTCCTGATATAAATGTGAAAGTAAAGAGAGAAGCACAGTATCATCTGCATATTTCACCAGATAACTATTATCTTGTGAACTCTGAAAATCATTTGTATATAGTATGAACAAAATAGGAGAGAGTACACAACCTTGTGGTGTACCTATAGAAATATTAACTATATCCGAGACCCCATTAACCCAAACCCCCTGTTGCCTGTCTGTTAAAAAGTAAATGATCCTTGAGACTATACCATGATTTAAATGAAACTGACTAAAATGTTTTTTCCCTAAAATAACTGGCTGCAGAAGATTAAATGCAGACGAGAAGTCCGAAAACAAAAGTCGTGCAAAAGCCCCAGTCTTTTCCAGATGACGACAAACAGCATTTAGCAAAAACAGCTTTGCATCATCTACACCTCTTCCAACGCGATATGCAAACTGCAACAGATCTAGGACTATTCCAGCAACTGTCATTATATACTTCTTGATCTCTTTTTCAAAAGCCTTCATGACCAAAGAGGTCAAGGCGATAGGACGGTAGTCGTTCAAAGATTCTGGCTTAGCTTTTTTAGGTATTGGTACAATAATTTAACTTTTCCACAAATCAGGTACCAGCCCTAGATCTAAGGAAGACTGATAAAGTAAGTGGAGCACTCCACTGTTCTACCACATTTACCGTCCTGGCCTGGGGCAATATTAAGCGGTGTGGCCTTCAATTGTCTCAATATGTTAACTTGATTCATTTTTAAATTATTAAAAGAGCTCAAGGTGTCTTTAAAAACTGGTCTCTCGTCAACTGCAAAAAAATCATTAAACTCATTAGTTAAAATTAAATTAGTGTTATAACTTTCCATTGATACATGATGATTTGATGCTAGTGTACTCACTGCAGCCATATTCTTAAAGTTCCCATGGCATGAACATTTCATTTTATGAGTTTTTTTTTTGCATTAATATGAGTTCCCCTAGCATGTATGGTCCTCAAGTGGCTAGTAATTTTGATGTGTAAACCGAGTTCTGGCTGTCTTTCTCTGCCTTTGAGAAAATGACAGCTCAGACGAGCCGATCTGGAATCCTGCCTGTTATGACGTCATACCAGGAAAGGTTACCTCCACTTCCTCTGTTTGCCCGCCCAGAGCATTCGGAGAAAATGGATTCAGTTTATGTCAACACAGCCTTTACAAACAGACTTCACAATATGGATTCGACAGCACCGCGACAAACAGTGAGTAACAGTGTTCATTAATGCCTGATCTGTGATCAGTGATTTCTGATGTGTAGCTAATCATTCATGTTCACTCAGACTTTCTTTCTAGATCGTTTAATGATCGCCGTCTTGATGCCCTAAGCGTAATGCATCAGTGAATCAAGCCAGTGACTAAAATGATCGTTTCTGTTAGTAGCATGAAACAAATCCGTTATTTAAGTGATTAAACTACAGAGAACGATCAAAGAACACTCTTTATAATGTTCGGATCTGTCAATCACACGTCGCGAGTGTATCTGCACACTTGCCCAAACTGCCGTTATAATGAATGACGCTGTTATGCAGCACAGCGAAGCTCTTACTGTATTCATATCGACGTCGTGTTTGCTGTTAGTTGTGGTGAAAGCATTTTGTGAGAGAAAACACGTTGCAATGATGAGATCACTGCATTCACACGATCATTAGACTGTCTTTGGAGCCGTTCATGTGATGAGAAAAGATCTAAAAATAATGCTATAATCCACACTTTGACGATTCATTCAGCTGTACAGGTACATTACATGTGTTACAAAGTTCGTAGAATAAGGTGGAAGAAGACCGAGTCGACGTGACTGTTTATTCAGAACTCTCAGATACAAACAAAATAAGCTTGCGTTAGCAGCACAGCGCTCTCAACAACTCAGTACAATAAAACTTCCTCCAGCTCTCCGTCTCTGGTTCACGAGTGCCCAGTCAGTCTCTCTCTCTCCTGCAGTGCGTGCAGTGCCTCGCTAAACCACGCCCCCTCCGCAACATAATCAAACACTCATTTCAAATGCAAAGCCAATGTATCAGCCAATCACAACAGTGGGCACAAGTCTCACAGCAGACACGTACCTTGAAACAGGGCATTCAGCCAGAGGGGTAATAACAGTATAGAAAAAATGCCTTTTATTTCTAAATTATGACATTTTTTGATGTAAAAATCATACTAACAATATAAGTACACCTCAGGAAACATTATAAAATAATAGAAAAATGCCATGCCATGGGTCCTTTAATTCCCTTCCTAGCATCTTTAAGATTACCTTGAATAAACACACCCTCAATCCTACACCCTACATTTTTGAGCTCTCTTTAATCTGCGTCAAACTTCTCCTCAATTCCTGCGTTTCCTCCTTATTCTTCTTTTCAGGCCTCTAGTATCCACAGAAGGCGGAACCAGTTCTTCAGGAATATCCCAAGCGGGATCAACAGCACCAGCATTCGAACGCAGACCCAACAGGAACTCCCTGGTCATCACTGGCACGCTCTCCCAGTTAATCAGCAGCATCAAAAACACTAATTTCCACAGACTTGTCGTCTTCGCTTAAAAAACATTTCACACACAACATAAATATGTGCGTAGACTAATAAAACAAATACAAAGCTGTAGCGAATTGGCTCAAAGAGGAAATATTAATAATTATTCATAACTCATGATTATTCATTATGATTAATTATGAAAATAAATCTTCCTTTGCATTTACAGCACTCAGAGCACATAACAAGATCGATCATTTAAGTGACAATTTGTTTGCTGGCAGGGAGTCAGAACCAAACTTATATTGTGCACAAACTTTATTAACTAAATCACGAACACAACTAAACTAACATAAATGCATACACACAAAACAAAAACATACATGGGTAATATGTAGAGTTAAAGTGGTTGAAGAACCGGGTCAAAACAGAGAAATGCTATGAAAACACATACTTTACTTGCATTTAGCCTGAGCTGTTGAAGAGCATCCGATGTAAAATCACAGGAGAAAGTCTTGATAGTTCGGTCCGATGGTGTTGAAGTTGCAATCGATTTCTTCTGTGTTGAAGAAAGATATGAAGATATGATGCACTTGCAGTTATTTAGACTCCGTTGAGGTCGTGGAAGTTGCACATGACTTGAGGTGTTGGGCTTGCCGGCCCTTGACCGTGTGGTTGGTTCGGGTTTCCTGTCCCACACACGCACAGCAACCGGGAGAGGCAGGAAGAGCACTGATGGTTTCTCAGTGTGGTGACGGCGAAGTCCTCTCTCCTGGGTGGAGAGTGAAGACTCTTTGGTTGAGACCTGCTGGCGCCCATGGGCCCTGGTGGGGTCCCCACCACACCCATCAACAGAGATTGAATTAATACATAGACCGAACCCTATAAAAGAAAAATTAATGAGATGGATATATTTCTCAAGTGGTTATATATAGGCTATATGGGTTTAAGATGGTTTATTTGTCCTTTTCAAAAATAATTAAGTGAGAGTCACAGCTCTCTGCAAATTCCTTCTGGTCATAAACCTCATCAGTCTCCATGTGTCCTGTAACCCTGTCGCCGGTTCACCACTGTTTCTTCCTTGGACCACTTTTGATAGATACTGAACACTGCAGACCGGGAACACCCCACAAGAGCTGCAGTTTTGGAGATGCTCTGAACCAGTAGTCTAGCTATCACAATTGGACCCTTTTCAAACGCATTAAAATCCTTACGCTTGCCCATTTTTCCTGCTTCTAACACATCAACTTTGAGGAAAAATTTTTCACTTGCTGCCTAATATATCCCACCCACTAACAGGTGCCGTGATGAAGAGATAATCAGTGTTATTCACTTCACCTGTCATGATGTTATGCCTGATCAGTGTATGTTAAAACTGGTTCTCAACCCTGCCCTGGGGACCCCCCCCCCACTGCACATTTTGTATGTCTCCCTCATCAGACACACCCACTTCGGGTCTTGCAGTCTCTACTAATGAGCTGATGAGTTGGATCAGGTGTGTCTGATGAGGGAAACATGCCAAATGTGCAGTGGTGGGGGGTCCCTAGGACAGGGTTGAGAACCCCTGTGTTAAAACAATATATATAAAAAACTGTAACTATATAACTATACAGTATACTTAATGAAATAGTAGTGGATCTACAGATTAATGTTTGCTAATGAGTATGTTATCTTTTGATTTCTAAACAGATGCACTTTTTTCTCACGTTTCAAAAATAACTGGTAACTGCATGACTGTATCACTCTAGTTTCATCTCTTGTCAGCATTGGTGGCCACACAACTGAGAAGTCTCCATCGGGGATGTTTTAAATAGCTCTTCTGGGTCTACAGAGCATCTCTCTTGTCTTGTCTCTGTGCTGTCAATGTGAGAGGGACTCTTGAGACTGAAACAGATAGGGATTGGTATGGTATGTCTCACTGTTTCATTCCCAGGGGACAATGGCAGATGACAGCAGAGTTCTGATGTGTGAGATTCAATAGCAACCACAGATAAAAGTTACTTCACATCAAACTGCATTAGCCTGTCGTAGAGAGGTAGGCTTACTTTCTGCTGTGTCTATTTGTTGATTGTTGGCAGTCCAACATGGTCAATTAAAATCGTTACTTTCCACAGAACAAATACATTGTTAAAACAGAAATGTCCCTGGCAAGTAAGATACTCCAAACCAGATTTTAAATCCACTGTCCTTGTTCATTAGCTCCCTGGACAGAATTGATCTGTATTGGATTCAGACTAAATAAACGAAATAACCCTTAACACACCTGCATTCATTCAAATCCTGTTTCATGATGGCGATGCTAGGATGTGGTTACAAATTGTATTTTTTCAGGATTGCCGAAGTTAACATGTTTACTAATAAAGTAATAATTACATTTTTGAAAGAAACAAATACTTTTATTTAGCAAAGACACGTTAAATTGATCAGATGTAACAGCATTTGAACTCTTTCTATTAATCAAAGAGTTCTGGGAAAATGTTTCACAGTTTCTACAAATATATATTAAGCTGTTTTTAACATTGACAATAAGAATAATTTCTTGAGCAGAAATTATAATTTTTTTGAGCAAATCAGCATATCAGAATGATTTCTGAAGGATCATGTGACACTGAAGACTGGAGTAATGATGCTGGAAATTCAGCTTTGCCATCACAGAAATAAATGCCATTTTAAAAGATATTCAAACAGAAAACTGATGTTTTAAATTATAATACTATTTTTTCCACAATATTACTGTTTTTACTGTATTTTTGATCAAATAAATCCAGCCTTGGTGAGCATAAAAGACTTCATTCAAAAATATATATATATATATAAAAAAAAAAAAAAAAATGACATTATGGTCATCAAAAACCATGTTTATTTTTATTTAATGTAGTCTGGGCTTCTGCAAGGGTCAGATGAGCTTGTACCAAAATGCTATAGATATATCTGTCAACGTGTAATATGGGAACCATATGTAAAATATGTGCATATATGAAATATCAATATATGCTCATATAAAGTAAAAACATATATGAAACCTATTAGAAATTGAAACAATTCCATATATTGACGCATACATTTATCCCATATATTATATGTTTATGTGTGTATAATACATATTTTGACATATATGTCTCATTTAGGATATTTAATTTATTTACTCATAGAGTAAAAACATAAATGCATATGCACAGCTATGAAACTTATCAGAAACTCCATATATTGACATATAACACCATATATTATGATGTTCAAATTATATATGTGACAGAAATTACTGTCACTGACATGTCACTGATAAATGTTGTTGAGTCTTAGTATAGATACAAATATTTTTAATGTTACTTATTACTTAAAAAATAAAAATAAAAAATAAACAAACAAAACACAAACAAACCTCTTCATGCTAACTTAGACAACATAAAAGCATTCAGCTTCTGATAGCAGCCCGCTTGAAATAAGGAAATTGGCTCTTGCGCTGATGTTTGTGTGGTCCCTTTTTCCATTTATTATTCTTGTTTAACTCCACAATACACCTTATTCGACTCCACAACGCCCTA
This sequence comes from Romanogobio albipinnatus, assembly GCA_023566225.1. Classification (NCBI taxonomy): domain Eukaryota; kingdom Metazoa; phylum Chordata; class Actinopteri; order Cypriniformes; family Gobionidae; genus Romanogobio; species Romanogobio albipinnatus. The sequence continues at coordinate 19,889,711 of CM042244.1, read as the reverse complement.
AGAGCTACAACAAACAAACAAAACAATATCAGCAAGAAATGAAATGAAACAATTGACTAACAACAATATTACAAAAATGAGGACTATAACATCAATGATAAACAACTTAAAGTTAATTATGCAAACACATATAAGCATTAAAAATAAGCATAAAAACAAAATATGCCATAAAAAAAACATTTTATATGTGGAATACAACCATATAAATCCATACAATTCTACATAAACATACTGAATGTTTGCATAAGTTGTTTAAAAAAACTTGCATAAATAAATTAGACATATGTTGTTTACATAATGGCATTAACATACAGTGCCATATAAAAAGTCATCATATAAATAATTTTGATATATGTATGTATAATAATTATTGTATGGGTACTTCATACATGGTATAAATCTATATCTTCATTCATCGTGAGGATGTATGTGCTAATAATAATGTATTGCCTTATATGAAACATATATAATAATAATAATAATAATACATTTTATTTGTAACGTACTTTACATTAAACAAAATCTCAAAGTGCTACAGATTTAAAACAATAAGAAAAATTAAGACCACGTTTAAAAGCATCTACAGTTTATGTGATCCGCAAGTGGTCAGGGAGAGCATTCCACAGACTGGGGGCAGCTGAGCAGAAGGCCCAATCTCCCATAGTACGGATGGGAGTTTGTTCTTGGGAGATTTAAGAAAATGTGTTGAAAAACAGAACGGAAATTACGTGTGGATGTTTGAGTTCCTTGAGATAAGTGGGTGCGTCAACATGGATGCACTGATGAGTGAGGAGGGAGATCTTATACTCAATCCTGAGTGAGACAGGAAGCCAGTGGAGTGATTTGAGAATGACAATATGACATTACTACTCGGATATAGGGACATATATGTACATATATTACTGTAGTAAAGTTTGTTCGTACGGGAAGAAGGAGGCGGGAACCGGCGAACATTCAAAAACTTTAATCAAAAATAAACACAAAATAAAATGGCGGCGGCAGCCCCTCGCGGTCGACTGCCACCTACATACAAACAAACACAAAATGAAAATAAAAAGCTGCAGCCCCTCACGGACGACTGCAGCGTACACATAATAAAACGTAAATAAAACACAACACAAAATCCAGGCATGGTCCTCTCTCGTCCCTCACTGTCGTCGCTCCTCCTTTATACTCCCTCACTCCTCCGTGAGAGCCGAGATCGCTGTGGCGCGCAGCTAGCGCTCATCCTCCCTGATGAGCGCCGCCTCGTCCCGCCCTCACGGTCCCTCAGCCTCGCTGCCCGCCACAATTACATTTCCTTATGGGAATTTTCTCCTTCCTTCCACATTCTGATAAGCCTATTTATTTAGCTAACCCTAATATACACCACCATTAAAATGTAATGAGTAAAATGTTATGCGTTTTAAGCACCTTTAAAATAAAGGGTGAATCATTTTGTAAAGTGAAAGTAGTGTGAATGTGGCCCAGTAGGTTCTGAAATAAATGCTTTTATTGGACTCAATAGAGAAGGAGGGCAAATGACTTGTGTGCACTGTCATGCAGAAACACGGTTCATAGCACAGAGAGCGTGTGGTCCATCACTTGGAATAGATTTACTTTTACACTGCCATGGCCTTTTCAAACTTCCACTCGATTCAGTGAGCTGACAGAATACTGATCACTGCGCTTTGGAACGACATGTATGTTTGGATGTGAATGAGAACAACAGAGACTTATAGAGAGAAAATACAACTATCAGCAAGTGGTGGGCTCTTTTGACTTGGGGGAGTAAGCAAGCACCTAGCAACAACCCAGTATGCCCTATCAACCACAGCAATGCCCTGGCAGTCACACAGCACACACTGACATTGTGATAGCGGGTTTTGGACAAACACCATTCATATTTTCTTTTCTTTAGGAAATGTAATTGTAACACTTTAGAATAATGGTCCGTTGTTTATAAGTAACTATGAAGGAAGTAATCCAGGACATCTGAGTAGCTCTATGTTGAAAATCCACCCCTAGCATTAGGGCGTAAGCAGAATGTCTGAAAACATACAAATGAGACCAAACAAATCAGCCACAAATTTGCCCAAATGTACAAAGTTACGAATTGCAATTGTGTGTGTTGTCTAATCTGTTTTTATTGATACTTGCCATGTAAGTCTAGCCTGACAAGTCAGACCCACATCAAGATGTTGGGTCTGGGAACACACCATTGGCAGAGCTCAATCCGAGGGGCCGGATAAACGGTTGTCTTTCAAATTCTCTCTGCACACAATAGGATAGCGCTACAACCAACCAGAGCAATGAAGAAGGTGAAGCGGAGCTAGTTGAGAGATTAAACTTTTGCCGTATCCAGTTGGCTAAACTCCGAACACATCTTCCTTTTTTAAGAATGGCTTCAGTCCCGTTCCTTGTTCTTTTCTCAAAGAAAAGCTTAACTCCAAGCCTTCCAGAGTCACGGCCAAAGCTGATTCGAAAGAACGCTGTTCGCCAGATTCTTTGTTTTCAAGTAGCACACAGAACCGCCGCAACTCTGCCGTCATTATGTTAAGCCTGCCCACTGACTCTATACACGATGTGATTGGCCTGACTATAGTTTGGTTTCTCCAGCTCGCAAGCCAACGGAGAGTTGCTATACATAGGGTGCGTCTAGATTCTAGGCTAATGTAAGTCCTGTTTGATTCAGATTTTGTTGTGATCCAGCTCATGACCCAAAAAACAGCTTTCTCTGTTGCGGTCTCACCTCTCTGTTTTTGTGAAATAACTCACTATCCGATCTCACAGTTATGGAACTATCAAGCAATTACTTTTGCATTTTAGGCACTTTCCTCTAGTTGGATGGTAGAATTGTATTTATTCAACCTTAACAAAGTAGCACCGTGAAAACTATGCGGTCCGCTTCACTCGCTGTCTCTGATGTGTGTGCTTGATGCTTTCTGATATGTGTGCTTGTGAGCCATCCAGCTACTATCAACCTGTGTGTGCGCTGCAAATGCAAATGACCCAACATGACAGAGCAGATTCATGTCATCGTCTCATTATACAAGTCATTCCTGTTCCAAAGTATCTTTTGAACACTATAACTTTTTATTGTTGTATATAAAATGTTAAAGCAGGCTTTCAGAAATATGTTCTAGTCAAACTCATGCACTTAAATGTATTATTTATTATTTATTATTTACACAATTAAACTGATGGCTGACATGATAGAAAAAAGAGCTAAAGTTAACCATTGCCCTTCAAAGAATTGACAGTTAACTTGTATGAAGACATCACCTTGAATTTAATTTAGCTATATTTTTTTAACAATCATTGTAACAGGATGGATGGACTGCCTCTGTTTTTGTGCGTGTTCTGCACAAAAACAAATCACCCACCACTTTGTCAAATCACAATCAAACTTGAAATGACTTGAAAACATCACCGAGAGGTTTTTTTTAGTGAGCAATCAGTTTGGTGAAAATAAAGGTAAATCTCTGTGTCTGTGACTCGAGCTTTGATGACTGAGGATTCGAAAATAAGCAATGAATATGCAAATGAGTCCCCACCTCCACTCAATCACACCAGCTCGGACTACCTGATCCATTCGATCAACTGTAGAAAATACTAAATTCTACACAATGGCAAGTGGAAATGTTGGTTTAATTTAGCCATATATGTTTGAACCAGAGACTGATTCTGAAAAAGAGGAAGAGTAAATTATAGGGTCGTCTACGAGTGGATGTATCAGAATGGTAATGCGTTTTATGTATCTTTCTCTACAGTGTCAGATACAGCGGTATAGATATGATTAACCTTTTGCTTGACTACATAGAGAGTCAGTGGAGAAAGACATAGTTAATCATAAAATCATAATACACCGATCAGGCATAACGTTACATTATGACCACTGACAGGTGAAGTGTATAACACTGATTATCTCTTCATCAAGGCACCTGTTAGTGGGTGGGATATATTAGGCAGCAATATGGCTAGGCGACTGGCTCAGAGCATCTCCAAAACTGCAGCTATTGTGGGGTGTTCCCGGTCTGCAGTGTTCAGTATCTATCAAAAGTGGTCCAAGGAAAGAACAGTCAGCGACAGTGTCATGGCTAAGGCTCATCGATGCACTTGGGGAGCGAAGGCTGGCCCGTGTGGTCTGATCAAACAGACGAGCTAGTGTAGCTCAAATTGCTCAAGAAGTTAATGCTGGTTCTGATAGAAAGGTGTCAGAATACACAGTGCTTTGCAGTTTGTTGCGTATGGGGCTGCATAGCCACAGACCAGTCAGGGTGCCCATCGAGGTATGAAGAACGGACCCCTGATCGCCACTGTGACAGGACACTAACACGATTTTACAAATTCAAAATGTAATATTTTGTGACATATTTAATGGTGACATGAAAATTCACATATTCCATTTACTGTTCAAGGTTATAACTTATAAACCAGAATATAAATTCTACGTGTTCGATTCTTTCATCTTTTGTTCAATTCATTCCATACTCCAGAGTCTGCAGTGATATGAGAAGAAATAAAGAGTGTGTGTCTGTGCCAAAGCAGTCATCCACTCTGCCTGTGGAAATGACCTACTTTAGAACATGCTGCTTTTTAAACATTAATCATTTCTAACAAACACCATCCTATTATGTTGGAGAGCTCTACTATAGACTCCCCAATTTCTTTCTGCTGAGCCAAATCATAATAGTATTTATATTTTTCTTCCTGGCTGTCTTGTTCAGTGAAATTGAACACGTGTGTGAATATTTATTGGTTTCCTGCTGAAATGACCACCTGCATATTTTGTGTTTTGGATCCTGTCTCTAGCACAGACTGTTGACGTGCTGGTGTGTTGACCAGGATGTTTAACTTAACCAGCATGAGTGAACTTGATTAGGAGGCCCTTGCTGGTTTACCATCTTCACAGGTTGGCATTAGTTTATAACTGACACTGTTTTTATTCTTTGAAGTTGGAATGTTATTGTGTTTGTTTACTCCCTGGTAAAGAGATATTGTAACTCATTGGGACCTTTTAAATAAAGGATAATATACATTTTCAGCTGGGTTAATACTTTGTATTAAAGCTACACTGTGTAACTTTTTTAGTTTATTCTTAGCTAAAAACACTTAGTTCTTTCAAAAATATATGTGCTCATTAATGTAAATGTACTTCTTTCAAGTAATAAAGTATTCTCGTAAGTTTATAATATGCCATTGAAAATACATACAGGTAAGGGGTTCAAATGGGGGTCGCCATGTTGCCCCTCCATCTTGAAAGTACATTAGCCAAAGAGGGACATACCCGTAAATTCCAGCTTCACCTTTCGCGTTTTAACACTCTGTAACGAGTAGGAAAATAGTGTGGCCCCTTTAAGAGCGTTCGCCCCGGTTGGAGCGCCTGCGTTCTGTGTGTGTGTGTGTGTGCACTGCGCCTCGAGCACCCATGTGTGCGTATTATTTTCTGTCTTCTGTTGCTAACATTCATTTATTTTGGTTTTGTTGGGTAATGCTGTGGACGGAAGTGGAGTTTGTGCCGGACTCTTGTGGGGGGTTCCGCGGTGAATAAAGTGCGGGCTGTTTGATGTCAATCGCCTCTGTGTTTGCATCGACTCCAGTTGCGTTGAGTGAGCTATCCGTATTTTTCACCCGGACACACGCGTTACAACTCGATGGCGAATGTGAAGAGGGGGATTGCTGGATCGAACTGGAAGCCATGTTAATCTTGGACTAAATCGGCCACCGTAGGAGTTAAAACGAAATCGGAATTGGGAGGAAAAGAAACTAATATTTATTGGATGGTCATATATCCTTTCATCGCTAGATGGGGGAAAATATCACACAGTGTAGCTTTAATAAATGTGGTAAACATATAGACATAGTGGCTACTGCCAACCGTCTGGTTACCAACATTCTTCAAAATATCTGTTGTGTTCAACAGAACAAAGAAACTCATACAAGTTTGGAACAATATGAATGAGTAAATAATGACAGAATTACATTTTTGGGGTTAACTATTTAATATCACAACAAATGTAGTAACAATAATGACAAAGCAACATGTCAGAAAAAATGTCAGCAAACAGCCAAACAATAATCCTATACAGTAACAACCTAATTTATTTATGCTATACTGTATGCTGGGAACTCTCAAAACCCTTTACATTTCAACAATATTGTTCAATTTGAAATTCTTTGTTCAGACAGCATGTGTTTGACTAGTTGGGACATAATTTGGGGAATTCTCTAACATGGGCTTTTAATGTAGATTTATGTAGTTTTTTTAATGTAGTTTCTGTAGTTATTCACATTTCTAAGTATTTGTGACTGAAGAGTTGCAGTAAACTAGAAATATGTAGTTAAGCCGAAATCAGCCAATAACCAAAATGGTACCAATATAATATCCTTAATTCCACCATGAGTATCATCAACACAAACTGCAGAACCCAGTAGTTACTGTACTCATATCTGCAGCTTCACAGATAATGCTTAAAGGGATTGTTCACCCAAAAATGTCAATTCTGTTATTAATTACTCACCTTCATGTCGTTCCAAAATCGTAAGACAGATATTTTTGATGAAATCCGAGAGCTCTCTGACCCTTCCATAGACAGCAATTGAATTACCAATTTCAAGGCCCAGAAAGTTAGGAAAAATATTGATATGTGTCCATGTGACTCCAGTGGTTCTATTTTATGAAGCGTCAAGAATACTTTTTGTGGACACTTTTTGTGTGACTTTATTTAGTAAATATAGTGTAGCATTACGTCAGAGCTAAGCCAGAACGCCGGCTTACCATCAGCCGAAGCTGTTCACGTGAGCACCACGACGCATACGTGTGGAGCTGGCCAACGTAAACTGCGTAGGAGACTGACACAGACTAGAAGAATTTGTTGAATAAAGTCAGTATTTTTGTCTGTTTTTTTGCGCACAAAAATGTATTCTTGTCACTTCATAAAATTAAGGTTGAACCACAGCCACATGGACGATTTTAACAATGTCTTTCCTACCTTTCTTGAAAGTGGTAAATAAATTGATGTCTTTGGATGGTTCAGAAAGCTCTCGGATTTCATCAGAAATATCTTAATTTGTGTTCCGAAGATGAATGAAGGTCTTACAGGTTTGAAACGACACGAGGGTGAATAATAAATGACAGAATTTTCATTTTTGGGTGAACTAACCCTTTAAGTTAATCCCAGACTAAAATGCATATTTGAGCTGTTTTAACTGAAAGCAACTTGCACTGACATATCTTAAAATAAGATGCATACCAGTGATGATTTTTTTCTAAGGCACATTTATAAAAGCTTCTTAAATGCCCTAATTGAACTAAGGTTCAATCCTAACTTAATCTAAACCCTGTCTGTGAAACAGGGCCATATTGTTTAGTTGTCTGTCTTATAAAGGAAGTGAAAATGTCTTTAATTATTAATCATGATTCAAATTGTAATCAGTTGACAGTCGTACAATTATTATTATAATTTAGTCTAAGTAGAAGGAAGTTCGTCTCGGTTACGTATTTAACCCTCGTTCCCTGAGGAGGGAACGGAGACGTAACGTTAGTGACTAACGAATGGGGGTTTCGTTTAGAAGCCAGTTACCTTCGAGGACTTTAACAGCGCCCAATGGCAGTGCCAATGCCATGGCATGCGGAATTTGCATGCGTAACTTCCTAATATAAGGAAGTACGCTGGGAACATCGCATTATGTTACTGCATAGCTCTGCAGGACCACGCCACCGAAGTAGACGAGCCCACAGGCTTAGGGGGTTAGGTGCTTAGGATAGCCACACCACGTCGAAGCCCTCCGTGGACACCCTAGTGCGCAACAGAGTGTTCAACATTGGGGGGACCCCAGTGTACCCTTGGCCGCGGCCCCATCGAGGGCAGAGAAGGCAGAGGAGGCCACCGAACGGTTACGGGAAGCACGGGGACTTCCAGGACCACGTGATCTCCTCATGCATCTCGGGAGCGAAAGGCATTGGGGGCGGGGCCCAACAGCTGTCAGGTGCCGCCCCCAAAACCAATCGCGCAACCACGAGCGCTCGTGACAGGGCGGCTTCCACACCAGCCCGAGGCTCGCGGCTGCCCGAGAGAACATGGCTGTCAACTCTAGGTCGGATCCGGCAGCGCTGACACACCCGAAGGCCTAAGCGTCATCCCCAAAGGACTCTAGCCCATCTTGAGATGCGGCGATCGACATCTCGCTGCTATCTGGAGTGCACGTGCCACGCGCAAGCTCTTTTTGTGAGAGGAAAGCTCTGCAGAGTGCCGAAGTGCCCAGGGAAAACACACACAGCTGTTGCAGATCAGTTGCAGCAGGCAGGCAATGCGAGATCGCTGGAACGCACCGTCACACCAACACCCTGCAGAACCGCTCGTCTCGAAGACTGAAGAGAAGACTTTAGAATTCAGGCTTGTAGGAGTGAAGAGATGCTCTTGGCTCCAAAGCAGAAACATAATGCAATGTTGCCAGCATACTTCCTTATATACCCACGATGTGGGGCGGAGTTACGCATGCAAATTCTGCATGCCATGGCATTGGCACTGCCATTGGGCGCTGTTAAATACCTCAAAGTTAATTGGCTTCTAAACCAAACCCCCATTCGTTAGTCACTAATGTTACGTTGTAGTGACTGAACGAAAGGGAACACTATTTATCTTGCTGTTGATTGTTTGGAGGCGTGTGTGTGAATGGGAGGAGAATATAGAGTGAATCTGTTAATGCAGCTAATCGCTTCTCTCTAAATGAGTACAGACAGTGTGAGTGATCTTTATGGGCCACATTTATGACTCAATTGCTGATTTTTTTATTGTTGTTCTCAGTACTGAAACAATGGAATTCAAATGGAGAGCATTTCCAACTGTGTCGACTGAAGAGATGTTAACTCATGGCTTGATTCGATTTTCCATCTTTTCCATTTCCCTTCTCCTTACGTTTCCTCATGAGGGGACAACAAAAGTAATAACCATAGTACCTCAGATTCACAGTGATATGGCACTCCTCTGCCCTTCTGTTTATTGCTTTGTCCCACTCAGGGACAGATTAAACCTGATGTTCTTCGACAAAAGGCTTGTCTATGCTGAGCCTAAAGGTATAATTTGTTGAAAGTAATCTTTAGAGGGTAACGCTAACAGCAAGTTCTTTGTAGTCTTATTGCGAGTGAGTTTTCGCTGTTGTTTCCATAAAAATGCACAACAAAAAACACTGCATTTCAGCCATACTTGTACATGTTCATCATCACAGTTTGAGATTTTGTGGAGCCGCACACCTCCTCGACTCTAATCATAAATTCTTTTTGATATTTCCTTCTCACATCTGCCGTGACCGGCAGTCTAAATGCATCAGCGTCTGTTTTAGATTGCAGCGTAATTAGCGATTAGAGGATAATGGCAGTGTTTCAAAACTCTATTGATACAATACAATAAGAAATAGTAGATCCAGCTTTGGTGTGTGAATGAAAATTAGTGGTTGGGGTTTGGATCTGTAACTATGTGAACCAATGAAGGGAAGTGATTGCACTTATATTGTGCTGTAAAAAATGTAACTTTCACTTGGAAAACTCTCAAACTCTTCAAAACCCCTCGGGTTTCTATTCAACAAAACGGTACCTAATATCAGGTTGGATCCGGTGATTCTCAAGCTGAATCTCAATGAAGAATTGTCTTTTTTTCTGTTCTTTTGGAAGCAGAACAGCATCTACTTCATTATACACAGCCGAACCAATCACTTTGAGGAATACGTATTTGTCTGTGTGGCCAGATTGTTGGTTTTCTGTCCAATCAAGTCAGTTTATTCATGAGCCACGTACGTTTCTCTTCAAATATTTATTGTTATTCTTTGGCAGAGTTCTCAGAACATACGGTACTGCTTAAATAACACCAAACTCCACCTTTTAGAGGCCACATGCTCATTGTCCAAGATGTGACGGTTCACTGGTTCTAACTGCACCTCCACAGCAAGAATAATAAAATGTGACCAGAGTTGATAGTTCTACTACATGCTCGATTCAAGCTCCCTCACATTTAAATCAGGATTGCACACTCTCTGGGCCGCTCTGAAATGTATTAGTTTGTTTTCTGAGCCGAAAAATAGAGAATCATACAAACAGAAAGATAAAAATTGAGTTTGAAGGCAGCGAGGGATGAGACGTGTGGGCATGTGATTTCTACACTGTTACATAAAAGCTCATTGCTTTAATGTGCCATACAGGAAGCAACTTTATGAGAGGAAAATGATGATGATGATGATGGTGGTGATAGGCGCTTAACAAATTTCAGAAGAGGAAAGCTGTAAGTCTTTTTGCTGCAGGGCTGCATGAAGAGTTACGCTTTATTGAGAGGCCGTAGATCAGACTGAGATACAAAAGGAGGTGAGGAGGTTTTGCTCTGGGAAGAAGTGCCTGATAAGTTATATGAATATGAAGTGGCTCAAGTTTAATAAGGAACAAAGCTGTAATCTTACTCTAAGGCGGTCTTTACACCAGAATTGAAGTGAGAATGCATTTAAAATCCAATTTTAATGCCTGGATTTGAATTGTAGCAGCAAACAGGATACATGTATGTAGTTTGAATTTACTATGTAGCTTGAAATGCTAGGTGATATTAATAATAAATGTTTGAGAGAATGCAAAGAAATAACCATCTGATCTTCCAAAAAAAATCAAACAGAACAACCTTTTCAAGAACGTAATGATTAAAACAACTCTCACTGCTTGATGGCAAATTAATACATTGACACAATATGAGCTACTATGGGGACACTATACTGTCAAAGAGCACCGTCTTTTGGGTGAGACGTTAAACCAAGGTCCTGACTCTCTGTGGTCATTAAAAATCCCAGGATGTCCTTCGAAGAAAGAGTAGGGGTGTAACCACGGCATCCTGGCCTAATTTGCCCATTGGTCTCTGTCCATTATAGCCTCCTAATCATCCCCATGATTGGCTTCATCACTCTGTCTCCTCTCCACCAATAAGCGGGTGTGTGGTGGGCGTTCTGGCGCAATATGGCTGCCGTCGCATCATCCCGGTGGATGTTGCCCATTGGTGGTGGTTGAGGAGATTCCCCCCTTATAAAGCTTTAAGTACCTTTGAGTACCCAGAAAAGCGCTATATAAATGTAACAAATTATTATTAAATTATTATATGGCATAATCCTGATTTTAGCAGAACAAAACTCTGCTAAACAATATTAAATCACTTTGGCAACACCTTTGCTACATTTATAGAATTAAGTTAACTCAGAAATTTTACTTGGGAAAAGAACATTATCACCTACAAATCAGGAATTCTAATAAAACAAATATATTGCACAATCTCCCCAAATTCTAAAACATATCCCCACAATTAGTAATTAATTAAAAACACGTAGTAAATTATACACTTTAATGTCGTCTATAGATACTAAAACAATAGCAGCACCAGTTAAACAATGGGGGGAAGATCTCAATATCAACACCGATGAGGAAATTTTGTAAAACACTTTTATCTTAAGTACAAGCACAAACATCTAATTAATTCAGTATAAAATTATACACAGAACACACATAACACAGCGCAAGATGTTTAAAAAATGACTAGTAACTTCCGATAGATGTACTAACTGCAGTTTAAATACACCGGACACTTACGTTCATGTACTCTGGCTATGCCCACTGGTTCATCAGTTCTGGATAGATGTCACTAATAAACAAATATAATAAATCAGATTTCTTTAAAATTACAATCAATGCACTCCCATTAATATGTCTTTTAGGTGACACATCTCAAAATAACCCTCCTTTTGAACATTCAAAACCTCTGCTCATTTTTATAGCTAGCTCTAGCCAAGAAAACAATACTTCTCAATTGGAAAAATAAAATATCAACTACACAATGGCCACATCTATTAAGGGACCATATTATTAAAGAGAAACAAACATTAGCAACTAAAAATCAATTATACAAATGTAATACAATTTTCAGTACACTGCTCTCATCTCTAAATATTGATTAAAAATAACAGTATGCAAGTGCTGTAACAAGTCTCAGTTAATCTAGTACAGAACACACAAGACAGAACTTTTTTAGTTTTTTTAGTTTTATAAATTAGACAGACAGAAAATTAATAGAATTTTAAGTGCTATTCTTGATTGGTCAGGTGCTGCTGGAAGAGATGTGTCTTTAGATGTGTCTTCAATTCGGCTGCTCGAATTGAGATAGGCAGGTCATTCCACCAGGTGGGGGCGGTCCAGGAAAAGGTCCGTGAGAGTGATTTCATGCCTCTTTGGTATGGCACCACAAGGCATCGTTCATTGGCAGAACGTAAGCTCCTTGAGGGTGTGTAAGTCCGAACCAGTGAGTTTAGGTATATTGGTGCAGAGCCAGTGGTTGCTTTGAAGGCGAGTACCAGTGTCTTGAATTTGATGCGAGCGAACTATTGGCAGCCAGTGGAGACTGATGAAGAGAGGCGTGACGTGTGTTCTCTTCGGCTCGTTAAAGACCACCCTCGCCGCTGCATTCTGGATCAGTTGCAAGGGTTTGATAGTGCATGCCGGAAGGCCCGCTAGAAGAGCATTACAGTAGTCCAGTCTAGAGAGAACAAGAGCTTGGACCAGGAGTTGTGTGGCCTGCATCAATCACAACTCCAAGGTTCCTGGCTGTCCTGGACGGAGTTATGGTTGATGATCCTAGCTGAATGGAGAGATTGTGATGAAGTGCTGGGTTGGCTGAGACCACAAGCAGTTCTGTTTTTGCAAGGTTGAGTTGCAGGTGATGTTCCTTCATCCAGGCAGAAATGTCTGTTAGGTAGGCAGCGATATGAACACCAACCGTGGGATCATCTGGTTGAAATGAGAAGTAGAGTTGAGTGTCGTCGGCATAGCAGTGATAGGAAAAGCCATGTTTCTGAATGACAGATCCCATTGATGACATGTAGATGGAGAATAGAAGTGGTCCAAGCAATGAGCCCTGTGGAACTCCAGTGGCTAGATGATGTGACTTAGACACTTCACCTCTCCATGACACCCTGAAGAACCTACCTGAGAGGTAAGACTTGAGCCACTGGAGAGCTGTTCCTGAGATGCCCATCTTCATGAGAGTTGACAGGAGGATCTGGTGGTTAACTGTGCCAAAAGCAGCAGACTTTTGACACAGGCTATTTTTGAAAGCTTATTTGCCTTCCTTCCCTCTCTTCTCCTATATAAATAACTTCAGAAAACATTACATATAAATATTTATTATTTGTAAGGCCTACTTGAATTTATAAAATATAAATGATCTGGGTCGGGCGGCTGTTTTAGGTGCTGTTGGTGGGTGTGACTAGCACGTCCTATCGGCATGGTCATTACAGACTCGGTTGTTTACATTACAGACCCCTCCCTTTTGCCGCCTTTGCCCCGCCTTTGCCCCCAATCCCTCTCGTGTAAAATAACTATATTGGATTCATATCTGGGCTGGATGTGGTGTCTCTGGCTGAGGAGCTAACCGGTTCACACCAGGGGCCACAGATTACAAAAAAATAAAGGGCAACCAAACTTGACTTTTGTTCTATCAGGTCACAACCAGACTAGGTGAGCTTGGTTTTGAGGTGCCTGTTATGGTGCCCCAGCGTACTTTGTAGAGGAAGACTCAGCGGAGCATAGAGGCTTAACTGCTGGGGTTTGGTGTCGCTGGCGTGTATATATGAGGTGTATATGTCGGGGGGGGGGAGTCATCATAACCTTTACATTCTTTCTGATTTTAGTGATCCATCTGTATCAAGCTAGTTCAAATGTTTTTAACATAAGTCCTGGCAAAAAAGGCAGCTATAATGGGCTGTTAGCATGAATTGTACTCGTGATGGAGCGGTAGTCCAACAACTTTTTTTAAAAATCCGTTCATCACTCAAATTCATCACATTCAAATTCACGCCGCTCCACTCCTCGCTCCGCTCCCACTCCACTCCGCTCACATACTCTGATCTGAACAAGATGTCCATGACCTCCAGCAAAAAAAATAGGCCCACAACATAAACAATCCAGCAGTATATTTAACCATGGGCATCCCTGTTTGTACCAAAGTCATCTAGTGGGTTTGCTGCCAAAAATCTGACCATAGATGCCTGTCCTGTTTGAAGTTCCGGTCGTTCCTGTGGAGTTTGTTTTTGGATGAGCGAGTAGGGTTTTTTCTTGAAACTCTGCCAAACAACATGTATGTGCTGTTTTATTTATTTTATTTTTTTGCTTTCTGTTTCAACTAATCTCTGCAATTCTCCAGCTGTGATCCTTGGAGAGTCTTTGTCGACTCAAACTTTCCTCCTCACGGTGCATTAAGAGACACACGTCCTCTTCCAGGCAGATTCGTAACATCTTTAGTTATTGGAACTTCTTAAGTATTGCTCTGATGGTGTAAATAGGAATTTTTCAATGCTTTAGCTATTTTCCTACAGCCACTTTCTATTTTGTGAAGCTCAACAATCTTTTGCTGCACATCAGAACTTTATTCTTTGGTTTTACTCATTGTGATGGATGATTAAGGGAATTTGGCCCTTGTGTTTTTCTTCATATTTATACTCCTGTGAAACATAGCTCATAGCTAAACAATTTCATGTTCCTAGTCACCCTATTGTGCTAAAAAAATATGAATGGGAATGAGATATTTTACCCATAAGAATTTCTAATGGTGCCAATAATTGTGGTCGTGTTTTGGAGAAAAACATTTATTTCACAGTCCCCCCCCCCCCCCCCCTTTCAATTGTTTTACTTCGATGAAAGGTTACATTTATGTGATTTTTTTCAGATCAAAAGGATAAACAATGCACATTTATTTTTAATGCCATCTTTGATCATATTTACCAAGGGTGACAATAATCTTATATGGATGATGCTGAACAAACACTATCCCCAAATGCTCTATGCCAAAGGCTTAATTAAATACAGGCTTAATTAGTTTTAGTTAATTTGTTGATTATGTTATTGTGAATGTAAGTCTTTCATTTTCTCTTCTTGTTAAGAGTCCAATTCAACATCTTGTCACGTGCGATCAATTCAATATATCAATTCAATTCAGATAAAATTCTCAACCCAAGGGCCAAATCTGAGTATTAAACATTCAAGGTCAGCAGGCTCTGAGCAGGCCTGTCATATTCTGTCTAAAAGCACAATGCTGTTTAAAAACTGTGCTAAAATACGCAGCGCTGACCTTCCTCAGCCCCTAGTGCCAGGGGTTGATCTGATGCTGCTGCTTCTGTCAATGAAATACAGCATTAGTGCAGCCTTAAGGAACAACTTTGTTTTTGTCATGACAGTGTAGGCTATGTGTTTCAAGTATTAAAATGTTTTCATTTATAATTTAATATCTTCATGTTCCTATATTCATAATACAATTTCACAACATTATTTATGTAATTTCTCTATTTAAGTTAGCTCTTTTGGTGGTACATACTTCAGCGTCTGTAATGTAAAGATGGCATATAGGAAAATGTATACTGTAGAAGAAAAGCACATTTTCACCTGCGCAGCAGGATGCGTCAGCTCTGAGGGGGAGGTAGAAAGTTGTAGGCTACAGTATGCATTTCATTGTGATCTGTAAAATGTATTTTGGCTTGTAGGAAATGCAGCAGGAATGGCCTTTTAGCAGCTCAAAATTTCTGTGTGAAACAGGATTCTTTTGTGCACCTTTTTCACTAACTTTAAATGCGACGTCTGTGAAAAGAGTCACTAATATATGCTTTGTGGTAATGTGCATGAAGTAGGCTGTTGCTTTCAGAGTAAGTATTCTTATTTTTTTTTATTGTATTTGATCATTCAGGGTAGCTGACTAGATTTCAAGACTGTGTGAAAAATAACGTTCTGCTTAGATCTAAATTGTTGAGTTTAAGCTTAAACTTAAGTCCCATTAAGTTTCAGAAGGGTGCTGGCTATCTACCTCCTTTACGTCTATATGCGCCCCTAAATGTGCACACACTGGTGCCCGCTCCACAGCAGACTTCTACCCGACAGTAAAAGTGCCGTTACATCATAAAAGTGCAGACTCATAGTGTCCTTTGTCATTTCAAATATGATAAGAATTTACAGTTGTATTAATGTCATCAGGGCCTATTTTACCGATCTGAGCATATGGTGCAGGTTCACTTAGGGCATGTCCAAATCCACTTTTGCTAGTTTAACGACAAAAAAACGTTGCCGCGCCACTGCTGTGCGTGTGTAATAAGCTGTGTGTGTAATAAGCAGAGTGTATGCGGCTATAGGCGCATATTACTAACGCACCTTTTCAATAACAAAAAATACTGCGCTATTGAGTTTAGACTAGGTTTTTGTTGGTCAATGGCGCAGTTGATTTCAGTTGCCTTAAAATAGCAACATGCCAACAATGCGCCTGAACACATCTTGTTTTCAGACCAGCACGCCCATGGGCAAACAGATGGGCGGGAGTGCATTTGCTTTTTAAACAACGTGGCGCTGGACGTGAAAATGATAACTGCGCCAGGCTGAAGCTAGCAAAAAACAGGGCCCTTAATCTTTGATATTACTTTAGTCACTGTCACTATGCTTATAGTTCCTAGATCCTGTTGCACTTTCATAGACCTTATTAACAGCAGCGCCATCTTTGATTTTTAATGGGTATCACAACTCTTCAGTGTGTTATACTATTACAGGTGCTGGTCATATAATTAGAATATCATCAAAAAGTTGATTTATTTCACTAATTCCATTCAAAAAGTGAAACTTGTATATTATATTCATTCATTACACACAGACTGATATAGTTCAAATGTTTATTTCTTTTAATTGTGATGATTATAACTAAATCCCAAATTCAGTATCTCAGAAAATTAGAAAATTGTGAAAAGGTTCAATATTGATGACACCTGGTGCCACACTCTAATCAGCTAATTAACTCAAAACACCCACAAAGGCCTTTAAATGGTCTCTAGTTCTGTAGGCTACACAATCATGGGGAAGACTGGACAGTTGTCCAAAAGATGACCATTGACACCTTGCACAAGGAGGGCAAGACACAAAAGGTATTTGCAAAAGAGGCTGGCTGTTCACAGAGCTCTGTGTCCAATTACATTAATAGAGAGGCAAAGGGAAGGAAAAGATGTCGTAGAAAAAAGTGTACAAGCAATAGGGATAACCGCACCCTGGAGAGGATTGTGAAACAAAACCCATTCAAAAATGTGGGGGAGATTCACAAAGAGTGGACTGCAGCTGGAGTCAGTGCTTCAAGAACCACTACACACAGACGTATGCAAGACATGGGTTTCAGCTGTCGCATTCCTTGTGTCAAGCCAATCTTGAACAGTGTCAGAAGCGTCTCGCCTGGGCTAAAGACAAAAAGGACTGGACTGCTGCTGAGTGGTCCAAAGTTATGTTCTCTGATGAAAGTAAATGTTGCCTTTCCTTTGGAAATCAGGGTCCCAGAGTCTGGAGGAAGAGAGGAGAGGCACACAATCCACGTTGCTTGAGGTCCAGTGTAAAGGTTCCACAGTCAGTGATGGTTTGGGGTGCCATGTCATCTGCTGGTGTTGGTCCTCTGTGTTTTCTGAGGTCCAAGGTCAATGCAGCCATATACCAGGAAGTTTTAGAGCACTTCATGCTTCCTGCTGCTGACCAACTTTATGGAAATGCAGATTTCATTTTCCAACAGGACTTGGCACTTGCGCACAGTGCCAAAGCAACCAGTACCTGGTTTAAGGACCATGGTATCCCTGTTCTTAATTGGCCAGCAAACTCGCCTGACCTTAACCCCATAGAAAATCTATGGGGTATTGTGAAGAGGAAGATGGGATATGCCACACCCAATAATGCAGAAGAGCTAAAGGCCATTATCAGAGCAAACTGGGCTCTCATAACACCTGAGCAGTGCCACAGACTGATCGACTCCATGCCACGCCGCATTGCTGCAGTAATTCAGGCAAAAGGAGCCCCAACTAAGTATTGAGTGCTCATACTTTTCATGTTCATACTTTTCAGTTGGTCAAGATTTCTAAAAATCCTTTCATTGTATTGGTCTTAAGTAATATTCTAATTTTCTGAGATACTGAATTTGGGATTTTCCTTAGTTGTCAGTTATAAAATTAGAAGAAATAAACATTTGAAATATATCAGTCTGTGTAATGAATGAATATAATATACAAGTTTCACTTTTTGCACCTGTATTTAATGTGTGTTTGGATTGTTCTGCTGATGAAACACCGTAAAAATATCTAAAGGAATTTCAGTGGACAAAAACTCGACAACATGAGCTGTGAAAAATTATAAGTGATCTAGGAGCTTTATACATCTTTTTACAGTGGATGCCATTGAAAAAATGGTAAGTCTATCCCTCACAGCCTCGCATTCATACCTGCCATTGCGCTGCTCTCAATAAGGTCATAGTATACAGACCTATATAGACCTTTTTGTTTACACTTTATTTTATGGTGTCTTTGTTACACTCTAATAATACATTTAAGTACTGAGTAATATTAATTAAATGTACTTACTATAGGGTTATGATTACGGTTTGGTCTGGTTTAGGGTCAGTTGCATGTAATTATGCAGTGCCGGTCCTAGACTTCTGGGGACCCTAAGCAAAACTTTGTATTAGCGTTACCTGTAGATTTCAATTTCCATACAGTCTAATCTTTTGATATTATATATATATATATATATATATATTTTTTTTTTTTTTTTTTTTTTTTTTTTTTTATGTATGTATCACATTCTCAGGTGTTTGAATGAGCCTATAAGGAATCTACTTCTCCAGTGTACTGGGGAGGCTAGGTGGATATAATTTGATACAACTTTGAGTTACAGCTTTGGGATTTACTTCTATTGTTGCCAGATTTCTCATTCATTAGCGAACAGGATCATCTGTCAGTCCAGCTGCTCAGGTACCTGACTAGTGCTTCTCCTGCTGACCACTGTTATCCCCTTATCTGACCAATCAGAGCTTTAATCCTGTCTGAGGGAGGCCGCTTGCGTGTGAAGCGCGGCTCTGGACCAGAGAGCTCAATCCGGATCAGGCAAAGCTCCAACTAACCCCAGACTCCACGGCTCTGACCCAGGCCGTCTGGATGTGAGCTTTGTCACCCCTTCAGTGGGAGTTGTTACATCACACTGATCTGAGATCAGTTTTATTAATAGTAAAGATGATTTTAAGAATTTGGAAAGAGTTAGCCCACCATCGTTACTACCTTCTCCTATCATGTGCCTACCAAGCTGAAAAGCCGCTCACTCGAATGGCATAAAACCATTCATGCACACTGGAGCTGTGATTAATGTAATTGATTCTGACAAGCTATGATAATGGTAATATATGTTGTGCTGCAGCAATTTAAGAAGCTTGTGTAATGGGTTCAGCCTCGTAAACTCCTGAAACGTAAAGAGAATCTTTCTGAAGACCTTTACGTTAGATCTTCACTATTAATTGTTAAAAGAGAACAATCTCGATTCAAACACCCACACAATCTTATTCCTAAATGACAACGATTTGTCTGTGTCTATTAGACCCCTGACAAGTACGATCACAGTGATTCAAATCTGCATTGGCACTGCCACTGAGCCAGAAAGAGCAGTTGTTATGTATATTTATGACACACCTTCACAAACAGTCTTTCAGGGTTGCCAACCCTTATTCAGTGTAAGACTCACGCAATTGATACTGTTGTGTTCTCACGCCACACATCCATTTTCTCACACAATGGAAAAAAAAATCTTTCTCTTTACTACTAGCTACAGCACCAAATAAACATGAATGAACATCAGAAGGAATGTTGAAAGATGCAGTACAACTTACCGAACAATGTCACTTAATGTCCCATTTGCCTCAGGAAAGCCATTCCATGACCATAAACTTGATAGTTTGCTGTAAAAATGATTTTAGAGAGGAGCATTATACATTGTTTTACTTATATATCATTAAAAAGTTATTATTATTCTAATGTTATTGTAATAAAAAATGCATTGTATGCAATTGTATACAAATCAGCGATGAAAATCAGTAAAATCACCTTTGGAAAGTAACTTCACACTTCAAATAAAGATTGTATAAATTACATTGTTACACCAGTAGGTTCCACCTTTTTTTTCAGCGCACATAAAAAACGCAATTGCCAAAGTGTGATTCATCTTGCTCTATTTGTTTTCCACTAGTGCACGCTGATGACGTTTTATTGTTCTATACTATCTTGTGTCAATAGGCAACTAGACAATAGGTGTCATTATCATACAGTCTACATACATATGAAGAATATCGTACCCAAGTTTATTAGATCCATGTCAGTGTGATTGTAATAATCCTGTAGCAGGCATAAATTCCAGTATTTTTAAGAGTTGAGGCTGTAAATGGTAACAGATTTTTCATTTTTCTCTGTGATTTATCCCTGTAATAACTGCTACCCCGTGATCACAATTTAAACCTCAGTTTCTTTGGTATTAATGCTGGAGTAAATATCAACTGTCTAATTCTATCTAAATTGTTGCAGATCTGTGCAGTGGCACACATTAAGCTAATGTAATTAAGCCTCCCAAACAAATTAAATGTCTGTTTCCATGGAGCCAGCAGTGTTAAGATACAGGGAAGGACATCCATCAGTTACAATGGCTCCTTATGCAAATGCTCAAATAAGTCTTGTGTCTGTTTTGCACAATGAATTCCCACATACGTATTTGATATCAAGATTTCCAAAAGGTTTTGTTTTTGTTTCTCACTTGGCTGTGAAGAGAGATCATTTTGGGTGTACTTTTCCATAGGGCCCCTGTGGCATTCTTCAGTGCTACATCAGACCCAGAGTGGTGAGCATCTCAATATACAGGCCAGAGTTTCACCTGTGGAGGAAATCAGTTGAGCACACATGTACAATAGTAAACTCTGTCTGCTTCCAGGGTTTTCCTCCAGGTTGAGCCTGTCCACAGTAATCAATCCTGTCTCTGAGCACGGATCCGGGACACTGGGCCTGTTTAACAGGATAAGAGGAAGTGCGGGATGGAGGGGTGTAGTGTTTACAAATCTCACACTGAATCCTTCATATCCCTGGCAAATGCAGACAGTGTTTTTTGCTTTTCTTCTGTGTATGGAGCTTTTTTGCATCTTTTTGGGCCTTTGACATTGTGATGTCTTATTGACGATAATTCATTCTTTAAAACACACACACGTCTGGTTCACTATATTTGTGGGGACCATAGATGTAATGATTTTTATTCTGTATAAACTGTATATTCTCTCCCCTTACACTAACCCTACCCCTAAACCTACCAATCACACAAAACTTTCTGCATTGTTGCATTTTCAAAACAAATTCATTCTGAATGATTTATAAGATTGTTTCCTCATGGGGACCTCAATTTAGGTCCCCACAGTGACACGTGCCCCCATGAGTCTGTGTGCATTAAGGTTGAAGTCTCCACCTGGATAGAAAAACACACACACACACACACACACACACACACACACACACACACACACACACACACACACACACACACACACACACTTCTTCTTCTTCGGCGGTCACTCGAGACGAGTATGACTGTCCTCTCCATCGGGTCGTCTTATTTGTGGATCCTCAGGTGGCTGTAAAGGCCGATCTGTGATCCACAGATTCTGCTGCAATGTTGGCATTTGAAGGTTGAGGTGGTGTATAGTGGTGGAGCCCTTCTTTGCTTGTCCTTGCGGTGTTGCCGCCTTGCATCTGCGGCACGGCAGAGTTCTGTTTCGTGGTGTGCTTCACCTTTCTGCACTGCCTTTCTCCAGTAGTCCCTGTTAAACACTAGATTCTCCCAGTTACCGGACATGATGTTAAACTTTTTTAGGCTGGTCTTGATATTGTCCTTAAATCTTTTCTTTGGCCCACCAGGGGCTCGCTGTCCTTCCTTTAGCTGGGAGTACAGGACCTGCTTTGGGAGACGGTTATTGGGCATGCGGATGACATGTCCTATCCATCGGAGTTGGTTCTGCATTATGATGGTGGTGATGCTAGGCATGTTCGTTTCTTTCAGAATACTGGAGTTTGTACATCTGTCTTCCCAGTTGATCATCAAGATTTTTCTGAAGGTTCTTTGATGGAATAGTTCCAATGCTCTCAAATGTCTGCTGTAGGTTGTCCAGGATTCCGCTCCATACAGCAGAGTTGGGAGAATCACAGCACTGTAAACCAGGACCCTTACACACACACACACACACACACACACACAGAGAGAGAGAGAGAGAAAAGCTAAGGCACTGGAAAAAACATTTGTATGATGACTCAAAAGTATCACTGATTCTTTTTTTGTATCCTGAATCATTGGATATGTTGCAATAGACATCAGTGAAATGGTTAAAGACATTCATCTATAATGTTTTTACCTAGAATAACGATGGAAATGCTGTGCAACATGTTTTTTTGTTTCTTTGTTTTTTGCAAATTTCAAAATTAATATAATTTTTTCATACTGTGACTTATAATGTTATGATGCCTGAATTCATTGTAGCATTTAAAATAATGTGATTTTAGTTTTTTGTGTTTTATTGTTAATCTAATTTAGTCTTATATTTAGAAATCTTAATATTGGCCAGTTATCAATTTTTGAAAATAATTACCTGTTTATTGGTCCATTTTAACATGCATACTTCATGATAACACCAACGTTACCATGAAATGGATTTACTCATTGCTAAACTGTTTTGTCTTTGGTCATACTTGAATGATTCAGCAGTTCACTGAAGATATGCATCCATTTAAATCTCCCTTGGTGATTTTCTATAGATTTCAGCCATTAGATTAATCCACAGCCACAGTGACTCAACCAAACTCTTACGAAAAAGAAGTTTATTAAGTGTTCTTTTTGTAGTAATACTTCTTTTAAACTAAAAATAAGAAATTATACTTTCAGTATACTTTTTATATACTTCTCATAAATATACTTAAAATTGCACTTAAGTATATACAGGTGCTGGTCATATAATTAGGATATCATATAATATTGATTTATTTCACTAATTCCATTCAAAAAGTGAAACTTGTATATTATATTCATTCATTAAACACAGACTGATATATTTCAAATGTTTATGTCTTATAATTTTGATGATTATAACTAACAACTAAGGAAAATCCCAAATTCAGTATCTCAGAAAATTTGAATATTGTGAAAAGGTTCAATATAGATGACACCTGGTGCCACACTCTAATCAGCTAATTAACTCAAAACACCCGCAAAGGCCTTTAAATGGTCTTTCAGTCTAGTTCTGTATGCTACACAATCATAGGGAAGACTGCTGACTTGACAGTTGCCCAAAAGACGACCATTGACACCTTGCACAAGGAGGGCAAAACACAAAAGTTTATTGCAAAAGATTTGCACAGAGCTCTGTGTCCAAGCACATTAATAGAGAGGCGAAGGGAA
Source organism: Romanogobio albipinnatus (assembly GCA_023566225.1). Lineage (NCBI taxonomy): Eukaryota > Metazoa > Chordata > Actinopteri > Cypriniformes > Gobionidae > Romanogobio > Romanogobio albipinnatus. Next base: position 19,866,415 of record CM042244.1, on the reverse strand, counting down.
GGAAAAGATGTGGTAGAAAAAAGTGTACAAGAAATAGGGATAACCGCACCCTGGAGAGGATTGTGAAACAAAACCCATTCAAAAATGTGGGGGAGATTCACAAAGAGTGGACTGCAGCTGGAGTCAGTGCTTCAAGAACCACAACGCACAGACGTATGCAAGACTGGTATACTTGCAGTGTAAAATTACTAAACTAGTAGTTTCCTGAGAGTACACTTCAAAGTGTACTTTCATAAACTAAAAAATTTACTACTTGTATTAAAATAGTATATACAGTTCACTTGTAGTATAGATGCAGTACAAATAAGAAACCGTTGTGCACTTTAAGTTTACTACTGTTACACTTATAGTACACTTAATTGAATACTTTTATATACTAAAAAAGTGGGCCAATTTAGTTCCAAGCAGTATTGAAATAGTACACTTATAAGTTTACTACTACTACACATTAATATTAGTATACTTACTACATAAAGTATACTTAAAAATATACTTGAATATTACTTAAGTATACTTCTTTTTCATAAGGAAAAAGACGAAGTTTGCCAAGTCAACCTGGAACGTTAGCCCCAGCTCAGGTTTTTGGCTCAAAACAATCTGACAGCAGAACTGAGCACCCATGAGCAAAGAAGGCAGAACTGAAATTGCCTGATTCCAGAGGTAGCAGCAGCTGAAGCATTGAGATGACTAATGGATGGCTTTCTCCAGGTGTTATGAACCTTCTTAGGCTAGGATCTGCAGTCTCGCTGTCAGTGTTTACGACCCTTAAGGAGGAATTGAGCAGTGATGATTGATATTAATGATGAGAACAGCTCTGCGCTAATGAACAGCAACAGAGGAAAAGCCTGCTATACTTCCAACAACACATGTAGCTTTGTGTGTATCTTTCTCAATACAGATATTATTTGAGTTTATTTACTTTGTGAAAAAATGATCTTCAAAAGACTTCAACAGTTGTCCGTCTCACCAACGATTCATGAATCCTACTGTAGACAGCATAGTGAAGCTTGTTCTAAGAATAAAGATGTTATGAGTGCTTGTCATGTGCAGTGCCAACTGTAACAAGTAGCTCTCATTCTCTGAGCGCCTACGGGATGCCCACTCCTCCAAATAGAAAGAAAAAACAGCCCATACATGCACCTCTGAACGATTTACTGAGCTTTCATTAATGCTGCGGCTCAGGGCCAAATACACTGTATGTTTACCACAGTAGAATGTATTTTGAGCCATGCTAAGAAGTACTCCTAAGAAATTTGTCAAGTGTACAACTATTGAATGTAATCTGTTGGAATGTGTACGTGTGTGTATACAGAGATTCACAAATTATATCACAAAATATGACATTAAAAATGTATAAATCACTCATTTTTCTAAAGCAACACTATAGCGGTTAGTTACTTTACACCATGAAGTAACATCTCTCTTGCTTACCCTGATCCCATTTTTTTTACCATACCATCTAAAGCATACCGTGGGTTTTATGGGGCGTAATTGAGAAAGAATGGCCAAAAGTCACATGAGAGGAGTCAGTGTCTCATGTGTTAAATCCTGCTGCATTCTGTATTTGAGAATCGGTCGGAATGAATAAAATGGTGTTAATGGGAGGACTTGTTAAAAAGTAAATAAAACAACTCACTTAGATATCACTCTGAAATGACTTAAACAAGATCTATGAATGTTTTTGTTACTGCATTGATTTTAATAAATAGATCATTGTAAGTGTTACAAAATAGAATTATATTGGGTTCTTTTGATAGTGTAAGTGATGTTTATTTACTTAATCTGGAAAATATGTTAAAAGCAAGTGTAACTGGAACATGCATTTATTGGGTTAAAAAATCCCAATATAAATCAAAACATCATGTCCTCATTTCAGAACATCATGCCACATAAATATTATAAATAATATAGTTTTGGGACATCTGCCTTTACATGCACATGAACTTTAATGACATCCCATTCTTAATCCGTAGGGTTTAATATGGAGTTGGCCCACCCTTTGCAGCTGGGAAGACTTTCCACAAGGTTTAGGAGTGTGTTTATGATAATCTTTTGTAGCTATTGACTTCTGCGCAAGGTGCGCCTCAGCCTACGCTGACCCCGCTCTGTGATTTTACGTAGTCTACCACTTTGTGGCTGTTGTTCCCAATTGCTTCCATTTTGTTATATACCACTAACAGTTGACCGTGGAATATCTAGTAGTGAGGAAATTTCACAAATGGTCTTATTGCACAGGTGGCAACCTACCACGCTTGAATTCACTGATCTCCTGGGAGTGACCCATTCTTTCACAAATGTTTGTAGAAGCGTCTGCATGCCTAGGTGATTGATTTTATACACCTGTGGCCATGAGGTGATTGGAACACCTGAATTCAGTGATTTGGAGGGGTGTCCAAATACTTTTGGCAACATAGTGTATGTCTAATAACAAAAGTTTAGATGCATTATAATTTTTTCATGTTTTTGAAAGAAGTCTCTTATTCTTATCAAGCCTGCATTTATTTAATCAAAAATACAGAATATGCCGATTTGTCTTTAAAATCACTTTTTAGAGGCTACATTTAATGCATCCTTGCTGAATAAAAACATTAATGTTTTTCAAAAGAAAATCTTTCTGACCCGAAACTTTTAAAGTGCAATGTTTATATAATATGTATATAATGTACATAGTTATAATATAAGTGTTGTTGTGAACATTGCAAGGAGACAGTGCTAGACGTGTGCAGAGTCTGAATTATTTAAAGTGCAGGATGCCTTGTGTCTTTTAAAGGAGTCCAGTCATGCAGGCAATATTTAAAATCAATGATAATATTTGAGTGGTGCAATTGCATTATATTATCTCGGATTCTCTTCCCCAACAAAAAGTCTGTTCCTGTTTTGCCTGTCTGAGTTCTTAGTTAATGTCCCTGGCTGGTAATTAGTTTCTACACACCTGTTTCTATTCACTTTGATTACATTCCCCATGCATTTAAGCCCTGAGGTTCTGTTCCTTCGTATCAGACAGTATCGTCAATGTTAATGTGGTTGCATTCTTCTACTGCACTCAGTGTTCTGTTTTTGGATTTATTAAAGACCGTTTTCGTTCGATTCCTCATCTTTGTGCGCTTTACTTCAACCATACGTGACTGAACTCTTGGCAAAGGAATTAATTCAGTTTCACTTCATGTTCTACTAGAAAACAACAACATAGCTATTGATAAAATTCTCAGATTGGCTGTGTGATTTATTGTGTGGTTGTTACGAACTGCTCCGAGACTCGAAGGTGGATCCAAATGCAGCTTTATTTGAGGGCAATCCAGAGGCGTAATCCAAAGTACAGGCAAGGGTCATACACAGACAGGCCGTCAAAACAAAGAAACAAACAAACAAACAAAACAGGCAGGGACCAGAGGCAAGAGAGTAATCCAGGGAACAGGGCAAGATATCAAAAAACAAGAAACAAGAAAATCAGGAGAGTGCTCAGAAATGCAGGGTAACGTATAAACAAGACTTCGCGGTGAGTGAATGAATGACCATGGTATAAATAGACAGAGACTAACAGGATGGTGAGACACAGGTGAATGCAATCAGTGAATGAGGTACAGGTGAATGTGATCAGTGATAAGTGATGATGAGTCCGGGCAGTGAGTTATGGGAAATGTAGTTTGTGAGTGATCATAGTCTTATGTGTGGAGTGCCCTCTGGTGGCTCTCAAGGGCACTCCAGCTGGTAACCGTTACAGTGGTACTATATTTGTCTGATTTATTTCTGATTTGTGCATTATATAGAGGGCGGTTATAATTGTCTTCAATATCAGTGTGGGGACATCAATTCCCTTTATTTATTCTACATTTGCTGTGTTTTGTGCAACACCAGTGCATACACTGTTGTTAATAATAAAAAATATATATATTTAGGCATGCTTAATGATCATACTGGCTTCAAATACCCATTTTATCCCCAGATATTATTCAGTATTGGAATTTATATTGGCCTTAGTATTGGATAAAAAAAGAAAATGTCACCCACTTCTGTAACACGTTGCTTTACTGATACAGTAAAAGTGGTAACACTTTACAATAAGGTTTCATTTGTTAACATTGGTTAATGTATTAACTAACATGAACTAACCATGAGCAATACATTTGTTACTATATTTGTTATTCTTTGTTAACGTTAGTTAACAAAAATACAGCTGTTCTTTGTTTGTTCATGTTACTTCACAGTGCATTAACTAATGCTAACAAATACAAGTTTTGATTTTAATAATGCATTAGTAAATGTTGAAATTAACATTAACTAGTGTTAACTAATAAAATCTTATTGTAAAATGTTACCACTCATTCATCTGTTACTACCTTTTCCTCAAAACCTATTTCATATATTTACTACATCATATTTTTACTTTTGTAAAATGGAACTTAAATGCACACCTCAAATAGCTTTAATATAGCTAACTAATTTGTCTAAAGGGTATCTTGACCCTAGATAAGATATTTTGAAAAGACGAGTATCTTGTATCTTGGGAACACAACTTACAAGAATGATGAAACACTTAAAATGCACGATAATAATCATGAGGTCACAAGGTTCAAAATGAAGAATCTTAATTACGGATACTCAACTCAAACCTTCACCACGTCAACACTTCTATATGATCAACTTTTTATTTTCGACCTGCCACTAGAGCAGGGACCTCAATTATCCACAGCTTAACCATCTGACATTTGAATACAAAACAAAAATTGCAGTGGATATCCGGTGTAGCTGTGAATGAAAGCAGGATGGCAGCCCACCTCCTTATAAATTCTCCTCGACTACCCGACTCTCAGAGTGGAGGAGGGCTACAATTCAAGAGTAATTAGAGTTAAGAAAGTGAAGTCACTGGAGATATGATTTAATTCTGCTCTGGCATGGGGCCTTCAGCACTACACACTGATTAAAACAAACAAAGGTAGCTGTGCATTCACCTTTCTCCACACTCTTTCCTTCAGAGGTATTCAATCAATACGCCCCATTAGTGACCCTGCCACATGCAAGAAAGTCAATATCACACACAGAAAACATGCACAACACAATGCAATGCACATTAGCGCACCCTCAGGAAACTTCAGACAAATGCTCATTAAATCACTGTTAATAGAGAACTTAACACCAATCAGGCATAACATTATGACCTAATGTTATGTTGTAAGTAATAGTTATGTAACATATGCTGCCTTCACGTGCTATCGGAATTATCGTAAATACGAGTTTCCGAGGTAAAAATTGCACTTGAACGCCTTCTGATGTTGTGTTTACCACTGGGAAGTTCGAAAATAATTCTGATACCCAAATTCCTAAGATGGGTGTGCCATGAACTTTAAACATGGTGGCGGGGAGAACTACTGCTGCTTCATTTTTTTTACTGCAAAACAGCTAGATCGTTTAGTCTTGTCGTTAATGTAGCGCATATTGACATACACGAGTAATCATTTGAAGCGTTTTGTATGTTTTATACACAGTGAAAATTGCCTGCATTTGACTGAAAGTGCAAAACAGCCCTGACCAGTCGAGGCATGTACTTCACTAGACCCCTGAAGGTGTGCTGTGGTATCTGGCACCAAGATGTTAGCATCAGATTCTTTAAGTCCTGTAAGTTGCGAGGTGGGGCCTCCATGGATCAGACTTGTTTGTTCAGCACATCCCACAAATGCTCGATTTAATTGAGATCTAGGGAATTTGGAGGCCAAGTCAGCACCTCAAACTCGTTGTTGTGCTCCTCAAACCATTCCTGAACCATTTTTGCTTTGTGGCAGGGTCGTGGCGTTTTGCTTTGTCGTTTTGCTTTGTGGCGCATTATCCTGCTGAAAGAGGCCACAGCCACCAAGGAATACTGTTTTCATGAAAGGGTGTTCATGGTATGCAACAATGCTAAGGTAGGTGGTACGTGTAAAACATCCACATGGATGGCAGGACCCAAGGTTTCCCAGCAGAACATTGCCCAAAGCACCACACTGCCTCAGCCGGCTTGCCTTCTTCCCATAGTGCATCCTGGTGCCATGTGTTCCCCAAGTAAGCGACACACACACACACACACACACACACACACACACACACACACACACACACACACACACACACACACACACACACAAACACACACAAACACACACACACCTGGCCATCCATGTGATGTAAAAGAGAACATGATTCATCAGACCAGGCCACCTTCTTCCATTGCTCTGTGGTCCAGTTCTGATGCTCACATGTCCTCTTTTGGCGCTTTTGGCGGTGGACAGGGGTCAGCATGGGCACCCTGACTATACGCAACAAACTGCGATGCACTGTGTATTCTGACACCTGTGTATTCGTCTATCAGAACCAGCATTAACTTCATAATGCTTCTCAATTTGAGCTACAGTAGCTAGCCTTCGCTCCCCACATGCATTGATGAGCCTTGGCCACCCATGATCCTGTCACCGGTTCACCACTGTTCCTTCCTTGGATCACTTTTAATAGATACTTTCCACTGCAGACCGGGAACACCCCAGAAGAGCTGCAGTTTTGGAAATGCTCTGACCCAGTCGTCTAGCCATCACTATTTGGCCCTTGTCAAACTCGCTCAAATCCTTACGCTTGCCCATTTTTCCTGCTTCTAACACATCAACTTTGACAACAAAATGTTCACTTGCTGCCTAATATATCCCACCCACTAACAGCTGCAGTGATGAAGAATTTTTTTTAATTAATTTCACCTGCCATATATTATACCTGATTGGTGTACATTACCTAAAGTTAACAAATGAGACCTTATTGTAAAGTGTTACCATTATTTTATATATTTCATTTTTTTTATTTGTTGCATATAAGATGGTAACACTTTACTTGAAGGGGTGTGCATAAGACTGACATGACACCTTCATAATCATGACATGTCACGTCATGAATATGAAGGAGTTGTTATGCATGTTCATGACAACTGTCATTAAGTGTCATTCGCTCAATTATGTCATTTTTAATGCAGTTATGACAACTTGACATAAACCAATACATCATAACCTGTTAGTGTCTTTGTCATGACAACTTTACATTACCAAGACAACATAACCTGTCATAAACATGACATAGCATGATAATTATCAAACTTAAGTATACAAATATTAAATATTATCCAAATAAAGTGTTATTACTCAAATTATTTTATAACAGTGTTATGAAAATTTTCCTTGACCTAAACTACAGTGGTACAAGTTGAATTTGTCATTAAAATGACATTAAGTGTCAATACTCTGTCAAATAATTTTATAACAGTGAAAACTCACCTCAAAATTATAGAGTGGCACCACTGGCAATTATGATGGTGTCTTAGCTAGACTTATTCATGATGTAAAAAAGCATTTCAAGAAAATATAAATGTGTGGGATGCTGTAATTAACTGTTTAGGAAACTTTTTTTTTTTTTAAACATTATGAACTGAAAAATATTTACGATGCTGTTATACAATAATTTGACAGCATATTAACACTTAATGACATTTTAAATGACAAATTCAACTTCAAAAAAAGATTTATGACAGGTTATGTTGTCTTGGTAATGTCAAGTTTTCATTACAAAGACACTGACAGGTTATGATGTATTGGTTTATGTCAAGTTGTCATAACAAAGACATCTCAAATAATGTCATCTTTGCATTAAAAATGACATAATGGAGCGAATGACACTTAATGACAGTTGTCATGAACATGCATACAAACTCCTTCATATTCATGACGTGACATGTCATGATTATGAAGGTGTCATGTCAGTCTTATGCACACCCCTTCAAGTAAAGTGTTACAAAGGCGACTTAATAATTTGAAAATGTTAAAAGACTAAAATCAATAACTTATAACTTATAAATCAATAACAATTTTTTTTACTGGTCCATTTATAAATCAAATCAAATCAAATCAAATCACTTTATTGTCACACAGCTATATACACAAGTGCAACAGCAGGTGAAATTCTTGGTGCAGTTCCGAGCAACATAGCAGTCACGACATGACATGTACAACATTTAAGCAACAACAGATTACACATCTGATGCGCACACAATTACTCACAGCACAGTATACACTACAATAAACAATAAATAATTTACACAATGTGAGTGTAGTTCTCACAGCTTAAACAATATACACATACTTACAATATACATATACTTTAAACAATATACACTAAACATACATTAAACAGTATACATTAAGCTATAATAATAATAATAATATACAATGTACAGTATACATTATTATTCACAGTAGAGATCCAATTATGTACAATAGGTGCTATATGATAAATGATAAATAATAAATGATACATAAATGTGTATATAATGTGTGTGTATCTACAGTGGGTTGTGCTGAGTGATATTCTGTCCAGTGTGTGTTATGATCCTGATGGATCAAGAGTTAAGGAGTCTAATTGCTTGTGGGAAGAAGCTGTTCTGGAGTCGGCTGGTGCGTGTTCTAATGCTGCGGTACCGTCTGCCTGATGGGAGCAGTGAGAGCAGCCCATGGTTCGGGTGGCTAGAGTCTCTGATGATCCTCTGAGCTCTCTTCACACACCGCCTGGCGTAAATGTCCTGGAGGGAGGGAAGCTCACCTCCGATGATGCAGCTGGCCGTGCGCACTACCCTTTGCAGGGCTTTGCGGCTGCGGGCGGTACTGTTGCCGTACCAGGTGGTGATGCAGCCAGTCAGCAGACTCTCTATGGTGCTGCTGTAGAAGCGTGTGAGGATGTGGCGGTTCATTCCAAACCTCCTCAGCCGTCGCAGGAAGAAAAGGCGCTGATGAGCCTTCTTCACAACGGCCTCGGAGTGGACGGACCATGAGAGTTCCTCTGTGATGTGGACACCGAGGAACTTGAAGCTGCTGACTCTCTCCACCGGTGCTCCATCGATGGTGATGGGGCGGTGTTCTCTCTCATTCCTCCTGAAGTCGACCACCAGCTCCTTGGTCTTGCTGACGTTGAGGGAGAGGTTGTGCTCCTGACACCACCGTGTCAGAGTGTGCACCTCCTCTCTGTAGGCCGTTTCATCATTGTCGGTGATAAGACCTACCACCGTCGTATCGTCAGCAAACTTGATGATGGTGTTGGAGCTGTGGGTTGCCACACAGTCATGTGTGTACAGGGAGTACAGGAGTGGGCTGAGAACACAACCCTGAGGGGCTCCAGTGTTGAGAGTCTGTGATGAGGAGATGTTACTGCCCATTCTGACCACCTGGCGTCTGTTTGACAGGAAGTCCAGGATCCAGCTGCATAACAGGCTGTTTAAGCCTAGAGCCCGGAGTTTAATGTCAAGTATGGAGGGCACAATGGTGTTGAATGCTGAGCTGTAGTCCACAAACAGCATTCTCACATACGTGTTCCTCTTTTCCAGGTGGGAGAGAGCAGTGTGTATAGTGGATGAAATGGCATCGTCAGTGGAGCGGTTTGTGCGGTATGCAAACTGCAGTGGGTCCAGTGAGGGGGGGAGAACAGAGCAGATGTGGTTTCTGACTATTCTTTCAAAGCATTTGCTGATGATGGGGGTCAGAGCAACAGGACGCCAGTCGTTTAAGCAGGTGGTTTTTGACTGCTTAGGTACAGGCACAATGGTGGACGTTTTGAAGCATGTGGGGACCACAGACAGGGAGAGGGACAGGTTAAAAATGTCCGTGAAAACTCCAGCCAGTTGGTGCGCGCACGCTCTGATCACACGGCCGGGAATGCCGTCTGGACCCGCAGCTTTACGGACGTTCACCCGCCGGAAGGATCGGGTTACATCCGCTAAAGATACGGAGAGTGCACTAACCTCTGTATCTTCAGCCGCGAGCTCTCTCTCCGCGAGGGCGGTGTTGGTTCCCTCAAAGCGAGCATAGAAGGTGTTGAGCTCGTCCGGGAGAGAGGCAGCGGTGTTCACGGTGGAGTTTGTGTTCCCTTTATAGTCCGTGATGGTGTTAATTCCCCTCCACATGCTTCTGGAGTCGGTGGTGTTGAACTGTCCTTCAATCTTGTCCCTGTACTGCCGTTTTGCTGCTCTGATGGTTTTCCGGAGGGCATAACTTGCTTGTTTATGCTCCTCCGCATTACCGGAGTTAAAGGTGAAGGTTCGCGCATTGAGTGCCGCGCGAACATCCCCGTTTAGCCACGGCTTCTGGTTAGGGTACAGCCGAATTGTTTTGGTCGGAACAACGTCATCTACGCACTTCCTGATGAAACACGTTACGCTATCAGCGTAAACCTCGATGTCGTCATCAGAGGCCGACCGGAACATCTCCCAGTCCGCGTGATCAAAACAGTCCTGTAGCATAGAATCTGATTTGTCCGACCAGCACTGGATGGTTCTAAGGGCGGGTGCTTCCTGTTTGAGTCTCTGCCTATAAGCGGGCAAAAGGAGGATTGACGCGTGATCTGATTTGCCGAATGGTGGGCGTGGGAGTGATTTGTATCCATCCTTGAAGGGGGAGTAGCAGTGATCTAAAACACGGTTCCCTCGCGTGTTGAAGCTAACATGTTGGTGGTATTTGGGTGCGATGCGCTTGAAGTTGGCTTTGTTAAAGTCTCCGGTCACAATAAACGCGGCCTCAGGATGCGCGGTTTCCTGCTCACTCACTGTCCTATACAGTTCCTTTAGTGCCCGGTCTGTGTCGGCTTGCGGGGGAATATACACAGCTGTGATGATGACCGCGGTGAATTCCCTCGGTAGCCAGAATGGTCGGCACAGAAGCATGAGAAATTCCAGATCAGGAGAACAGAAAGACTTGATAGAATGTACGTTCCTCTGATCACACCAGGATCGGTTGATCATAAAACATACACCCCCGCCTTTGCTTTTCCCTGAGAGATCTTTTTCTCTGTCCATACGATGCACGGAGAACCCCGCGGTTTCGATGGCCGAATCTGGAATCTCAGCGGACATCCAGGTTTCTGTAAGGCAGATAATGCAGCAGTCCCTCGTGTCTCGCTGGAAAGAGATCCGCGCTCTCAGCTCGCAGAGTTTATTGTCCAGAGACTGAACATTAGCCAGTAAAATACTGGGAAGTGGGGGTCGGTTTGCGCGGCGTCTAATGGTGTGTTCACACCGCCGCCGGCGAGAGCGTCAAAGTGGCCGGAAGTCATTCATTTTCAATGGGAGCCCGGCGGCGAGCTCCGGCGAGAGCGGCGCGGCGCGTCTTGGACGATTTGGGCGTCGAGGAGAGTTGGAATCAGGTCAACTTTATGGTAATGAGCCATGACGCGGTTCGGCGGCAACCAATGGGAATATAGAAGTGCTCCGCTTGAAATGATTCCAGAGAACGCAGTTCTGTAAACTTTGGTTCCGACCACATTAGTTCCCCAGCAAAATAGAGGAGAGGTTGATCATTGCGGTAGCGGGTTTCCCTATAATATATATATATATATAATATATAATATATAATATATATATATATATATATATATATATATATATATATATATATATATATATATATATATATATATATATTCTGCGCAACGCGTTTTATATGCAACATTTTCGCGCTAGAAAGCCTTTTTTTTTCAGCGGGAATGCAATTCATTTGCTCAAAACAACACCGATTTGACCAATTGCATGAATGCTGCACTTAAACCAGGACAGTTATTGTAAAGTAGGTTGCACACAAATTAATGTTAATGTTAAAGACCAAGGCTAGCACCTATAAACTTGTTGAAATTAGACTAGCACTTCCAAGAACACAAAAGCCACACCACACTAATGGCTTTTAAATGGTTTATTTCATTAGCAAACATGCAACTATAATTAAGTTAACTTTCACATTTAAATTATTTCATGATGTTATCTTCCCTACTGTGGTCAGTCTGCACAAATGCCGATTTTAAAAATGCGAACATGATTGTTTGCTTTGCAGCCCCTTTAAATGCAGTTTTAAAAAAGACCAAGCATTCGATCTACGTCAGAGCGGCAGCGCGTCCACAGATCTTTCACAGCGTCGATGGCAGGGCGGCCAGAGCGAAGTTTGACGCTCTCGCCGGCGGCGGTGTGAACGCACAGTAACTCTGATAAGTACGCCGGCTCTCTTCCCTCTTCTCCGGCCGCGTTTGCGTGGTCGGGCCGTCCAGACAAAGGGTTCCGCTGTTGTGTTTGTAAGCAGCGTGTCGTCACTGAAGAATTTAAAGTCCGGTTTTCGGTGTGCGATTGCCGAACCAATGTCCAAAAGTGTCTGTCTGTCGTACTTAGTAAGGCAGACAACATCCAAGACGAAAAACATAAGAACTATAAACAGAACAAACAAAAACCTACAATGTTCCAGCGGAGCTTGCGACGTAGCAGCCATCCTCGGCGCCATCTTGAGATACATCGGAGATACATTATACTTGTTCACTCTCATATAACGTACAAGAAAGTGTAACATTTCGAGATGGTAAAATACAGATCAAACTGTGTCCTGAAATTCTGTCTTAAATAAAGGATGATTTTATATTTCAGATTTCATATTGCAATATTAAACGGAACAGTTGGCAACCCTAATTCCACATCACCACATTACTTTACCGTCCGCAGTGATTGCGTGTGTCAGAAGGCTCCCTCTGCTCACTGTAGCGTTACAGGTGGTTGATGGGAGAAAAAGCCCATTGTGCTGAGCTGATGGAATGCTCAGTCACTCCGCTAAATGTGCCACGGCCATCTTCATCGATTTAGTGTCACTTCTCAGATGACAGACCAATTCAGACAAGGTGTACAGCATGGCGGTAGTAATATGATTTGGACTGCAGAAAAACAATTCAAGAAATACCAGGAGGGATGTGCAGTTCACATGGTTCTGAGCGATGGAAGATGAAATGTTGGTAGGGATGCCTTAGTGATTCCTTTAGTCACATGAAATTGGTTTATTGTTGTTGTTATATTATTTAAATGAAATGTACAACAAACCCAATGATCTATATACAGTACTGTATGTATATTTGATGAAGGTTTCTTGTGTATTTGTTGAAAATTAGCATAACCACCATATAGCTTCCTAATTCACTAGGAGATCAATTTCAGCCATTCCTCTTTCCTCTAAAAGCTGAAGCAGTCACTTTTAACAAAGCATTTTGTAGTCATAGAACACTAACAGCCATTCTGGCAGATGGAATGGCAAGGGATAAAACTAGAATATATAAGCAAGCTTTTGGATTTCCATCCTGCATATTCTTTCCTTCTCCTACTGTATGTGAAAATATCTGCCATTTTTACTTGAATCTTCCTAGCAGTCAGTCATCCGCCTGTTGACAGCAGCGGTCTTTGGCAATAGCAAGCAAAACTCTCAATGACAAACATTGGGAAATCGCAAACATTTTTAATGAGAGATGTTTCCACACTTCCTAACTGTACACTCCAAAATAAATGGTGCTATATGGCACTAAAAGTGGTTCTTGGCTCGTAATCATAGGGGAACCTCTTTAAGTGCAGTATAGCACCAATCTTGGTGCTTCAGCGGTTTTTCAGCGGTTCTTTGGCTGAGGTGCTATATAGCACCGCTACCATATACAGAACATGTTAAGATACGGTGCTATGTAGCACCAAAAGTGGTTCCCCTATGATTACGACCAAGAACCACTTTTAGTGCCATATAGCACCATTTTTTTGCTATTTGAGTGTAACAGGTTTGATTGTTAAAAATGTATTGATGATAAATAGCAGTGATCTCAATATGGGTACCACATTCCCCTTGACTGAAATTAAAATATGTAGCCTTGCTGGCTTCGTGTTACAAGCCGTCATGTATTGACTGTCTGTGCTGTCTGTTTGTAGTCCCTTTGTAGTTTGTTGTTTATTGTTTCCAGCTGTTTCTATGTGTATTTATAGGCTTCATGTTTCCCTAGTCGATGATTGAGCTGTGTTTGTCATTGAGTCTCACGTTTCATGTCAAGTCAAGTCATCACCTGGTTTTGTTTAATTTGAATTTGTTCTCATCTGTAGTAAACTGCTCTTGGGTTCCACTCGACTCGCCTACAGTTTACATTACGTGACACAAGCTCATTTCTTCTGGTATGGTTGTGTCTTCAACTATGGACACTTTTACACAATAGTAGTGTTTCACAAAATCCTAGGGTATGGCATGATTCCTTCTGGCCATACAACAGTGATATTCCCAAGTAATCATATACTATCTAAACAAAATGTGGACATTAATAATCCACCACTCTAAAAGAATGGAAGGAGTCCACGGACATGAAAAGACTACGAAATCAATGCAAATACTGAAACAGCCTTAAACCTACACCGTGTCCTAACCAAAAGTGATGCGACACGTGAGAAAATGTATCTTTTCCATATTAATCAGAGTTTTGGTATACTAACCATTTTTTATTTCTGCGGAGTTGCGGCTGGAACAACATACAAATTTGACAATGATAATCTCAGGTGCTGATTATGTGCTTTATTTAATGTTAAAAAGAAGTTTTAATATAATTTCTCATGTCCTTTATAAACACATGAAAGCAACAATGGATAGACTAATTCACCTCAGATCTTGAACGTAAATTAAAGGAAACAGCAGTGTTAAAACGGTCAACTCAAGGTGAACAAAAAAAGTGTATATTCTGGGATTAAAAAAAAGATTGTTTCAGTCACTCAGTGGGCCCTATTTTAACGATCTGAAACGCAAGTGTCAAAGCGCAAAGCGCAAGTAACTTTGTGGGCGGGTCTCGGCGCTGTTGCTATTTTCCCGGCGGGATAAATGGCTCTTGCGCCCGGCGCAAATCTAAAATGGGTTGGTCTGAAGTAGCTTCATTATTCATAGGTGTGGTTTGGGCGTAACGTGAATAAACCAATCAGAGCGTCATCCAACATTCCCTTTAAAAGCAGGTGCGCAAGTTCCATTATGGATCGCTATTATTATGGCGTATTTACCAGGCGCACGCCAGGAGCGGTTCACAGTCGAGGAGACTGATGTTCTTGTAAGAGCAGTGAAAGACAGAGAAGTTGTGTTGTATGGGGATGGGAGAAACCCACCCAAAATAGCGTCGGTTAAATAAATAATTAGCCTGAAAAATTTGTAAGCTAGATTTATGCCTTTTTTTTCACATCTTCGTGGCACACCACAATGATTTCCGTCATCTCATGTGTTAATATTTTTTTAGTGTAACAATTTATGATTTGCAACAATAACTGTTGCATCTGTGTAGATTACATGAGCAAAGTGTATGCGCGTTGTGCACTATGGTCAAGCATGCGCCCTTAAAATAGCATAATGAACAACGCGCAACGCGCCACTGACTTTAGACTAGGTTTTTTCTGGTCAGTGGCGCAATTGCTTAATGGAACAGCAAAATAGCACCAGGGATTGTTTGCGCCGGAACACGCCTCCTTTTTTGCGCTGAACCGCCCAGGGAGCGCAAGTTCATTCACTAGTTTAGCGACGTGCTTCTGTGGAGTGAAAAGCGCGCTTTGCGCGGGTGCAAAATAGGAATGACACATGCGTCGGTGTACAAAGTCAATTGCGCTGGGTGCAAGATAGGGCCCAGTATGTATTTTGAATCATGTTAAAATGGTGTAAGATTCATGAAAGATATTTTGAAAAATGTCAGTAACCAAACATTTGATGGACCCCATTAGTATGGGGGAAAAAATACTATGGAAGTCAATAGGGCATTGCAATAGAATTTGGTGACAGAAATGCCAGTGGTGTAAATGACAATTTGAACATTTCTGGAATAAAATGACTATTACTACAGATTGTATTACTACAGACTGTATTACTTTCACAGGTAGCATTTTATGTCATAAAATTGTTTAGTTTACCATAGTTTTGAACATGAAAGGCATTTGAAATGTAGTATAAATGAACAATTAAATATCTTGTGAACATGTACATTATTTATTTATTTATTTATTAAGTAGTAGCCATGTAATAAGTGGGATAATGTACAGTCAGTTGTTCACAATCAAGCCCCTTTAAAAGTGATAAAAGACTCTGTACCTCATATTCGTATATGATTTGCCCTGCTAAACCTCATGTTTCCTTTTTATGTCCATAGGTGAGCCTCGCAAGTTTGACCCAACATTTAGAGGGCCAGTTTATAACAGGTAAATCAACCTTCATATCCTTTCAGTGTTGCATATTTACATCATTAGTCAACATTATTTCTGACATCATAAACCTCTGATGCTAGTGTCCTCATCATTCAAAAGCCAGGATGACCTTTGACCTCTAATTCAAAACCGATGAATGTGGTGATGCACTAAGCACTTGTGGAGAATGTATTGCTATTCTCTGTTGAGTGGAAAGGGGTGAAATACATAAAATACGTCATTTACAATATCGCAAATAAATATTGACAGTGATTGTTTTTGGAGTAAATAGAAACATTACGTTTTATAGTTTGTCCTTTGATTTTAATAATAAATGCAACAAAGAGTTAACTGCACTGACAGTAATGTCTTTGTTCACTTTATTACACCGTTTGCAGTTCTCTTCTCAGAAATATTCACTGTTGTCATGGAGATGTTTAATTGCATTCATTTGATCTCATATATTGCTAAATATTTATTGTAAGTGTATACTGTAGTATGTAACATGTGGATCATCAACATGATCAAATCCAGTACATCACAGCTGGTCTGTAAAACAGTGGTCTTGATAAAGCTCTGTGTCTAGGGTGTAGCTTATTAATAGATTCATGCGTCTATGGCTAAAAGCCATATGCTGTCAGAAAACAGCAAAAATCAGTGGCATTTACTCAGTAAAATAAGAGTCAGTGAAATCTGAGGAGCTGTGAAACAATCAAAAGCAGCCGGGCGGCAAACGGAGTCCCAGTAACCCATATAGAGTGATAATGGATCATTAAATAAAGAATGAGGAGACTGTTCACTTCACTAACTGTGTCTGTCTGAGGAGCGGAAGGCAGCGAGTGCGGCTAGTCAAAGTGTGGCTGAGGGAGAAAGAAGCTACTGTCTTGTATTACCTCTTTTCAAAAGGGAAGATCACAGTCAGGCAATGTTCAAAGCACAGTGTAATTTCAATGTGATATCATTAGTATTCGTTGGGATCCTTACGTAAAGAGTTGTTCTGTTTGCGCACAGTCGATAGACAAAAAATGTACAATATCAGCATAATGAAAATCCCTGTAATGTAAACTTATACTTGTACATGTATGTATGAATGGGTTAAAAATACTTATTTATTTATTAAATGAAATGTATTTATTTATTAGAAAATATAAATATAGATTTTAATTAAAATAATTTTATATTATTTTGTATTACTTAATATTTTGCATGTTTATTAAAGGGATAGTTCACACAAAAATAAAAATTATCCCATGATTTACTCATCCTCAAGCCATCCTTGGTGTATATGACTTTCTTCTTTCAGACAAATACAATCAGAGTTATATTAAAAAATAAGCATTATAATGGCAGTGATTGGCAGCCCAAAAATGACCGCCTTTCGTATTCAACTTACGAAGAAAGTGTAACGTCTCGCGTTACGCATTTCAAAATGCTTACGCTACGCCCAACGTCATCGTCGCGCCAGTTGCGCTTTGAATACGGACGGCGGTCCGCCGGAAGCCAGATATTTTACTTTATAACGTGTTAAATATGGATATTTTTCTTACAAAAACCCATCAATTCATTTCAGAAGGCCTTTATTAACCGCCCGGAGCCGCGTGGAATACTTTTTTTAATGGATGGATGCACTTTTTTGGGCTGCCATTTATAATGCTTGGAAGAGCCAGGACATTTTTTTAATATAACTCCGATTGTATTCGTCTGAAAGAAGAATGTCATAAACACCTGGGATAGCTTGAGGGTGAATAAATCATGGGCTAATTTTAATTTTTACCCTGCAATTTCAGGTTTCACTATGCTTGTGGAGATCATTGCCAGAGGATTCATACATTGGTCCTGTAAACATACAGTGAATTTGTATGCTTTACGAAAGAGATCATGTAACTAAAGAAAATTGTTGCGCTCTAAATAGATAAAAAATCCTTTTGCATCAGGTGCATAGAGCCAAAATAACATGCAAGAAAATTGCTGACCACACTGAATCCAGTCCAGACTAAAAAGAAAGGCTGGCAAATTTGTTATTATTTTATAAATTGCAAAGTGCACATTTATCGATGCATCTTTTGTAAAAGGTTTATGGCACAATGGCCTTCAATGAGCCCATTAGCATTCTGATGTGAATATTTGAATGACATGATTATACATTTAATGCAAAGCAATTACACAGAGAAAGAGTTCAACACAAGACATTACCCTCAAATGTCTTTTGCTTTTCTTCATTCTGAGTCTTTAACAGGAGAAATTAGCGATGAATAATTCCCTGGCAGAGGTTTGAATGCTTCAGCCATTTAAATTCCTCACCAGCCCCTCTTGGATTCCCTTGAAGTGGGAAGAGGGAGACAGGAGCGATTGGCTCTTGATAGCTGGAGATATAATTATAGATTGCACTATATACAGCAAAGCCGCAGTTATTCGGCGCTTTCTCTTTATGTGTGATGATTTGTCTCACCCATTGGTTTCATACTGGAGGAGGTCAGTGAACTTCGCTAATGGGAAGTAGATGACAGTCATATTAAAAGTTAAGAAGTCAAACGGGCTAAAATAACCTATGTGCCTTTACTCTCAGAGTTGTGTGAATCAGCCAATCAGATTAGAGCTTGCCAGCTTGAGAAAGTGCTTTCCAGTTTTTGTGTGCAGTGTGCAACAGATGGTCATGTCGTTTTATGGTCGTTAGCTCCTGCTCTCATTATATCTTCCCAATTATCTTGCACACCTGTGCAATTTTTCTGTCTTGTGCCGCATTCCAGACATAGTTGGGAATACCCAAATGGAAATTTCGATAGTGGCGTGACTCAATTAAAGGCACAGTTCATCCAAAAAATTTTATTCTGTCATTGTTTACCCTCGTTCCAAACCTGTATGAATTTCTTTCTTTTGCTGAACACAAACAAAGGTATTTTGAAGAATGTCAGTAACTAAACATTTGATGGACCCCAATGGGGCATTGCATTCCATCTGTCTTATTCTGCATTCCAGACATAGTTGGGAATACCCAAATTGAAATTTCGAAAGTGGTGTGACTCAATTTGTGTTTTTCTGTCAATTATGGCAGAAACAAAGTCGTGAATACAAACTTCTCATGTTAAAACAGCTGACGAAAAGCAAGGTGTTTATATATTACATTATAAACACCTGGTCGCAGGTGAAAACGGTTTTATAAGGTGATTTCGTATACATTTGTATGATGTGATTCATTTAAAAAAATATATAAATAAATAAGCGTGAAGGTCTACCCCAAACCCCTTAAACATAACCATCAGTTGCAAGTAAGCAGATCATATGAAACATAATGCGATTGTATAAATTGATTCTCCATAGCTACCAATTTGCCAAAATGTTAAATAGCTTGTAAAATCCTTACGAATTACCATACGAGTGTGTAGCATAAACCTAATTTCATGGTATACTTTGAAATTATGTCAATTGACGCTTCTCACTGAGGCCTGGGTTGATAGATCTACTCAGAATTCACAAGTCGGATGTTTGAGTGCCATCCCAGTCATTATTTTAAGTGGAATGTGCTTTAATCAGAAAGAGTTATGATTTATTTCCTGTGTCTACCTACTCCTACTTTTTAAGCCTTGTAATGCTAGCCCAGCGATTAGTGACTGTGCTGTAAATCTCCAGACCTTTGAATCCTTTGTGTAACACCGCATCATTACATGAGTATAATAGTCCTTGCACATGGGCAGCGGTTTCATTCAGGGAGAAACACATGTACTCGACTGGAGCTAGTCTGAGTACTCTGCTGCCTGTTGTCAGCACAGTCAATCTGCCAACCCTCAGAGGACTCACACACACAGCTGTGATATATAGAGCTGCTACTTTTAATACACCGGCCAGCTTAACACACACTTACCAATGGATGTGTCCGAAATCTGGGAAATGCCTTTGCAGGCAGTATGCAGAGGCAACATATGAATTTAATGTTTAACCTATGTCACATCCTTCAGATTTTGGTTTCAGATCTGTCTGTCTGTCTGTCTGTCTAAGCCTAGCAACTAGCTTAAACATTGCACTGAAATGTCCGCTCCCTAAAAAGTCCCACAATGCACCCACAATGCACCGCAAAACCCAGGGCGCGTCAATGCTCACTATAGTGAAGTGATGATCATATATAGTGCTCATATACGCCCTTCCGGGAAAAGAGCCCGTTCGGCCCGTGCAAGCACATTCCGCCCTTGTTGATGTCACGCAGACCCATACTCGGAAAAACTTTCCGAAACTTGTGAGAAACTGGAAGGAGTATTTTTGGCACAGAAATACTCCTTAAAACCTTTTTTTTTTACTTTGTCCATGTTTAACATGGGAATCCAAGTCTTTAACAGTATAAAAAACTCAATATGCATGAAAAAGCATTCCATCCCCCCCCAACCCACACCCCGTTTAATGAATATCCAGCTCACGTGGGGAAGACTTTGCGTTTGTTTCTTCATTTCTGATCACGGATTCATTTGTAAACAAGAGACTGGATTTGCAGACAGGATGAGATTAAATGAATGAATGAAGCAACACACTAATGTGAGTAAAACATGTTTTTTATATGTGATAGTATTGCATTGTTACAGATCGCTTGATATAGATCTATTGATTGTTTTACGTGTCTAACATACCTTAGCATGCTGTCAAAAGCTGAAGAATCCTTTTTTTGATTGTTGATGTGCGTTGTTCACTCTCTTGACTTGATATTTGAAGGAAAAATATAAATCGCGGAAGTCTGCAACATACTTGGTGCGCGCGCCCGTGTGTGTGTACGGTTCGCACTTATATCCACTGATCGGGTGGGCCAAGTTATAAAAAAAGAACATTCCAATAAATCTTGGGTGGATGAGAGATAAATCATTGTGTTTGTTTGATAATGACATTTTGCGATCCCTGTGGGACGAATTATTCCTGTTGCCGTTTTCCCACATGCTTCAAAACGGTGTACTCGTGGGCAGCCGAAGCTCATTAAATATGCAAATCTTATCCATCCTAGCCGTGGGCGTTTACTTCCAAGTCTTCAGTGCGGCACGCCCGTAAAATCATAGTGTGCAGGAGAGAGCCTCAAAACCAGGGTAGAAAATAGCCTATTACTTATTCATTATGATGTTTTTGAATGTAAAAACCACACAAACATCATAAGTTGACCTCAGACAACAGTATATATAAAAAAGCCAGTTCATGACACATTTTAACATGCTAGAATCTAGGGCTGTAATCTCCCAGTTGATTAGTCGATTATTAGTCGATACGTTCTGGCTCGACCAAAATTCTGATTGGTCGATTTATTTTGCCACGTTCATTTCATCCGTTTTGCCGTGCTGCGTTTATTTCATCAAGGTGCGGATCCACTTGCCCGTGCAACACTTCTGTCGTGCCGCACTCCACTTTATTCCTGTGGGTGACGTCAAGCGACTTTAATGCGCCCGCAAAGCATTCCGAGAAGGCGGCGCTGCATTTGAACAAATTCCGCGCGTCAAAAAAGCTGGCCGAAGCCCATCTTTATGCACATGGAGATGGGGGGGAAGTCTCTCTCTGGTCCTTTGTTTTTCATTCCCCGCTGGCTCAAACGCACGCTAGTAGCGGTAAACTTGAGGAACGCCCATCAACATACACATGTTACTGTCAGTTTTACCGCGTTCATTTCATCAGGTGGAAAGCACTAATTGCTAATGGGGGTGTTTTCAGAGCACCCCTGTTTCACAGGTAACAGTCTGTCTTCAGAACACCCCCTTGTTTTCACTTCTTTTGGATTAGCCCAACCCACTGGAGAAGAGAGACAGATTGAAGTACCGGTAGGCTAGTTTGCTGTATTTGTTTCATTTGAGAGCGTTTTTTCTGTTCTTGATCTGGCTTGTTTAATACATATTCCTTTTTTTATTAAAGTGGACGTGCCTTTTGTGTTTAAGAGTAAAAGCTTTAAGTTAATAGCCTATTCGTGTCTCAGCCGCGGAGCTGAGCTTATCCTATGTTTGAACTGCGGCTGAAATAATAGTGTCTGTCAGTTATTATAATACATATGACAAAAACAATTGTCTAAATTATGTTGCATATTCCTCAAAAGTTCTTATGATGATATCACTAGTTGACAACATAGTACTATATTTTCGGAAATCATAGGCTATGATATTGCGCAGGTGCACGTGATGCAACGCTGTCAGAGCCGACAGACTCATTTCAGTGCAAAATAATCAGGTCAAAAACGATTTAATATACTGCAAATAGCCTACTTGTTTTTTATGTTTATTTATAATTCATTTAGGCAGACAACAAGGCTACCAAGTACTGTGCACAGTGCGCAGCTAATTCATTTAACGTTTTTTTTCCTAACATAATTTTTAGTAGAAAATTTCAGGACTTCAGTCGACCAAGATTTTCTTTGGTTGATTACAGAAATGCCTAACAGAATGTTTAGGTATTCTTTGACAGATTGTTTGGATTTAAAGCCTTCAAACTTCAAGCTTTTAAAACAACTGGCCAGGCTCTCTCAAGCCAATATTAAAGTTTGTCCCAACAAACTTTTTAATCTGTATTGCTGCCTCATTGGATATGCACATTCCACTTTGAACACAAAATTTGGGGCCCTATTTTAACAATCTGGTGATTATAAATTTTGTTCTTATCCAATTAACAATCATTTCTGTAATTTATACATGAATTTTAAAGTTTCATCTGATCAGAAAATAAATACAAACCAGTCAGAAAGGTGCAGATTGTATCTTTAAATTTTATTTAAAATGTAAAGGCAGCAATTAGTTAAATTCAATTTAGGGGGTTGAATTCGATTTACTGAGTTTGTGATCAGGGCTACATTTCCAGATAACGTTGTCTCTTAGCGTGCTACGAAGACTCTAAAGGTATAACTTAACTAAAGGTATACCATTTCTAGGCGTGTTCCCCGAACTATACCTTAGGAGGTTGCTTAAGGTATACCTTCTTAAGTGCGACATGAGCAGGTGCTGTCCGTGGCGGCGGTGCTGAATTAATTTATCAGTGGGTAAAAAATCGATTATTCACTCTATGCAGGGGCTGTTTAACTGTATTATGTGAGAAAGCGGTGTTCTTTATAATAGAAGCACTTCAGAAATAGTTGCATTTATCAGGACTCGTGAGATCTTATAAACATAATCCAAATTGCAAACTAAATCTAACCAAGGATATTTTAAACCCGCAACCTCTCATGCTTAAACGTATCATGCATCAACCCACTAACTGGCATTATGCCTATGCCATTTATATTAGGCCTATCGTAATATATTTTTCCATAGTATTAATTTCACAAGCAGGGTTAATTGCCCGCATCACATTATTGGTGGAAATCACTTTCTGTTATTGGATGACCTACTCAGTAAAAGAGCAACACGCAAAACATAATCAATAGCTACGTATAGTGGAGAAAAAAAGAAAGAAAAGGAGCGTCGCCAGTCGGACCAACAAGATCTAAAAGCTGCTGAATTTGCTGCCGTGGCAGGCAAAATGTATTTTTAATTGCAGCTTCTGACATGGTACCCATGGGAATAAAGTTTTCACAAATGAAATAGTGCACACAGAAATGGCTCCGCGGACGGCGCCGTCTTTTATTTAGCACAAATATTTGCTGTATGTATCACTGCCATAATTTGACCAAACTCCCCTCCACAATCTTCCCCTTTAAATAGACTCCATAAGTACCAGCTGATGTACCTTTGGATAATATAATTAAAAAGCTAACAACCATCAGTGTAATGACAATTGTATCCTTTGCATGAAAATACTTCAATTAGCAGAATTATATTTGTATAGACTGAGATGTAAAGAAACAATCGTGATAAGGTATAGAGTGGTCTAGACCAACCTTACGAAAGTATGACTCACAGAAGGTATTCTTAACTAAGATCGTTTCAGGAAACATGTATTAACGTTAAGATACACCTAAAGGTATAACTTAAGAACGACGCAGTGTTAAGAAGGTTTCGGGAAATCCATCCCTGTTCACTTGCTGTTCTAATAGAGTGGTTGGGGGATTTTACTGAACCATCAGTCACTGCTCTTGATGTGTGAAGTCACTCCTTGTGTAATCATTTAGTGGCAGAAATGTTCAGAAAGCTACTGTACAGCCTCTGTCAAGAGCATCAGCAGTCGTAGTGCTGGCCTCTATGGCTTCTGATCTTTTATGGCGCGCACAATATAGCAGATGCTGATACGGAATAATTTTTTTATGGTATGGTGCCCAATACTGTAAATCTGTACTAAAACAGCTTTCATGCTACAGGGTTTCACATGCTTTAAAGCAATATTTGGTAACACTTTAGTTTAGGGTCCTATTCTCATTATTAAAGGGGTGGTAAAACACATTCTTTCGAAGGCTTGATTGTGTTTGCGGGGTGCACTGTAACGTGTTCATGCTTCGTTTTTAAAAAAATGCATTATTTTTCATATATTTTACCTTTATTCTACACTGCTCTGTCCCTCCTTGTAAAAACGGTCTGATGGTTTCCGGGTTCTATGAAGCCAGTCCCTCAAAAATACGCAATGGGCTCAGATTGGTTAGCTGGCCCAGTGTGTTGTGATTCGCTAATCGCCTAGTGCACGTTTGTCGGAAACGTCACACCCCTTACCTTTACCGGTAGTCTGTGCTTTGGTAGTATTAGAAACAATGGCGTCAAAAAAAACATACCAATTTGAGCCCGAATCAGACCCAGACAATTTTTGTGAAGATTATTAAGCAGAACCTGACTGCAGATCTATAGTAATCGCTACTGAATGGCACTGTTACTTTTGTATTTTTAGAACGATTATAGACAAATATCTGTCGCAAGAACGAACACTAAACATTGGCTTTACTAGTAGCCAAATAAAACACAGAACCATGTTTAGCATGCCTGTAGATAAACAATACATAAAAGCTCTAATCAAAGAATAATTTACACTAATGCCAAGTTCGTTGTTGATATTTTTAAAAAAGTTTGTAACGTTAGGTGTTTGTCGGATAACGTTAAGTATGAATGAGCGTTTAACAAACTGGTTTGCAGAGCCAAACAGCGTTGTCGTGTTTAATTCCTTGCTACAACGTACAATTAACAATACGAACTTTTACAGGAAAACACATCGACAAAAAATAAATCATACTTACAGGTTGTGGCCCGTAAATAGCTTCTGTTTTTAAATCCATCTTTCAGGACAAGCCGTTGTGCGAATCCTTCATTGAACTCGCGAAAATTGTGGAAGCTTTCCTCTGTGAAATGTGCAGCGGGAGCCGCGTGCCCGTTGTGCATTCACACACTGGCAGTGTTTGCCTCGCGCAGCTGAACCGCGGCTCGTGTATTGCAAATACAGATGAATATTGTCCATTATGTCACATTTTCTGGTCTTCTCCTCCGACCCCTGTCTGTCTCGTGCTTTGATTTATGATGAGCAGCATATATCTGCTGCAAATGCGACCTGTTCCCCTCTGTGCACATAACATGTTGTATGTTAAACGCACTGCAACGCACCCCCGTCCCAAGGAAGGCTGAACAAAGTGGACCTGCAATCCGGATGAAAATAATCGGCATTGCAGCAACAACACTTCAGCCTACTAACTATACCACAACAACGATACAAAATGCGGCGATACAAAATGGCCTCGCCCCCCCTTATTTAATATTCTCGGAGGAGGGGTTTATGTAAATATTGGGGCTGGTGATGTCAGAGACCCTGGAGGAATGTCTAGTAGTCCTTACCGGCCGTTTGCTGTAGTCCTTAGAAATTGATTTCTTTAAAAGCAAATATCTCCCTTTGCTTTAAACTTTGAACGTTGTAACTTTGCAGATGTTGTTTATGCTCAAACAGCAACATTACACACTAGCTAAAGTTAGAAAAGTGAAATCGTGGTTTACCACCCCTTTAACTATTAGCTTGCATATTACTAGCATATTGGGTGTTTATTATTACTTATAAAGCACATATTAATGCCTTATTCTGCATGGCCATACACTCAACAAAAAAAAAAAAATTCTATATGGCACCAAAAATGGTTCTTGGCTCGTAATCATAGGAGAACCTTTTTTAGTGCTATAGCACCAATTTTGGTGCTTCAGTGGTTCTTCAGCGGTTCTTCAGAGGTGCTATATAGCACCTTAGTCAAAGAACCGGTGAAGGACCTCTGAAGAATTGCTGAAAAACCACTGAAGCACTAAAAAAGGTTCCCCTATGATTACGAGCCAAGAACCTTTTTTGGTGCCACATAGAACCTTTTTTCTATATCCCTTAAGTGTATTCTATATCCCTTAATCCAAGTGTATTCTATATCCCTTAATCCAATTTCTCTGCTGTGAAAGAGTTTACTGAGGCAAAGCTCGTAGTTAATAGTTGGACCATAATCTAAAGTGTGACCGAATATTCCAGGTTCACTACAAGTTAAAGTTACAAACTAAATTGACAGCATTTGTGACATAATGTTGATTAATGCAAAAAGTAATTTTGGCTTGTCCATAGTTTTCTTTAAAAAGGCAAAAATGGAGACTACAGTGTGGCACTTGCAATGAGAGTCAATGCCACCAATATTTGGAGGATTTAACAACAGAAATAGCTTATAATTTTATAAAAGCATTTGCATTGATTCTTCTGTTAAAAGTATGTATTATTTGAGCTGTTTAAATTATTTTTTACAGTCATTTTAGGGTTTTATGTTTCATGCATTGCATTGTATTGCAATAAAGTTGGATATAGATTGGATAAAATTAGATATAGTTTACACAAAAAAGGTTAGTAGTTTTTTTTTTTACCACACTGAAAGCAAGCTTTTTGTTTTTCTTGTGGCTGTATTGTTGAGTTACGCTTTGGCCCCATTCACTATTGTAAAGCCTCAGGTCGAAATGTATTTTGAATGTGATCAACATGATGTCAGTTCTGTAAATTGGATATTGATATTTGATATTTTAAATCGGGCTTTAAAACATTATAATGTACGGTAGATGGATAGCAGTGTATGTGACTTGGCGTAGGGTTTACTGTTCCTGTAATGAGTAAAAACTGTATATCCAAACTGTAAACTGTATATCCTGATCCACTATATTGACCAAACCATTGAAAAGTTAGGGGCAGAAATGGAAACAAAGTGAACGGCAAAATGATTGATTGGAGCAAAACTCTATAATTAACATTGAAAGATAAATTTGAAGATTTTTTGCTGTATCACATCATGCACTGTAAAATCTAATTAGTTAGACTTACTTAAAAAAAAGCATGCAAACCAATTGCCTTAAAAAAAAACAAGTAAAGTGAAATAGGAATAGTATGTTGTGCTAACAAATGCTTAGTTAGTATAGATAGCTTACACAAGAGTTCTAGTTACTAAAAAGTAGAGCGTTCTTGATCTTTTACTGTAGAATTACTCTTGACTTAGTATAGCTACCATTGCTGTTACCATTGTTGTGTTTTGCATGCTGAATGTTGAAGTCTGTGTGTGACTCAAGAGTCAACTGCAAGATATTGTCACAAATATAGAGGGATTATATCAAACCAATTAAAAGTTTCACAGGTGTTTATGACGTAAGTAGCACTAAAGTTCATTAAACGATCATTATACGATATAAAAGAAAATATTTCATAGGTTCATTTTAAAAGGTGACCTTACTTTCTGACTAAATCATTAACTATAGTTAATTATTCAGTCAGAAGCTAGGTCAACTTTTACAAGCAACCTCTTCCTTTGAAACCAAATAACTGTGATTTCTTGTTGCATCGCTGCATCAATAGGAACAGAGTTATAATTAAATGAATGTTTCAAGTGCCAAAGTGAACACTAATCACCATAATGGTGAGGTTTTTTTTTTTTTTTTTGCTTTACAAAATGGCACTC
Source organism: Romanogobio albipinnatus (assembly GCA_023566225.1). Taxonomy (NCBI): domain Eukaryota; kingdom Metazoa; phylum Chordata; class Actinopteri; order Cypriniformes; family Gobionidae; genus Romanogobio; species Romanogobio albipinnatus. Next base: position 19,838,594 of record CM042244.1, on the reverse strand, counting down.
AAACCAATCAATTAATCTTAACTTGGGTTTTCTGAGTAAACAAGGAATAGTGTGTGAATAGTATAAGATTACTAGATTTTTACAATTAAGTTAAGACATTAAGTAAAGTTAACTAAAAATTGTTAGTTAGAATCACTGTTGGATTTTACAGTGGACACGGTCTTAGACTATGATCTGTCCTGTGACAGATTTCTTTTGACACATTCGGCAATTTATGGTCAGATTTAGAGAAAATGGGGTATTAGAATTGATCTTAAGTCAAATCAAAGTTGAATCAGCCATTTTTCTCAGTTCCAGTGATGGCGTATCTGAGGGTAAAATCCACAGGGCATATGAGCTGATGGGCGAACCTCTTTAGAAACGTTTCTGAAAAGAGATGAGAGATGAGAGTGGCTTCAGTAGACGGCCGGGCAGCAGGTGAGGTTGTGCTGGAGGAGCATGAAAGCATGAAGATAATCGAGCAGAGACACTGGCAGCACAGAGATGAACAGACTGCAATAATTGACAAGAAATGTATTACAATGAGAGTCACTCTGAAGGTGTGTGTCTGCATGTGCTGGGTGTGTTGGAGGGTTGGAAAATAATATAAAGTCCATAGTTAGCTCAGCTGCTTGTTGTAGTCAGTAGAGCTGGGATACTTTCAGAAAGAAGCTGGTATGAACAAAGAAAAGGGTCAAAAGTGCATAAAATGAAATACAGGAAGAGACAGAGGAAAAAACAGTTCAATTATTTAGCAAGAGAGAGATGTGTTTGTAAGAGCAGTTTCTCACGCTGGTTCTCAGACACCTCTGACCAGCTGATGCAGCTCTCTGCTGTTTCTTTGTTCATCCTTGAGATCTCAGCACATTACCACTGACCAATCGATAGATAATTCTGAGTTTGAGAAAATCACTGTGAAGTAATCACAAGCCTAAGAACATCAGACAAGACGGGTTGAAAGAAGTTTTCTTCTTGTTTACCTGGCCAGACAGTGACTTTTACATGAAAACTGCCTGCAATGTTGTTAGACTCATTATACTTCTCCCAACAACGTGAATGCCTTGTTATGGGTTGTTGCTAGCATTGCTATTTGGTTGCTATTGTAGCTATTTACTATGGTGTTGCGAGTGACTGCTAGCATTACTAGGTGGTTGCTAGCATTGTTATTTGGTTGCTACTGTTGCTATGGTGTTGTGGGTGGCTGCTAGGACATTAGGTGGTTGCTAGCATCTGGTTTTTAGAGCATTTGCTAGCTGTTTGATATGGGGTTGTGAGTGGTAGCGGTGCTTCTTGTTGTGGTTAATTGCTAGTAATTTGTTGGTGGTTGCTTTCGTGTGGGTGGTTGGTAGCGCATTGCTAGCTGCTTTCTGTGGTGTTGGCAGTGGTTGCTAGCATTGCTAGCTGGTTTACTAAAGTGTTGTCGGTGGTTGTTAGAGTAGGGGAGCGCGGGGCACAACCTAACGCGGGGTTAGTTGTAACACGCATGCTTTAACCCTTTCCACACATGCCAGAATGTTGAAACTTAGTGTATTTACTAGTTGCCATATCAACATTATTTAGAGAAAAAATAGCGCCAAAATTAAAAAATCTCTGGAAAACTACTTTACTGAACATTTATTTAATCATAGCAAAGGTAAATTTCTTACTAAAGTTTAGTTTTCATCTCTGTTTTTTCTGTTAATTTAAAATAAGACAAATCTGATATTATTTTAATCTTATATCTGTTATTTAACAGTTGAGATCGTTCTTAATGCTTATCTAACCAGCAGAAGACACGAGCCGCGATTTAAATCCCATTTGTGCAGACGGGGTGCGTTGTAACACTGCGTTACAATTAGCCCCTATTAGAAATGTGCCATTATATTCAATACTTTTATGAATTATTTTGAGAAACCATGAGAAAAGTGTGAATAATGACTGAGAGTTAATGTTCAGAAATTATTAATTATTATTATGTTTTGAACTGTGCTGTATAGCTGTATTTAGCAATGTGTTTGTTGTCAAACTCAAAAGTATAATTTTGAGTATAATTTTTAATGTATAGTATAATTTTTAATGATTAAAAAATGCCATTATTTTATTTAAAAAAGTTAATTATTGTATTTGTTGACAAAATATTTTAGTTTGTCTTGGATGTTTTTTTGATTATATCAGGTAACATTTTAAGCTGTCATTTGGTCGTGTTACAATGTGCCCCACCACATGTTACAATGTACCCCACCTATTGGGCATGTTGTCCCATTTCACTTCCATTTTTTCGGGGTAAATAAAGAAAAAAGTATACACTGTATCAATGAAACAAAACCACATAATTGTACTAGACATCTGTGCAATTAATGTGGGAAAAATAAATACTCTGAACCCCAAGTGGATTTACACAAACTGAGAAAGTCAAAAGGCGTTAAATTGTGCCCTGCTCTCCCCTACTGCTCATTGAGTGTTGTGGATTGTTGTGGTTGTCAGGGCTTTATTAGGAGGTTGCTAGCATTGCTAGTTGCTTTGATGTTGTGGGTGGCTGCTAGGGTGTTACTAGGTGGTTGCTAGAATGTTGTGGGTTGTTTTTAACATCTTTTATGTGGTTGCTAACATTGTTAGCTAATTGCTTGAATGTTAATAGCAATGCGAGAAACCACCCAGACCATTTTAAAAAACACCTATTAACATTCAAGCAATTAGCTAACAATGTTAGCAACCACTTAAAAGATGTTAAAAACAACTACTTTGTTTGGCCTTCCAAAAGAGGGGACAATAAGAATACAGTGGTTAGGCTTTATTTATAACACTGTTCCAGAACAGTACAACCCAAATATTCCACCCTGTGCTACGCATTTTTCGGCACCTGTTTTAATGTTTCTAGCATGTTTCTAGCACCTGGGAGAGCACAAAGGCTGATTCTAAAAAGTGGGGCAATTTCATCTTTGCAAGTACAGTCTGGCAGGGTTGTCAACTCGCATTTGGCGTGAGACACACGCTTTCAGGGTCTGTCTCACGGCCTCAGTCTGCCCAACTTAATCTCACGCCAAATTGCCAAACCTGCTTTTGATATTAAACAATGCTAAGCTTTTACATTTTTTAAAAGTTTTAATGCGAAATTCAAACAATAAATAGCGTTTTGGTGCTAATGTGGCATAATGTTAAAGCCAGAGGTGCAACATGCTCTCATCTCCCGGCAACGTGCGCATGGTCACGTGGTTCATGGAGCGCTCAATACTTCTAGCGCTGTGGCAATACATTTGAATGGCTAAAGCCAGGGGTGTCCAATCTTGATCCTGGAGGGCCACTGTCCTGCAAAGTTTAGCTCCAACCCCAATTAAACACACCTGAACCAGTTAATCAAGGTCTTACTAAGGATACTAGAAACTTATAGGCAGGTGTGTTGAGGCAAGTTGGAGCTAAACTCTGCAGGGCAGTGGCCCTCCAGGACCGAGTTTGGACACCACTGGCTTAAGCGGATACACAACAGTTTCACTATACAGATGTTTGCAGCAAGTTTTGATAAACAGTACAGCATAGTGTGCATTGATTATTAAGTCAACCAAATTTACAGGATTGTTTTATTATGGAGAGTGATAGAGATGCAACATTGTTAACATTAATGTTAATGTTTTTCTTGCATTTAGCCCTCAGGTATTCCTTACTAATTGGTCACACTCATACTCATTGATGGTCAAATGTGACCATACACCTTAACTATTTTTCAATTAAATAAATGTTCTATATTTTAGTTCAATAATATTTATTTAATATTTTGAGGAGATCTTTTGGTACTAAATACTATTTGTGCAATAATTATTGTCAATTAATGACCACTTAAAATATTTTTCTTCTAATATTTTTATTATTTATATTACTATTGGTGTAGTAATTAAGGTTAAAATAGAGAATTCTAATTCAAAGAATTTAGAGTCATTTTGTGGCTATAAAAATAATCATTTTCATTTGTAATGCCATTACCCAGTATAGATGCCTTTATGGCTATATGGCTGTATCTAATCTAGTTGCTCAAAAAAGTATTGCAGTTTTGCATTTTAATAAATATTTAGATATGATCAAACACTAGATTTCTTTAAATGTGAAATTTTAAAACGTTAATAACTTACATCCTAATATTTTTAATGATCAGGGGCGTCGGAGTGGGGTTAAAACCAGTACTGATTACCAGGGCCCCAAGGGCAGAGAGGGCCCTTGAAAAGTCTGGAATATATTTTAACATGGGACACTGTAAAAAAAGAATAGTTGGCATAACTTAAAATTGTAAGGCAACTTGCTGCACAGCTTTTTTGAGTTTACTCAAATTTTAAACAAAGTAGTTCACTTAACTCAATTAACTGAGTAAGGGCACGTCTCCCAATTTAATATCTTTTGTTCAGCTGATTAAGTTTTTTTTTTTAGGGGTTTTTTTTTTATGTCACCATCATGGTGATGAGTGTTTTCTTTAGTTGGGCAGTTTGACTACTTTTTAATGTTTGCCAAGAAAAGATAATCAAATGCTGTCAGTTGCTCGATGATAAGAATATAATCATTGTGTAGTGGCTTAATTCACAGATCAAGAATCAGCCTATAAATCTCAACAATGGTGACATGCTTCATACCGCAATGCATTCTGGGAGCCATGGATGAGTTTTGCATGATGCACCCAGAATGCATTGTTAACTTGTTGCAACTTGTATGTGTGTTAACTTGCATTTACAAATCGAATTTACAATTAATACTAGGTTGGTCCAACAATTGTTGAACCAACTTATTTTGACCAGTTAAGCTAACTTTTTTGCATTTAATTGTCCAGTTAACTAAAACATTATCATTAGTCAAAATGTTTGTGAGTTAGATTTTTTACAGTGTGGGGGCCCATCAGGACTGCCTATGCATAGGGCCCGGGATTTTGTGCTACGCCCCTGTTAATGATACTTATTTAAGCACACACAAGTGAATATTAATGAATGTGAGCACATATAATTTAGCCCAAGAAATGTTTAAAATAGTGCCACGGCAAACTTATTTTTCCTTATATGTACAGCAGGCTATATAGGCCTACATATGGATTGATACTGAATCAAGATCGAAATCGATATCGCAAAAGCAAAATCGATATGGCAAAGTTGAGCGATCAGCTTGGTCATCTTTTTTCTAGATCAAATTCGGGCTTGAATTGATAAGGTCCGGCTGACATTATCATCTATCAATTTTGCTTTGCTTCGGGAGCTGATGTTCCACATATGGTAAGGAGCATGACATTTCCGTCAGACGCTTAAGGTATTCGGACCAATCACAATGCACTGGATTGCTGGCCAATCAAAGCACACAGCTCTTTTCAGAACGATGAGCTTTGTAAAAATCAACGCATTTTCAGAAAGGAGGGGCATAGAAGAGCAACAACAATGCACTGCATGTGTAAAATAATTACTTTTTTAACCTAAAACCATGTAAACACATTTGCATTGCATTAAACCAAATACAAAAAATTATGTTCTTTTTAGAACCGTCATATGACTCCTTTAAACAAATCGAACCCTAAATATGCAATTTATGGGACAGAAACATCCCTGAAACTAGTTGAACAGTGTGAATTTAGCATTATGTGAAATTGGTTAGCAGTGAGCAGCACATTTGGACTAAGGCTGTACTGCGCTCAGTGTTTAGTAGAGCAACGACCCACCTGCTGCTATTGATAATGAGCTCTAATCGGCTTATGCGTTTGAAATCTCTCCTGCCCTTCCCTATCTATTTACAGAGGAGGTGGGCTTAAGGTTTTACGTTTGGAGGGTGGTGAGATTGACCTCAATCAAACTAGGTTTAGCGCAACCTTGGCATGAGAATGTGGGTCTGTATAAATAGTCTCATAAATGTCTGGATCGTGCATCATTCTCAGTTGCAAGTTAAAGGGTAATTGTATCCATAATGTGGCCATAATACTTCTCCTTGTACCTCTGTAAAGCCTTCATTCGAGCCTGTTCTCAAGGCCTCATTTAAAGAATAAAAAAAATCTGCCATATTCTCTGCTGTGAAGAGATAGCCTATTATCTGACAGATATGGACATTTCTACTCCTCACTACCCTATTCTGAACTGAGGCAGGGTCACAGGGTCACAGGCAGTCCTGCCTTGACATTTTGAGTGGCTGCCCATGGTTTCATCAGTCTGACCATGATAAGCAAACTGTGAAGGAAGCTCGACCAAATCATGACTTCTATCGGTGATACCGGAGCACCCATCGCTCACCCCTCCCTTTCGAAGCACATAGAAGCTACGGTGGCCGATGCAAGCAGGACAAAGATGTTGTCATCTGAGACAGCAGAGAGTAGCTAGTCCTCTGTAGAACAGTTTGTCCGTTTAGCACTACTGTAGAAACATGGCGGTGCAAAATGGTTACTTCATTGTAAGGGGACATTCTAAAGTAATAAAAACATAAAGGTTCATTATGTAAGGTCTTTAAACACCACTGAAAACATAGTTATGTATATTATATTGCATTTATGTCAATATATCCTCTTAAATACTACCCACTGCACCTTTAATAGTTCTGCTCTTATTAATCTAAACCTTTTGTGAGACTTATTGCATTTGAACAAATTTTAGTTAATTTATTTCATGTTGGATATGGAATATCAGTTATTCATTTAGATTCGTTGGGTAACAAATATAGATTTTTAAGAAAAAAATATTAATACCGAGATAATGAATTGCATTTTTGATACAGTATTTCAGACCTTTTCAAAAAAATAAAAATGAAATTATTAAAAATTGATATTGGACATATTTAATCAGGGTAATTTTGTAATATATCAAATAATTTACCAAATGTTTCAATTTATTTCCCTTAATAATAGTTACCGTACTTATTTCCTAGGATGCATCATCATCTTTCTCTGTGAAAGAAAGGTCATACTATACTAATTGAATACTTGATTGTTTTGTGCCTGTTGTAATGAGAGATGTGTAGAGAGCTTGAACTCCAGTTTTTAAAAAGTTCCACCTTTCAACCTCTATGCTCTTATAAAAATTACCCAGACACAGCTGTCTCATCCAAAGAATAATTTTCATCAAACCCTTTGAGAGGCAAGCAAAGTAATTTGTTACCAGCGAGCGAATTAGACATTTATAATTACTTTCTGCTTTCAGCAGTGCAATTTTCTTACTGCCAACCCAAATTCAGCTTCAACATATTACAAAAATATTACTTTATGAGTTCTGAAGAAGGTCTTTCAGTGTAATATACAGACACAATTTGCGTATTAAGAGTATGTTTATGTGTCTGTTCTGCAATACACACAAATGAGGAATAAAATAAGACAAATTAAAGATTAAAAGTTCTTTATAGGATGTTTGAAAGCTGGATAAATCATAAATCCAAAATAAACAAACTGTAATCTCCCTTTTCTCTTATTAATCTGAATGTTATTTTTAAGCAGTTAAAAAGCAAATGATAAACATGGTTAAATATAAGCAGAATAATAATAATATGTTTAAGGACCATATACAATCTATAAATGTAGATGTACGTATTTTAAGACAGATTGATTAGAAATGTGAAATGTGATCTTATATTGACCATAAAGGCCCTACTGAATAGTCCAGCATTATCCAGCATGAATTTCATGTTGGTCCAGGCTGGTTTATGCTGGTTAGAGCTGCTAAAGTGCTGGTCTAGCTGGTGGACCAGCATACACTCACCTAAAGGATTATTAGGAACACCTGTTCAATTTCTCATTAATGCAATTATCTAATCAACCAATCACATGGCAGTTGCTTCAATGCATTTAGGAGTGTGGTCCTGGTCAAGACAATCTCCTGAACTCCAAACTGAATATCAGAATGGGAAAGAAAGGTGATTTAAGCAATTTTGAGCGTGGCATGGTTGTTGGTGCCAGACGGGCCGGTCTGAGTATTTCACAATCTGCTCAGTTACTGGGATTTTCATGCACAACCATTTCTAGGGTTTATAAAGAATGGTGTGAAAAGGGAAAAACATCCAGTATGCGGCAGTCCTGTGGGCGAAAATGCCTTGTTGATGCTAGAGGTCAGAGGAGAATGGGCCGACTGATTCAAGCTGATAGAAGAGCAACTTTGACTGAAATAACCACTCAAATCAAATCAAATCAAATCAAATCACTTTATTTGTCACTCTACATATGCACAAGTGCAACAGTAGGTGAAATTCTTAGGTGCAGTTCCGAGCAACATAGCAGTCATGACATGACATGTACAACATTTAAGCAACAACAGATTACACATCTGATGCGCACACAATTACTCACAGCACAGTAAACTCTACAATAAACAATAAATAATTTGCACAATGTGAGTTTAGTTCTCACAGCTTTAAACAATATACACATACTTACAATATACATATACTTTAAACAATATACACTAAACATACACTAAACAATATACATTACGCTACAATAATAATAATAATATACATTGTATAGTATAAAATATTATTCACAGATTGAAAAATTGAAATCCAAAGTGCAATAGGTGCTATATGATAAATAAATGTGTATATAATGTGTGTGTATCTACAGTGGGTTGTGCGGAGTGATATTCTGTCCAGTGTGTGTTATGATCCTGATGGATCAGGAGTTAAGTAGTCTGATTGCTTGTGGGAAGAAGCTGTTCTGGAGTCGGCTGGTGCGTGTTCTGATGCTGCGGTACCGTCTGCCTGATGGCAGCAGTGAGAGCAGCCCATGGTTCGGGTGGCTAGAGTCTCTGATGATCCTCTGAGCTCTCTTCACACACCGCCTGGCGTAAATGTCCTGGAGGGAGGGAAGCTCACCTCCGATGATGCAGCTGGCCGTGCGCACTACCCTTTGCAGGGCCTTGCGGCTGCGGGCGGTACTGTTGCCGTACCAGGTGGTGATGCAGCCAGTCAGCAGGCTCTCGATGGTGCAGGTGTAGAAGCGTGTGAGGATGTGGCGGTTCATTCCAAACCTCCTCAGCCGTCGCAGGAAGAAAAGGCGCTGATGAGCCTTCTTCACAACGGCCTCGGAGTGGACGGACCATGAGAGTTCCTCTGTGATGTGGACACAGAGGAACTTGAAGCTGCTGACTCTCTCCACCGGTGCTCCATCGATGGTGATGGGGCGGTGTTCTCTCTCATTCCTCCTGAAGTCGACCACCAGCTCCTTGGTCTTGCTGACGTTGAGGGAGAGGTTGTGCTCCTGACACCACCGTGTCAGAGTGTGCACCTCCTCTCTGTAGGCCGTTTCATCATTGTCGGTGATAAGACCTACCACTGTCGTATCGTCAGCAAACTTGATGATGGTGTTGGAGCTGTGGGTTGCCACACAGTCATGTGTGTACAAAGAGTACAGGAGTGGGCTGAGAACGCAGCCCTGAGGGGCTCCAGTGTTGAGAGTCAGTGATGAGGAGATGTTACTGCCCATTCTGACCACCTGGCGTCTGTTTGACAGGAAGTCCAGGATCCAGCTGCATAACAGGCTGTTTAAGCCTAGAGCCCGGAGTTTCCCGTCAAGTATGGAGGGCACAATGGTGTTGAATGCTGAGCTGTAGTCCACAAACAGCATTCTCACATACGTGTTCCTCTTTTCCAGGTGGGAGAGAGCAGTGTGTATAGTGGATGAAATGGCATCGTCAGTGGAGCGGTTTGTGCGGTATGCAAACTGCAGTGGGTCCAGTGAGGGGGGGAGAACAGAGCAGATGTGGTTACTGACTAGTCTCTCAAAGCATTTGCTGATGATGGGGGTCAGAGCAACAGGACGCCAGTCGTTTAAGCAGGTGGTTTTTGACTGCTTAGGTACAGGCACAATGGTGGACGTTTTGAAGCATGTGGGGACCACAGATAGGAAGAGGGACAGGTTAAAAATGTCCGTGAAGACTCCAGCCAGTTGGTGCGCGCACGCTCTGATGACACGGCCGGGAATGCCGTCTGGACCCGCAGCTTTACGGACGTTCACCCGCCGGAAGGATCGGGTTACATCCGCGACAGATACAGAGAGTGCACTAACCTCTGTATCTTCAGCCGCGAGCGCTCTCTCCGCGAGGGCGGTGTTAGTTCCCTCAAAACGAGCATAGAAGGTGTTTAGCTCGTCCGGGAGAGAGGCAGCGGTGTTCACGGTGGAGTTTGTGTTCCCTTTATAGTCCGTGATGGTGTTAATTCCCCTCCACATGCTTCTGGAGTCGGTGGTGTTGAACTGTCCTTCAATCTTGTCCCTGTACTGCCGTTTTGCTGCTCTGATGGTTTTCCGGAGGGCATAACTTGCTTGTTTATGCTCCTCCGCGTTACCGGAGTTAAAAGTGAAGGTCCGCGCATTGAGTGCCGCGCGAACATCCCCATTCAGCCACGGCTTCTGGTTAGGATACAGCCGAATTGTTTTGGTCGGAACAACGTCATCTACGCACTTCCTGATGAAACACGTTACGCTATCAGCGTAAACCTCGATGTCGTCATCAGAGGCCGACCGGAACATCTCCCAGTCCGCGTGATCAAAACAGTCCTGCAGCATAGAATCTGATTGATCCGACCAGCACTGGATGGTTCTGAGGGCGGGTGCTTCCTGTTTGAGTCTTTGCCTATATGCGGGCAAAAGGAGGATGGAAGCGTGATCCGATTTGCCAAATGGTGGGCGCGGGAGGGACTTGTAACAATCCTTGAAGGGGGAGTAGCAGTGATCTAAGACGCGGTTCCCTCGCGTGTTGAAGCTAACATGTTGGTGGTATTTGGGTGCGATGCGCTTGAAGTTGGCTTTGTTAAAGTCCCCGGTCACAATAAACGCGGCCTCAGGATGCGCGGTTTCCTGCTCACTCACTGTCCTGTACAGTTCCTTTAGTGCCCGGTCTGTGTCGGCTTGCGGGGGAATATACACAGCTGTGATGATGACCGCGGTGAATTCCCTCGGTAGCCAGAATGGTCGGCACAGAACCATGAGAAGTTCCAGATCAGGAGAACAGAAAGACTTGATAGAATGTACGTTCCTCTGATCACACCAGGATCGGTTAATCATAAAACACACACCCCCGCCTTTGCTTTTCCCGGAGAGATCTTTTTCTCTGTCCATCCGATGCACGGAGAACCCCGTGGTTTCGATGGCCGAATCTGGAATCTCAGCGGACATCCAAGTTTCTGTGAGGCAGATAATGCAGCAGTCCCTCGTGTCTCGTTGGAAAGAGATCCGCGCTCTCAGCTCGCAGAGTTTATTGTCCAGAGACTGAACATTTGCCAGTAAAATACTGGGAAGCGGGGGTCGGTTTGCGCGGCGTCTTAATCTGATGAGCACGCCGGCTCTGCTTCCCCTTCTCCGGCCGCGTTTGCGCGGTCGGGCCGTCCAGACAAAGAGCTCCGCTGCTGTGTTTGTAAACGGCGGTTCGTCACTGAAGAATTTAAAGTCCGGTTTTCGGTGTGCGATTGCCGAACCAATGTCCAAAAGTGTCTGTCTGTCGTACGTAGTAAGGCAGACAACATCCAAGACAAAAAACACAAAAACTATAAACAGAACAAACAAAAAACTACAATGTTTCAGCAGAGCTTGCGACGTTGCGGCCATCCTCGGCGCCATCTTGACTCAACAACGTTACAACCAAGGTATGCAGCAAAGCATTTGTGAAGCCACAACATGCACAACCTTGAGGCGGATGGGCTACAACATCAGAAGACCCCACCAGGTACCACTCATCTACAGTTTGCACGAGCTCACCAAAATTGGATAGTTGAAGACTGGAAAAATGTTGCCTGGTCTGATGAGTCTCGATTTCTGTTGAGACATTCAGATGGTAGAGTCAGAATTTGGCGTAAACAGAATGAGAACATGGATCCATCATGTCTTGTTACCACTGTGCAGGCTGGTGGTGGTGGTGTAATGGTGTGGGGGATGTTTGCTTGGCACACTTTAGGCCCCTTAGTGCCAATTGGGCATAGTTTAAATGCCACGGCCTACCTGAGCATTGTTTCTGACCATGTCCATCCCTTTATGACCACCATGTACCCATCCTCTGATGGCTACTTCCAGCAGGATAATGCACCATGTCACAAAGCTCCAATCATTTCAAATTGGTTTCTTGAACATGACAATGAGTTCATTGTACTAAAATGGCCCCCACAGTCACCAGATCTAAACCCAATAGAGCATATTTGGGATGTGGTGGAACGGGAGCTTCGTGCCCTGGATGTGCATCCCACAAATCTCCATCAACTGCAAGATGCTATCCTATCAATATGGGCCAACATTTCTAAAGAATGCTTTCAGCACCTTGTTGAATCAATGCCACGTAGAATTAAGGTTTTGAAGGCGAAAGGGGGTCAAACACAGTATTAGTATGGTGTTCCTAATAATCCTTTAGGTGAATGTAGTCATGCTGTTCTCTAGGAAAACTGAGCTGGTGTAGCTGGTCCACCAGCCCTCCCACTTCCCATGCTGGAGACCAGCAAACCAGCAACCAGCATGCTGGTCCCAGCAGTGCTGGTGGGTCATAATATGATTGAATGTATTAGAAGAACAAAGTTGTGAAGGTGGATATATTCGACCTGTGACAGTAGAGAAGTGATCAGAGAACACATTGGGCCAGTAAATCTTCACAGGTTCTGATTGGTCCATGGGTGGTAGTATTTGTGCAAGAATAGTTTACTTCACTATAAAATATTAATTCTTAAAAAAAAAAATAAAAAAAAACATTATTTATTGAGTAATGGGGATGTATTATTTAGAATAATAATAAAAAGATTTTGCTATATTTTTCTCATATTGATGTTGTTTTATTGTAAATAGTGTTTGTCGTCATTATAGTCATTAGTATTTTCTTAGTTGGAAGCTTGGACCTTGTTTATTTACATTAACTTCTCTCAGTCAATGTAACAGAAAATAGGCCCTATTTTACCGATCTGAGCACATGGTCTGAAACGCATGGCGCCGGTGCACTTAGGGCATGTCCGAATCCACTTTTGCTGGTTTAACGACGGGGGAAAAATGGTCGGCGGTCCAAAAGGGTTGTACCTAGTCTCTTATTAAGTCATGGGTGTGTTTTGGGCATAACGTGCAATAAACTAATCAGAGTCTCATCTCCCATTCCCTTTGAAAGCCAGTTGCGTTTTCACCATGGCGGATTTGCCATTTACATGGTGGAATTAGCCTTTCGCCGGCCCCTCCCCCGAAATGGCCACTGTCCAATCACACATCATAGCAACCGTTACTATGTGAGCAGGTCCGACAAACGTTAGGCTATATACATACTAAACGCATAAATATTTAAGATGATTAAGGAAAGATACCATAATCACAGATGTATAAATATTAACAAAAGTAATTAAAGACACTTAACCGATTTGAAGCAGTTGTTTAACTTTTTTATATATATATATATATATATATATATATAATGTTAGGCTATATAACTTACGAGAAACAGAGAGAAATATCGACCTCTCCAGCAGCTTGAATGTTCCCCGTTGCAATGGCAACTCTCAACGGACACCAGGACTTATACAGTTTTATAAAAGCTATTTATTATTTGTTGTAAAGTGTAAGAATCACCTCAGAAAAATAAATTGAAGCCTAGGACAAACGCTGTCAAGATGAGATGCTGTAGCCAGGCTATGTCTGTGTCATTATTCCAACATTATGTTCATAACTTGTTATGAAATAAAAAAGTTTAATACCTCAGAAAAATTAACTTTCCTCTCTTGTCAACATTAGCCTGGTGTGAGCGCGGCGCGCGGTCTTCAGTTGTGGAGGCGCGCGATGTATATCACATCACAGAAAGACGTGCACTCCAAGTAGTCGGATCAGGTCGTTTACATGGTGGAATTTTTCGTTTGATCGTTTCATGAAAAGGTTTATTCCACCCCTCTCAAACCGATTACAATTTCATTCGGTTTGGGCATTTTTATTCCGATTGAGGTGTTTATATGGAGCACAGTAATTTTAAACCGATTACAGTGCTCCATGTAAACGCACTGACTCCAAGCAAGATGGTGAAGCGGTGCACCCACGCCGTTTGGAAATCAGACACTAGATACCCCGAGAGATAATATTTATATTTTGAATATATCCCTCCACTGCATACTGTAACCCCTTTAACCCCGATCTGGAGGTATTGCTCCAAAAAGGTCACTGACACGCACGGGTATACCGCTTCCCGTCATGGCAATCTGTCACGCTGGTCGTGTTTGACCATTTGTTTGTCGGACGTAGCAACAGTAACTAAGGGGGGCGGGGCTCGGTGAAAGGCTAATTTGCAAGAAGAAAGACTGAACGCTTCTCCAGAGAGGAATCCTTTCATTTTTAATATTTAAAAATGTTTGTGTGCTGCTGTGCATCCCTGTGTGTGTAATAAGCAGAGTGTATGTGCATTGTGCACCCGCCTAGGCGCACATTACTAACGTGGTCAATGGTACAGTCAAATAGCAAATAGCAATGCGCCAACAATGTGCCTGAACACAACTCGTTTTCAGACCAGCACACCGATGAGCAAACAGATGGGTGCGAGTGCATTTGCTATTTAAAACAATGTGGTGTTGGACGTGAAAATAATAACTGCATTGGGCTGAAACTAGCAAAAAACACTTGCGTTGCTCCTGACGTCGCATTGCTGCGGGTGTATGATAGTGCCCGAATTTCAAACCTCTTAGTCTGATTATAAGTTAACTTTTATTTTGAAATTATAGGACATAAATAACATAAAAACTTAATTGAAATGCTATGGTCTCAATAGTATTATGAGTGTACTTTAAGTCTTAGAAGAAAATGTTCGGTAACACTTTAGAACACTGTTCCATCACAAATCAATGACTACACAGGAGTTGAATGTGTAGTTCACTATTAGCTAATAAATAACTGCTATTTTTTCATACCTCCCAAAGGACGATTAACTATACAGGTTCATAATTAATGTAATTAACGTATAATTAATTCTAAAGTAAAGATTATGCTAACCTAATGACTCAAGTATTACGAAATCCTCCAGAAGGAATTACTAATTATTTTGAATAGTAGGCCTATTCTACAGTGAAAAGCATGATAGCTCTCTAGTAATAACTGAAATCATTGTAAGCTTTTGAGATTTTTGTAAGGTTTTGGAAAGTAATGACTCAAGTGTTACTACATCCATCTAAAGGAATGATTAAACAATATTATAAAGTGAAGATCATGCCATTACCATCCAAAACCTTACAAAAACCTCAAAACCTTACAATGACTTCAGTAATATAGAGAGTTATCACATTTTTCACATCAGAATACTGATCCAAAAAATTAGTCATTCCTTCTGAAGGATTTGATAATACTTGACTCAATAGATTACCATGATCTTTACTTTAGAATTAATTATGCATTGTGCTTTATTCATATTAACAATGAACCATATCCTCCTGGGACCCACGAATAGATTTTGTCCACTGCAGTGGATGTTATATTTTAGGGAATTTCTCTGACATCATACATGTCACATGTCACAGTCTGGATGTCCTTTAAAGAGCACATTCAGGGCTTTGCAGAGATACCACATGTTTGGAGGTTTCACCAGAACAATAACAACTTCTTGGTCTTGAAAAATGGCTGACATTAATGTTTAGCATCCTCCTGGGACCCAGAAAAAAAAAGTTTTTTGAATTTAGTATTGTTTTATGTCATTACATTGTTTAGAGCATAAGAAACAAATGGAAAAAAAACTTTTTTGAAAAATGATATTTTATTCATATGTTATGATATGTACTCTGTAGTTGACAGCAGGGGCCCGTTCTTCGTACCTTGCTAACTCAGTTAGCTGGATTTGATTGTTGACGATTTGGCATGATCTTGGATTGTTTGGTTCTTCGACGCTCATCCTGGACTTGCTGTCATAGCAACAGGTCCATAAGCTTAAACCTGCTCGCGAACAGGTTTATTTCATGTAAACAGGATTAGATTGCATTTTGAGGTGATACTTAAAATCTGTCCCAGCCACTGCTACTTTATTACAAGAGTTCATTACTGAACCAGGGGCAATAATAATCATTTTAAATAGTAATAATATAAAAATTTTAAATGGTATATGTATATGAGAATGTATATAATATTATAATGTTGTGTATAATACTATAGACACAGCCACTTGATTGAGCGATTTATTTGTGATGGAATAATTACTTTATAATTTTATTGGAAGTTTGCACACATGTTGTACAGTTAATCTGAGCCGTGCATTAATTTAAATGATGACGGATATTATGGGAGTGGCTTGATGCAGCGCAGGAGATACAGAGAATTTGATCTTGACCCTTAAGAAACTTTATTACTGTCACGTTACAAATCTGCTTCAAATTGAATTAAAAATGTAATTACAACATTGAAATAAAAATGTAAAGGGTGTACAAATACTGTATAAAATCATGAATATAAATAATTGGTAATCATGTAAAAAAAAAAAATAACATTTATCATTGATCTATTATAACTTTTATGTTGGTTTGGTCGTTTAGCTGTTTCCTTATAAAGGTCCAGATATTCGTGGGTTTTTTTTTGTGTAATTTGCCAAGTTTTTTGCCAGGTGGCTTTTTTAATTATATGATGTCATTACGTTGCTGTCTTGACGCCAGCCAATCGCTGCATTGCTGATCATGGTTTCGAGTATCGATGCATCTGCCCTCTTCAGGGAACACAAGAACGCGCAGTGATCTTAGATCATTTAATCCAGATATTTAAATCCAATCCGCAAATTCGTTTGAAGAACCAAATTAGCCAGACATCAGTTATCACGATTAAAAGATCTGGGATCTGTCAAATCATCTCAGATGTATTAAGCGAGGTACGAAGAACGGGCCCCAGGACTCTAAATTAAATTACATGAAATTGCATGTATAGGCAAAAACAATGGGATTTATTTTTAATTCACCAATCAATTTTTAGGTTTCAGGGTTTTTTTAAACAAACTTTATTTAAAGATGATTCTGAACTATGTTATGAAATATATAATGAAATGCATTCATATACCATTTTACTTTATGAAATATGTGGGTAAAATGACAAAATGACATCAGATTTAAATTTTAATTAAAAAATATGATCATATTTCCATAAGAGTGCTAAACATTAATGTCAGCCGTTTTTAAAGACCAAGAAGAAGTTGTTGTCCTGGTGAAACCTCCAAACATTTGGTATCCCTGCAAAGCCCCGAATGTGCTCTTTACAGGACATCCAGACTGTGACATGTGACATGTATGATGTCAGAGAAATTCACTAAAATATAATGTCCACTACAGTGGACAAAAGTCTATTCTTGGGTCCCAGGAGGATTTATGGAAATATGATGATATTTTTAAATTATAATTTAAATCTGATTAATTTTCAAATTGTTTGTTATAAATCAACATCTCAGGAAAATGGGGTTATGGGGTTTCTTATCAAAATATGACTTTCTGTTACAAAACAGGGCATTGATTTCATAAATGACCACTGTAGAGGACGCCAGGACTTAAATCATGTTTATCAGACATTTTGGAGACATAACAAGTGAATAGGGTAATAAATTACATTTCAATATTCCTATGAATTATTAGATATTATTTTGAAAATGTTGCCAATTATAACTCCCATTATTACACTTCTATTTTCATTACATGTTGCACCAAGAACACATTAATATGCAAATTAGATGCAGTGTATAGATACATTGTATTGAATGGGAAAATCCAAGTATGGCCACATATGTTTTACCCACATATTACATAAAGTAAAATGCAATATCAATGCATTCTGTTATATCTTTCATAACATAGTTCACAATCATATTTAAACAAAGTTTGTTTAAAAAAAATCCTGAAATCTAAAAATGTATTGGTGAACTAAAAATAAATCCCATTGTTTTTGCCTATACATGCAATTTCATGTCATTTTATTTTTTAAACAACTGAGTCCCGAGGTCCGTTCTTCGTACCTCGCTTAATACATCTGAGATGATTTGACAGATCCCAGATCTTTTAATCATGATAACTGATGTCTGGCTAATTTGGTTCTTCAAACGAATTTGCGGATTGGATTTAAATATCTGGATTAAATGATCTAAGATCACTGCGCGTTCTTGTTTTCCCTGAAGAGGGCAGATGCATCGATACTCGAAACCATGATCAGCAATGCAGCGATTGGCTGGCGTCAAGACAGCAACGTAATGACATCATATAATTAAAAAAGCCACCTGGCAAAAAACTTGGCAATTACACAAAAAAAAACCCCCACGAATATCTGGACCTTTATAAGGAAACAGGTAAACGACCAAACCAACATAAAAGTTATAATAGATCAATGATAAATGTTTTTTTTGTTTTTTTACATGATTACCAATTATTTATATTCACGATTTTATACAGTATTTGTACACCCTTTACATTTTTATTTCAATGTTGTAATTCAATTTTTAATTCAATTTGAAGCAGATTTGTAACGTGACCGTATTAAAGTTTCTTAAGGGTCAAGATCAAATTCTCTGCATCTCCTGCGCTGCATCAAGCCATCCCATAATATCCGTCATCACTTAAATTAATGCACGGCTCAGATTAACTGTACAACATGTGTGCAAACCTACAATAAAATTATAAAGTAATTATTCCATCACAAATAAATCGCTCAATCAAGTGGCTGTGTCTATAGTATTATACACAACATTATAATATTATATACATTCTCATATACATATACAATTTAAAATGTGTATATTATTATTATTTAAAATTATTATTATTGTCCCTGGTTCAGTAATGAACTCTTGTAATAAAGTAGCAGTGGCTTGGACAGATTTTAAGTATCACCTCAAGATGCAATCTAATCCTGTTTACATGAAATAAGCCGCTCGGGAGCAGGTTTAAGCTTACTGACCTGTTGCTATGACAGCAAGTCCAGGATGAGCGTCGAAGAACCAAACAATCCAAGATCATGCCAAATCGTCAACAATCAAATCCAGCTAACTGAGTTAGCGAGGTACGAAGAATGGGCCCCTGGGGCCCGTTCTTCGTACCTCGCTTAATACATCTGAGATGATTTGACAGATCCCAGATCATTTAATCCTGATAACTGATCTCTGGCTAATTTGGTTCTTCCATCG
Source organism: Romanogobio albipinnatus (assembly GCA_023566225.1). Lineage (NCBI taxonomy): Eukaryota > Metazoa > Chordata > Actinopteri > Cypriniformes > Gobionidae > Romanogobio > Romanogobio albipinnatus. The sequence goes on along the minus strand of CM042244.1, from coordinate 19,819,590 downwards.
AATTTGCGGATTGGATTGAAATATCTGGATTAAATGATCTGAGATCACTGCGCGTTCTTGTTTTCACTGAAAAGGGCAGATGCATCGATACTCGAAACCATGATCAGCAATGCAGCGATTGGCTGGCGTCAAGAGAGCAACGTAATGACGCCATATAATTAAAAAAGCCACCTGGCAAAAAACTTGGCAAATTACACACAAAAAAAACCCACGAATATCTGGACCTTTATAAGGAAACAGCTAAACGACCAAACCAACATAAAAGTTATAATAGATCAATGATAAATGTTTTTTTTTTTTTACATGATTACCAATTATTTATATTCACGATTTTATACAGTATTTGTACACCCTTTACATTTTTATTTCAATGTTGTAATTCAATTTTTAATTCAATTTGAAGCAGATTTGTAACGTGACAGTATTAAAGTTTCTTAAGGGTCAAGATCAAATTCTCTGCATCTCCTGCGCTGCATCAAGCATCCCATAATATCCGTCATCACTTAAATGAATGCACGGCTCAGATTAACTGTACAACATGTGTGCAAACCTCCAATAAAATTATAAAGTAATTATTCCATCACAAATAAATCGCTCAATCAAGTGGCTGTGTCTATGTATATATTATAATGTTGTGTATAATACCATTCTCATATACATACAGTATACAATTTAAAATTTGTATATTATTATTATTTAAAATGATTATTATTGCCCCTGGTTCAGTAATGAACTCTTGTAATAAAGTAGCAGTGGCTGGGACAGATTTTAAGTATCACCTCAAGATGCAATCTAATCCTGTTTACATGAAATAAGCCTGCTCGGGAGCAGGTTTAAGCTAACGGACCTGTTGCTATGACAGCAAGTCCAGGATGAGCGTCGAAGAACCAAACAATCCAAGATCATGCCAAATCGTCAACAATCAAATCCGGCTAACTGAGTTAGCGAGGTACGAAGAACGGGCCCCTGGTGTCAACTACAGAGGACATATCATAACATATGAATAAAATATCATTTTTCAAAAATGTTTTTCTTTTTCCATTTGTTTCTTATGCTCTGAACAATGTAATGAAAAAATACTAAATTCAAAACACTTTTTTTTCTGGGTCCCAGGAGGATATAGTAGTTCTTAGTTCTTAGTCTAAAAAAATAGTAGTTAATGATTAGCTAATAGTGAACTACATATTCAACTGTGTGCTATTACTTACTAATTAGTTAATCATAGTTTCTTGTTTGTTAGTTGTTACTAGAGTGTTAATAATGTGTTACTCATTTGTTCCAGTTATTCATTTATTCATAGTTATTCATTAATGACGGAACTGCATTCTAAAGTCAAGTGTTACCATTTAGTTTTAATGAACTAATTTAATTTTTATTTAATTTTTATTTTTTTATTTATTTTTGTATGAATTAAACCGCTCATAAACATGTTTTTATCACTAGAAAAAATCTAAATAATATGTTGAACATGAAACTATTATGCAATCATGTAAGACATTTCTCCTTACCTTTTTGGCATAAAGTGAACCCCAGGGCTCTATATTTGAACCTTTTTTTTTTCTAAGAGTGTATAATCTGAGTCGTCAATCAGGTACAACTCACTGCTCCTGTTCATTGTAAAGTCATGTAATTGTAAAAAACTGTAAGCATTACAGTGAACTTGTTGATTTCTACACTAAATATGTGCATAGTAAAGAACTTTCAAGGCACTTGACATGTGATTAACACAGCACATTGTCTCTGTCTTTCTTTCTCTTGTACTGTTCTTGTACAGTTGCTCTTGTTCTCTATTCTGCATGTCACTGTGTCGACCTTGTCAAAGATTTGCATGTGCGACACCATCTCTAGAGTATTTTATGTGCAGTAGCAGTAGATGTGACCTTGCTGTGCTCAATGTTATCAGCTCATGTTTGAAAGATGTGCCTATAAACTTAACATCCTATCGACTTTTTTTTGGTCGATATTCAGTATTGCGTACATAAGGGATAATGTCCCGTCAGCCAGTCAATGTGTTTTCATCTGTTTTATTAAGTTCTCTTTCATCAAGCTCTTTGTGTTATTAGTTCATTGTTGTTCTGAGCAAATATTCACTGAGCGAAAGGGTTAAAATAATGTTAGGTCTTCATTTGAGGAATGTTACTTTTTTTTATATAAAAATGAGGGAAATCTATGAGTAAAATAACTTATTAAAGTGCCATTGTTATGCTATTTTAAAGGTTCATAGTTTTTTTTTTATATCTTTTTTTACAGTCTATGGTCTGACCCAGGAGCTGGGTAACACAAAAACTACCCAAACATTTTTTTAGAGTGTGATAACATTTCCTTCACAGGTTTATGAGAAATATGTTGTATGCCTTAAGATCATTTAATGAGATAAGACTGCATTTTTATTGTTTTTTCTTTTCCAGAGGCTGCACAGATGTGCTGTGCTGTGTGCTCTTCATCATTGTCATCCTCAGCTACATTGCACTGGGCACTGTAGGTAAGAGCTGCATCCGCTTTCTTACTGTAGGAACTTACTGTCATCATTTATTTAGTGAGATAAACAGCATGAGCCAGGCTAGATCATGAAAGTATCATAAGACCCACCATGTAAGCAAATATATGTGACCCATGCTGGCAAAATGAGTCTGACTAATTACAAGCTACAGGAAAAACAAGTGAAAAATGACATTTGGTCGAATTTGAAGTTTTCACAAAAATGTGTTCATTAAGCCCTCGTCTAGTGATCCCAATGCCCCAAATAGTGATTAAAAATCTAAAGTGCACGTTTTCTGAGAGGTGCCTTCCTAAATCATGAAAAATATCCTTTTCGGATAGTATTCATACAAACATTATCTGTTCTGTCTTTAGTGAACGTTCAGTTAACTATTGGTAAAAACCATCTGATGTGTAACATTATATTAGATCCGTGCATTACAGTAGGTCTTAATATATAGGCTGTCTGTCTCATTAATGTTAATCAAACAATTGTGGTATCATGGAAAAAAATATGTGGTGTCATGGGAATATATATTTGTCCTATAGATATGGGTTTTGACTTGGTGCGTGCCAAATTTGGTGATATTACCAGGGATTTTAAGGTATTGTTGCTAGGTGATTTTGTTTTGGAATTAGATTTTTTGCTGACTCTATTGACTTCAAACAGGTGTAGCTTAGTCATTTTTGTCTGATTCCACAGAGAACAAATCATACATCATTTTGAAGTTTTTTTAATAGAGAACGAAAATAACAATAACTCAATCAATAAGTTGATTTGTTTTAGTTTTTTTAAACTGTCCAGTTGTGTAATGATTTCACAAGCTTACCAAGGGCTATGTGGAAAAGGTGTCTCTCTTTTTATGTTTGGGAAGCTACTTTGAAATTGAAGTTAGCCAGGATGCTCATTATAAAAACTTGCTGAAAATAGATACACTACAAACTACTAACAAAAATAACTAACTGAATATACACTGAACAAAAGGTACATGATTTAATCTTGTAAATAACTCCCACATGAATCAATTAAGTTAAACAAACATAATTTGTTTGTGTAACTTCAACATCATGGAATGAAGTCATTTTAAGTGACCCGATCAAGTAGTCTCAAAGACATGACATGATTCAGATATAAATTTAATTTAATTTATTTATTCATTCATCCAATTCAATTTCATTCTTTTAAATTCACACAACTGAATTATAATACTACACTAGTTGACAAACCTTAAGCTAGCAATAGCACACATTAGCATCTTAAATGCTAAGCATTAAAAGCTCCTCCAGTAAAGAAGTTATGACTTTAGCTGTATCAGTCCACAGCCTAAGCAAATGCTCCACTTTCCAAATTGTTCTAATAATTCCAACATATTTGAAAGATAAACACAATTACACACTATCAAGTCTCCCCCTTTTCTCATCTTGCTCAAAAGTACATAAAATAAAACCTTTACATATAAAATAACAACATTTACACTCTCTTGATGTAGCCATATGCAAAGAATGCTGAGGACTGACAAGCCCCATCCAGTTTTAGCAATACAAATCATTCATGTAATCTCAACACAAACAGATTAAGTAAACTTCAATTTTACATATATTTAAGTGGATTGAACACAATCAAATTAAGTTAGGACAAAATGTATAGCAATTTAATTTGCTTTAGCTCATTTTAATTAAGCAATTTGAAAAAGCAGCAAAAATAATATTTTTTTGTGTATTTTAACTAATAAATACAAAAACGTATTAATTGGCTCAAAAATGAGGATCTCAAATAGGTAGTTAATACTAAATACAACTAATACAACTAGTTGAAGTAAGTCACTTTGCTTTGATTTCAATTTCCCAACACTACATTTGAGAGAGATATTTTAAGAGAGCATGTTTTGTTATAACCTCACCTGGCCATAAATACAATGTGAAATAAAATAAAAAATCGCAACGTGGCATTTCCGATGTAATGATTGTAAAGGTCATGCCACACCACTTCCAGTGGGAAAGAAATTGCTTGTTACTTGAAAAGCTACATTGTTTTGAAAACACTACTGGCATGCTACTAAATATGTTATAGCCTATGTTACAGTCAGTGGTGTGTGGTGGTGTTTTACAATGAGGAGACAAAGTCCTCATATATATACATTATATATATATATATATATATATATATATATATATATATATATATATATATATATATATATATATATATATATATACACACATACATATATACACACATACATATATACACACATACATATATACAGTATATAGTATATAGTAAAGCCAAATATAATTTCATCAAGGTAGTTTTTATGTATTTTTACATTTATTCCAAAATAATAACTTAAATAAGGAAGTAACAATTTAATGAATACACTCAAAAAAAAAAAAAAAACGTTTACATATGGCACCAAAAATGGTTCTTCGTCGTAATCATAGAGGAACCACTTTTGGTGCTATATAGCACCATATTTTAACATGTTCTGTATATGGTAGCGGTGCTATATAGCACCTTAGTTAGCGGTGCTATATAGCACCTTAGTCAAAGAACCGCTGAAGAACCTCTGAAGAACCGCTGAAGAACCACTGAAGCACCAAAATTGGTTATATAGCACTTAAAAAGGTTCCCCTATGATTACAAGCCAAAAAACATTTTTGGTGCCATATAGAACCTTTTTTTTTTTTAGTGTTCCTTTAATTTCCAAAAAGCGGATTGCTCACTAAAACACCTACAGTCATCATGTTTTCAGGCCATTCCAAGTTTGATTTTGATGTGACAAAGCAGTGATATCTAAGTGGCTGAGTTGTTTACTTACTTCTTAATTAGTCTTCGCATTAACGCCATTCATTCAGGCTGATTCCAGAATGCGCATGAAAACAAGAGGCGGGTTTTAACGTACAAACCAATCATATCCAATTATAACCCATCAAATACAATCATAGTGCGATCATTGAGCCATAGCCTCCTCTCACGTGACTTTTCCCTATTCATTTTAATTACCCCTCACAAAACTTTAGGGGCTCTGTTTTAAGTCAATGGGGACAGAGGAGGCACGCCTCGTGCTGTAACCTTACCTGTGGGTGTCGCTGTTGGACAGTGTTACTTTATAAAAACAAATTACTTCTACACATTTTAATGTCACAGTTTGTAATATTCCCATTGGTTTAGTTTTGTTTTGTTTTGCTATGTCAATTTTCTCATCTAATTTTTTTTTTTTTTTGGAGGATGGCACTGCCTCCCTTGCCTCCTCGGAGGAAACGCCCCTGGTTACAGTATATAGTGGTGGCCAAAATTATAGTAGTCGTCTTATTGGGCCTGGATTTATTTTCCAAGAGGACAATGACCAGAAACATCTATTGTACAGTCAAAAGAAAGCCTTTGGCTTCAGTTGCAGAAGACATGGGATAACATTAGCGCTGAAGTTCTCAGAGGAAATATATTGACACTATGCCAGAGAGATGTGCTGCTGCAATTGCTGCAAAAGGTAGACATACCAAATATTAAAAAAGTGGATGAAAACAGTACGACTCACTTCATATGCTTTTTGATATACAGTGAGTAAAATAAGTATTTGAACACCCTGCTATTTTGCATGTTCTCCCTCTTAGAAATCATGGAGGGGTCTGAAATTGTCATTGTAGGTGCATGTCCACTGTGAGACATAATCTAAATATGCTTCTAAATATGTCATATGCCTCTTTTCAGAGCCACTCCTTGGTTATCCTGGCTATGTGCTTTGGGTCATTGTCATGTTGACCCAACCTCGACCCATCTTCAATGCTCTAACTGAGGGAAGGAGGTTGTTTCCCAAAATCTCGCAATACATGGCCCCGGTCATCCTCTCCTTAATACAGTGCAGTCGCCCTGTCCCATGTGCAGAAAAACACCCCCAAAGCATGATGCTACCACCCCCATGCTTCACAGTAGGGATAGTGTGTTCTTGGGATGGTACTCATCATTCTTCTTCCTCCAAACACGTTTAGTGGAATTATGACCAAAAAGTTATATGTTGGTCTCATCTGACCACATGACTTTCTCCCATGACTCCTCTGGATCATCCAAATGGTCATTGGCAAACTTAAGACGGGCCTTGACATGTGCTGGTTTAAGCAGGGGAACCTTCCGTGCCATGCATGATTTCAAACCATGACGTCTTAGTGTATTACCAACAGTAACCTTGGAAATGGTGGACCTGAAATGGTCAGGTCATTGACCAGCTCCTCCCGTGTAGTTCTGGGCTGATTTCTCACCTTTCTTAGGATCATTGAGACCCCACGAGGTGAGATCTTGCATGGAGCCCCAGTCCGAGGGAGATTGACAGTCATGTTTAGCTTCTTCCATTTTCTAATGATTGCTCCAACAGTGGACCTTTTTTCACCAAGCTGCTTGGCAATTTCCCCGTAGCCCTTTCCAGCCTTGTGGAGGTGTACAATTTTGTCTCTAGTGACTTTGTAATAATAATAATAATAATAATACATTTAATTTGTAAGCGCTTTTCTAAGTACTCAAAGACACTTTACAGAAAATTACAGATGTAACAACATAGAAAATTGTAAAGCAAATGTAGCAAAATAGAGAACACAAGAATTAAATTAAACATTAAAAGCAATTTTAAAAAGATGAGTTTTTGTCAAGATTTTGAATTTTGGCAGGTCGGTGCAGTCACAGATTTGTTTGGGTAGAGAGTTCCAGAGGGTGGGGGCGGCGACAGAGAAGGCTCTATCCCCCCAGGTTCGGTGCTTGGTCCTGGGAGGTATAGTCAAGAAGTTTGCATTTGAAGAGCGAAGGCAACGAGACGGGTTGTGGCGGTGGAGCAGGTCAGTGAGGTAGGAAGGGGCCTGGTTATATAGTGCTTTATAAGTGAGGAGAAGGATTTTGAATTTAATTCGTTGTGGCACCGGGAGCCAATGAAGGTTCTTAAGGACTGGGGTGATGTGGTCACGGGTGCAGGTGTGGGTGAGTAGACGAGCAGCAGAGTTCTGAATGTATTGGAGTTTGTTTAAGCTTTTTAATGCTGTGCCGTACAGGATGCTGTTACAGTAGTCGATTCTGGAGGTAATGAAGGCGTGGATGAGGGTTTCAGCAGCGGAGAACGAGAGTGAAGGACGTAGTCGGGCAATGTTTTTTAAATGAAAAAAGGCAGTTCTAGTGATTTGGTTTATGTGCTGTTCAAAGGAGAAGTTATTGTCAAAGATGACTCCGAGGTTGCAACTATGAAGGGATGGAAGCAGGGTGGAGTTATCGACAGTGAGAGAGAAACTGTGAGTGGTCTTGGTGATGGATTTGGGACCGATGATGATCATGTCAGTTTTTTCACAGTTTAAGTTGAAGGAAATTAGTGTGCATCCAGGATTTAATATCAATGAGGCAGTTGGAGATAGTGGAGTGGGTAACGGGGGTAATGGATTTGGTGGAGATGTAAAGCTGAACATCATCGGCGTAACAATGAAAGTTTAGACCATGGTGGCGAATGATGTTGCCAAGGGGAAGCAGATATAATATGAAAAGGAGAGGGCCTAGCACCGAACCCTGGGGGACACCTTGAGACAGCGGAGCAGTGGAGGAGGTGCAGTTGTTAATGTGAATGAACTGTTGTCTGTCAGTGAGATACGATTGGAGCCAGGAAAGGGCGGTGCCAGTGATGTTGAGGGAAGATTCGAGGCGGGAAAGAAGAATGGAGTGGTTTATAGTGTCAAAAGCTGCTGTGAGATCCAGGAGGATGAGAATGGTGAGATGACCAGCATCAGCGGAGAGGAGAATGTCATTGGTGACTTTAAGGAGGGCTGTTTCAGTGCTGTGTTGCGAACGGAAGCCAGATTGAAAAGGTTCGAACAGGTCATTTGAGCAGAGGTGGGTTTTGAGTTGTTTGGCAACAGTGCGTTCCAGTATCTTTGACAGAAAAGGGAGATTGGAGATAGGCCGAAAGTGTGACAAGATGTTGGGGTTGAGTCCAGGTTTTTTAAGGATGGGAGTGACAGCAGCCAGCTTGAGTGAAGGGGGAATTGAGCCAGTGCGGAGAGAGGAGTTAATGATTTCAGTGATGAGGGAGGAAATAGCTGGTAGACAGTTCTTGATGAGATATGATGGGATGGGGTCCAGGACACAAGTAGATGTTTTCATTCCAGTGATGATTTTGGACAGCTCCCCTGCCGACACAGGTGAGAACTGGGACAGGGACAAAGAAGTGAAGGGGACAGGAGCAAGTGATAGGATGGGAGTACAGACAGTATTGACAGAGGAAGAGGACAGGTTGTTATAAATGGTGTCAATTTTGGTCTGGAAAAATGAAAGAAAAGAGTTACATTTTTCAGTTGTGAAAGAGTTGGTGATATTATCACTGGGTTTGAGAAGTTTATTTACAGTTGAGAAAAGAGCCTTGGGGTTGGTGGAACCAGAGTGTATGAGGTGTGAGTAGTAGGTGGATCGGGCAGTCTTGAGAGCTTCTTTATACTGCTCGAGGTAATCTGTATATGCTTGTAGATGAACAGATAAATTGGTTTTCCTATGAAGCCTTTCAAGCTGACGCTTTCTCGATTTCATTTTGCGTAGATCCGAGGTGTACCAGGGAGCAGAGTGAGTGAATGAAACAGTTTTGGTTTTAATGGGAGCCAGCTGATCGAGACAGATGGAGAGTGTTTCATTGTAGTAGTCAGTGAGATCGGAGGGGTTATCAGTCTGCAGTGGGGGGATGGAGGATATTTTGCTAACAAGAGAGGTTAAAAGAGCAGGAGTAGAAATGGATTTAAGATTTCTGAAGGAAATTGACCGTTTATTCTTAGTGGTCGTAATGGGAAGATCGATGTTCAGGGTGATTACCAGATGATCGGAGATGTTGAGGTTGAGGCTGGAGAGGTGAGATATGGTGAGACCAGTAGAGCTAACCAGATCCAGGATGTGGCCCCGGCTATGAGTAGGAAAGTTAACATGCTGGGTAAAGTTGAAGCAGTGTAGCATTTCCAGGAATTCAATGGCAGATTTGCAGTTAGTATCGATGTGAAAATTAAAATCTCCCAAAAGCAGAACAGAAGGTGAAATGGCAGATAGCTGAGACAAAAAATCAGATAAGTCAGCGAGAAAGGAAGGATTTGTTTTGGGGGGGGCGATAGATTATGGCAGTGACCAGAGGAGTGGGACCTGAGAATTTGAAAGTGATGTGTTCAAAAGACTGAACAGCAGGGATGGAGATGATGGATATTTTAATGTCCTTTCTGTACACTGCAGCGACACCGCCTCCCCGCCCCTCAGGTCGGGGTTTGTCCATGAATGTGTATCCTGTGGGTGTGGTTTCGTTGACTGAGAGATAGTCCAGGGGTTTATGCCAAGTTTCAGTGATACAGAGGAAATCCAGGTTATTGTCAGTTATGAATTCGTTTAAAATTAGACTTTTATTGTTGAGTGAGCGGGTGTTAAACAAAGCCAGTTTCAGGTGACGTTGCTTTGTGATGGGTTGAGAGGAAAGAGGAAGGGGTCGGAGATTTGATAGGAGCGCGTGTCGTTTGTTGTGATGACGTAGCGCGGAAGTTGGAATGCGCGAATAAGACCAGATGGATGGAATGGAGTTTAAAGTTGAAAAGTTGTAATTGAACATACGACCAGAGCCTCTATGCGAAGGACAGCGAGGTAGTCCAGATTCTTGAAGGATATTGATGTTGTCTGGACGGAGGTGGTTGTTGAGTGGACGGGAGTCGACAGCGGAGCATAACGGTGGCATAATCCAGGCGTGGTGCGCTAGCACAAGCTAGCGCTAACTTGATCCCAGAAGCCGGGCGTCTCAATTCCAGTCCAATTTCAGCAAGTATGTAACGTTAAGTTCTAAGTTTTCTTCGCAATCAGAGTTGTTGATCTGCTGGAAGGCCACGGTTGAGTCGGGCACTTGTTGCTTGTTCTGGTGTTTGTCCTACGTGAGATTCCCAGGACAGATATCCGCTTTGATTATTCATTCATGCGTAATCCGTTGTGAATTCAGTATAAGATAACTGAGAGGATGAACGAACTTGTTGTAATACAATTAATACTGATTAAGAAGAACATTAAGACATTAAAACAGAGCCGGGCGGAGAAGCGGCAGCCAACATGCGCCAGCAACCCGGAATGCAGGAATGCTGATAATTAATATACTAATTACGTATTTACCGAGGCCATTACTGAAGTTCACTGGCGCCAATGAACACTTTGGACAGCTCTTTGGTCTTGGCCATGTTAGTAGTTGGATTCTTACTGATTGTATGATTTAGGATAATAAATGGAGTGGAGGTGGACATTTTAAAGGCAGACTAACAGGTATTTGAGGGTCAGAATTCTAGCTGATATACAGGTGTTCAAATACTTATTTGCAGCTGTATCATACAAATAAATAGTTAAAAAATCATACATTGTGATTTCAGGATTTTTTTTTTTTAGATTATGTCTCGCACAGTGGACATGCACCTATGATGACAATTTCAGACCCCTCCATGATTTCCAAGTGGGAGAACTTGCAAAATAGCAGGGTGTTCAAATACTTATTTTCCTCACTGTATGTTTTGGAGGCAAAAAAAAAGGTACATATTTTCCAATCTGTCAGGTGTTCTAATAATTTTGGCCACCACTGTATATGTTACTAGTTAGTTTCTCCCCAAATCTTAATGAATGTAGAACCTCTGGCTGGTTGGCATAACTGCTCTATAGAGTGTGGTGGTTTTAATTACTTTCTTATCTAGTGATTAAAATACTGATCTGCAGGGTCAGAAAGCAACATGAGAACCTTTGATCAGATGAGGTGTCTTCCTCTAATTCTGAACCACTCTGGTTCTCAAGAGGAAACCCAGCTTTAACAAGAACCCCATAGACTGCAGATGAATTAACATCCAACATATAAAGATGCTAAAGTGGGTGTTCGGTACATAAAAGACCAGAAAAGAGATAGATAGAAAGAGAAGGATAGAGACAGTGTCTCTCTTTCTGAGGAATATTTTTGAGAATGAAGAGCAAAGTCTGTGCATTCCTTGTCAGCTCCTCTGATGTAAGATCATGCATGAATATTTTATGGTGTTCAACTCCACCAGGAGCTCCTCCACAGTTCTTCCCTCCACTTCAAAGCGTGGCTAAAGTTAACGCTACTGCTAATACTACTCTGCGCACTACTTCATGTGGAGAAGCTGATGCAAAAAGAATTGCCACAGGGATGGCTTTGTTCTATTAGCATATACTGTTTGTTTCAAGGACAAAAAGACCTTGGGACTGAGTTCAGAAATGTTATAATTCCGTCACATCAAACGACTTTGATCCTCATTGACATGAGCACGCTGAGGGATCATCCTGGGAGATTTACTGATATCAAGCACATGATTGTACTGTACATCCGGACCTTGGTGCTGATGGCCAAGCTGACACACACATGCCCTCACAGCAAATGCTGATCATGTTTCAAGTGCAGAAGTGATAAGTGAGGGGCACGGAGAGCTCTTGTTTGAAAACCCCTCACATATATGCCCGCTAGTTTCCCAGTTATCACAGATGTTCCCGCTGGAAGAGGAAATGAGTCACTTTGAAGGCTTGCTCTAGATGTAGGGCGCGGCTCCACCAGAGATGAGATACAAGTACAGTGGCATGACTTTTAACTAAGGCCATACTGTTTCTCCAAGCTTTCAAATGACCGTGATATGACTGACAAAGGTTTTTTATATTATATACAACTAATACAACTAGTTGAAACAAGTCAAGATATTTGTGATGATCAGCCATTTTTGTTTTTTGTTTTTCTGTTTTTTGTGTGCTTTTTCCTGTGTTATTTGTTTTTGTTGTTAAGTTGTTCTCTTTTTCCCCTTTTTTTCTTGTTTTAATCTGTTTTGTGTTGGGTTTTGTCTTTTGTTTTTAGCGGTTTTTAGAGATAGCTACATTTTAGGATATAAGTTTGATATAACTAATAAAACGTTTTAAACAAGTCAAAAACATAGCGATGATCAGCAGTTCTGCCAGAAAGACTCGGGAGAATAAATACTGTGACAATTATCCATTTATTAACAACCCAGCAAGCAATAAAGTATATTGGCATAGGCCCCGTCCGTAGCTCGCAATCTGAGGGTCCGGACTCTGCATATCCTGCCTGAAGACGAAGGCAGAGGCGCAGCCGACCCCCCCGTGAGGTATGGAAGGGACCATCCTGGTGGTGGTGGGGTGGATGTAGGGAAGGATTTGACTTGGAGGTGGTGGGGAGGATGGCGGTGAATTGGAGCGTCAGCATCTGCGAACTCAGACATGTGTAAGTACCGATCTTTTATACCCAGGTATTTAGCATGTGATTGGATAGATAAAATTAAAGTGACATGACAATTAAGTCTTCCTGGCAGAACTTACGCTAAAGCTTCCATTTATTGTTTAGCTGTTTGTTCTGTTTTGTTGCTTTTTTGAGTTTCTTGTGTTGTTGTTTATTTGGTTAATTTGTTGAGTTTTCTTTTGTTTTTTGTTTTACTTTTTTTTGTTTTCTTCTGAATTTGTTTTTGTAGTAAAGTTTGTGTGATGGTAAGGAAGAAGACAAAGGGGTCGGCTTACTGGAACTCGTACTGGCTTTATTAACTCAGTTTACTCAGGTTCTAATACTGTGCACTTCGCACAAACACAAAGGTATCTCATGAATTTTCCAATCGTCAGTTTCTCTCTAGCAGTTCCTCTCTGCTTCCTATTTCCCAGCCGAGTTCCAGTCTGTCTCTCCGTCTCCAGCTCTCTCCTTCTCTCTCGTTTCCTCCCGGTCTATATCCTCTCTCCACACCAATTACTGCAACAAGAGACAGGTGTTCATCATTTGTGTTTGATACGCGCAGCTCGTCCTCCGACTCTCTCTCCCATCACAGACTCCACTAAACCACGCCCCCCTCGCCACAGTTTTTAATTTAGTTTTTTCAGTGTTTTCTTTTGTTTAGTTTTTTGTGTATTTTCTTCTGACTTTATTTTGTATGTTTTGTTTTTTTGAGAGATACATTTTAGGCTCCACATGACATAAGTTTGAAATAAATAATAAAACTTTTTGAATTTAAAAACAAAACTTTTTTTGTTCTGTTCGTTTTTTGTTTTCTTTTAGTTCGTTTTTTGTTTAGCTTTTTGTGTTTCTTTTGTTGTTTTTTATTTGGTTATTTTTTTGTGTTTTCTTTTGTTTTTTAGTTTTGCTTTTTGTGTATTCTTCTGAATTTATCTTGATTTGTATTTTTTCTGTTTTCTTTAGTGTTTTCTTCTGGCTTTGTTTTGTATTTTTTGTTTTGTTTTGTGTTTTTTCTTCTTTTTTAGATACATTTACATCTGGCAGTTATGATATAAGTTTGAAATAACTAATAAATCTTTTTTTAAACAAGTCAAAATCTTAGCGATGATCAGCAGGTATTGTTTAGTTGTTTATTTTGTTCTGTTCTGTTTTTGGTTTTCTTTTGGTTTGTTTTTTGTTTTTACTTTTTTGTATTTATTAAGTAAAAATTTTAGCGATGATCATGCAGTTATTGTTTAGTTGTTTGTTTTGTTCTGTTCTGTTCTTGTTTGGGTTTTCTTTTGGTTTGTTTTTTTGTGTTTCTTTTGTTGTTGTTTCTATTTTGTTCATTTTTGTGCTTTATTTCTTTATGTCTTCTTCTGAATTTATTTATTTCAGTTTTCTTTTGTTATTTATGTGTTTTCTTCTGGCTTTGTTTTGTGTTTTTTGTTTCTTTGAGAGAGATTTTAGGCTCCACCAGATGTGAGATACGTGGCGTGTGTGTTTTAACTTAGGTTGTTCTGTTTCTCAATGAACACAATGAAACAGCAGACAAGTCAAGCCGTACATGCATTGAATGTGAACGCCTCATATCCTGATTCACAATCTGCAAAGTGCTCCATCACTCAGATCCCTCCATGAACAGCATGTAGCACGATGGTCTAGCCTAATTTTGCAGGGTCTGTGCAGACACTAATGTGAAGCAATAATGCTATTACTTCACATTGCCCCTGGCAGAAGAATGATGTCACCCTGTAAGAGCTGCCTGCCCCCTCCCAAAAAAGACCACTCAAATCTCTTTCTGCTACAGGCAAAAGATGAAATCACCAATGACATCATCCTCTAGACACCCTGTCTCGTGACCGTTATAGTCTCAAATGTTCAGCTCCGGGTGCAGAAAACGATGTTGCTCATTGTGGTTACTGCATCTTAATGTATATTGGAGTATAAAGAGCTTCACTTTGAAATATTCATATAGCTGAACTTTGCTACTATATATTTTTTTGTATGCATGTACTGGCACTTGTTTTGAGGCCAAAGTCGTTATTGCATGCAGCTTAACTCTAGCATTAAAGCGAGGCATTGTGGTGCGAATCTCATTTCACAGCTCTGTGAAATGCTGCTCTAATAGCCTTTGCTCAGCAGGTGACTTCACATGGATGGAGCTGTAGTTTTTGAGTTGTTTTTTAGTTTCATTCAGAATCATTTTCAGATGACAGAAATCGCTTTGCCTTGTGAGGAGAGAAATTGAATCTTTAGTACCTTATGTAGCGGCCTGTATAATGTGGATGGCTATTACGTTAACTGATGGCTCTATGTATTACCATTTTATTTCATTAAGAGACTGTATTTGTCATGAAAATTTGCTGTGAAATAGCATTTATGCACCTAAATATTGTGCAAAATCACAGATCCACATTGTACAGTAGTTTAATTTTGCTTCATATCTATATCAAAGAGATTTCAAAGATACTAGGTTGTTTCTATAGTGACTTCGTCCTAAAATAGGACTGGAATCAATTATTCTCCAGTTATACTCGAATGGATTTAATCATCCTGAGCAATACCGTCATATAAACAAGGTTCTCTTAAGTCATTAATATGCGTTCATGAGATAGATGCATTTGATAGCTGCTTACTTTATAGGTCCCTCAAGTGAAATGTTGTGCTGTACATACACACAGTGCTGTTATATGCCGGTCTGCTACAATCTAATACAGCTTTATGCAACCAAAGTGTAGACTTAGAGGGGCATTTGACAATTCAATATTTCATTATACAGTATGATCGCTGTAAAGACCATTTGGGAATTGTTTTCCTCTTGAATTAATTCATTTAATTATGTCCCTTCTTTGTTGTAGCATGGATTCATGGCGACCCAAGGAAAGTCATTTACCCCACGGATAGCACGGGTCAGTTCTGTGGGCAGAAGGGCACACCCAATGCGTAAGTGCCAGAAAACACCTCCAGCCAATCATAAACTTTGGTGGGAGGGGCCAAAATGCACCCCATCCAATTAAAACAGGTTTCACCAGCCGTGTAATTAGAATATTCAGATTATTACATGTAGTTGTACCTTCTATTTCCATTCATGTATTTATTTACTATACCCAAAGCACAAAATATTAATCCTTAAGCCTTCTAAAATTTACATTGCATGCTTTTGTGCTGAATTCCCTTTTGTGAGGTTTTGTTTTGATTGGCAGCACATAACCTTGGGGGAAATAAAAAAAAATGCTCATTAGAGGAGCTGGGACACACTGATAAGAGTGTTTGTTATGCTCAGCCATAGAGTGAGAGATGTTTACTCGGCGGTGGATTGGAAGCATTTGGATCTGTGCAGTTCATAATTAGGAGATGCGATGCCCTCAGTGGCTTATGGGATTATGGGTAGGGTGAATCTGACACAAGCCCTTAATACTTTTCCCTGCCCAGACTAAATGATTGAATACTGAGTTTTTATCTGTATCATAAAACATTTCTCTCAGCATTTCAGTTATTCAGCAGGCTGGAGGACGCTGATTATTTAGTGTTGAATCAGGGTTATATGTTGTGATTTACAAAGCAACACTGAAAGCAGTTTTATTACAGCGTGATAAGTACTGCAACTGAATGTTTGGAGTGGTACTCTGCTTAAAACATTGATTTCACCCCCATAGACACAGCTGAATAGCTCCACTGACACCTACTGGCAAAAGACTGCCATTTTAACACTGTTATTAATTTTCCTCCATAGAAAGAAAGCCATATTATTCTACTTCAACATACTGAAATGTGCCAGTCCTGCTGTCCTGATAAACCTCCAGTGCCCTACTACTCAGGTAATGCACTTGTTCATCACTAATACTGTCATTATATTGCTCACTTTGCTCAAGATTTTTTGTCTAAATTACCTAAACTGTTTCTAGATGTGTGTTTCCAAGTGCCCAGATCGATTTGCAACGTACAAAGATATGCAGAGCCATTATAGATTGAACAAGAGCCACTGGGATTATTATAAACAGTTCTGCAAGCCAGGCTTCAATAACCCCCAAAAGGTAAATCACACAGGCATGCTGAAGAGTTGCTATGAACTCAATAAATGCACAGTGCCAATTAGATTTAAAGAACTGAAAAAGAGCTTGATAAAATTCAGTTGACGTTAACTGTTTAATAGCTATCTCTCCCTTCTGTGTGTTTTCAGAAGACACTGAGGCTATGTGACTAATTAAAAAGGCTATACAACTTTCAGGAAATTTTAAAGTTTAGCAAATTGAGAAAATTGAGACCTTTGAGAAGAGATCTCAGCTACAGTACATCCCAGACTGTACTTACATTTGTGAGGATACCAGAGTTTTAATATTAATTTTATGGGAAGTATCTGAGAAATATTTTTTATATTTTTTTAATATACTACTAGGCTTATTTATTGGACTAAAATATAGTTAAAACAATTTTAAAGGACTGTTTTCTATTTGAATATATTTTAAAATGTAATGTATTCATGTTGCCACAACATTCATTTGAAATGGAAACCATTGTGACATAAAAGTCTTTACTGTCACTTTTGATTTTAGTGCATTCTTGTTGAATAAAAAGTATTTATTTCTTTAATTTATAACTGTTGAACAGTATCTCACCAGCTTTACAAGAGCAACTTCTGAGCATTAAATGTTCCTCCGGGTGCCTTTATGAATGCATTTAGACTAAGACAACCATTTGGGAAAGGGTTTTATATTTTGATGGCACTGCCTCAGCATGTATATCTGTTTAGTTCTGTTTTCCAGAAGGGAATGAGTTGTTTCCTGACAAGAATAATTCCACAGGCTCTTTCAGGGCTTTTAAGACTTCATTCTCAAGAGCCATTTTGGCTCCTGGAAGATTTTTTTTTCTCCATATAAGTGAGTAGTGAACTTTACTTTAGAGAACTTTGCGCTCCAGCTGATGTCAGACTGATGGTTTTGTACTGGTTATGTCTATGTTATCTTCTAATGTCCATACCCATAATGTATGTAAATGGGTCCTCAGAATAGCGAGGAGTCATTCAGCAAATAACTGACTTACTAACATTGATAGAGTTGTATGCTGTCATACAGTGGAGTTTTTTTAAGGACAGCTCTTTTCTTATTGCAGTCTGTTACACAAGTGCTGCGAGATGAGGACTGTCCGTCAATGATAGTGCCAAGCCGACCATGTAAGTGTAGTATGTGTGTGTGTGTGTGTGTGTGTGTGTGTGTGTGTGTGTGTCCTATAGAAAGTCTATGGTATGTCCCCATTTTGATAGCAAAGTAAACGAGTTACCTTTTGAGAGGAACTCGACACTGCGTCATGCTGTTAAACCTCACTCCTCTGATCTCAAGAGATGCTCTATTGACTGATGCTAGAGGTTGGTGCCTTTAGCCTCCTTGTTAGAGCGTCCGACTCTCATGCCGGCGGACCCGGGTTTGAGTCCTGCTTAAAGCAGGTGGTTCGAACAGGAGGGGTTACATAAGCATGTCTCTAAAAACGACGTCTCAAGTCAGGAGTTAAAGGTGCAGTGTTTAATATTTATGATCTTTTGACAGAAATGCAATATAATATACAAAACTATGTTTTCAGTGGTGTATAAACCCTTACATTATGAACCTTTATGTTCCCTTTCAGTCGGTCACGTTCGACGTACGTCGGACGTCACCAACGAATTGGGATCACTTCAGTGAGCCCCTATCAGCTTCGAGATATAGAGAACAGGCCAATGGGCCATTGGCGTGTGAGATTTGTATCTCGCGCTCCGCCCCGCGTCGCGGGTATAAACAGGAAGCGAGAGCGAATGCACGCTGTCATTCACTTCGGAGCCGAACGGCATTGATGAAGCAAGACTGCTTTTCTAAAAGAGAGCCTATCTACAAGAGAGATGCTCCAGAGAACGAGAAGGACGCTTTGTATTGGCGAAAAGGCACAATCAGCGCAAATGCATGCTCACCGCTGCATCAGCATAACAAACTGCTGTTCTCACAGCAACTGTCGGTTTGATGAGGGCGTTTGTTTCAGTGAGTGCAGACACAGGACTGCACTTAACTCCTGTGTGCTGCCGCGGTCTTCCCCTGGGTGCTTCAGCACTGTTGAAAGAGCGTTTCCTCACAAAAGAGCAACACGTGTGTGATACTGCGTCTTTTTCAAGACGTCATTCCACTCGTGCGTTTCTGGATGCGGTTGTTTCCTGTCCTGACGGCCACTATCCCTCTCGCATAAACATGTTGAGACTGTGTTCGTGGGTGATCCATGTTCTCTCAGGGGAACGGGATCACGTCGACGCGCTGTTCATCTCACCTTCCGCGTGAGGGTTTGAGTGTTCAGCGCCGTGTACCGTCTAGCTGCCGGGTGACAACGCGGGTTGCCACGGCAACCCAGCGCGCGTTACTCAGCGCCTCCGATGCGTGGTCGAGACTATGATACCTCAAACGGGGTTGAGTGCCTTCGCTTATACCCCGATCTAGTCTCTTTTCTGGTGCACCAGAAAAGTAGCTAATTTGGCTGATAAGCCTGGGTGACCTGAGGATTACAGTGAGGCTTCCCTGCCAAGTACACCTCCGTGGGCCCCCACTCCTCTATCGCATCGCAAGCATGTTGAGACTGTGTTTGTGGGTGGTCTATGCTCTCTCATGAGATGGCACACGGCGCGCTGAACACTCAAGCCCTTATGAAAAAGGCAAGACGAACAACGCGCCGTGTGCCATCTCACGGCCACACTCACTATCTCACATGTCTGCTGGTAGCTTACAGGTGGGATTGCTGGTCCTTAAAAGAAGGGGACCTAGCGTTTCATTTGGGGCTCTAGCAGAGGACAGATGTCAATCGCTGCATCGGAGAGAGGGCTGTTATGTGTTGTGTCCAATACCTCTGGGTCTTGGGAGTTCAGGAATGGCAGCGTGTGACGCTACAAAGCCTCGCCGCTCTCATTCCCCTCTTCTTAGCGGTGCGTGGACAACAGTGCGCGACACTATGCCTCGCCGCTCTTGTTCCCCACTGAGGAAGGAGGTGAGGCAGACCGTGTGCAATGCCACAAAGCCTTGCCGCGCTCTGCCCCTCCTTCATCTGGAGAGCGCGCTTGGCGGTGTACAACGCTCCCATGCCTTGTCAGCCTCTGGTGCCTCTCCAAATCGCCAGCAGGGGGTGCCGGCTGTGGGAATGCACACAAGCGGCCTTCCCACACTCGCATACCCCCTCAGCGGAAGCAGGTAGTGTTGCACAGCACACTCAGACCCCACTCCGGACCGCCCCCATGCTGTCCGAGTCGGATCCCTGCATGCCGCTTCACTGCCCCGCTGCGGGTACGTCTGTGGAGCCGTTGATCCCCCTTGTCTCTGGGAGCCTGGCTAGCGCTTCCCAGCCTGTCTCGGTGGCTCCTCCGTACCTTCAGACTCAGCTATGCGATTCAGTTCACCCGGCGTCCCCCCAAGTTCAGGGGCGTTCACTTCACAACAGTAGAGAAGGAGGGCGCCCCCGTGCTCCGGGCGGAAATCGCAGTCCTACTGGCGAAGGATGCGGTAGAGCCGGTCCCTCCAGCCGATATGAGGTCCGGGTTCTACAGCCCGTACTTCATTGTACCCAAGAAAGGCGGCGGGTTACGGCCGATCTTGGATCTGCGGTTCTTGAACCGGTCCCTTCAAAGGCTGCTGCTTAGAATGCTAACGCAGAAAAGCATCTTCAGGTGCATCCGTTCCCAAGATTGGTTTGCAGCTATCGACCTGAAAGACGCATACTTTCATGTCTCTATTCTCCCTTGACACAGGCCATTTCTGCGCTTCGCGTTCGAGGGATGGGCATATCAGTACCGTGTATTACCCTTCGGCCTGTCCCTGTCGCCCCGTGTCTTTACGAAGGTCGCGGAGGCGCCCATTACTCCCATGAGAGAGCTTGGTGTTCGCATTCTCAACTATCTCGACGACTGGCTGATCCTTTCCCAGTCACGGGAGCAGTTGTGCGAACACAGGGACATGGTGCTCAGTCACCTCAGCCAGTTGGGGCTGAGGGTCAACTGGGAGAAGAGCAAACTCTGTCCCACACAGAGGATCTCTTTTCTCGGTATGGAGATAGACTTGGTCACCATGACAGTGCGTCTCACCGAGGAGCGTGTCCAGTCATTGTTGAACTGCTTGAATTCGTTCAAAGGCAGGACAGCGGCACCACTGAAACACTTTCAGAGGCTCCTGGGGCATATGGCATCCGCAGCCGCAGTAACGCCGCTTGGATTGCTTCATATGAGACCGCTTCAACGCTGGCTACACGACCGAGTCCCGAGATGGGTGTGGCACAGGGGACCTCCGCGTCCAAGTGACTCCGAGGTGTCGCCAAACCTTCAGCCCGTGGTCGGACCCTTCGTTTCTACGGGTGGGAATTCCCCTAGAACAAGTGTCCAGGCATGCTGTTGTCTCCACGGATGCCTCATCCACTGGCTGGGGTGCCACGTACAACGGGCTTGCAGTTTTGGGTCTGTGGACGGGGCCTCAACTGCAATGGCATATCAATTGCCTCGAGTTGTTAGCAGTTCGTCTTGCACTCAGCCGCTTTAAAGTGCCGCTCAGAGGCAAGCACGTTCTGGTCCGTACGGACAACACTGCAACCGTTGCGTACATCAACAAACAGGGTGGTCTACGCTCCCGTCGCATGTCACAACTCGCCCGCCATCTCCTCTTATGGAGTCAGAAGCATCTGAGGTCGCTTCGTGCCATTCACATTCCGGGCCTGCTCAATCGTGCAGCCGACGAGCTCTCACGACAGCCAGTGCTCCCGGGAGAATGGAGACTCCATCCCCAGGTGGTCCAGCTGATATACAGGTAGACCTGTTTGCCGCCCCGGACACGACCCATTGCCAGTGGTTCTATTCACTGACCGAGGGGACCCTCGGCTCGGATGCCCTGGCACACAGCCGGCCCCGGGGTCTACGCAAATATGCGTTTCCCCCAGTGAGCCTTCTCGCACAGACACTGTGCAAGGTCAGGGAGGACGAGGAGCAAGTCCTGTTGGTCGCTCCGTATTGGCCCAACCAGACTTGGTTCCCGGAACTGGTTCTCGCAACAGCCCCTCCTGGGCCCATTCCTCTGAGGAAGGACCTCCTGACTCAGAGACGCGGCACCCTTGGCACCCGCGTCCGGACCTCTGGAAACTCCATGTTTGGTCCCTGGACGGGACGCGGAGGTTCTAGGTGACCTACTGCAAGCGGTAGTTGACACCATCACTTCCGCCAGAGCCCCCTCTATGAGGCGCCTCTATGCATTGAAGTGGAACCTGTTCGTCGATTGGTGCTCTTCTTGCCGAGAAGACCCCCGAAGGTGTTTGATCAGTTCCGTGCTTTCCTTCCTACAAGATGGGTTGGAGCGAAGGCTGTCTCCCTCCACCCTCAAAGTCTATGTTGCCGCTATCGCCGCTAATCATGATCTAGTAGATGGAAAGTCCTTAGGTGAACACGATCTGATCGTCAGGTTCCTGAGGGGGGCGAGGAGATTAAATCCGCCTCACCCTCCCTCTATACCCTCTTGGGACTTGTCTCTGGTGCTAACCGCACTGCAGAGAGCGCCCTTTGAGCCTTTGCAGTCAGTAGAGTTAAAAGTTCTGTCGTTGAAGACAGTTCTCCTGACTGCATTGGCCTCCATCAAGAGGGTAGGGGACCTGCAGGCATTTTCGGTCGACAAATCGTGCCTGGAATTCGGGCCTGGTAACTCTCATGTGATCATGAGACCCCGGCCTGGATATGTGCCCAAGGTTCCCATTACTCCCTTCCAGGACCAAGTGGTGAGCCTGCAAGCGCTGCCTTCGGAGGAGGCAGACCCAGCCCTAGCTTTTCTCTGTCCCGTCCGTGCTCTCCGGACTTACGTGGACAGAACACAAAGCTTCAGGACCTCAGAGCAGCTCTTCATCTGTTACGGAGGACAGCAGAAGGGAAAGGCTGTCTCCAAGCAGAGGATGGCCCACTGGATAGTGGATGCCATCGTCTTGGCGTATGAATCCCAAGACGTGCCCTGCCCGCTCGGGTTACGAGCCCACTCCACCAGGGTTGTTGCTTCTTCCTGGGCGCTGGCTCTCGGCGCCTCGCTGACAGATATTTGCAGAGCTGCGGGCTGGGCGACACCTAACACGTTCGCTAGATTCTATAGCCTTCGTGTAGAGCCAATATCTTCTTGTGTGCTCACTTCCCGTTGTCAGTAACACCGGAGTGCCAGTTCTTGTGTCGGCTTGCTGCGCCATTCCCCTCCTTAGGGACCGGATGCGTGCGCTAACCGCTCCAGTTCCACAGAACGGCGAACCCTGTTGAGTCCTCCGTTACCCACGGCAGTCAGATGTGGCGGAGCGTCCGACGCCAGGTCTAACACTCGTATGCATTGGTGGAACGGGTGTTCGGCTGGGTTCCATATGTGGAGATGGTGGTCCAGTGGGTTAAACCATGGAACTGATATGCAGAAGGTTGCTGGTTCAATCCCAGTAGTCGCAACCAGTGTGTCCTTGAGCAAGGCACTTTACTCCACGTTGCTCCAGGTGTATTGTCCCTGTAATCCCTCTGCCGTCTCAGTAAGGTGTTGTTCCCCTGCCACTAACTGCCGGGGCCGCCCCTGGGACTTCTGTATGTTGTGCTGCCCACGGCCAGCCCATACGTGTATTCTCTACATGGTAACTCCCTCCGGGCATGATGTGGCTTCCGCAGCGGCCTCCACGGGCACGCTTTCCCAGTGTTATCCAATAAAGTCAGCTGAATGGGTCTTGCGGAACAGCAGCTTTTTGACTCTCCCTGCGTGAATTTCCCTGCCCGCGAACAAACGGGGTCTGAGTTGCTCATCGCTGGGCGCTGGAAGTGGTAGTAACTGTGGCGTTTTCCAAAGGGATCCCAATTCGTCGGTGACGTCTGACGTACCTTGAATGTGACCGACTAAAAGGGAACGTCTCGGTTACATGTGGTAACCCTCGTTCCCTGAAGGAGGGAACGGAGACGTACATCCCGTAGCCACAGTTGCTGTACCATCACTGCATGGCCAAGTCACTAAGTTCGGCTCCTCAGTGAAAAACAACGTGCATTCACTCTCGCTTCCTGTTTATACCCACGGCGCGGGGCGGAGCGCGAGATGCAAATCTCGCACACCAATGGCCCATTGGCCTGTTCTCTACTTTTTTATTACGGTGACTTGCTTTATTATGGTGGATGACTCACTCCAAATGTGTATTGTGTATTAGAGAGGAGCATTCTAGGTCAGTCCTTGAAAAAAGGGGGCTAAATGTCAGCATTGCGAGTATTTCACCATTCGCAAGCTCTGATCCCGCTTTGCCTTTTTCTCAGAGGAATGAGGGCCAAGCCCCTGCAAGGGTTCACCAGGACTGCATCTGCCTTCTTCTAGTGGCTTCATATTGGTCGGCCCAAGTTTGGTTTGCGAACCTAGTGTCTCTTCTGGACAGCCTCCTCTGGGAGATCCTGATCTGGAGATATCCTCTCTCTCAAGTGCAGGGGACGATATTTAATCCCGGCCAGAGATCTGAGATTCTGGTCTTTCGGCTGAGGTCACTGAGACAATCCACAATTCTAGTCTAAAGTTCCTTCTACTAGGAAGTTGTATGGCCCGAAATGGCAACTGTTTTTAACCTGGTGTGGAGTTGAACCCAGTTAACTCCAGTGCTGGAGTTTCTTCAAGAATCTCTCTCAGCAGGGCTCCATCTAGACGGAGCCTCGTTTAAAAGGCACTCCCGGGTGTCACACTTCTTGCATCTTTCGGTCACAAGTTCCCTCCTGGGACCTGGCATTGGTCCTATGAACCTTAACAGAAGCCCATTTTGAGCCCTTGAAGTCAGTCTCATAGAAAATTCTGACTCAAAGTGGCATTAACATTATTTAAGAGAGTAGGAGACTGCCAGACATTTAATTAGCCTCCTCCTGCTTAGATTTTGCACGAGGTGATGTTAGAGTTATTTTGCACCCCAGACCAGACTACATTCCAAAAGTACCTTCTGCAGCTACTCAGTAGGTCACTTTGCAGGCTTTCTTTCCTTTGCTCCATGAGATGCTGGAGCAAGAAAGCCTCCACCTGCTATGTCTGGTCCATGCTCTCAGGATCTATGTCCACCACTCAGGCCAGTGACGAAGGTCCTCTCAGTTTCTAGTATGCTTTGGTGGTCGCAATAGTGGGAATACGGTCACCAAGTAGCGCATGTTGCATTGGATTACAGATGCTATCACCCTCTCCTATGAGGTATGCAGAATGGCTTCACCTCTAGGGATCAGGCCCCACTCCCCTAGGAGTGTAGTGTCTTCCAAAGCTTTTGCTTGGGGTGCACCTTTACAGGGTGTTTGTGCTGCAGCATGCTGGTCCTCTCTGCATACATTCATCAGGTTCTATAGTTTGGACATGGATTCAACCCCAGGGGCCAGTTGCATTAACAAAGTCAAGGGGCAAGTCTTACTTTTCAGTATACAATTAGGCCAGTCTGACTTAAGTCCTAGCGGTTTATGCAACCGACCCCAGGATCCTGAATCCTTCACGGTTGACCCAAGTCCAGCCTTGTGTGCCTTGGGCATGTTTTAATTGATGTTCCCATAGCGTCAACGGCAAACGCAGTGTCGAGTTAAACTGAAAAGAGAAATGTCTCAAGTTACGTACAATGGTGGCCAAAATAGTCTTATTGGGCCTGGATTTATTTTCCAAGAGGACAATGATCCGAAACATTCTTCTTGCCAGAACTATGTACCTGCGGCAGAAGGAATCTGCTGGAACATTGAAAATTATGGACTGGCCCCCTCAAAGTCCGGACCTCAACCCCATCAAGCACATTTGGGGCGAGTTTTATAATAAACTGGACAGATCTAATGTACATTCATAAGAAAGCCTTTGGCTTCAGTTGCAGAAGGCATGGGATAACATTAGTGTTGAAGTTCTCAGAGGAAATATATTGACACTATGCCAGAGAGATGTGCTGCTATAATTGCTGCAAAAGGTGGTGTGGCGAGGTTGGCGAGGGACATGGGAGGAGCGAGTGGGACCGGTGGGTGATTGAGAATGAGCACCACCTGCGAGTCACACCGGTCTCAAGTCCTCTCATGAGGGAGCCCGGAGACATATAAGGAGGAGCGACATCAGTGGAGGACGAGAGCGGGCCAGGCCTGGAATTTTATGTTGTGTTTTGTTTATATTTGTTTTGTACATAGGCGGCAGTCATCCATGAGGGGCTGCCACTGATTATTTTATTTTGTTGATTTATTTTATTAAAGTTGTTAAACGTTAGCCGGTTCCTGCCTACTCCTTCCCATAACAACAAACTTTACAACATTGGTGCCGAAGCCCGGGAGGAAGGAGAGACATGCTGTTGAAGAGCCCTCGTTGCTGAGGGGGCAGCGCGGAAGAGAGAAGACCGCGAGGGGCTGCCCGAGGCGGTGGTACTGGAACGAGTGAAGAGAGATCCGGTGGGAGAGAGAGCTCGCTGCCATGCCCCTGGGTTGAGGTGGGGTGGCTGCCGTCCTAGAGGGAGCGGAGGAGTCGGCGACATTCGCCGTGGGCCAGAGCCTGCTGTCATCCGCTAATGTTGGGGAGGAGCAGGGAGCGCGGAACTTGCTGCCGTCTGCCCTCGACAGGAGGAGCCACCCCCGGCCACCAGGGGGCAGAGGAGGATCGAGCCGTCCACCGAGCGTCCAGTACCATCGCATGGCACCGCGAGGAAGAGCCTCTCAGCGGGCTGAGGACCGAGCGACAGTGTGTCAGGGAACCGGGCCAAGATTTTTTTTCTCTTCACTCTCTCGTCCAGTCGCTCTGGGGTCTCCGTCTCCCGTTCTCTCTTCTCGCCGGCCCATATTCCCGGACGCAGAGATTGGCCTCCCCGGGGGGGGAGTAGGCGTAGTCGCGGGGTACTCACCGGCCTACGAAGGGTGTTGGGGGTATGTGGTGAAGTTGGCGAGGGACATGGGAGGCGGCAGTCGTCCGTGAGGGTCTGCCGCTGATTATTTTATTTTGTTGATTTATTTTATTAAAGTTGTTAAACGTTCGTCGGTTCCTGCCTCCTTCTTCCCATAACAACAAACTTTACTACAGGTGGATATACCAAATATTAAAGTCAAAAGTGGATGAAAACAGTACGACTCACTTCATCTAATATTTGATGGTCAGAGCAACCATCTGCATGTTTTCATAAACATTATGAAATGAAATCATGTTGTGGAGGCAAAAAAGGTCAATATTTTTAGATCTGTCAGGTGTTCTAATAACACCAGTGTATGTAACCCAGGTCCGTGAGAAGGGAACGAGATGCTGCGTCGTGTTGCCACACTCCGGCTATGCTTGTGTGTCTTCTTCAGACAAATTGAATCTGTCTATGCGCATTTCTGGCATCTCTTTATACGCTACATCACAACATGCACATGTTCAGCCAATCGGATTGGTGGATTTGGATTTAGACACATGCTTCGAACGATGGCTCAAAGCATCAATGCCATAGCACAGCGTTGAATTCCCTTCTCAGGGAAGCGGGTTACATACGTAACCTGAGACATTTTTATAACATTTGTAATCATGAGGGGAAAACCCATAAAAAAAAATTTGTTTCCTTGTTTTCATTGCTTTCTTGTCAGTATATTTCAGTAAGTGAGTGGCAGGTTACATTTGAGCTAATATGGGAAATGAGTAGCTGTTTACTTTGTTTTGGTTTTGAGTATCATTATTATTATTCCTTCAGCAGTTAATCATTCTTTTTTCTTTACTTACATGAAAGTTTTACAGCGCTGCTTCCCAGACTTCATCACCAGAAATGGCACCCTAACAGTCGCTAACAAAACAGCTTTCAAAGATGCACTGGACACAGCCAGAAGTGTGACTGAACTTAGAGATGCAGCAAAGTATGTATATCATCTTCACTGATGCTCTAGAAGTAGTTGATTCAGTTTATGCGGTAAAAGCTTCTATTTGATCAAAACTGAGCCCTTTGTTATCTGATGTGTTTCTATGACTTGGGCACACAAATACATATTTTTCTCTGCAGTGGAATTACTAGTATCCATGAGGCCAAAGAGGTGGGAATGAAGATTGTGGAGGATTATGCCAGTTGTTGGTACTGGATAGTGATGTAAGCAGCCTTTTATCTCAGCACATACATTATACATTGACTGTGTTCAGTAGGTGAATAACATTAAGTGAGATGTTTGAAGGGGTGATGAATTGAGAAATCAACTTTCCTTTGAGCCTTTGGTATATAAAAGTTCATTGTGATATAAAAATATCCTGTAAGTTTCAGAGCTGAAAACGTCCTTGTTAGTCAAAGAAAGGCTTTTATAGACACCAGGCCCAGAAAACGAGAGCTCTCACAATATGTCGACCATTGACGTAATAGGATGCAGAAGCACCGCCTCAAGCCTGCCCACCGACTCGTGGAGCTAAACGATGCCGGTTCCAGCTCACGTGCGTAAGACATTGCGTTTGTTCGCTGCGTCGGAATCGATTGTAAACAAGATAGGAGTCGAGACTGGATTTGCAGACAAATTGAGATTAAAACACAATGCTGTGCCTTCTATATTGGATCTGACAGGAACGGTGCAACACACTTATGTGAGTAAAACATGTTTTTTTATATGTGAGTATTGCATTGTTACAGATCGTTTGATATCTATTGATTACCTTAGCTCGCTGTCACAGACTGGAGAAGGTGTTATTGGTTCATTCGTGATCAGACTCTGACTTGTAACGCCAGCTTGCAAAGCCCAAAGTCCCGGGGTAATGTGTTTTTCAGACAGACTATCACCTTTCTTGCGCACGCGTGTGTGTGTGTGTGTGTGTGTGTGTATGTGTGTGTGTGTGTGTGTGTGTGTGTGTACTTGTACAACTATCTTTGTGAGGACCGGTTTGAGTTTTAGACCATCGGAGTGAGGACAAAGAGAGTAAAGTGAGGACATTTTGGTCGGTCCTCGCTTTCTGAGGCCCTTTTATAGGCCTGTTTGAGGGTCAAGACTTGGTTTTAGGGATAAGGTTATAGGTTAAGGGTAGGGTTAGGGTAAGGGTTTGGGTTAGGGTTAGGGTTAGGGTTAGGGTAAGGAGCTAGAGATTGCATTGTGCCAATGAATGTCCTCACAAAGAAAGATGTACAAGAGTGTGTGTGTGTGTGTGTGTGTGTGTGTGTGTGTGTGTGTGTGTGTGTGTGTGTGTGTGTGTGTGTGTGTGTGTGTGTGTGTGTGTGTGTGTGTGTGTGTGTGTGTGTGTGTGTGTGTGTGTGTGTGTGTGTGTGTGTGTGTGTGTGTGTGTGTGTGTGTGTGAGAGAGTGAGCATTCAGTTGTCCGTTAGTGGTCAGTGATGAGTGTATGTGTGTGTGTGTGTGTGTGTGTGTGTGTGTGTGTGTGTGTGTGTGTGTGTGTGTGTGTGTGTGTGTGTGTGTGTGTGTGTGTGTGTGTGTGTGTGAGAGAGAGTGAGCATTCAGTTGTCCGTTAGTGGTCAGTGATGTGTGTGTGTGTGTGTGTGTGTGTGTGTGTGTGTGTGTGTGTGTGTGTGTGTGTGTGTGTGTGTGTGTGTGTGTGTGTGTGTGTGTGAGAGTGAGCATTCAGTTGTCCGTTAGTGGTCAGTGATGAGTGTGTGTGTGTGTGTGTGTGTGTGTGTGTGTGTGTGTGTGTGTGTGTGTGTGTGTGTGTGTGTGTGTGTGTGTGTGTGTGTGTGTGTGTGTGTGTGTGTGTGTGTGTGTGTGTGTGTGTGTGTGTGTGTGTGTGTGTGTGTGTGTGTGTGTGTGTGTGTGTGTGTGTGTGTGTGTGTGCGTTTCGCAGTTATATTCACTGATGATCGTGGCAAAATGATACAGAAATAACATTACAATCAGTCGCAGGTGGATGAGAGATAAATCATTGTGTTTGTTTGATAAAGAAATTTTTTGAGCCCTGTGAACGTTTCTCCAGACGCTTTCAAAACAATTCCTCACGTGTACTGACAGCAGAGCGGAAACTCATTAAATATGCAAATCTTATCCAATCCTAGCCGTGGGCGTTTACTTCCAAGTCTTCAGTATGACACGCCCATCAAAACCGATCGTTTTTCAGAGAGCCTCAAAACCAAGGCAGAAAATATTACTAATTCATTAGGATGTTTTTGAATGTAAAAACCTCCCAAATGTCATAAGTTGACCTCAGACAACAGTATAAAAAAGCCAGTTCATGACACCTTTAAGTGAGCATCAACATCAGGGAATAAAATGCTCTTCTAATTCCTATGATACTGCCAGTCAGTTTTGAACAAAACAATATCCATTCTCTTATCAAAAAAAAAAAAAAAAAAAAACAGACCCACATGTCATTCCAAACTTGTATGACTATAAGGCAAAAGGAAGAATTTTGCAGAATGTCAAAGCTACTCCTTTCCATACAACGAACGCATATAGTGCTCCACCATATGTAGCTTGATTTCCCTAAATGACAGAAATTGTATTTTTGGTCCCTTTAATGTGGAACATATGAATTATAATTAAAAACCAATGAAGTAGTAATTGTTTGTTACTCTTTGATTTGATACTCTTTGTTATTGTGTGCATGTTTACTGTGCTCATGACTTTCTCATTGTGACAGAGGGCTGGTCATAGCGCTGGTCATCAGTCTGATCTTCATCTTGCTGCTGCGATTCACTGCAGGCTTCCTTCTCTGGTTCATCATCATCGCTGTTATCCTGCTCGTGGCCTACGGTCAGTATTTACAGTATATTGTAGTTTACCATAAAATAATGACAACATATGCCGTTTAATGACTTGGCCTATTTCACACCACAATCACTTGTGCCAACTCTGGCAGCGTTTCTTCTGTGTGACTCAACTGCAGCTCTGAATTTAAATTAACATGGTTTCTGGGTTACTACAGTGAGTATTTTCCTGTGAGTCAACAGTGAGTCAACAGATGTTGACTATCAAGAATAATTACAAACAAGGTTGTTAAGAAATCAAAATTGCACGTAATTACATTTAATTCATCACATTTCATTTTTAAATTAAATTCAATCATATTTCATAGATAATTATAATCTCAAAATTGTGTAGAACAAACAGATTTTATCATCTGGAGTTGCTGAATAGCTGCTGTTTGTACTGCTAATGCTGTAACCTATTAATATGCAAAATAAACAGTCGCATGCAATGTGAAGCAGGTCTTTTCTTGGGCTCTTGTGATGTGAAACAGATCCTTCTCTTGTTTGCAGGTATCTGGCACTGTTACTGGGAGTTCACCGTTCTCAGGAAGACCCCCGGAGCGGACGTCACCATCTCTGACATCGGCTTCCAGACTGACTTCCACGTCTACTTACAACTCAGTCAGACGTGGCTAGTCTTCAGTAAGAATGAATTTGAATTTCTGGCTTTGAATTTCTGCGGTACTCCTTTTTTCATGTGTTTTTCTGTTCCTATTAGTGGTGACTCTGGGTTTGACTGAAGTCTCCATTATCTTAATACTCATATTCTTGAGAAAGCGGGTTCGCATTGCTATCGCTCTGCTCAGAGAGGGCAGCAGGTGAGTCTCTATTTGTATCTCTGTCTGAGAACTCTCCTTTGTGTGAAGAGAGATTAACAGCTGCTCTAATAATCTGTGTGTGTGTGTGTGTGTCTCTGCAGGGCCATCAGTTACATCATGTCCGCTCTGTTCTACCCCATCATCACCTTTGTGCTGCTGGCCATCTGTATCGCCTACTGGGCCATGACTGCACTGTATCCTCTTCATTTACTGATGCACAACACTCAAAATCCTTAAAGGGATAGTTCACCCAAAAATGAAAATTCTGTCATCATATACTCACCCTCAAGTTTTTTCAAACCTGTATGAATTTCTTTCTTTTGCTGAACACAAAAATATATATTTTTAAGAATATGGGAAACCAAACAGTTGATGTGCCCGATTGACTTCCATAGTATTTTATACTATTGAAAGTCAATGGGGCCCATCGGCTGTTTGGTTATTGACATTCTTTAAAATATATTCTTTGTGTTGTTCTTAGTGTTCAACATACTACATGCGCCATGTTGTCATTATCATGTGACCTACCAGCATCAGTTATGTTACTTCACTGCCATTCACAAATCCTCTCCCGTGGCCTCATGGAATTAAAAAGCGTCCATCAAATGCTCACTTCAGAATCTCGCCCGAAGTAGTTGGTCATCTGGGTGATTTTTACCTACTCTTTTATGAGAACTGTGAATTCGGACATACCGTTTTTGTCATATACTGTTTTTCACATACTATATAGTAGGAAAGTATGCAATCCTCCAGTTGGTGGCACTATTATAACAGCTAATAATGTGTGGCTACAATGGCATAAAAATGCAAGGAACAGACACACACATCAGTACCACCTTTTCTTTAGACCTTAATTAAACCTGAAGCTTTCTTGCATCTTCTGGTGATGCTGTTTACAAAGTCACATCAGTCCATCCCAACTGCAAGTATGCCAACCAAACCTGCAATACTGAGGTGAGATCTATTTTGGACTGTCTGCGCAGCTTCAACTTGTTGTTATAAAATATTATTTTTCTTCACATGATTTAGCGTGGCTATGCTTTTTCATTATCAACAGAGCTTCAACAGGACCAACATCACCAAGCATTGTCCAGGTGCTCAGTGTCTTTTTGCTTTTTACGGGGGTGAGAGCTTGTACCATCGCTACATCTTTATCCTCCAGCTCTGTAATCTGTTGGTCTTCCTCTGGCTGGTTAATTTCACCATTGCTCTGGGACAGTGCACCATCGCTGGGGCTTTTGCCTCGTATTACTGGGCCCGGAGGAAGCCCGCAGACATCCCTCCCTGCCCAGTGTTCTCCTCTTTTTCCAGGGCCATACGGTACAGATCCAGTGTTTCCTACTGAAGTCAAAGCATTGCTCAAAACATGACCTGGCATAATATTCATTCAACTGTGCTGTGTTTTGCAGGTACCACACAGGGTCTCTTGCTTTTGGCTCTCTCATCTTAGCGGTGGTTCAACTCATCCGAATCATTCTGGAGTATCTGGACCACAAACTAAAAGGTTACGTTTTTACAGTATAAAAATCATTATGTCTATGGAAATTCCCCATAATAAATGGAAGCCGGTGTGTGTGTGGCCCAGGTAAACGTCGAGGACAAAATGTCTCCACAAAGAAGGCAATATCCCAAACTCTCGTCTTTGTGGGGATATTTTTTGTTGTTTTCCCTATGAGGAAAACGGCTTATAAATCAGACAAGATTATGTTTTTTGAAAATGTAAAAATGCAGAAAGTTTTCTGTGATGGGTAGGATTAGCAGACAGAATGTACAGTTTGTTCAGTAAAAAAATCATGTCGTCTATGGAAATTCCCCATAAAACATGGAAACACAACACTTGTCTGTATGTTGTTAGGAGCTCACAATGTGTTTGCACGATTCCTGCTCTGCTGTCTGAAGTGCTGCTTCTGGTGTCTGGAGCGATTTATACGCTTTATGAACAGGAATGCTTATATAATGGTAAGAGTCAGCCATACTGCCCTATAAAATTCACAATAAACAAACACGTTTTATATGTAAGGATGTAATGTAAATGTGTGTTTCACACTAGATTGCTATTTATGGAAAGAACTTTTGCACATCAGCGCGGGAGGCGTTCTATTTATTGATGAGGAATGTAGTCAGGTAAGAATATCCTTTATGTCGGGAAAAACACTAGCAGTTAAACCAGAACTGACCGTCCTCTTACTGCAGTTCCTCTTCTCTGCCGCAGGGTGGCAGTGTTGGACAAAGTCACCGACTTCTTGCTCTTCCTGGGGAAACTATTGATAGCTGGGAGTGTTGGTGAGTGTTGGCATAATGATTGTAGCTGTCTAATTCATGTAATCTGACGAAATCAGGTTTGTTTGTTAAAGATACTGAATTTTTTTACATTCCTTTATTCATAAGAATTACAAAAAAACATTGGTCAAAAGAATTAGCAACATTATGGGGTATTGTTCGTCGAATTTTGAGGATTGAATCCATTTTGGAATAAGGCTGTAACAACAAAATATGGAAAAAGTGAAGCGCTGTGAATACTTTCCGGATGCACTGTAGCCTATATACAGTACACTACATTTCAAAAGTTTGGGGTTAGAAAGATTTCTTCATTTAAAGAAATTCATAATTGTATTAATTCTTATTAATATTTAAATGAATACTTTTATGGACACGTGACAGGAAAGACAATGTATAGTGTTACAAAACAGTGTATAGTGTTATTTTGACATTTCTATTTATAAAAGAATCCTGAAAAATATGTATCATGATTTCCACAAAAATATTAAGCTATTCAACATTGATAATTATAATAAATGTTTCTTGAGCATCAAATCGGCATATTAGAATGATTTCTGAAGGATCATGTGACACTGAAGACTGGAGTCATGATGCTGAAAATTCAGCTTTACCATCACAGGAATAAATTATATTTTAAAATATAGATTAAAATAGAAAACAATAATATATTATATTTAATATTATTTCATCATATTACTGTTTTTACTGTATTTTTGATCAAATAAATGCAGTCTTGGTCAGCATAAGAGACTTGTGTATAAGAGAACATAAAAAAATCTTACTGACCCCAAACTGTAGTACAGAGAGTGAAGAAATGTGTTTTATTTTTATTTGCAGTGCTTTATGAAAGTGTACGTTTGCTGATATGCTGCAATTCCAGTTCCATGGCAACTTCTGACTGATGTATACATCTACATGTTTATGCATAGTGTAATTCTTCACAGCCAATTCCGTAATGTTTTCCTTTTTCTGTCTACACAGACTAGAAATGGCTATAGTTTTGTTTTTGTTTTCTTTGTATTAAAAAATCTATTTCTTTATGTAGAAAATGCATCGGAATTTTACATAGGCTATGCAGTAGTTAAAGGGATAGTTCACCCAAAACAAAATTGTATTCTGTCATCATTAAGGCTACTCACCCTCAAGTTGATCCAAACCTGTACGAGTTTCTTTCTTCTGTTGGACACAAAATAAGATATTTTAAAGAATGAAGAATGTCGTATCCAGACAGTTGATGGTAGCTATTGACATCCATGGGGGGGTCAATGTCTACTATAATTAATGTGAACTATCCCTTTAATGCTACCTTCGTGTGCTATCGGAATTATCGTAAATACGAGTTTCCTAGTTAAAAATTGCACATGAACGCTCTTTGAAGTCACTCACTTCAATCCAACGAACTCATAATCACGACTTCAGAAGTGGAAATTATGACATTTCCGCTAGCACGTGAAGGCAGTATGCAGAACTGCGTGAATTGGCCTGTATGGTCATATTTCGATTGACCACAAGAGGGCGCGAGAGTGTAACAGTATCACATTGAACTGAGTAACTGTCTACTGAGGTCTGTGGTTGAGCGCTCCATCAATTATATCCTGCAGGTGTTATTGCCTTCCTCCTCTTTACACGCAAGATACCCATCATCCAAGAGGAGGTTCCCGTGTTGAATTACTACTGCGTGCCTCTCTTGGTGAGAAAGTCTCTTTAGTATTATTTATTTTTTCAAACTGGAGCTAGTTTCTGGTCGAGATGGTGTTTTGACTGGCAGGTCTCTCTTTCTTTGACAGACAGTAATATTGGGTTCATACTTAATTGCGCACAGCTTCTTCAGCGTCTATGCAATGTGTGTGGACACTATGTTCCTTTGTTTCTGTGAGTATTGCTAGCATTATTATATTTGATATAATATTCTGTATTGAGTATTGAGTGTTATGATAAATTCTGGCATGGAATAATGGATGCTAGCATCTATATACGTAGCTTGAAATTAATATTTTCCTGTATGTCTCTCTAAAACCTTCTCCCGGCTTGAAACCACTGGCTTTAGACTGTCACTTTCTGACTTCCTGTGGCACTATAACCTCTATTTCTCTCCGTTTTCTCTTCTTTTCTCAATCGTACGGCACTCTGCGGCGTTCACAGGCGAAGACTTGGAGAGAAATGACGGGACAACAGCCAAGCCTTTCCTAATGTCTCCTGACCTGAAAAGAATTCTGGGAAGGGCCGAGCAGAGCCCCAAGAAGTCACGCGGATAAAACCCTCAGAATCTATGAGAATACCTTTACTCAACTTACATACTTAGCATGCATTAACTTACAGTATATTATAGCTGAAGTGGACTACATTTTGTAACGGGAGCGGAGGATTATGTGGAGTGGTGACGTGATCATCCACCTCAAGAAAAGACCAAAGACTCTCTCTGCACTGTAACAGCAACTAACCCAGGACACAGAGCTTTGGCCTTTCTGACACAGACCCTACACTGCATACTAACATGTTTGCCTCTTACTGCTGCCTTATTCTGGGAAAATGACTACTGACATTGAAAAAACTGCCTGAGATTGGACACCTTGAGAAAAGAAGCCCAACTTGAGAGTTAACGTTTGCTATTTCAGCGTAAATCTGAACGACTGATTCACTGAATGCACTTTTCTTCTCTCACGTACGATTAGAGCTGGTTTTACAGCTAAAACAAATCCCAATCGGAGATTAAAATGGTTTTCATACAATCCCTGCAGGACTTCCCCTTTAAAAACAACGCACATATTGGTAAACAGCATCGCATTTGACAGTTATTTTGCTCTATGGAATAGTGTAAATTAAAGGGATAGTTCATCCAAAAATTTAAATGAGCCCATGATTTACTCACCCTCAAACCATCCTAGGTGTGTATTCTTTCAGACGAATACGATCAGAGTTACAGGTGCTGGTCATATAATTAGAATATCATCAAAACGTTGATTTATTTCACTAATTCCATTCAAAAAATGAAACTTGTATATTATATTCATTCATTGCACACAGACTGATATATTTCAAATGTTTATTTCTTTTAATTTTGATGATTATAACAGACAACTAAGGAATATCCCAAATTCAGTATCTATTGTGAAAAGGTTCAATATTGAAGACACCTGGTGCCACACTCTAATCAGCTAATTAACTCAAAACACCTGCAAATGCCTTTAAATTGTCTCTCAGTCTAGTTCTGTCTACACAATCGTGGGGAAGACTGCTGACTTGACAGTTGTCCAAAAGACAACCATTCACACCTTGCACAAGGAGGGCAAGATACAAAAGGTCATTGCAAAAAAGACTGGCTGTTCACAGAGCTCTGTGTCCAAGCACATTAATAGAGAGGCGAAGGGAAGGAAAAGATGTGGTAGAAAAAATTGTACAAGCAATAGGGTTAACCGCACCCTGAAGAGGATTGTGAAACAAAACTCATTCAAAAATGTGGGGGAGATTCACGAAGAGTGGACTGCAGCTGGAGTCAGTGCTTCAAGAACCACTACGCACAGACGTATGCAAGACATGGGTTTCAGCTGTCGCATTCCTTGTGTCAAGCCAATCTTGAACAGGAAAAAAAGTGGTCCAAAGTTATGTTCTCTGATGAAAATAAATTTAGCATTTCAGGGTCCCAGAGTCTGGAGGAAGAGAGGAGAGGCACACAATCCACGTTGCTTGAGGTCCAGTGTAAAGTTTACACAGTCAGTGATGGTTTGGGTGCCATGTCATCTGCTGGTGTTGGCCCACTGTGTTTTCTGAGGTCCAAGGTCAACGCAGCCGTATACCAGGAAGTTTTAGAGCACTTCATGCTTCGTGCTGCTAACCAACTTTATGGAGATGCAGATTTAATTTTCCAACAGGACTTGGCACTTGCACACAGTGCCAAAGCAACCAGTACCTGGTTTAAGGACCATGGTATCCCTGTTCTTAATTGGCCAGCAAACTCGCCTGACCTTAACTCCGTAGAAAATCTATGGGGTATTGTGAAGAGGAAGATGGGATATGCCATACCCAACAATGAAGAAGAGCTGAAGGTCACTATCAGAGCAACCTGGGCTCTCATAACACCTGAGCAGTGCCACAGACTGATCGACTCCATGCCACGCCGCATTGCTGCAGTAATTCAGGCAAAAGGAGCCCCAACTAAGTATTGAGTGCTCATACTTTTCATGTTCATACTTTTCAGTTGGCCAAGATTTCTAAAAATCCTTTCATTGTATTGGTCTTAAGTAATATTCTAATTTTCTGAGATACTGAATTTGGGATTTTCCTTAGTTGTCTGTTATAATCATCAAATTTAAAAGAAATAAACATTTGAAATATATCAGTCTGTGTGTAATGAATGAATATAATATACAAATTTCACTTTTTTTAATGGAATTAGTGAAATAAATCAACTTTTTGATGATATTCCAATTATATGACCAGCACCTGTATATTAACAAATGTGGCTATTCCAAGCTTTATAATGGCAGTGATCTAGCTTCCGGCAGACCGCCGTCCGTATTCAACTTACGGAAAAATTGGTGCGACGATGACGTCAGACATAAGTGTTTTTAACTGTGAGAGGCGTTACACTTTCTTTGTAAGTTGAAAACGGAAAGCGGTTGGCCGGAAGACAAATTTTAAATATGAATATTTTTCTTACACAAACCCATCGATTCGCTTCAGAAGGCCTTTATTAACCCCTGGAGCTGTATGGATTACTTTTATAACAGATGAATTCCCTTTTTTGGGCTTCAAATTTTGGGCTTCAAATTTTGGGCTGCCATTCACTGCCATTTATAATGCTTGGATTAGCCAGGACATTTTTTAATATAACCCCAGTTGTATTCGTCTGAAAGAAGAATGTCATCTACATCTAGGATGGCTTGGAGGTGAGTAAATCATGGGATAATTTTCATTTTTGGGTGACCTATCCCTTTAACTTAAGTAAACTCAATCCACCGCATTTGTGGCGTAATGTCGATTTCAACAAAAATTATTTCGACTTGTCCCTTGTTTTCTTTAGAAAAAAAAAGGCAAAAAGTTACAGTAAAGTAGAGTGAGGCACTTACAATAGAAGTGAATGAGCCATTTTTGGAGTATTTGTAAAGCTTATAGTTTTAAAGAGGCACTACATGAATTCTTCTGTTGTAACGTATTATCACTTTTCAAATTTCTTAGCCATTTAAGGGTTTTATGGCATTGTATAATTGTATACACAAAGTTTTTCCACTCTGAAATCATGTCACGTCTTGTGTATATCCTATTAAAATAGCAAGTATTTTAATGTTTGCACACTCTAACCCAAATTTGGGCTTTTTTGTAGAAAAGGAGGGACATACATTTTTGTTTTTATACCAACATTGTCACAAATGCTGTCGATTAACTGGACCTTCAGCATTGCAGTTGTGATGGAGCGCAGAGAGATCAGATAGACAAACACTTCTGTGTATAAAAACTAGGGTTGCATCCGAAATCACATACTTCCCTACTATACAGTAAGCGAAAAAGAGTATGTGACAAAAGTAGTATGTCCAAATTCAGTACTCATAAAAGATTAAGCAAAAAGTACCCTGATGATCTTCTACTTCCAGCGAGATTCTGAAGTGTGCACACTTTACCATCCCATGAGGCCACGGGAGAGGATTTGTGACTCAACGAAACTGGTCACATGATAATGACAACATGACAAATGTAGGATGTCCTGATTACAGTCATACTACACATAACATACTTTTTTTTAGCATTTGTGAGTGAGTATGCGATTTTGGACGCAGCCTAGGCATCTCTTAAACCAAGTATGTAGCCATTAAGTTACATCCATTATCTTAAGGCAACAATCTTTCTTAGTGCTTTAGGTGTTCAAGTATGGTTCTTTAAACCCTTAATCACTGAATTTAAACAGAAATGTACAGTAAATAATGTAACCAGTCTTCCAGATCGTTTCGATTATTATTATTTTTTCGGTTTCTGAAACGTTCCTCTGAATATGAAGCACAGATGTATTCATTAAAATTTAATGGTGATAATTACTGAATGTCTCTTACATTGTCAGGACAAAATGCAAACCATGGTTTATTTACATGTAAATAATGAACACATCACTACTGTATGTGTGCCGTGCCACTGTATTTGGGACTCATCATGTCAGTTTTCCCTGCTCAAAATACTTTAACAGATGGTTAACAGGGGTTTTAAAAGATGAAATCGGCAAAGGGCTTTCATAGCATTTTGTTTTCTGTGTATTTGAAGTGATTGCGAGTCATCTGGCTTGCAGAAGGACGGTAACTGTAGACAAAGTACGTTTCTAAATGCTTCCTTCAGGATCGGCAAGAGGGATTGAGTGACGAATAAGCACTACAAACTTCTATAACAATTTATTTCCTGAAGAAGCTTAAAGAACCAAACTATTGTTTTTGTAGGTCCCCTTTTAAACGGACCTTTTTGAGAATAATTGGAATTATAAAAGAACTGTCCTTCTCAAAGAAGTCATTTCGGTTTATTTGTACTGTGAAATACAAGATTAAAGTGCTATCGTTTTATAAGCCTAGATTGAAACACTTTTGTAATGTTGTAGGAGTGGGTATTTATTGTATTTGTACTTTTGTACCACAAAATGGAATTGTGATTTTTTTTTTTATATATATTTAAATGAATAAAATTATTTAAAGACTATTTTCCCTGAATGACTTCCCTCAGGTCCATTTCTCACAAAGGCATTTTTTTATCCCAGGTTGTCAAACAATACGGCACAGCTGTGATGAATCTCTCACCAATAAACATTATTTCTCAGGAGTTAATTCTCTCTATTAAACTGCCATTGAAATGCATTAAAACTTCAACACCCCCAGATTTTTCAAAAATGTGTTTTGTGGATCTCTCATCATAAACCATTAGCCGACTATACGCTTAACCCTAAAGTGATATTTTAACAGTAACGAATGCCTTCAAGAAACATAACACCGGAGTTAACGGAAATCTCTCTGTTTAGGAGAGGTTAAACAAAGACATACACGTATAATCATCCTTATGTCTACTTGCAGCTCTAGACCTGGAGGAAAATGATGGATCAGCTGCTCGACCCTTTTACACGACCAGCTCACTGAGAAAACTCCTCAGAAGAACTCGAGGGAAGACGGCCCACAGAGGAAATAAACAGCCATCGTCCTGCTGCATACAATAATAGCAGCAGCTCCAAATTATTCACAGATTTCTTATTGTTGTTTAAGTATATGAAGTTGTCAATGCTTTAGTCTGCATAAGGATATATAGCAATGC
The DNA here is from genome assembly GCA_023566225.1 of Romanogobio albipinnatus. Lineage (NCBI taxonomy): Eukaryota > Metazoa > Chordata > Actinopteri > Cypriniformes > Gobionidae > Romanogobio > Romanogobio albipinnatus. The sequence goes on along the minus strand of CM042244.1, from coordinate 19,778,901 downwards.
AAACTGCTTTTATACACTGCAAAATCTTTAAATCTGTACAAAAATTAAGATACATTTTCCAATGACCATTAAGTATGATATCACACTAAAATATTAAAATTGATATGTTAAAAAGTGCAAGAACTTCATCGGTCACAAAGAAACCAAAGTTGTAGAGCTAATACGGAAGATGTAAAAGTTATGGGTGATGTTTGCATTTTATAAGATACATCTCCTCCGGTCACAGTTAATAAGTAACCGTATAATTAAATTGTAAAATGACATTTAAAGGGATAGTTCACCCAAAAATAAATAAAAGGTACACTGTAAACCTGAATAAGTTGGCAAAACTCAAATTGAGGCAATCAGGCAATGTGAGATGGTGGTCCAGTGGGTTAAACCATGGAACTGATATGCAGAAGGTTGCTAGTTCGATCCCAGCGGTCACCACCAGTGTGTCCTTGAGCAAGGCACTTTACTCCATGTTGCTCCAGGGGGATTGTCCCTGTAATAAGGGCACTGTAAGTCGCTTTGGATAAAAGTGACTGCCAGATGCATAAATGCAATCATAACCTCTTCTAAACTAGCATAACTCAAAATGACTCATTGGACAAACTCAATTTAATTGAGGGCAGGTTTTCCATCCAATAAATATGTGTAGCCCCAACTCAAAAAAACAAAATTCATGCAATGAAATGTAATTGAGTTGGTTCAACTCAATTTAATCAAATACAGTTTAAATTATATTTATATACTTAAATGACTTTTGAACTTGACAAACTTAAATTAAAACATTTAATTGGTAACGCAATTATAAGCATCGTCATTCATCATCATACACAATGGGTGCTTCTCAGTTATTATTTGTGCAAATAATAAGGGAAGGACACAAGGAAAAGACACGAGGACGGAGGAATTGAATCAAGTGAAATTATGCATCCTCACTCCCTTCTCTACACCGCTGGATTTCGTTTGCACATCGGGATTCTTGAACATTAGAGATAACCATTTATATTGTAATAGTTTCAACCCCTACAAAATACCACATTTGTCCATATTTTACTTAATCTTACCAGTTATTAATAACTAGTTATTAACTGCTTTTTATTTGTTGTTTATAGCATTACAGTTTGTTTATAGTATTACAGTTATCCTCACAGTTTGTTTCTTTCATTTTCTTGTGATATAATTCTGCAACTGTCAGTTGTTATTTGACATACATTTGTGTCTTGTACATGCAAACATAATGAATAAACTGTGGCAAGATGTGAAGGGGGAGGAGAATTTATATGTGCGTCACGATTAGTCGATAAAACGCCTCTGCAAAGGATACACACGTGTATCCTCACTCATGATTCCTCAGGAAGCCTCCTCACTCCTTGCGATGCAATTAGAGAATTGAGATGTCCTACAAGATGGCGGAGCTCGTCGGTTTCCGGGTCATAGGATGGAGGAGCGAGGAAACAAGGAAAGATGTTGAGAAAGCACCCAATGTATATAATGATAGTATAAGAAAAGACTGGTGTCACTCCAGACATTAGCATAGATCACCGAGCGCCCACAGCCTAAACAAGCGCCACTCTTCAGAACGGTAACCGCAAAATTCAAAAACATTACAGAAACTCCTCTAAATGTCCAACATAACTGAACATTAACATCTTTCTCAATACATAAAAACCTACATTTACTCTCCTAATGTAGTCCCTTGCAAAGCATGCTGGGAACTACAGATCCACTGCACAGTTGGCTATGTCAACAAAAATATTTAATGTAGTTAACACAAATATTTAAACTTCAGTTTTAAACCCATTAGGTTGATTGAACACAATTAAATTAAGCTGTGACCAAATTAGATGTTTAAGTAAAGTGAACAGAATTTAAATGGGTCATCTATGAAGGGCCTGAATCATTTGAGTGCACTACTAAATCTCCCACAAAAAAAAAAAAAAAACCCTTAATGTTGGCATTTACTGTCCCTTTTGAGTGTCATGGCAAAGCATGCTGGGAAAGAAATCCTAGCCCAGGTTCAGTTAAATTTACGTTAGTCTAAATTAAAAGAAACAAGTTCATAAAACTCAAAACACTGAAAATTTAGATTACTTGGTGTCAGTTGAGAACTCAACAGAAAAAGAAAAAGTTCTAAATACTCAAGTTAATTTGTTTGAACCAAATTGGTTTAATTTGAGTTGGCTCTACTCAAGCCAATTAATTATTTTGAGCATTAGGGTTTACAGTGTAGTCAATGGGGGCCGAGATCCGTTTGCATTCTTCCAAATATCTTCCTTTGTGTAAAGCAGAACAAATAAATTTGGTAACACTTTACAGTTAAATACATTTAACATGAACTAACAATGAAAATATTTCTAAAGCATTTATTCATCTCAGTTCATGTTAATGTATTAGTAAAAGCTGAGATTATTCAAATTAAAAGTTGTACCTGTTAACACGAGTTGATCAACCTGAATTAAATTGGGTGAACCATCCCTTTAATGACTAGTGTAGATTATTGCTCAAGAACAAATGTGAGAAATAGCAGCATAGGAAACGTTCTAGCCATAGCTATAATTCCAAAACAACGCAACATTCTTAAACAGAATCACCAAACAAAAAAACTAATAAAATTACACCGCTTTAGTGTTATCAATGCCAGAGGCAAATCAGATTTTATTGGCTTTTCTTCAGCTTCCAAATTTTCTTTAGAACCATCAAACAAAACACAATGTGCATCGACTAAACCAGAAACTAAGAAATCCATGGTAGATTTATTTTAAAACAAAGTGCTCAGTCACATACAAGAAATAAATTAAATGCCATTTATTCCATCACTATATAGATATATATATATAATATATTAAACAAAAACTTCAGGCTCTTTTCACAATTAGAGAGAGACTTTTCTTTTTGATCATTGCAAGACAGATATCCTTCAGTAAGTGCCCATGAAAGATAAAGTAGCATGGGTCTTGTTCAAGACTCAGTCAATAGAAGAATCAGTATTTCCTCATGCTGTCCTCTGACCTGACCGTGTGGCGGTGGGCGTCTCAGGCGTGGCTGATGGGCAGCTGTGTCATCGAGTGGGGCAAGAGAGGCTGCAGCACCAGTGAAGTGGGAGAGTGGACTAGAAGGATGAAAAATTCAAATGTTCAGTCTCAAAACCTCGATGAAAAACTCGTGAAGAGCTGGTCAGCATATGCACAGTTAAATAAAGCTAGCAGAATACACTTAATATTCCATGAGAATAAGTGTACCATCCATATAGGAGTGTAGCGCAGTCAGCATAGGGGCGTCCACAGGGGCAAAAGCAGTGTACTGAAGTTCGTCTATTAGAGGAGGAGAGAGTTGAGCAGACTGGAGAGATGACACCGGTGCGACTGAAGAGAGAGTTGGGCTGACATGCTTCTTATGACGAGCTCGACAGTTCTGGAACCAAACCTGAGCGGCAGGCAGACAAAGCACAACATGGTTATTGACAGCACAGTGCAGGTTCATTGATGCACAAAGAATTGCAGCAAATAAAAATAAGCCACTTACAAAACAAATGAATACTCAACATGCTAAAAACACTTAGGCAATTTTAGGCAGTGCATAGATGGCACAATAAAAACAATCATGCATTATACCTGAATAACCCTCCGGCTTAGACCGGTTCTTTCTGCCAACTTTTGTAAAGTCTGGGCATCTGGATTGTTGTCCTGAGCAAACTGAGCTTGCATTACCTTGAATACATAAATAAAATGCATTTAAAAAAGAAAAGTGCAAAAAAAACAAGGACTAAAGTCAAGCAGCCATTACAAGAACAATACACATCTTCAAATGAGAATGAGCATCAACCTGTAGCTGGTCAGCTGTGAAACTTGTGCGCGCCCTCTTGGCTGGTTTAGGCTGATTTACTTCCTGCTCCGAGGGAACGGCTCCCTCCACATTCACTCCTTTTCCTACAGCAAAGCACGCAAGAATGAGCGGAATTAAACTTAAGCTTTGGTTCCAGAAGAGCTGAATGAATGATGGAATGAATGATGGAATAAACATGGTGCGTTTATTCGGAACAATTGAAAAGGTCCATTTGTATAATGTCAACCTAACCATTCTCCATGGCACGTTTGAGGTTGTCCAACATGCAGTCGTAGTGCACACGACACAGAACCCGCTCATCCACCAAGGCAAACTCTTCTCCTGTGGACAGCTGCCTCTTGCAGGAGAAGCAAGCGAAACAAGCCAGGTGGTAGGTGTTCCCTTTTGCTCTGCGGACCCAGTCGTTTGAATGGATGTTCCTGCCGCAGTGAGCGCAACGGGTTCCGTATTTCCTGCCAGACAAAAAAGAATCCTTGATAAGAACTTCCATAAGAAGGTAAACAAGCTTTTGTGGCACTTCTTTTAGTGAGGCTAAAAGCGGTTGTTTGGTAGAGATACGGCACTCCAAGAAAAACCACGGAGATGGAACAAAAACACTGGTTGACTATTGTGCATTTAGATTCTAGAATTTAGGAAGGGAAACAGTGAGGAAAGCATGCAAGTTTTAGGTACGCTAAATAAAGGTTCCAAAGGGTTTCCCTTATTTACCTGAAGTAGTCCAATTTACAGAATATCTCCTTTTCTTTTATATAACAGCTGATGTGTCTTCCCAGAGATGTTTGGCACACGCTGCACGACAGGCATCTCACGTGCCAGCACATGTCGTTCACCTGAGGAGGAAAAACAAGTTCTCAATTACGAGTCTAATATGGAGATAGGATTTACGCGCTTAAAAATGTTAAATTTGTAATTAAATAGGCCTACTCGGGAAACCCCAGCGTCCCGAGCCGAGCTAGACAATTTAGGAGGCTAATGTGACATGTCTTAAAGTGTGGGGTGTTGTTATAAACGTGTAAATTATTTAATACGCACCTTTAGCAGATATTTGTCGACGATCTCAGTGCCACAGCTGGTACAGACGGCTTTTTCTGTCATGGCATGAGGCGAGGAGCTGGGCGACAAAGAAAGCGACGACGAACACGATACCTCCTCAAACAGCTCCTGGGTTTTATCCTAAAAATCAAACAAAGATAAAGCGCATTAGCCTATGTTTTTTTTTTTATTTATGGATACAAGTAAACAATTATAATTCTAAAAATTTAAGGGACGAGAATTCAGCATTAGGGAACATCAGGTTAGTGAGCTTCCTTGATAACATTGATAAAATATATAACAGTAGCCCAGCTCCAGAATATAAAAAGCGTTTTGACTGTTAAATACCACCAAGTTTGTGGGGTAGAGGACTGAACCTCCACAACCCGCGGGCATGACGAGACGAGAGCAGCTCGGATACACACACTGTATCTCGCGCTCATGCGCCGCCGCCTTTTAACCTCCGCGCGACGGCCGAGCGACCCATTAACGACCACTCACCGTTTTACTATGACAACCCCTACAAGCGAGCGAGGGGAGATGCAGAAACAGAAAAACGGGCGCTTTTTAACGCAAAGCTTCATCGTCTTCATTTCAAGCGCTGAAAATCCACAGGTAGGCTAATATTAACTGTTGTTTTTCTGTCGTCTTCTTTGCACTTGTGACGCTGTCCGAACTGATTGTGGGTTTATTTTATTTTATTTTATTTTTAACCTGAACTATTTCCAAACTCTCTTTTAAAAACCGTCTTGTCGCCGTGAAAAAGAAGAAAACAAATCCCAATCACTTAATTTATATTAATTGCACACAGGCGTTGCTTGAGGCACAGCTGAGGATGGTACCGTAATTCAGAAGGCAGTTTCAGTTCGTGCTGACAAACAGGAGTAAATAATAGATTCTTGTGTGATGGAAAATAAAACAGTGTGTCTGCAGCGTTTGTTTTTGAAGTTTTTTTTTTTTAATTAGGCCTACTGAAAATATTCCACAATATGTAACCTAAATATCAGATAAGCCATCAGGATTTATTAATACAAACAATAAAGAAAAATAAAGAAACAAAAACAGAAAATAAAGAGAAAGACATTAAGACATTTGAAATAAGTAATTACTCACCGTGTTCTTACTTGGACTTTCTTTCGATGTGTTTTGTTCATTTTTCCAGTACATTGTATCCAGTATGTGGCCTAATGTTGTTATATCCACTCTCAGATCTCCTGTTCAGCGAGAATTAATCCATTCGGCTGCTGCAGCTCAATGCACGTCGTGACCATGTTTTAACTCAAACTTTTGTTTTCCTCAGTGAGGGTGGAACTTTTCCTCATGTTCTCACTCCTCTGGCCGCACCTCCCTGTCACATTTACACACGCCTATTATCATCTGAGGAATCAGTTGCGTGAAATAAAAAAATCTGTAAACAAACTGCAAGCAGAATAATATTTGTTGAATCAAGTTTTGGAAACGATTTTAAGGCGATAGCTACATTATAGGGAGCTTAAATAATACAGGTCACATTCATCTTTATGAATTATGAATTTGCTCCATTGCAATAGCTTACCTGCCGGTGTCAGTGATAGCATAACTGCATCTCAGTCAAATCAATTTTGCAATATTGTAATTCGGATGTATGCTCGCGTTATTGCGCGGGGTTGACATTTTACTCATACATCCCTCAGCAAATATAGGTTTGGAAATATACATTGGTAAATTATGCAATTTATTAAACATTTCGAGTTTGTAAAAATATTTGACCGTGTTTCAGCTGTAGGATAGAGTCATTTAAACCGTTGTTCTTAATCGCCCTGAAAGTCATTGTCGTTTGCTTAGCCTATTAGTTTGCTTTTAGAACAAAACTATTAACTTAAAGTAAAACTATTTTTGTAATTATTATTACGGGTTTATTTTATTTTTGGTTTATTATTTTGATATTGTTGAATTGGTTATTTTCTTCTTCGTGATTTAATTGTTATTAATATTATTATTATTTTAAATCGCTATTTCCAAAGAATTCTCTGCACATTTAATAGCCTGTTGTTTTTACCTCAGGAGCGTAATTGTGATATTTAAATTAAAGGGTGGATACATACATTTGAGAATACATTCTCAAATGGTTGATAAAATATTATCCGAATTAAGTCAAACAGGAGCATTTCTCTGGGTTTCGCCGAACCGTGTAGCCTACGTTATATAGCCTAAATATATTTACATATTTGTTTACATTTTGCCTAAATATTTAGCTTAAATGTCTTTATATGTTTCATTCATGATTTATATCAATCATGTTGTCGCCAACTGAATTAGCATTATATTATTTGCAGTTATATGAATTGTCTAGCCAGACATTTGACTTCATTTCAGTCAGCTCACAAATATGCATTTGAACGGACACTGACGTCTTAATTACAAGAGCAATAATATCAGTTTCCATTCAGATTATTCTTGGCTCTGTGGATTGGTTTGTTTGGCGTGGAGGATGTAAGGCAGTCTGGGATATGTGAGAGGTGTCAGTCAAGTCAAAGCGCGTGACCTTTTTTCTTTGACTTTCTGTTCAGATTTGTAGCTAATATATGTTTCCTCTCCGGGGTGACTTTTTTTTTTTTTTTTTTTGCGTACACACTGTCAAATGAGCAAGCGTCTTTGTGTGTCATATTTTTGCTATTGCAAAAACAAAACAAAAACTTTCATGCTGATATGACCGAGAAAGCATATCTGATATCATACAATGGCAATTGTTTTGTTTTGAACGTGTATTACATCATCGACTCAAATGTTCAAATGTAGTTGTCATGTATCCTCTTTTCTTATGCTTCAAAGTTCATCTCATCTCTTGATTTTTCAAAGAAGTGTTGTGTTATAATATAAATTAAAAAATCCCAATTTAGAGTGTTACTCTAGTGTTTTGGAATGCTCATCAAATTCTAATTTAAACTCAACTCCTGCAATCTTTGTCTTCCTTCCTCTGTTATGTATTTCTCTATTTCTATTTCTCTGTTTATGACATGCCTTCTCTTGGATTTTAATCTCTTTTTTTTCTCACACACACACACACACACACACACACACACACACACACACACACACACACACACACACACACACACACACACACACACACACACACACACACACACACACACACTTTAAAAAATAAAGGGGCTTGTTGCAATGATGCCAACCATTTTTGGGTCCCTAAAGAACTGTTCAGTGAGCAGAATGATTCTTTCTTATAGTGTACATCATTTTTTATCATATTAGTTTTATCATATTATAGGCGGTTACTGAGACACTTGTTTCACACTGCAGTAAGCTAGATCGATATTAGGCATGGTAAAACATGGTACTCGCGGTAAATCATGAAAATTATATTTAAAACAATAAGACTGTGTTGAGCTAACAATAATTCTCTGTATTTAAACATTCTTGGAAACATTTGGGATTATGTAAGTACACAAGTGATACTCTGTGAGGATACTCTCCCGTCCATTACTCTATGACTGGTTTGCTCTGTCTTTATGGGTGGAAAGATTGTTTAGCGCTCCTTCTACCCATGTGGTTTAAGCAGTTGCCTGCTAAATAACATTGTTCCTGTACTGTTTCCTATATAGCTATCAGATCCACTGGCCCTGTTGATTAAAAAAAACTCTAATAGCCAGTGTTGGGGGTAAGTATTACAAGTAACTTGAGTTACGTAATAATATTACTTTTTCCAAGTAACTAGTAAAGTAACGCATTACTTTTCAAATTTACAACAAAATATCTGAGTTCCTTTTTCACATTTGACTGACAGCTCTCCTGCCCCCATGTTGAGAAAAATAAGTGCAGAGGTGTTGTGTGTAAACATGATGGTTATTGTAGTTCTAGACTAAATGTGAGCATTTATTTATCTCACTTGCACAATAAAGATTCTGTACTCCTCAAAATGAATAAAATCAATCAAATGCAAAATCAGAATACTATGCAAACCTCCAATAATTAAATGTTAAATAAAACAACTATTTTTATGCATAATCTACCTTTATATTTAATTTACCAATGTCTTGCTGCTGACCTTTGATGATGAAAATTACAAGATTTTTTGTTTTTATTGGTAAAACTTTTTTCTCCTGCATCCTATTCTACCATTATCCAGAATGGCAGCACAGCAGAGCTGCACCCTCTACTGTTCATGCGTGAATTTGCATTTTTACGTATGAAGAGTATGAAGAGGTTTTGGTATGAAGAGGTCTTTACCGTTGCACAAAAAAAACAAAGACAAAAAAACAAGCCCAGCCCATGGTGAGAAAAAGTAACGTAACGCATTACTTTTCTTAAAAAGTAACTAACTCAATTAGTTACCTTTTAAGGGAGTAAAGCAATATTGTAATGCATTACTTTTCAAAGTAACTTTCCCCAACACTGCTAATAGCTATCCCAATACTAAACGGAAATCGACTTTTTTATTTTATTTCATTTCATTTATTTTATTATTTTGCAGTCATCCTGACCATGTCCACATTTGTTTTTCCTCAATAACAGATCTTTCTCATTACTTTGAACAGAACTTTGAACAGAAATAATAAACTGGAGACCCTTGTAATTGCCACTGTAATGCAAAGAAAAATGTGGCTTCTAAAAGATGTAGATCCCTAAGAGAGGGAAAAGCAGCCAGCATCATTCATTACACAGCAAGAGAGCCATTCGTTTATTCATTGACTTTCATTCATGAGGCTGAGATCTGATGCAGTTTGGGGGGGGGGGGGGGGGGGGGGGCTGTAACATGACACTGAGGGTCTGGGAGGTGAGGGGTCTCAGAGCTCCTTGACTTTGAGTAAATGAGGTCTGACAGGTTGATCGGGGAGCGCTGTGGTCATGTTTCCTGACCAGTTCTGCTGGCATTAAAGCTGGCCAGCGCAGGAAGAGAAACCCCATTTGGCAGATGTGTGACAGCACACAGTGAGTTTTCAGACACTGAGGGGAACACAGTCCTCAACGGAGACCCATGCAGAAAACGATAGTGATAGGGGAAATGTATTGAAGCAACATCATGATTTTAGTGGTAGTCCAAAAACATTTCAAGGATCATTCATCATGTTTGCTAATACCAGAATGCCTGACTTAAACCATTTCCTACAAAATAATTTAAATAATTTCCAATTGACCTCTCTGGAAATCATTGATTATAATCACATTTGATTTGTATATCCGTTCTCCATAATGTGACCCTGCAAATAATACTGATGAGACAGTGTGGACATAAACTGTACGTCTGTTTGATCTTTTTTATTATTAATTAATCTTTTTTCTTTTCATTATAAGTTATATTATCAGGATAACACTTTTAGTGAAGAGTTGAAATGGAAGTGGAAGCAAGAACATCTGACCTCCTGTACAATTGAGTTCATATGACTAGATTTACTTTGATTAGTGACCTAGAAATAGTGCAGAATCTGAATTATTTCATATTAATTTAATACATTTTTCTACACTCTAAAAAATGCTATTTGGGTCAAATATGGACAAACCCAACCGTTGGTTTAAAATTTTGAATCAACTTTTTAAACCCAATGGTTGGGTTTGTCCATATTTGGCCCAAACATGGGTTGAAACATCCCAGCATTTTTTAGAGTGTGCATTTAACAATTAATGAGTTTTGAGTCATAACCAGCTTGCATATATCTGCAAATACAGACACCCTCACCATTGTGTCTGGTCATTGATGTCTCGTTCTAGATAATCTCAGCATTGCAGTTTCCATCTACATCTTTGTGCCAGTTGCGTGTCGATGGAGCGCAGCCCTCGGAGGAAATGGAGCTGATGACAGTTTCTCATGCAGCTAGGGGGCTCTGAACCTCTGCTATCATGCAGACCACAGGAAACAGAGATTACAACATGACCACCACAAGGGAAGTTATACCCAAAACACATACACTTAAGTGTCTGTTCTTCGTGTCTCCATGCAACTTTCGGCTCCAACCGAATGCTTTGTTTCGTCGCCACAAAGGAGTGTCCCCACTATCAATGACTCAGTTCCGGTACAAAGTGCTGAATGAATCTGTAAATAACATTAGGATGTTTTTAAAGTCAACATGTTGGGGTTTGTTGTGTTGACGCCTGTTTATAAGGCCCAGTAGTGTTGCTATTTGGAGCCGCTTGCGTGATTAATGCTGTGATTGTGCGGCTAGCTTTGAAAATCATTTTCCTTGCATGCAAAGCCTATCAAGAGAAATTCAAATGTGCTAAAATCCCAATGGGTTTTGACAGCCATTCCTTGGCCACGCTCCAATGGGGATATCCTGGCAGGAGGATGCTGTCTATATGTATACTGTAGAAGTTAAGTCTTCCTTACCTGTCCCAGGTGAACCCCAAAACCCAGTGCTTGTACCCCTCATACATAGCTGCTGTCTCTTGAGACAACCTGTATGTGAGAAAGGCATGAATGAATAGATGTAGAAGCTCAAGTGCTTTTCATCTGTCCAGACTTGAGGCACATTGGTCTGGGAAATGAATCCAATGAACCCCCCTCTGGAGATGGAACACTGCTCGGTTACACCTCTGTTTGATCTTGAATTCATTTGAATCGACATGAATTCCTGTATCTGCATTCCTAAAGCCACGAAAGCCCATTCAGCCCTCAAGCGCACATCACCATTGACTTCACAGCGATTCTAGTAAACCCCCACCCCAAATTATTCCATTACACACTGCTCTCTATATTGTTAAAATGACAAAAAGGTTTAGGAGTTTGTAGGCTGGTCAGCCTCAGTGTTCTAACAGCACTTGTCAGTGTCAAAATGAGTGAGATGGCCAATCATATCAAAGAAGGCAGGCCGAATTCCAGCACGATGTTCTAGTTTAAAGGCCCACTGAAGTGCCTTAAAAAGCGCAGCATTATTCAATGGGTTCACGTAATTTCCACTGAAACAGAAAGACAGGGCGGGACATATCGAACAGCTCCTCCCCTATAGCCAATAGCGTTTCGTTTATATCACAGCTCGGCCAGAGCCGTTGAGCTTGGTAAAGCTGCAGTTTCCTCCTAATCTCTAACCGTTTCTCCTCTTAACCTCCTCCATGTCGCTTTAAAATATAGCATTCTGCGCAGAATTCAAATGGGTCTGATACACTTTGTGGTCTGTGTCGACTCACGCATATGATCCGCTCTGTGCTATAGTGTCTCTGGACTGGAGAAGACTGTTTGCACTGCGGTTGTTCATGTGACACTAACGTAAGTTCGCCCCAATGGAAATTATATTTACACTGTCTGAATTGTTCTCTATCCCCTATATAGTGCACTATGTGCCATGTAGGTAGTAAATGTGTGAACAAATGACAGATTTCAGCCACAGCTTCAGCGTCGATTTATAATGTAGGGGGCGGAACTCTTCAGATTCTAGAGAGCATTTGATTGGACAGAAAATCTGATGAGGAGCTGAAGTGCAGAGTGATGTCATCAAAATCTCTGATCCAGGGGCGATTCTAGGATTTTCATTTTAGGGGGGCTCAGCCCCCAGTGAGGGTATGAAAAAAATGGGAAGACTTAAGTTTAGGGTCCAATTCTCACTATTAACTAGTAGCTTATTAGTATGCATATTAGGATATTAGCTGTTTATTATTTCGTTTCGGGGGCATGGCCTCTTTAGAAAATTTTGATTTCTATTATATGTGCATTTTAAGATGTTCTGAATGCCAGAAAAATAGATAACAATAGCTTGAAAACCATGTCAGTGGGCAGATATGACTGATAAAGTTTTTCCATTTTCACCAGTGAAGAAAGTAAATATATGTTTAACTGATATTTATATGTTTATATATGAATCCTTTTTGAAGGCTACCAGGAAAGCTGGGTAACTAAATTTATTAAATGAATTCACAATATGCACACATTCATTACTTATGCCCATCTTATGCCCAATACAAGCTGAAAAAAGCTGAACTTTTTTAATGTACTGAGAGCTACAAATGGAATTAATAATTTACAATATGCACACATTCATTAATCTTATGCCTAATCTGAAGAAAACGGCTTTGTTAATATTTCTTGTTTGTTAATTATATTATAAATGACATTATAGGCCTATTTCAAATCAAAATGGTGAAATTAGACAAAAGTTTATTAATTTGGCTGAATATTTTTGTCATTTGTTTAACATTTCTGACTTAAAGAAGCAGCTGTCAAATACGAAACTTTTAGTTTAGCTACATATCTCGCACTTGACGTCGAGTCCTGCTGCTAAAATTCGTGCTCAGGCTCAGCAGCTTCTGTGAACATAAAGCCCGCCTACTCTGATTTGATTGGTTTTCTCAAATATTTTGACATTGACGAGCGGTGACAGACCAATGAGGCTCAGATCAACACACACACCTCTGCTTCTGACGTGTGCTCTATTCGACGGCGCTGCGGATTGAAGAACACGCTGATTAACACAGATTAAAAAACGGGACGAAGCAGAAGCCAGTTTCCTATTTTATAAAGGTTAATCACACATTTTTTAGGGGGGCTGGACAGAAGTTTAGGGGGTTAAAAAGGGCCTAGTGACGCCCATGCGTTGATCCATATTAGCGGAAGTGAGAGACTGTAAGTTTTGATTGCTTATGTCTTCTAAATGCAAATTTTGTCTGTTTTGGAGCACAGATAACAGTAAGGCTATTATATTCATACTAAAAAGCCAAAAAACTTCCATTTTGATTTCATGGGGACTTTAATGTTGAAAGAGAGTGAGGTAAGATAGAAGTAGCCACACATTTTAATATTTGACAACTGTGTTATGATATAAATGTTAAACGGCCAACAGTTATATCTAGTGATGCAACTTTTTTCTCAAATTTTGCAGATTTAAATATGCTATAATTTACATGATTATTCATGTAATACATAACTGAATGACTAGACAAGAAACATTTTACATTTTCAAATTATGAGGCATACAAATAAGAGTGAATGTTTAAAATATTACTTGCAAATTGGTTACTTCACAACTAAAATTGGACCTAAAATGTACACCATTCTATTTCTTTATACACTATATACAAAAAAAAGGTCCCTCTCCCAATGTTCATGGTTATGGCCGAACAAATCGAAGCAGATAAATACAGAATTCTGAATGGGGTGTTTGATTGAAGTGGACATTTTTACTCATCAAAACCGATCAAGATCACCCCCTGTTTGGTTGCGTCTGTCTCCGTGATATCGGTCGGTATAGTCGGCATGCATCGAAATACTTTTACGTCGTTCGGTTGGGTTTTTATGGGCACTTAAATCCTGGCAGGGCACTTAGCCTCCCTCTGAGAGAACGAGAAAGGAAATGCACAGTGTAAATGCTCTCATCTGGTAGTGATTTGTCTTTGCCTATGTACCCTTGGCCCTCATTCAGCATGGCGTCTGCCACAGTCAGAGTCAGGGGAGCGCTCTGATTACTGCCGTGATGAGTGAGAGAGAGAGCCTGGGTCTGTTGGTGGGCAGATCAACAGGTACAGCTGACCTCAGACCAGTGCCGGACTAATGTGTGGATGTTAAGGACAAAAGATATGATAATTATAATAATTGTGAAAGCTTTGATCTTAATTCTTCAGAATGATAAAGCTCACACACCTACTTGCATGCATTTATATTACACCTGCATGTCTACAGAATGTAATAACAGTGCATACTTGGAATTTACAGCGCTTGTGCCTCTCACAGTGTATTTTGTTGGTGTTTTTGGATGCTTCTTGACTAGCTTCACATTTTATGCATTCAGCTTTTATCCAAAGCAACTTCAAGCAAGGTATACACCATTCGGTGTAATGTAATGTTTTTGAAAGAAGTATCTTGTGCTCAGCAAACCTGCATTTAATTGTTTCAAAAATGCAGTCAAATGAAATATTATTGTAGCTGTTTTATTTTTTAATGCATTTTTAAAAAGTATTTTATTTCTGTGATGGTAAAGCTGAATTTCCAGCATCATTACTCCAGTCTTCAGTGCATGATCCTTCAGAAAACATTCTGATAATGATTTGCTGCTCAAGAAACATGTCTTATTGTTATCAATGTTGAAAACAGTGCTTAATATTTATACCATGATACATTATTTTCCACGATTCTTTGATGAAAAGAAAGTTTAAAAAAATTTTTTTAATCAATTTACATCCTTGCTGAATAAAAGTATTACTTTGTTTAAAAAGAAAACAAATTATGGCTTTTGGAATTGTATTATGAACAACCCTGTAGAGTATGTATCATATGAATAGAACATAATAATAATAATAATAATAATAATAATAATAATAATAATAATAATAATAATAATAATAATAATAATAATAATAATAATAATACAAACAAGAATCCCAAACTTCCTTAAATAGACTCTTGAAACATAACTTCCCTTCAGGGATAATTTTCCATATTTTTTAAGTAATTGATGATGGATATATTTATAAATAAGTTGCGGTCTGACATTTTGAAGACATCGTTGATTACATTTCTTTAAATGGCATCAAATAACACTGTCAAATAGATTTATTCAAATTCACTGTGGACTGATAACATAGATAAACCAAACATCTGTCAGATAAATGATAAACTGATTGTTTTTGTAACCGTAGCATTATTCCTTTACAAAGCTTTTAATGATTCTGACATGACTTCAAATAAATAGCAGTAATCGCACAGATTTGAAAATCTATATTGATAAGTCTGTCATTTTGTGTACTGTAAATAAATATGATCAAGTTATGACAACATGTTTTAACATTGCTACAATGTTACAAGCAATGTTCAACTTTTTTGATAATTATACAAGATTCAACTCATTTTTAAAGTCAATTTAATGTCATTTAAGTTGAAATTACTTAAACATCCAAGTTGATTATACTTAAAAATTTAAGGCAGCAGCTTTTTTTCACAGTGTAGTTTCATGAAATTGAGTACACCCAAAAATTGTTATTTGAAGCAAATAGCATTTACTGAGGTGACATATGGAATAACAAGAAAACAAGTAATTCATTATGTGAATTACAAATATGTTAAACAAAATCTAAATAAATAAGCCCAAATATTTGAAAACACCTGTGTGTGTCTGAGACTATGTGTGTCTGAGACTCCTTAATAATCAATATGCAGAGTCTTCTAAGATTTGAATGGACTTTCGGGAAGATTATAATCAAAATTTTCAATTTTGCATTTCTCTCAACCTGCCTGAATAATTGGCAATACTTTAGACATTCTATTAAGTAACTATAAGACAACTGCATGTCAACTATCTCTCATTAGAGTTTTAGTAGATGGTCCTCCAACAGACATTCTACTGACTATACATAACTTTGCAACTACATAAAATATATTGCCAAAAGTATTGGGACACCCCTCCAAATCATTGAATTCTGGTGTTCCAATCACTTCCATGGCCACAGGTGTATGAAATCAAGCACCTAGGCATGCAGACTGCTTCTACAAACATTTGTGAAAGAATGGGTCCCTCTCAGGAGCTCAGTGAATTCAAGGGTGATACCGTGATTTCAGGTTGCCACCTGTGAAATAAGTCAATTTGTGAAATTTCCTCACTACTAAATATTCGACGGTCAACTGTTAGTGGTATTATAACAAAATGGAAACAATTGGGAACAACAGTAACACAGCCGGGAAGTGGAAGACCATGTAAAATCACAGAGCAGTGTCAGTGCATGCTGAGTCGCAACTTTCTGCAGAGTAGAATAGCTACAGACCTCCAAACCTTGTGTGGCCTTCAGATTAGCTCAAGAACAGTGTGTAGAGCGCTTCATGGAATGGGTTTCCATGGCCGAGCAGCTGCATCCAAGCCTTACATCACCAAGTGCAGTGCAAAGCAAAGCGTCAGATGCAGTGGTGTAAAGCACGCCGCCACTGGACTCTAAAGCAGTGGAGACGTGTTTTCTGGAGTGACCAATCACGCTTCTCTGTCTGGCAATCCAATGGACGAGTCTGGGTTTGGAGGTTGCCAGGAGAACGGTTATTGCCTGACTGCATTGTGCCAAGTGTTAGGTTTGGTGGAGGGTGGATTATGGTGTGGGGTTGTTTTTCAGGGGTTGGGCTTTGCCCCTTAGTTCCAGTGAAAAGAACTCCTAATGCTATAGCATACCAAGACATTTTGGAAAATTTGACGCTCCCAAATTTGTGGGAACAGTTTGGGTTTTGCTCCTTCCTGTTCCAACATGACTGCGCACCAGTGCACAAAGCATCGCTCCATAAAGACAAGGATGAGCGAGTTTGGTGTGGAGGAACTTGACTGGCCTGCACAGAGTCCTGACCTCAGCCTGATAGAACACCTTTGTGATGAATTAGAGCGGTGACTGCGAGCCAGGCCTTCTCGTCCAACATCAGTGCCTGACCTCACAAATGCACTTCTAGAAGAATGTTTTACCATTCTCATAAACACACTCCTAAAACTTTGTGGAAAGCCTTCCCAGAAGAGTTGAAGCTGTTATAGCTGCAAAGGGTGGGCCAACTCCATATTAAATCCTATGGATTAAGGGTGTTTTCACATTTGGTCCTTTTCAGGGGGTCTGAGCGCGGTTTGCGTGATTTTGGCCCATATGTGAACACTCCAAACGATCTCAGACCCCTTTAAAGCGAACAGAACCGAGGCCATCTCGGGAGGTGGTCTGGGTAAAGTTGGATGTCATCATATGGTACGGTTGGCTAAAAACACGCAATCTGAACACAAACCGCTCTGGGTGTACTTGATTTTTCTGTTCGCAAATTCCAGTGTAGTTTGGTCATCAGATGCCTCCGTACAAATCGGCTGTTCATCATTACTGCTTCATCTGTCAATTCTCTACAAATTATTTGTTCACAACTTACACTTGTTTATTGCAATTTCAACCGCTTCCGCACTGTGTAAGAGAGACGCGGCTGCGCACCTTGCCAGTTTAAAATGGTGTTACGACGAGCGCACACACCTAAAGCGCGTGCACAGAAGCCATCAGCTGTCACAGCGCGTGTACTGTGTAACTTTATGTGTAAGTTTCACATAAACAGGTGGTTTTGTTTTAAGTGAATGTAAACATCTGCATTACTAGCCTTTGCTGTTTTCCATTTCCATTTATTACTTGAATGCTGTTTTAAGGCATTTACCTGGACATTTTAAAGCAGTTTATTTAATTTGCATCTTTTTTTTTATTATTTTATTGTATTGTTTATTTTTTTTGTATGCTTATGTTATTATTGCCTTCTGCAATAAAATACACATGATTCAAGGAAAACAATTCAAAATGTTATTTACAAAGGTGGATGTGTGATATAGCTAGTGCAAGAATATGAAGTATTGCAAAAAAATATTTTTTGTGTAAAAAGATAAATAACTCAATTCATTTGTAGCAATGTCATTTTAAACCATTTTTTTTTTACAAATAAATATCTTGGTTACCGAGGCACAAACAATGAATAGGATCAACTGTTGAAGGCCATAGGGTCAGCCATCAAACACTGAACTGGACTAGATCCAAAAAGCAACAGTATGAACACAAAGGGGTCTGAGACCACATTCCTACTAAAGAGGACCAAAAAGGATGCTCTTTCAGGGACAGGGACAGTGTGAACGTGAAGAGTTTTCACTTGGTTCACCTCTTGGTCCACTTAAAGGAGTCTGAGTTTGGTTCTTTTAAAGAGGACCCAAGTGTGAAAACACCCTAAGAATGGGATGTCATTAAAGTTCACAAAACTGTATACTATATCAATTTATTCTACTTACCTTAACAGTCAGTCTACCACAATCTCTACTGACTACTAGTTGACATATAGTTGCAAAGTTACTTATAGTTAGTAGAATGTCTAAAGACGACCGTTGAAAATAAAGTGAATATTTCACCCAGGAATTAAAATAATCCCATAATTTACTCATCTTCAAGCCATCCTAGTGAACAAGTGAACAAAAATGTGCCCCATGCTGTCACTTTAATGACAAATGTAAACCTGCATAACTATAGAAAACAACTGAAAAACACTATGTGTGTCATGTTTGCTAATGGATATCAAAGCAAACATATAGAAAGCAAAATAAATACAAAATGCACTCGTCCGGTTTTGCACAGTTCTTTTGGATGTTATATTTGAATGGAGTTCAACATTCTTGCACACATTAGTGTGCCCAGACATTTATGCATTTCTTGTTCCTTGACATCCCAATATAAAGGTGTGAAGAAGAAACAAGCGAGTGTGGATGAAAAGGCAGCTTTTGAGAGTAAGGCAGGCGTGAAGTAGGCGAGGTGACGGTAATCTATCTAATTATTTCAGCTATGACAACAGAGAGGCAGAGGACTGAAGCCCTGCACCTGTCCCAGCAGCCTCCTCACCTCACTGCAGCTGTATGCACACCAAACGCATGACATCACCACACACACACACACACACACACACACATATCTTTTCCAAGCAAAAGCTGTTTTCCAGTTGTGCGGCTCTCGCCACAAGG
This sequence comes from Romanogobio albipinnatus, assembly GCA_023566225.1. Classification (NCBI taxonomy): domain Eukaryota; kingdom Metazoa; phylum Chordata; class Actinopteri; order Cypriniformes; family Gobionidae; genus Romanogobio; species Romanogobio albipinnatus. Next base: position 19,759,639 of record CM042244.1, on the reverse strand, counting down.
TGTTGACGTAGATGTTGAATGTTTTCCCATAGTTCTTCACAACGGTGAATTGTTTTGAACTGCGTATGGAAATTGCGTAATTGTTATGATATCATATAACATTAATGCAATGATACTGTGGCACACAGTTTTAGAGATCCGGGCCGTTTATCCTGCTGTTTTACTTGTAGAAGGAAGCCAACCCTGAAAGCTTTCTAAAACAAGCAGAATGTGTGTGTGTGTGTGTGTGTGTGTGTGTGTGTTTGCATTCCTCACTACTTTGTTTATTTATTCCAATTCATTCCAATATGTGTAATGTTTGGAATACAGAGTTAATAGCAGAAGAAATAAATAGTGAATTAACTTACAAACAGCTGCTGGATGAGTTAATTTTTTTTATAATTTTGTGGTTTGCACTGAAATTTCCAAAGCGCAGATTGTATCAGATTGACAGACATCTTTGTGCCTTCCATATTTCTGGATAATTTAATATTAAAAGCTGCCAAGAAATGCATCCTCCCTCGGGCTAAGTGATAAAGATCTGTGTCAATGTGGTAGTGAATAAACTTTTTTGGGCGAATGGTTAAAAAAAAAAAAAATCACACCAGCAGCCAAAGATTAATAACATGCATACATAGGCTCTTGAGAGGGTGGTAACCAATCTTTCAGGAATCGAAATGATCCGACTTGGCCTCCCTCTTTCCACGGGCTCTCCTGACTTCAGGCATGGCATTGCCCTCTCATGCTGGGCCTCTAATTATTTCATCATGTAGCAGGATATCCTGCTAGGCCTACATAAACAGCTTGGGGGGGGGGGGGGGGGGGGTGATCTCCCATTCAGAGCCCTGGTGACATCTGACATGTGCATGCATCCCCCTCCAAAGACCCAGATCCAGAGCAATACTCCGCAGGTCCTGTCTGACCACCAGTAAACAACCTGTGTTATTCCTATTACAGCAGTTGGTTTTTAAGGTGAAGTGGAGCTGCAGAGGTGGTTCTCGAGTGAAAGAAATACTCTTGGCCGGCACTGAGCATAAATTACATGGTGCCTAAACTCTCGGCAGGAAGCCTTTTTACACGCTCAATGTTTTCTTAACAGACTGGCCACTTTTCAACACTGACCTGACCATGAGCTGCAGTGCTGGGGCTTCACATCCAGAAGTGGCTGCTGCTCTGATGGCTTGTTGTCTTTGAGAAGGGTGGATGAGGACAGATCCAGGCAGTTTAGTCTTAAAGACATGCTGGGCAGTCATGGTATTTTCAGTGGTTAGGCTAGTCAGTATTTGGAGTTGACAACTGTGTTTTACACTCCTGATCACACAACAGTTTACATAGAATATTCAAGCTGCTACTGTATGGACAGATAATTAATGGCTGTGTCCCAAATTGCCCCATATCTAGTGTACTATTTGAGGGGACAGCCATTAACCATAGAGGACATTATCAAGTGCACTTATTAAATCCCATAATGCACCAGAATAGCAATACAAACTATATACACTCAAAGGATAGATGCTAGAATACCCATGCACTGTGAGCGTCATGCTGAATCCTGCGTCTTGCCAGTGTAATGGACATAGACCAGTGAGAGCTGTGCGTGTAAACCTCACTCCCCTTATATCAAGAGGCACGCTAGTGACCAACGCTAGCAGATGCAGCCTTTAGCGTCCTTGTTAGCATGCCCGCCTGAGACTCCCACGGTTCGAATCTCGTTTGAAGCAGGTCAAGTAGGACCGTTTACAATTGGTGCCGTGACCCGGATGGGAGTGAGGTTTAGGGGGTGAGTGTAATGGATATAAGCCAGTAAAAGCTGTGAGTGTAAACCTTACTTCCCTGATATCAAGAGGTGCGATTGCGGCTGCAGGCTTTATGAACTTTGCAGGATTTGTGAATGGCAGTGAAGTGATGCAAGAGACACTGTAAGTCACATAACAATGCCAACATGACAAATGTATGTGCTGATTACATTCATACTACACACATTCATTCTATGTAGAACATAATATTTTATCAGCCAGAAAGTAATTTCTTATTCAAAAGAAGTGCCTACTCAGAGATTATGCGATTATGCGAAGCAGCCTCAGTGTCTAAATTCTCAACAGTTTTCATTCACTCAAAAATATATAGTACATGCGACAGGAAGTAAGTGCGCAAGACTGTCCCAGGTCTGAAAAATGCGCAGTACATTTAACGCACACTAAAACCACACTATCTCTAATACCCCTTCGGAGTAGTATGAGACTAAGCATATCCCATTATTCACCACGTTCAGAAACTTACCTGCCCGATTTCGTATATTGTCTAAGAAAACTTTGTTAAAAGAATTAGATTTTTAAAAAAGTGTTGCACATTTTATTGGTGCAGAGACTGCAGTGATTATATGTAGTTTTTAAAACGTTCGAAAATGAAGCACTACAATCAAGCAGTGATTAAGTGCAAAAATCTCAAATCCGACTTGAACATTTTGGCCAAACTCTGGAAATGCACGATGTAAGTTGACAAGTGTAAAAACCGCAAGTGTGAGTATTTGTAGTCGGATGCAGCCAAAGATTGAATCTGAAATTGCCCCCTAAACCCTCAATCACTACTCCCTACGTTAGTCCACTAATACAGTTCACTTGAAGGAGTGAATGAAAACGAGTGAGTGAATTTGGACAGCTGTTGAGTGCACATCGGCTGTACACTCGTTATTGCAGTGCAATGTGGGATAGAATGAGTGCACTCGATGGTATCGGATACCACTACAAATGGCTGTGCCTTCGAATTATGCCCTATTTTAGGGTATAGGGGGTGATTTCGGATTCAGCCAAAGCCTGCATCTCAATGTGCATACTATCCATCTTAAATAGTATGTGACATCAGTAATATTCAATACTATTTAGGGCGGATAGGGTGGATAGTATGCACATTGGGATGTAGGGAAAGCCTTTTTTCTGTACTTCTTCTTTTAATGTTTTATGGCTATTAAAACGTGCATCTCCGCCACCTACTGGACTGGAGTGTTGAGCAAAAGGTATAGTTGGATGAGAATAATAATAATTATAATAATTTTGTTTTACATCCTAAATTCTATTGATTAATCCTGAGACATTGCAGTATTTAATATAATTCATGATATAGGCTATTCTTGATTGCTTTTGGCCAGAAGGCAGTGACATGCGTAACATCTTGACAGTGGCTTTAAAGTGGGTTTGTAGTTGACCATTTGGACCGCAAAACTGACGAGAGCAGCTGCAGTGGAAGACAGTGACTATATATCTAAAACCTTCCGATGACAGACAGTTTTCTGTGAATTACCGAAACCACACGTGAAATCACGCAAAACAGAAGAGACGTGTGTGTTGCACACGATGACTTTCGCACTGTTTAAACATGTCAGACAAATAGTTGTCCAGTGAGTATTTTTGCCAAAAATATAGTTGAGTACTTAAAATGTACTGTGTGAGCTTGGTTATATTTACACTCCCATAAATAAGCGTGTGAGCATAACCTTATTAAGCACTCAAATACACCGCTGAAAACCGCATTCTGTTGCTGTGTGAACGTGGACAATAATTGGAGGCAGAGCAAGAAAGATACATTTCCATCAAAACGGTTGTGATGTGGGGAATGGTGGTCAGGCTTTTTAGCTGGTGCATGAACTACACACATAGAAATGAAGTGCCCACACATGTAGTTTCAACAACAATGCGCACAGCAGCAAATAACCTGACAACGGTTCCCATGAGTGCACAGGGGATATTTACGCCAAAACTGTCTATGAGCTGTAAGAAATACTCACCTTGCAACAAAAAAAGAGACTCGTTTATCATGAACCACCATCTGTCAAAATAGTTTTTGGAGCCGATGGCATGCCTCAGCCTGAATGTGGCAGCAGCTCCTAAATTCAGTGTTTGCGTGTCAGAAAGTAATCGTTTCTCTCCAGGGGTTTGTCACCTTCAAACTTAGGCAAACCCCCAAAATAGATTAATTTCATTGCAAACATAAGCAGGACAAAAAAAAACCTTTGGACATGGCCTGAATGTGAGTGTCGATTTCAACAGAGAATATGAGATTAGTTTTAACTCTTTCCGACAGGTCGAGTTTTTTGACTTGTGTATCACGAATAGCAACAGCTGTCAGAAACAGTTTCCTAGACTTGGATCTGTTCACAGCAGTTATATTCATAAAAATGACATAAAAACAAAGCTCAGCCTAAAGGTTCCCAGGAACTTTCCCGCTTCAATGCAGCCACAACAATGCAGGCATATTTTATATTACGAGCAGATTTGAGATTACGCACACACACAGACATACACACAGCCCTTATTTTCCGAACACTAACAGATAGACCCCGCTGACTCAGGGGATGTCTTGTGTGTGCCTGTATGAAACAGCATCTGTAGCGAGTGCTGACAGATAGGCAGACAGATTTTTAGCAGATAACAGCAGATTTATCCAGCTAGTAACCATTTCCTTTAGACAACGAATCACAAGGGAGATTACATGACATTACAAAGGGAATCGTTTTATGCCCCATTGGGTTACACAAGGTGAAGCCTGAGGGCTCCTGTCAACAAACACTGGTGCTAATTGTTATTGCAGCGAATTATGAGCTAATACAGTAAATGCATGACAATGAATGAGCCCTGAGTGTAAAGATAGACCCAGTATAATGAGATCTTAACTGAAATGTCAACTTTTATTAAAAAATAAATATTGTTCTATTAAAAAGTACATGCAAGATTTAGTATCAAAGCATATTTTGGTGATCTGTTTTTGCTGGGCTGTTTTGTTTTTTTTTTCTTTGCAAAAATCCTCCACAATTTCCAAAATCACTGCCGTGCAACCCTTAAACCCATAATGTAGTGTGCTGTCACATTTCTTACTTCTGGTGTCAAAGGTAAATAAAGACGTGCTGAAGAGGCCTGCCAGAGCACATGTATTTGTGTGTATTAGTGTACATACATGCTGAAATGCTTACAGATGAAACCAAGTGTGCCAAAGAAGACACTGAAACAAGACAAACACGCAGGCAGATCTTCTCTCCACATGCACTGCATTATACTGAGCACAGCACAGATCAGCTACACATCCATCACACTCCTTCAGTGTTTTCACACTGAAAGTACAGTGACGGTTCAAACTCTGGCATCTATCTATCTATCTATCTATCTATCTATCTATCTATCTATCTATCTATCTATCTATCTATCTATCTATCTATCTATCTATCTATCTATCTATCTATCTATCTATCTATCTATCTATCTATCTATCTATCTATCTATCTATCTGTCTGTCTGTCTGTCTGTCTGTCTATCTATCTATCTATCTATCTATCTTCTATCTATCTATCTATCTATCTATCTATCTATCTGTCTGTCTGTCTGTCTGTCTGTCTGTCTGTCTGTCTGTCTGTCTGTCTGTCTGTCTGCCTGCCTGTCTGCCTGCCTGCCTGCCTGCCTGCCTGCCTGCCTGCCTGCCTGCCTGCCTGCCTGCCTGCCTGCCTGTCTGTCTGTCTGTCTGTCTGTCTATCGTCTATCTATCTACACTAAAAAAACGGTAACACTTTATATAAAGGTTCCCTTTGTAAAGGGTTTATAAAGGCGTTTGTTAATGACTAATAACTAATTTACAAATGCATTATAAATCGTTGCTAAGCAGTTATAACTGCATGAATAAATAGAGTGACTTTAACGCAATGCTTGCCAAATAGTGAGCCATTTGTAACTCACAAGTTATAAATGCTTAATAAATGTATTTATTCAAACTTATTTAACTTAATACCAGATTCATTTCATGATGCAGCAAAAATATAGTGAGACTGATGGGTGGCGTATTTGTGGTTCTCATTAATATCTCATGACTGCCACTTTTCTTAAAATGTTCCTTATCAGAGGTTACTGTCTTACCCATGATATTCCACAAAAAGCTCATGATGCCTATCCACAGCAGTGTCAAGATGAAATGATCAAACTTTATTGTGAAAAAAAAAACAAGAGCACAACGATAACTTGATGAGATATTAATAATGATTACTTATACTCCAATATTAGTTAATAGTTAATTAGACACTTGTGAACCATTTATTAATGAGTTACAAACATTTTTAACCTGTGAAAGTGAACCTTAATGTAAAGTGGAAACCTGTGAACTTATAGGGAAACCTTCAGGAATCAGGTACTGAGTTAAATAAGTGTGAATAAATACATTTATTAAGTATTTATAACATGTGAGTTAAAAATGGCTCACTATTTGGCAGGCATTGCGTTAAAGTCACCCTTTTTATTCATGCAGTTATAACTGCTTAATAACGATTTACAATGCATTATTAGTCATTAACAAACACCTTTATAAATCCTTTACAAAGGGAACCCTAATGTAAAGTGTTACCAAAAAACCTGTTGAACAAACTTAATTAAATTAAGGAAAACTTTTTCATTTTTCCAACTTAATCTAATTTGTTTGAAATTATTTGTTGTAATCTTGTTGTATGAACTTAAATTAATTCAGTCAAGACTACTAAAACAATTGTGTCATTCCAACTAAAAATTTACATTTTTAGGTTACTATTGTGGTGAAGAGGTGAGCTTGTGCTTAGGTTGTGAGTAGCTGCCTGTACACACACATACATGTTCCAAGATTGTTTGAGAGGGGTAGAACTGATGACCATATGTAGACTGCAGAAACTGAATCAAACTAATTAATTTTATTTATTTATATAAAAACGAATAATCAACACAAAACTTGTTCACATGCTAAGCGAAGTGTAACAGTTGTAGCATGCATGTAATGATAAAGTAAAACACTTGTCCTCTGGAATTAGCACAGTTACAGCTCATCGAGGACAGACTTATTTCACGTAGCCACCACAAGGTCTACACTTCACGACAAGGTAACCTCAAAAATCGACATAGCATAAATCCTTTTAAATGTTAAATATAACTGAACACCAAACTTTAACAGGTATTTCCCTTTATTAAAAACACATTAAACAGCACTCAATTTTAACATTTACTCTCCTTATCTATCCCTATATGCAAAGCATGCTGGGAAATAGAAATCCACTGCCCAGTTCAGTTAATAAAATTGAGTGCAAATGGCAATTAAGTAAAAAAAAAAAAAACTAAAGATTTGTTGTTTCAGCTTATATTATTTTAATAAACTGAGCAAATAGAATAAATGATTTACTATCTATCTATCTATCTATCTATCTATCTATCTATCTATCTATCTATCTATCTATCTATCTATCTATCTATCTATCTATCTATCTATCTATCTATCTATCTATCTATCTATCTATCTATCTATCTATCTATCTATCTATCTGTCTATCTGTCTGTCTGTCTGCTAAAAATCCGTCCGTCTAACAGTCTCAGTCCAGTGTTCCCTCTAAAATCGCTGTAATTGTTTCTTAAATTCCATGAAACTCCTCAGTGTCTCGCTCCACATGTTGTCTGTTCCTGCAAGGTGCTCCAATCAGAGTGATGCTCCACTCCTCCTGTGGTGTTGGTGTGCTGCCACACCAGCTCAGCCCTGATTGTCTAGGAGCAAGGCATCATATCAGGGGGCCTCATCAAACAAATAATAGCCCGAAATTGACAATCAGAACAAGTGGGGCCTTCCTCCGGGGAGCCTTTGAGCTCTTCCCAGTGATTAGGGAGTAAAAAAAAAGGTCCATAATGCAGCAGTTTCCATATCGATCCTTTAATAAACTCTAATTCTCCTCAGCCTCTTCTCCAGCTGCAGTCCCATCATGCCACAGGGTGAATTTAACTGGATAGGATCCAGCTATCTTTTTGTTTTTTGTTTTACTTTGGAGGTAATTGTTGTAAAGCACCTTTTGAATTAATTTACTGGAGGAAAGCAGAGAACTTTGTTAAATGTTGATCTGTGGTGTCTTACAAGAACTGACACATTTTAGTGATGTATGTTATTCTGTTATCATTGAGCTGAAGAATTATTTCCACCCCATTTACTGTCTTCAAAGATTAATGATGCCAGAGATGTAATCAGTTTCAATGTTGTTGAACTGACTTATATCATTATTATTCATATAGGTTAGTCATTGACATTGTACAGCTCCATAAACACAAATGCTTAAATAACACAAAGACTTCCGAATGGCGTCTCTGTCTCCTTCCCTGCTGACTGACCCTTTTGTCTCTGCATCCATACCTCAGGAGCGATACTTGTGACTAACCCGGACGTTAACCCTATTATTTTGGTTTGTTCAGACCATTTACTGGCCAAAAATAGCTCATCACTTACCACCTGTTATTTACCAATTTCCGCCAATTGCGTGCCTGAAACTGCTAGGACCAGCCAATGTAAAACAGGATAAAAAATACAAAACATTATTCTGAAGTCGTCTGTCTCAAAAATAACTGGACGTCAAACGATACGTCAAAGGTTAGACCGACATAAGAGGGGAGAGTGGATGTATTGTGCCAAATCATGCCCACATCAAAGGCTTTTAACAGTCCTACTTGATACTGACAGGAAAGCAGTTACAGATATGGAACAGAATGATAAACAAATAAGCCTTTCATAAAGGAGATCACTGAAGATTAAAGTTTGCACAATGACAAATGTGTCGAAGCACTCTCGATGGTTTAATGCGTGTTCAGGTTTTTTTTTATTTTCCTCTTAAAGGAGTTTTGTCAAGTGTCCTGAAATAACAAAACATGCTTTGAAATCCTGTACCCATCAACACTCTTCATTTGGAGTGCTTACAAGAATAGAAGCCTTTTTGAAAGATTAGAGAAAGACTTGCGTTAAGATGTTGCCGCGGAGCGTTGGAAGGGAGAAAGTGTCTTTATGTGTCGGTTCATTTATTTAGTAGAAAGAAATACAGATGAGAAATTTCAGTTGTCATTTAAAATGACTTTTCATAAAAGATGAGTTTTCTCTTATACAGCTCTGTATCCATGTAAATATTTGCACATGGATACGAATTATCCCTCTGATGTATAATTACAGTGTTATTTTAGTATCATTGAGATATTATAGTTTTTATTAATATTTAGAATGATTTTTGGTTGGTTATATGTCATTTTGCTGTTTTTGTCATTTATATTACTTTATTTTTTTGGTTAGGCCTACACTTTATTTTAAGGTGACATAGTTACATTGTACTCAAATAAGTACTGAGTAATATTAATAAACTACATGTACTTACTATAGAGTTATGATTAGGGTTAGGTTTAGGGTTAGATAGTTAGTTAGTTGTAATTATGCATCATTTACTATTACTACATGTAGTAACGTGTAACTACGTCACCTTAAAATAAAGTGTTACCTTTTTTTTTTTAAATACAGTATGTCTATATTCATTTTTATTTCAGCTCTATTTATTTTAGTACATAACGTTAATCTAAGTAAAAATGAGAAACTAAAATAAGATTATTTATATTTCATATTATTTAAGTTTTTTATTTTCAATTTATTTTAAGTAATGAAAATGTGTTTTTATGGGTTTAGTAAACTAATAATAACCTTGAATTATTATATATATATATTTATTTTTTTATATTTACTTCAAACAAGAAGATTCAAGATACTCTCGATTCAAATTCAAACTTCTTGAAGATAAAGGTAGATAATGTTAAATATTTCACAGGTACACTCAAAAAATGTTTACACCTTTTTTTTTTAAGATTTACGCATTTCAATTAATAGTAAAATTAAATCAAACTGAATTTAATAATCCTTACATAATTTAATTGAAAATTGTTTAAGGACTGTTCCATTTAATTTGATGGAATTTTACTATTAATTGAAAACGAATTTTTATTTATATTTTTTAGTGTAATTGCTGCAATGTGAATTTATGTTGTCATAAATAAACACAGTACCAAAAAGAGGACCGTCATAACCATCTCTCGTGGTTGTTTGGATATAACTTTAGATTCTGAATGGCATTTAAAGATCTTTTTGTTGTTGTGAGCACCACTATGTTAATGACAAATATAACACTAGATTTTCACACAGATGCATCTGCATCCTTACATTCAAAAACACTGTACAAAGCATGAGGACATCAACACTGTGTCGCATTAAATGTTTGTGCAATCTGTGTCAGCAGTAAAGAAATTCAGTCCGTTGCGGCACAACTAACAGCGAGTATCACGCAAGTCGAAAGGAGAGACCGGTGTGGCACACAATCTGAGGGCTGTTTTGAGAAACCTGCACTGACATGAAGGTTTTTCCATATCGTTTAGTCTTGCCCTCCCCACAGATATGAGATATAAAAGGGCCTAGCGTGCCTTGATCACTCCAAGGCTTGTTCCAGCCAATGAAGATGAATGGCTGTTATCATAGGCCCCATCTGAAAACATGGCACTCCGCTCTGGCTTCTTTGAAGCAGCTTCCATGTAGGACAACCACTGAAATGTCCAACGGCGGGAGAAGTGCCAATCAGATTGTCTTTGGGTGCTGTAACAGGACTGTAGCAATGTTTTGTTATATCTCATGATGGTGGCGGTCCTGGAGGTGCTTATGGCTCTGGGAGGAAATCTGCGGTGTTATTACTACAGATGTATCAAATCCCCCTCAATTCAAACTTAAAAGGCCCTCATTATCACATCTAAGCACATAAATACTCTTTATAAGAAAAGGGTAGTGTTCTAAAGCAGCATAAAATATTTTCATTTTCTCTCTAAAAAATGCCACATGTCTGTGCACTGATGTTAATCTTTTGTGCTGATGATTGACGGCATTGTTAAAAGTGGGGTTCTCATGACTAGGGAGGAATCATAGAGGAACCACATTTGGTGCTATATAGCACCATATCTTAACATGTTCTGTATATAGTAGCGGTGCTATATAGCACCTTAGTTAGCGGTGCTATATAGCACCTTAGTCAAAGAACCGGTGAAGAACCTCTGAAGAACCGCTGAAGAACCACTGAAGCACCAAAATTGGTTATATAGCACTTAAAAAGGTTCCCCTATGATTACAAGCCAAAAAACATTTTTGGTGCCATATAGAACCTTTTTTTTTAGAGTGTGCCTTATTCTGCATGACCATATTCTACATCCCTTAATCTAACCCACTATGTAAATTTAACAACTAACTTTACTAACTTATTAGGAGTTTATTGAGGCAAAAGTCGTAGTTAATAGTGAGATTTGTACCCTAATCTAAAGTGTCTCAATTATGAATTACATCAGCATATACATTAACAATAACAATAACATACATTTTGAATATTACATGTTTCTTACCCTTACACAAAAACCTGCTATGATGTGTAACGTATTTATATTATTTTTTCAAAATAGTAAACATGCTTTGTTAATTTTCAGGTTGAAATTATATTTGAATCCCAGATCATGAATGATCTCAATGCAATATACACTAATATTCAAAAGTTTGAAGTCTCTATAATGCCCATCATGGCTCATCATCAAGGTACACTATGTAACTTTTTTTGTTCAAAATGAACACAATTTAAATAATGAGTCAATACATCATCAATCCTTCTTCCAAAATTACCCTTACCCTGATTCACTATGGTAAGCTTTTTAGTGTTTATATTTTAGACCGGACGGGATGGTTTTTGCAGGAAATTATCAATAGCACGAATTTATGTTTGGCGTGCAATTTATACGCAGAAATTACTTTTTACGTGCATGATACACAGTTTTCATGTACATATGATACACACTTTCACCTATATAATACACACTTGACCTACACCAATAATCCTCCTTAAAAAGTAATTTCTGAGTATCAATAGCACAACAAATTCAGTGTGCTATAGATACACAGTACTAGGAGATTGTGAACTCACCCGTACGTGTCTCGTCATATCCGTAAATAAAGTTGCTCCAGTGTCATGGCAAGTCGGGTCTTCCCTTGAAATCGGGTCTCTATCAATAGCTATCAGTTAATTATTATACTAAGTACATACGAATGATATTAATTTAAAATATGTATAGCTTACTATATAGCACATAATAAAACTTTGATGTGTATGGTTTGGGAGTGGTATAGGTTAGTTGTCACAATGAGCGAGAAAGGTTCCCATCAAAATAGTGTCGGCCACAACTGGTATGAGTTGAATCAACATGTACCAGTTGTGGCCCGGATCTGGGCCGACATTATGTTGCTGTCTGGGTTGACTTTGGGCCCTATCATACACACGGCGCAATGCGGCAAGTGTTTTTTTGCTAGTTTTTCGCAGTTGTCATTTTCACGTTGTTTAAATAGCAATTGCATTTGCACCCATTTGTGCGCCCATAGGCGTGCTGGTCTGAAAACAAGGTGTGTTCAGGCGCATAGTTGGCGCGTTGTTATTTTGAGGCAACTGAAAACAACTGCACCATTGACTAACAAAAACCTGGTCTAAAGTCAATAGCGCAATATTTTTGTGCTATTTAAAACCCTTAAAGACCTAGAACATTTTTGGGGCGCCTGACTTGCCTCTACTTTTCTTTGTTCCCTTTCGAAGGGGAACGCGCGCTGCATCAGCTATGGAGAGGCATCTGTGGTTAAACCTTGCGGACATTGGGGAGAAGGAGAAGTACTTTCTCCTCGATGCCCCTTTTCGGCACCTCCGTCGAGGCGTCAGGGTGGTGAGAAAGTTCAGAGAGGAACGCTCGGCGGCATTTAGAACATGCATTCCGCTGAGGTCCGGGACTGCGCCCAGGCAGTCGGGTGTCCCGGGCCCGTCACGGTCTGAGGTCTGGAGTAGAGGCTGACATTTTTTCGGGAATCCCACGGGTCACGGGATTCCCGTGGGATTCCTGCAGGATGAGAGTCATCTTTGCTATTATTCACGGGATTTGGACGGTACAGGATAAATGGTTAACGGGAGCAGACGGGAGCGGGAATAAACCAATAGCAAAGACGGCAAAAAATGAAAAAAGTAAATGCACCATTTTGTAGTTTCCTTTTAATACGCCTACAATGTAACGCAATAAAAAATAACTACACAACCCAGCCGTCCCAGAAGCCATCAGTGCTTTTTGTCACGGCTTCCCGCCGGAATTCAAAGAGCAGTGATGGAGGGAGCTAACAGCCGCGGAGAAGTCTATGTGGCAAAAAATTATTTACAGCGCAAAGTCAGAAGTAATGACATGTCTATTAAGTTCACAGAACTGGTCGGAAAGTCTGAAATATTAATTAAGTTTATGAGAGTGGAATGTGACTGTGATAGCACGATGTACGCTGCTTGTAAGACATGCTTAGTCTCACAGGATGGAGAGCAGATTAAATCAAATTCTATGTATTAACTAAACACTAATTGAAGAAAAAATATATGGGAGCGGTACAGGAGCGGGAGTCAGTTTAAACAGGAGCGGGATGGGATGGGATTATTTTTTAAACTTTGGTCTGGGAGTGGGACAGGACAAGATTTCTTTCTATGGGAGTGGGACGGGACAGGAGTGAAAATCCACTCCCGTGTCATCCTCTAGTCTGGAGGCGGGACCAGCGAACTAGCGTCGCCTCTCGAGCGCCCCCTCCGTGGAGGACTGGTGTGCAGAGGAGGTGGGACACCCGCAACAAGAAGAGGAAGGAAGCCGGGCTGGGAACCGGAACCAACGGAGGCAGCGCGATCCGCCCCCTAGGGCACGCAGATGAGTGCTGTCTTTCCCTTCCTCTTGCATCTTTCCCCAGGCACTTTACATCAGGCCGGTGGGCCTATGATGAGCAGAAATGTAAGAATCTGACGGCCCGCCTTGCTCGTTGGGTGAAAGCGCCCCCCCCCCCCTCAGGATGGTGGTCGAACACTGGCTTGATAAAGGCTAGTTGTATTTGCCGCTCTTGCTCGCGGGCTTGTGGCGTGCGGGGGTGAGTTTTTCTTTTCCTAGCTTTAAGTATAAAGTAGCCACGACCGGGTAAGCACTAATGCATGAGCTGTAGTGAGATCTGCGCCCAGCCCTGTTGGGCTTTGGAATGGGTTTCGGGGCCTCGTTGTTTTTACGTAAGGGGTGATAATATTTATTTCCCGAGCCCTGAGTAGATCTAGTGCAGGCTTAGCACTGCACCACTTGGCCTAGGCTTCGCTAAGGAAGGGGGGCGTTTCCTTTAAAGGCAGGTATTGTCGCCCCGGGCCTGTCTTTTAAGTTAAGAACAGTGCTTTGTTTTCTGCATCCTTGATTCAGCCTCCTCTTATTACAGAGTCGTCCGGCCAAGGCCCTCCCCCTTCTCTGCGTTCTGGGGTTATTTAGTAATGCAGTCTAGGTGTTGCAGCAGAGATAGCGACTTTGCCAGTGGTCGTGGGGCGGGGTTAAGTGTCTTTCGCTTGTGTGCGATTAGACTTATTTTGCTGTAACCCGCCTTTCAGAGCTGTGTGCCTTCCTGGAGGATGGCACAGCCGGTAGGCTGCATATTTGTATGATGTTTTTCACCCTTTGCTCTATGTCTTCTGCTCCACCTTCTTAAGGGCTCGGGTTGAGCTGAACATCGCAACCTTCTGCGTGGACGGTTTTGGTCGGATGCTCCCCTGAGGCCCGAGCATTGCCAATGGCTGACGCCCTTGCATGATCGGCAGGCCGCTGTATGAAAAAGTAAGGCGGACGCCCCGAAGCAGGTGTCGTAAGTTGTACTCCCCTCACCTTAGAGGATTCTTAAGCATTTGTTCGCTGAGTGCACTGCTGTTGGCAATGTGATTAGGTTCATGTCTGTAGGCACTGCCAGTGAGACTGCGCCGTCACGGAGGCCCTCTAGCCTCTGGGATGGAGCCAGCCCCAGGTGCGGACATATGTAGGCCAGCTGGTTGTGAGCAGCCAGCTTGGGCAGTCTGGGCAGCAGACTCCAGGACAGGTGGTAGGCATCATTAGGCCTCCTTGCAAGAGAGTCTTGACGTCGCGGCCCGTGTGGGCCTGGGAGGATTTTCTCCGTCGATGTCGACTTCAGCAGAAACTTTGTCAACTAGTAGGCCCTCTTTGGCCTCCTTGGGGATGAGTGCCCAGGTGATAACTGGATGTCCAGTTCTTCATCAGCAGCAGACAGCTACCATCAGCCCAGGTGCAGCAGCCAGCCTTCCTCTAACCACGGCAGGGTTCATAGAATCTGCAGACCTCCTATTTGGAGGTAGGCCCTGCCAGGCCTCTCTGAGGGGTAGGCTCCCAATTTTTGGGTCACCTTGGCTCAGGTGGTAGACCCCACCAGGCCTCCCTGAGAGCCTGCTATGAGTAGCAGGCCTTGCCCGGTCTCCCCCGAGGGGGTATTCCTGGGCATTAGTCCCTCGACGGCTGGCACGAGCTGCTAGTAGGTGGTAGGCGTTACCAGGCCTCCCTAAGGGCCTGCTGTGGGGTAAGCAGGCTCACTTGACCTCCTCTGAGGGGGCGCTCCCGGGCTCCAGTCAGTTGAGTTGCTAGTAGGTAGTAGGCCTCACCCGGCCTCCCTGAGGGCGAGTTCCCGGTTCCCAGTCTCTGTGGCGGTGAGCGTGGAGTGCTACTAGCACGTTCTGCTATCAGGTGGTAGGCGCCGGGCCTCCCTGAGATCATTCCCCGGTCCCCAGTTTCGGTAACAGATGGTGGCATGGGTTGCTAACAGGTAGCAAGCTGCATGGGGCTTCCCTTTGGGATTCGCCATTGGGTAGCAGGCTTCAACCTGGCCTCCCCTGAGGGCACGTTCCTGGTCTTCAGTCACTGGACACCTAGCAGTGGATCGCTGTCAGATAGTAGGCTTCACCAGGCCTCCCTGAAAATTTGCTTCTGGGTGGTAGACCCCAGCGGGCCTCCCTAAAGGCGAGCTCTGGGACCTCAGTCATCTCTGACGGTTCGCACGTATGGCTAGAACAGGCCGTTGACAGGTCTTACTACCAGGTGGAAGTAAAGTAAGGTGCAACTTACTACCACTTAACGTGCTATCAGGTTGTAGGCCCCCACTAGGCCTCCCTGAGGGGGTTCCGGTTCCAGTCACTGTGACAAGCTAGCTGGACCGTTAACAGGTCTTACTAACAGGTGGTAGGCCTCGCCAGGCCTCCCTGGAGGCAAGCCCCGGAGTCGGGACGCTCGGACAGCTAGCATGGTCTGCTATCAGGTGGCAGGCTTCCCCAAGTCTCCCTGAAGGAACGAGTCCCGATGGCTATCAGGTGGTAGGCCTCACTAGGCCTCCCTGTCAGAGCGGGTCCCATCTTCCAGCTACCTCAAGGGCCAGCTCGACTGCTATTGGGTAGTAGGCCTCATTAGGCCTCCCTGAGGGCGAGCTCCGCTGTTTGCATGGTTACCTACCAGGCAGGCTTAGGAGCTCCTCTCAAGTGAGAATCTTCTGTGAGCTTACAGCCGCTTGGCACTGATCCGTCGGTTGTAGGCCCCTCGAGGCCTCCCAGCTAGGATCAGCCTGTAGGCCTGTTCGGCCTCCTGAGCACGTTTTAAAATAAGTGCTCGGTAGATCCTAGGATCGAGCGGCTAAACTCTCCTCGCTAGCAAGGGTTAGAAAGCACTTCACTGAGCGCTGCTCTCCAGGATAACCCGTCTCTGAGGTTCGGCTGGTGGAGGACACTGCCTTTTTGCAGTACTCTAGCGGGAGGTCTCTTCGGAGGCGACTATCAGAGGCTCTGTACTTAACAGACAGGGTTGGCGAACTGACGTGTCCCACGTAGAGGTCGCTAGGTCAGGCCTCCCTGGTGGCATTCGGTGAATTCCTCCCGAATAGTGACTGGCACGGGTCCCCTGGGGTCCCCTAGCCACGTTCCCTTAAAGGAACCCCTTCTGTTGAATGGGCTGGTTCCAGGCTTTCGAGCGGCCAGGGTAGGACTTCATATGGTATGCGAAGGTTCCTTCTCAGGTTTATAGCTTGGGCTTTGACCGTAGGGAGCGCTGTCACTGACAGCCTAATGTGACCAGAGGGGGAGTGGTTCAGGCATTTCAGTTGCAATTTGCTTGTCCTGACAGTTGTCACTGCCCAGTGGGCATGCACTCCCTTCGGCATGGCGGCGTGGGTATATCGTTCCCCGTAGGGTCAGCTGACGCAGCGCGAGTTCCCTTTTGAAAGGGAACGTCTCGGTTACATATGTAACCCTAGTTCCCTGAGAACAGGGAACGA
Source organism: Romanogobio albipinnatus (assembly GCA_023566225.1). Lineage (NCBI taxonomy): Eukaryota > Metazoa > Chordata > Actinopteri > Cypriniformes > Gobionidae > Romanogobio > Romanogobio albipinnatus. The sequence continues at coordinate 19,742,671 of CM042244.1, read as the reverse complement.
GACGCTACGTCTCATTGCCATGCCTCAGGGCTTGCCTGCCAAACAGTCCCTTCAGACAATTAGATGCTGTCATGTTGACAAGGCGCCCTTATATACTTCCTGGTCGCACCTTGATGACATCATAGGCGGTCGCCGGTCAATAGGATTGACGTTTTTTGATTGTGATTTCAGGCACCTGTCACGCTGGAGGCGTTCCCCGTAGCGTCAGCTGACGCAGCGCGAGTTCCCTGTTCTCAGGGAACTAGGGTTACATACATAACCGAGACGTTTTTCTCACCCATTCTAGCAGGTAACATTAAGTGTCATATATCATTTTAAACAGGGGGACATGAAGTTTCCATCTAGCTCATTTTAAATCCCAGTTTTACATTTATTTAGTCTGAGAATGGATTCAATTAATAGAATTTTAAGAAAAACGGCAGCAAAAATGTGGTGTTTTTACTGAGAACTTAAACAGAACTTCATGAAGTTTGGATTTTTTTCATTTAGAAAGTTAGACTTGGTTGTTTTAGACTTTCAGATGAAATTTTGTCTACATGTTACAATCCCTCAGCAAGTTATAACCATTTATTATAATATTATTCTAGGCGTTTTTGAGTAAAAACAGGTGTATTTTATTTACTGACAATGTAGATGTGTCCAAAAAAGTTCAGGGAGTAAAGTAAATAAAAAGATTGGGTAACACTTCATTTTAGGGTTCAATTATCGCTATTAACTAGTTGCTTATTAGCATGCATATTACTAGGTAATTAACTGTTTATTAGTACTTATAAAGCATATATTAATGCCTTATTCTGTATGACCGTATTCTGCATCCCTTAATCCTACCCAATACCTAAACTTAAATGCTAGAAAAACTACCTTACTAACTATTTATTCGCAATAAATTAGGAGTTTATTGAGGCAAAAATCATAGTTAATAGTGAATATGTGTTCCCCATACTCAAGTGTTACCAAAGATTGTTATATAATAACAAAACACTGAAACGGTGTAAAACACAAACTACATACAAATAGAGAAATATACTGACTTTTGTGTGCTGTGCTATGTGAGAAAGTGCTCTGCATGTTTATTTCGGTTTATTTTCATGCACACAAATACACATCCACTGTCACGTTGTGTCAGAGAAACATGTGATTGGTGGTTCAAAAGACCAAACACTATGTTTATTAGTTGAGTTGATGACAGTTTCAACGAACCTGGGCACGGGAGCGGTGGGACTAATGATCAACAATCGTTTCTGTTTGGCTCAGGGAAACAACCCACATGCGTTTCCCTTGACGAATCAATGCTGCAGATTTTGATGACGCATCCACGCTCACCACCTCTGAATAAGAAATGTGATACTTCTGAAAAGCTGATATTCTCCTCTTTACGGTGCATTTTACAGCATACTGTTTGGATTAGCGGTTTAAAAGATATTAAACATTTTAGAACGATAGTTATTTTTAGCCATCTAGGTGCTATCTAGGTGGGCGCATTCGTAATATGCGCCTATAGGCGGGTACACAACGCACATACATGCGCAGGGATGCGCCGCAGCACACAAACATGCCAAATATTAAAAAATAAAAAGATTACAGTGTAAAAGATTATTTCAATCAGGTCCACTTAAGTCAAAAACACCATAGACAAACTTTTAGTAAACTTTTTTATTGACATATTTTGCTAAATTTACATTTGGCGATATGTCTCTGTTCTAAATCCCCCATCCTTTTCATGAGCTCCATGAAAAGCCAAGACTGGGAACAGCAGCAGATTCTGGGGACAACAACCTTCCATTTTTTTAAACTGGGAGGGCAGCATAAATCCCCATTGAGAACAGAGCATGCATCAATGACAACAGAATGACATTGGTTAAGTTAAACACAGTTTAAGAAGGAGCTGGTGAGGAGGTGGGTTGCAAAGCAGCACGCAGCAGAAGCAGCCAAGCAGCCAAGCAGGCAGACTGAACTTAAGCTGCACTTAAGTAAGGCACCCTGTTTGAGAGTTGCCAATTGAGTGCATAGGAATCAGATCAGCTGATATGGGCGGAGTTGGAATTTTTCCAATCAGCTGGTAGCAGAGCTTTACTACGTGGCCTGTCTGAACTAACGCAGAATGCTTGATTATTGTGTACATAAAGATAAAAATGCCTGCATGTCATAATGGATAGTCAATGCATGTATCAGAATGACCTATTTGCAGTAATCACAAATTAAATTACTTGTCAGGTTGAGGGTGTCAATATTCCTCCATGTAAATAGTGAATCTGCCATGGTGCAATCACAACTGCAGGGCTGTACGTTAACTTTTTTTGCACATAGCACTGGTGCTACAGAGGTTGAAAGTTTTGTAGCACAGCCCACAGAATTGTAGCACATGTATTAAACGTCTGTTACCATGTCTGAAAAATGCAAAAAGTGCTATACAAAATAAATATTTAAGAATAAAAATAATAACAATTATTATATTTTAAAGAAAACATAAATCATTAGAAAGGTCTAAGGTTTTATAATAAAATATTAAATTATGATTAAAAAAATGTGACTGTAATGTCTTAATTTCGTTCTTATTTTATCGTATGTACTCACTGAGAAAGAAAAAAGTACTGTACACGTCTCTACACTGCGAATTTATCACTGTACTGCAGAATATTATAAAATAATATAATTTCTGTCTCATTCTGTGATGTGAAGCCTGTCAGATTACAAAAGTAAGTTATTTCAAACACTCGATTAATGTTCTCTTTTGTTGGACAACAGGTTTGTAAACGCTTCTCATTACAAGCTTGGAAAGAGGTTGTTGCTTTTTCTAATGCACATTAAAGGGGCTTTAACACTAGTCATTTCCAAATGCGATTGTTCCCGGCGTCCCCTGCAGCGCTGGTCTGGTTTCACAATCAACTTGATTTTTATCGAACCCTGGTGCACTTATTCATCTTACGTCATCAAAAATGTGCACGGCGGATGATAGAAAACACACTGCCTGTGTTTTTATTAATTTGGTGCTATTATGCGCAGCTGGGTAAACGACTCTTGGGTTTACTTTATGTGTGTCGGATGAAGTTTATTTGTTGCCCTGATTGCACGCATATGCGCGAATCCACTCGTTTCCAAGGTAAATCATCAACACCATCTACATGTGTTTTATTTGACTAAATACATTGTAATATGCTAAAGCACATATGCAGGTTACGTTTCTTCCTGAACAAATTCGCACCCGAGTCCGTTTCACGTGATTCACGTGAATCGCGGGACAGTTCGAGACGAGTGCCACCTCCTTCAGAGTCTCGGGTTCGGTGCGCACCGAGCCCGTGATTGACAGCTTTTACATTAGCAATTTTTCATGCAAAACCATGCCGCTTTTCGAACTAAAATGCCAATGACTCCATCTCACAGTGCATGCAGAGATAGAGCAGCATTTATTTCGAACCGATCGATCCGCCCTGAACAGTGCTGCGCTTCATCTGCACATATATTTATTTATTTATTAAAAAATTGAAGCGATTTTCATAATTTCACAAAGACAAATCTCGATTTTGGTTTAATTTCAGTCAATCGTGCAGCCCTAGATTAACCTCAGACGAGCACAAAACAAATTCTCCCTTCACTCAAACAAGCTCTGTCTCACATGCTTAACTGTATCGCACACGTGCTACTGGGGTAAAAATATTCATCGCACAGACCGATTTTTTTGTAGCACGTGCGACATATATGTCTGTACAGTACACTGTACAGCCCTGATTTACTGGCTTTTAAAGGGAATGGGAGATGAGACTCTGATTGGTTTATTGCACGTTATGCCAAAAACACACAAATTACTCATAAAGAGAATAGGGACATCCCTTTTAGACCATGTGCTGGGCGCGCCAACCATTTTCCCCGTCGTTAAACTAGCAAAAGTCGATTTGGACACGCCCTAAGTGCACCATGCGCTTCAGAACCATTCGCTCAAAATGTTAAAATAGGGCCCATAGTGCTGGCAAGAATATAATGCAACAGAGCTCATAATAAAACCAGAATCAACATTGGCTTGGCTTTTCATAGATGGTGAGAACTGAGGGATTTGAAATGCTGTAAACGACATGGCTTTTATATTAGTCAGCAGGTGAGTATTTTATTAAACAGATAAATTGCCATATGTAACTATCTATTGTGAAGGGATCTGCACATTCAGTGCCACGTGATCCTTCAGAAATCATCCTAATGCTGATTTGCTGCATAAGAAACATTCTTATTATCATCAATGTTGAAAACAGCGTGTTCTGCTTAATAATTTTCTGGAAACCATGATCATTTTTTTTTTTTTTAAAGAACAGCATTTATTTGAAATAGAAATCATTTGTGGCAGTCTTTACTGTTACTTTTGATCATCCTTGCTGAAATAAAAAGTATTATTATTATTATTTTAAATCTTCAGTTTTACAGTGATTGAAATTTAAGATATTGTCTTGTTAAAAAGACTTCCATTTATCCTTTAGAAGAAAACTTTGAGCATTGAAAGACTCCCGTTTGTCTGTCTGCGAACATACAGAAGTTTGTTGATTCTTGTGTTCTCGAAAAAGAACAAGGTGGTCAGCTTCGACGTTAAAATGCATCAAAAAAAGAGAGAGCAATCTGCATGTTTTAAAATCTCTTGTTTTCCAAGTACGTCCCCAGACTGATCAGACCACTTTTAGCTGCTAATCATTTTTCATAATGTGAAATGAAATCAAAGTGTGGTTAGACTGCTGATTAAGAATATATTAAGAATGTATTAGCAATTTATGAGGGCTTGATGGCAGAGGTTGTTTGTATGTACAGTACAACACCCAAGTCAGACTCTCGGCACGGCTGTAATCACACTTGATTAGTTCACAATGAATTCCTTTCTGCCACCTCCATCAAACGTGCACGTTATGAAAGAATAGATTTCAAAATCCCATTGGATGATTGTTTTATTTCGCATATTCACAGTTTAAACAACTAAGTATGTGTATATATTTTAAGTAAACATCGTAATGTTTAATTTTTCTTCCAACCTTTTGAGCAAAGATTTGTTCAAACAGATGTAGTTTTTGCATCTAAATCCCTCTTAATTCAGTCAATTTACACTGTGTATGTGCAGGCTTTTATTTTGATATGTCAAAAGATCTTTATAGAAATAACAACTGGCTCATAGTATTTATGAATTCGGGAATGGTTTCATTCAGAATTTTGTAACACTTTGCAATAAGGTCTTATTAGTTAACTTTAGTTAATGCAATAACTTGCATTAAATTACACTGAGCAATACAATACAGCTTTTATTAATCTTCAAAGTTAGTTAAATGTTGTAAACTGTTTGTGTTAGCTCAGGTCCATTAAATAATATTAACAGATACACTTTTTGATTTTAATCATGTATTAATAAATGTTAAAATGAACATTAAGATTAATAAATGTTTTTTGTTATTATGTTAATGCTAACAAATGTAACCTTAAAATGTTATCAGGATTTTTTGAATAAATGTACAGTCAGTAATTATTATAAAAAAATTATATTGTCTGCTATATGCGTAGTTACTAAAACACATTCAACTAATATTAAGGTCAATCCCAGTATGTTGCCTTGGACTGTATTATGTCTATTGCCTATTTTGGTCAATGTCATAACATGCACTTTGTCTGAATGTTAAAATACACGTTTTAATTTACAACGGATGGCTGTCCTGACCTCTGACCTCTTTAGTTTGCACTCCCTCACAGTGAAAGCGGTCAAGTCAGGAGATGTTTATGGTCCTCTCTGCTCTATTTCTCCCTTTCTTCCTTTCGTTTCTTTCTCTCTACTTCCTGTGTAATTATTTCCTTCAGGGTGATGCGTGAAGTAGAGAGAGGTCAAACAGGGAAGGGTCCTTCAACCTCCTCTGCTGTCTCCGCCCCGCTACCACTTCAGAAAGTAGCAGGAAATTACAGGGGATCACATAAATTACAGCCGGCCCACCAGCGAGTGGCAGGCAGCACGCCACCCATCACCGGGGCAAAGGAAGGGGTCGACCCCCATAAGGCCCGAGGGGGCCTGCAGGTACCACATGAGTACTGTGAAGCACACAACACAAAGCAGACCCACATATCACATACATCAAGAGGCTAACAGTGCTCATATTCACTTGACAAGACACAGTGCGTGCTGGAAAAATGTTATGTTGAGTATGATTATAGCTTTTATAATAGCATTCCGTGCTTTGCTTTTCCATTGTTTTTCTGTGTTAGACCAGTGCGTAAAAAAGTGCAGACCCACTTTATATTAGGTGGCCTTAACTACTATGTACTAACATTTTAATTAATAATTTGATACAATGCACTTATTGTGTACATACATGTCTTTACATTGTACTTACATTTTTAAATATACCTGTATGTAATTTCTGTAGTTACATTTGTAATTACATTGTTGACACTTCCCTTACACCTAACCCTACCCTTAAACTTACCCATACCACCACACCTGTCCCTAACTTTACCCGTATCCCACCTCAATATCAGCAAAAGTGTTTTGCAATACAATATAAACACAGTAAGTACATTGTACTTATTTTTTGATGTAAGTACATAGTAGTTAAGGCCACCTAATATAAAGTGGGGCCAAAAGTGCTGTTAACTCAAGTTAAAAGAAACTCACCTTTTAAACTTTTATTCCCCTGCCTTTTAAGTGCAAATACTCGTTCTGTGTAAATGGCAACTTGGGGAAATTTCCTGTTTTTTTTAAAGAGAACAGTTTTTTCTGTGTCCGAAATCACACACACTGTAAAAAAAAAAAAAAAAATTCAAACTTGTAAATAAAAATTTGTACATTTTATAAGAAAATACTATTTCTTTCTACTTACAAGTTTAATATTTATTTCAATTGGTTATTTTCCCTTTTAACCCTTAAATGCATGAATGTTTCGTCAATCATTATTACATATTCGGGTCTTTAGAGACCCAGATCTATATCTAAAACGGATGGACATCTATCTGTTGCGATAATATAAAACTCTCCTGATATTAGAGTAATAATTACAGAAGAATAAAATATAGCATATTTTGTTACCTTTTGGAGCTTAGACATGTTCAGTTGGAGCAGATGTTTTATACTAGCATTACTGTCCTCGTCAGAGCTCATTTCCCAGTGCATTCAGCATCTGGCTCATATTCACCATCTCAAACATGTTCTCAAAACTATAATTTTCAATCAAAATCAGTATTGTGATCAAGTGACACTGACACTAATATTCGATTGTGTTTAGTACTTGCTCTGCAGTAAATCACTGAGCCATTTCAAGTTTTGCTGATGATACTTCCTATTATTTTGTTGCCTGCTGTAACTATGAGTGAAACTTCACTTCATCATTGTGTATCAGACATTCCACCTTGTGGAATAAACATTAATTGCACTTATTAAGTAATCCAGGATTCAATTATTGTTGTGCAGAAAAATACTTACACTGTTACACACCTTGGGTCATTAGCGACCCTATACAATTTTAATAACAAATGAATGGGAAAACATTTGCACTTATGATGGATGGGTGCACATTTATGATGGATAGATGCAATTTTATAATGGATGTATGCACCATAAATGAGACACAAATTCACTGCCGTTATAAAGCTTGGAAGAGTCAGGACATTTTTTATATAACTGATTGTATTCGTCTGAAAGAAGAATGTCATATACACATAGGATGACTTGAGGGTGAGTAAATCATGGGCTAATTTAAATTTTTGTGTGAACTATCCCTTTAAGTGGGACCATTTTGTACACTAAAATAATTGTATTGTCTATTGCAATGGACATTTTGTGAAAATAAAACAAAGTGGTTCTGAAAAAATCTACATTGTAAGATTTTTTAGGTAGAAAAATATATGTGCACTTCTCACTTGCACCTCAAGACCCAAAGTATAGAATAGCTCTAGGTGTTCTTATCAGATATTTACTGTCAAATGTGTGTCTGCTATATGTGCTGACTGCAAATGTGCATCATAGTTAGTTATTTTTACTGACATAAAATGTTGACAGCCTGATTCAGCCATGGCAAACTAAGTATAGTGGTCACTACCAAAACATTACTGTCACTACCAAAAATGTGCAGTCACTACCGTAACATGGGATGTTTTGTCAAAAATAAAGTATATTGAATTATCAACTAAGATGTTATGATAGTGTTTGGTTCAATGCATGTTCAAACTAATGAATCCTTAACTTTGAAATCAGTATGATAAACTTTATGCCTTTTGCAAAGAAAAATTGGATTCAAAATACAACAAATCTCATAAATAAGACTTAAAATATTATTAAAATAGTAATTGTTATTGATTTAACCTGTAAAAACAATTTTTAAAAAAAATAGAAAAAACAATATATTTACAAGGTAGATGTAAACAAAATCTTAATAGGTCATTATAAGCCTTCTTAATAAATTATTTATTTTGTGTTTGGTAGTGACAAATTTGTGAAGAAGGAAAATATTCCAGCATTTTATGAAAATACAATATGAGAATTAACTGCACAATTACTAGAAATGTGCACCTTGGATATTAAACAATTTGCATACGTGTGAAATTTGAGGAATAAAAAAAAAACTTTGCACCAATTCTGTAGAATGGCCCATATAGCACCTTAGTCAAAGAACCGGTGAAGAACCTCTGAAGAACCGCTGAAGAACCACTGAAGCACCAAAATTGGTGCTATATAGCACTAAAAAAGGTTCCCCTATGATTACCAGCCAAGAACCATTTTTGGTGCCATATAGAACCTTTTTTTTTTAGAGTGCACTATATACAGTAGTATAGGGAAATATGCAATTTTAGATGAATTAGCCATGGTCTCATGAAATACATTTTCTGTCCTGTGTTAACACACTTCCTTTTGAAACAGGAAGTTTTGCCGGGAAGCATTTTTAAAGGTGGCCAATATTCTTTTGTTATGTCACAATGACTTGCTACTTGCTAAACAGTTGCTGTTGTTACTGTACTAGTGGGAGGGGCATTTTTGTTCTAGAGAGCATCTGATTGGACAAAAATGTGTGCAGTGCAGGATGAGTCATCACTTTTTCACTCTTCTTTCCAGGAAGAAAAAACTGAAAATAGATGACAAATAGACCTCTAAAACTGCAAACTTGGAGTACAGTACACGAGATGACCTCGAAACACAATTTTGATTGTGGGTTTGATTTTATAGCGTCTGTAAAATACAACAGAAACTGTTTGGAAGCGTTCCATAGGTTAATTTACTGATCCTTTACAAAAAGGTTTTTATATCCCAAAGTTGTGTACAAAAAGCTGAACGATTCCTTGGGAATTAAAACAGGAACCTGTTTGACCACATCAGTGAGCTCAGTGAACATGGCACAAACCCCTAGACATGTGTACTTCCCTGACATGTGTACGGAGGCCCTATTATGGGCCACTTTAGTCAGATGATGTCATAATCATGCGTCACAATCGACTAGGAGGCCCGCCTCGTATCTGTCACCAGGCAGAATAAAACTCATCCGTCATTCACCGGTTGATTAACGCGCTCCAGATGTTTCTATCCTCAGATTTCAGAAGCACCCTCCTCCAGTCTTTGTTGTGATAATGATACAGTACCCTGTGTGCAACTGTTTATATTTCTTTCCGTTGGGGTACAGAGTTGCATGCTCAGAAATGTTTGGAGGGAGTCGGGCTCTCGGAACATAATCGAGCGCCTGAGATGAAAGAGAATCAAATTAATCTTCTAAATCTGTGCGTTCTAATTCATCATTCTAGTTCTCACGGGACCCCGCCTGTTTGGCCCTCAACTTTCAGACATACTTTACCACTGGCAGTCGGAAGATGGAAAGGGCCACCATGTCTACGTATGTAATCAATATATGAATGTCACAGCTGTTAAGCCTGAATGAGAGATGCACTTCCTACAGGAAAGTATGAATCAGACTGTACGAGAATATTTGAGATAAAATCTCAAGCCATCCAATAGATTCTCAGCATCATTTGCTGATGTCATTCATCTCCACCGATCCAAAGATGTAGAAGCACACGTTAAATATCTACTCAAACATGATCTTCCTTGTTGGAGCTGTGGACTGTAGTGGTTAACACATAAAGCTGTCCCTGCTAACAGATATATGTTCAAAGAACAGTTTGCTAACATTCCCATAACGTTATGAAAATGTTCTCTGAACGAACCTCGCCAGAACCTTCGCCAAACTTCTGAGAATGTTCCCTGTTAGGATAGTGCTTATATGGGAAATGCGAGTTTGAATCTGGTCCTCAGCACTTCCCAATCCTTTTCATTCTCCTTCCCCCCAGAAATTTTGTCTCTGCTTTTCTGTAAAAATGGCACAAAAAAGACAAAAGGAAATTTGTTCTGCAGAATGTCACGATCGATTCTTCAAGACAAACACATTGGTAATTTCAGTTCTTCTTCTGGGAGTCTGGCCCACACGTCTCCATAATGATAGGGATCAGAGAATAAGGGACGGCGGTTAAGAGCTGATAAAACAAAACATGGAGGCCTCGTCGAATTACCTAAAGATCAGACTACTCTCAGCACAGCCTAGCTAAGAAAATAAGAGATAAGACCTGGATGTAGAATGAGGCTCCTACAAAATCTAGATCCGATCTGCTTAAATAATACCACATGGTAGTGCAGCGGATATAATGCATGCCACTTACTGTATATTTATATTTTAGAATAATTATAAAACATATATATATATATATATATAGGCTACTGTGTATTATACAGAATAGTGTAAAACTCGCTTATGACCAATCACTCATAAATGCCCCTCTCTCTGCATTATTGCATTAGTAGTCAAAGTAAAGGAAATTATTGTAAATTATTTGATTATTCGGCTGCATTGATCTATATCAATTTAGATACATTTCAGATCATCAGCCAAGCAATATGTGGGTATATCTAGACAAAAAGTTGGATTTAGATTAGAGCACAATATCAAAGCATTTATATTTAATTTATTTATATTAAATAAATGTAAAACTACAAAATCACATTACATAAAATAAACATTTCCGTTAAACAAATTGCATTTCTATGTAAGAATATGAATTATGTTTGTTTAATTCAAAATATGAATTGTATATCTTTCTACATAAATAATCTTCTTTTAAATGCTCATGTATAGTATAATTTTTACAGAGCTTGATTTGTTCAAATGTATATTAAAATTACTTTCATTGTGAGTGTTGAATTTCCATTCGAACAATTATATTTGAATAAAAACTTTGAAATGTAATTTTGCATATAATTGGATTTGAAGTAATGTTCCTTTGTTATGAGATAAACAAAATATGTTTCTTGGTAAACAATGTGATCAATTATAGAAATGATTCCAAATTAAATTATACTTGATTTTATTTAGATGATTTATAAGAGTAATATTTCTACTACTTTACTACAGTTAATCAGATGATCATTGCAGATGCTTTAATCTGAAGCTGTATTATTTGAGCAGGATATTTGCTGCAGTCAATTTTAAAAAAGAAAGAATTACTAGCTATTAGTTACATCTTCAACCGTGTAATTAGATTACTGTACTAATTACTCTATCTAAAAGTATTATCTTTTTAGAAAGCCTACTTTCTAAATCCCATATCAACTTTGACTTGTTGAACAAGGATAGACATGAAACTGCTCTTTCAATTATTTCAAATAAATAATATAAAATTGCATAAATTATTCTTGAACTGAACAAAGTATTTAAAGAATGATATATTAAAAACATATTTTTATCATTAGAAGTTCAATTTTGATGTTAAATCCACTCTAGTTTTAACTAGAATGTTCTATAGTAAGACTACATATTTAATGCAATTACATACATCAAAAGTAACTAATTGAATTACAAGAAATCAAAAGTAGCCTAATTCCTTGCTTTACTTTTTCATGGGAAAAGGACAGGGCTCCTGCAACACTCATTTCCGCAGATGAGCTGAATATCTCTTCAGCAAGCCGACGTGCAAACTTTCGCAAATGAAATTGAGAGTTCGGCGTCCCAAGAAATAGGCCTAGCTATAGTGAGACTAAATTATCATACTTGTGTTGATGATGCCCTCTCTCCTATTGCTTTCCTATTCCTATAGACCCTTTTCACAAACTGTGATGTTTTTTTAAATCCTGCAATGTTTTTTGTATTTTCATAAAATATATATGTACATTATAACACTAATATTTTGTATTATATTACTTTTGCATCAAATTACAAAAAGCAAGTTACCGCTGCTGTGAGGGTGTTTCTAATACAGCGTCTATGGGAGTGATGGTAAAAATTAATATCTTTCTCTCTTTTCACTGCCATTATCAGTCTCACTCTAATTTTTCCCTCTTTTTGAAAGTTGTGAAATCACTATTGTGGTTAACCCAAAAGTTAACCTGACTTCCGCTCTGAGAAACCCGGAAATCTGAAAAGGGTCTCTTCTTTTGATCTTGAAATTAGCTGATGATATATACAATGCAGCAGCGCGGAAATTGAAGATCGGATTTATATTTGGTTCTGCGGAGACACATATGCCCATGTGTAAAGGGAAGAGTTTTAACAAATCCGATCAGTAACGCATGAAGTGACCAGGTGTAAACAGGCCCTGTCGTTCTTTAGCCCTTAACCTGTATTCTGTCTAACTGTTAGCTGCATTTAAATCCTCATTAAAATATAAAGTGACCTTTCCTGCAGTAAAAACTGAGTCAGTGTTTAGTTGTGAAGGACACGGGTTGAGCTGGCATGTGTGTCTCTTTTATTCATTTTTTTTTTCTTCTTCTTCTCTCTCTCTCTCTCTCTCTCTTGGAGAAATCAGCGGGCCTGGAGTGACAGTAAGAGGCAGGGTGATTGCGCAGGGAGTCCTGAGGACACAGCCGCCAAATCAGAGAGGGTCCTAATCAGAGACAGAAATGGCCCACTTGACAATCACACATGCACAAAAGCTCCCAATTCACCTCTGATTGCGGCAGTCCTTGTGCCCTTCCCAGCACTCCCTCTCACTCACTCTAATGCCCCTTCAGCTCAACCTGCCAATCACGCGCCCCTCCTCCCCCCTCACTGTTAATGTCTAGTAATAATTATGAGAGATTTCTAATCATTCCCTAGTCTTTCAGCTGGCTAATTGATGTTATTTGAAGATTATCATTAGAAGTCCTTTGGTGGGTGAAAGGTGCATTTTGTGCTTAACCTGGATCTGTCACTGTTTTGTTTTTTTAGGGGGGAAATGGGTGTGTATAACAATGAGCAAACGTGTCTGAAACTGACTTCAGGTACACTGGATCCTTAGTGGCTTCAGACTTCAAATCAATTAATATTGTTTCAATTTAATGACTCACAATTTAATTATTTCATAATGTGTTATTGTATTTAAATGACCGTTCAAAAGTTTGGGATCGGTAATCTTTTTTTGTATGTTTTTGAAAGATTGCATTTATTTGATGAAGAATACAGAGATATTGTTGAATAATATAGTAATTTTATAATGGATGTTTTCTATTTGAAAATATTTTAAAATGTAATTTATTCCTTTGATGCAAAGCTGAATTTTCAGCATCATTACTCCAGTCTTCAGTGTCACATGATCCTTCAGAAAACATTCTTTGATGACTTTATCAATATTTTTCTGGAAAGATTCAATGTTGAATAGAAAGAATAGCAAAAAGAAACAGCATTTACTTGAAATATAATTAGTAAAAGTCTTTATTATCAGTTTTGATCAATTAAATGCATCCTTGCTGAATAAAACCAACAAAATATCTTACTATTAACTTTTGAATAGGAGTGTATGCCTAATATATCGATCAGGCATAATATTATGATCACCTTCCTAATATTGTGTTGGTCCCCCTTTTGCTGCCAAAACATCCCTGACCCATCGAGGCATGGACTCCACTAGACCCCTTGAAGGTGTGCTGTGGTATCTGGCACCAAGATATTAGCATCAGATCCTTTAAGTCCTGTAAGTTGCGAGGTGAGGCCTCCATGGATCAGGCTTTTTTGTTCAGCACATCCCACAGATGCTCGACTGGATTGAGATCTGGGGAATTTTAGAGGCCAAGTCAACGCCTCAAACTCGTTGTTGTGCTATTCAAACTTCTTAACCATTTTTGCTTTGTGGCAGGGCGCATTATCCTGCTGAAAGAGGCCACAGCCACCAGGGAATACTGTTTCCATGAAAGGGTGTACATGGTCTGCAACAATACGTAGGTGGTATGTGTCAAAGTAACATCCACAGGGATGGCAGGACCCAAGGTTTCCCAGCAGAACACAGATCATACTGCATTGCGGCTTGCCTTCTTCCCATAGTGCATCCTGGTGCCATGTGTTCCCCTGGTAAGCGACGCACACGCACATTCACCACTGTTCCGTCCTTGGACCGCTTTTGATACACACTGACCACTGCAGACCCCACAAGAGCTGCAGTTTTGGAGATGCTCTGACCCATGTCGTCCAGCCATCACAAATTTGGCCCTTGTCAAACTCGCTCAAATCCTTACGCTTGCCCATTTTTCCTGCTTCTAACACATCAACTTTGAGGACAAAATGTTCACTTGCATATCCCACCCACTAACAGCTGCCGTGATGAAGAGATAATCAGTGTTATTCACTTCACCTGTCAGTGATCATAATGTTATGCCTGTTCGGTGTATATTTTAACAATATAGTTTTTGTGATAAATCGTTAAATCTTTGAGACACCCTTTTGGAGGTTTTGATGTGAATTATGAGCTAAATTAATTAGCCTAATATTAAATTTATTATAGAATTCACAGGGACAAAATATTCATTTAAAATCTGTAACTAATATCTGAATACTAGAAGTTATTGTAAAGCATTAACGAAAGTTGATTATTCTCTTTAGGGTCAATAACCAGACCAGGCATTATATTTAGTGGAGATACCCGAACAGCAGCACAGCTGTTCATTGAAAACAGTAGTTACTGATGTCTTAAAAAGTGCATTTACCCCATCTACTGGTGTACTGCTGTACGCATTCATGCTGGTCACTGTCTGTCTGACATTATAACCCATTTATTATAGTTTCTTCAGAAAACCATCTTATAAAATGTATCTGCAACTACGGGCACTTTTGACTATCCCAATTTTTAAAACATCATCCTCTATGAATTTTAACCATCACAGTCTGTAATACATATAAAAATGTACACAAAATGTAATGTAGTCGTTAAGATTTTAATCTGGAACAAGTTTATTTTTTATGTTTCTTATTTTTCATCTTCTTAAAAAGTGTCCTTATTTTATCATTTTTTCTTTATTCATTTCTATAAAAAAGTAATATATTTAAATAGCTTTTTCAAATTTAATGCAGTTTTGTAAATACTGATATAAAAAAATAATATACAAAATAGGGAATTTCATGTTTTTCATGTAAAAATTTTACAGTAACCTTAGATGTCAATTGTTTCCATACACACAAAATATAACATATTTAACTTTTTTATGACAGATGTTGCAATTTCAATGTGTCAATCATCTCATCTTAAGTGTTGCAAATGAAAATGTGAAAAAAAAAGGGAAAAAAAAGAAATAGAGCAGTGCTGCGGTAATGACATCTTGTGTCGGTAAGGACACAATGTTAAAGTGCCACAAACAGGCTACTATAGAGAACAACAGTAAAAGTAAAAAAAATACTTCAGTACTAATAATATACTGAATATTTGTCATTTAATATACAGTAAACCTTGAATTTGTCTTAACCACGACACAAGGTCTTTACCTCAACACCTAAATTTGTTGCGGTAAAGACATTTTTACTAATATTTTAGCTAATTGGCAGCTAGCAAGGCCTACTATATTAGTTTTGACTCTTAGCATCTTAATATACATTAATTCAACAGTAATATACATATATTTTTAAAATGTAGTTCAAAATACACAATTATTAAGCTGAATGGTAAGGACGCACAATAAATAGCGCAGAACAGATTATGTGTACCTTATTTTTTTGGTTTCTTGTGAGTGAGGTAGTGTGGTGACCCAGTCTGTCAGCAATGTGCTCAAGTGATCGTTTCTGTTTCCATAGAAACTGAACTTGTTTGTGTTTGATAAAATTTCATAATAAAAGCTTTTTTTTTCATTGTTGCGGTAAGCACTCAAAAGTGTCGGACAGGCACATTTAGTTAAAAAAAATCATAAAAATGATCAGTAAATAATACAAAGAATTTTAAGATGCTGTAAATGAATCTGTATATTAAACAATTCCATTTTAAATAATGTCAAATTGTAATTAAATTAGCTTATTTTATCTATCTCAACATTGAGACCACAGGTGTGGGACATTAACAAAAAATAGTGTTTTGAGCTATAAATGCTTCATAATATTATATTAAATCACATTAATCAGTAATTATATTTTTTGTCAAGGTGTGTAATGGCACTGTGAATATATTTACAACAAATTTTAACATAAATCTAAAATTTCACTGCTGGGACTTAAAAGTGCCCGTAGTTGCAGAAACACCACTGACACATACAGGTATGTTTCATGAGATGATGTGGAAATGCAGCTGAATAACCTTTATTTGCTCAGATGAGGTCTTTTAACAAAAAAGTTTTTGATAAAAAATTTAAAAAAAAATTAGAGCTAGAAGATGAATGATAAATACAAGTTAATCATTTCAACATTACAAAAAGTGCATTGTAGTTCCTGTCTTCATTAAAACCATGAAAGTATTTAATGACAATGAAAAATCAACAGCAGAATGAAGCAAATGCACATGGCAGAGAATGGACTGTTAATGAGCCAAATCGCCCAAATGAGGCGTTGCAGAACTAGGCCCGACAGTAATGCCTTCTAATCCAGAGGAAATGTGCTCCAAACCACACTGCGTTTTTACAACGACGTCTGACAGATTGCTTGTTGGAGATGAATAACATGGTCGATTTATACACTGCTGTGAGGGACAGCGCTGGACAACATCTTCCTTCTGCACAAGCACAAGAATTAAGGTTTACGCGCACAAATGCTTTGAAGTAACGGCATGTTAAACTAAAACATATTCCACAAGCTCCTGCAAAACAATGAGGGAAATGAAACAAAGTTAATCAGGAAACAGACACCCCTTATCAAAACGGTTCCTAAAGGAAGTGGGTACGAGACTGCTTATATATATATATGCTTATAATATAACGAATTTATATTTGTCATTAAAAACAATTGTTTATGTCTAATGTTCACATAAAACGTTAATGTGAGGTATGTCTAATGAGCTGGTACTTCACACTAAAGGGGTGTTTATTGAATAAATGCACTGTTCAAGATTCCTAAGATAAGGAAAGGGTTCAAGGGTTCCTAAGATAAAAACAGCAGATCACAGTCAATTTCCTCTTCACTGTTTTCATTATGCGTTTTGACGCTTTGGCAGTCTGTCACAGAATCGTCCTGTGTCCTTTTCCTCCTCCGTCTGTAGATGGGTTTCTGGAAGGCCTCCTCCTTTAAACTACATCTCTGTTCTTGAGGTTGAAGGGCACCTTGTAAGCGCTCATAGAATCTATTAAAAATAATATAAATACGTATAAATATAGCATTACATATTAAATATAACATATATAGTGTGATTCAGTCTCAAGTTGTTTCATTTAAATGTGGAAATGAACAAAATGGGGGGAAAAACACGTAAAAAATTTATAAATCTAATATTTAATAAAAAAAAATATTTAAGATTCTGGTCACTAATTAAAGTAAATGTAACTAATTCAAAATATTAATTTAAATTAAAATATAATAGTATCTCAATGACATTAAATTAACACTTGTACAGACCAAGGTGACCTTCAAGACATTAATTTAATAATTCAACCATTTCAAACACCTAAATTGCATTAAATATAGGGATGTACGATTTATCTGCCGATATATTAAAACAGATAAATAATGGATTATTTCCTTTAGCTGAGACATTTCAGATGCGTACTGTTCGCGTTGTTGGTTTTGAATTGCTTGAAACACACTATATTGCCAAAAGTATTGGGACACCCCTCCAAATCATTGAATTCAGGTGTTCCAATCACTTTCATGGCCACAGGTGTATAAAATCAAGCACCTAAGCATGCAAACTGCTTCTCAAACATTTGTGAAAGAGATCCCAGGTGAATTCAAGCGTGGTGTTGTGATAGGTTGCCACCTGTACAATAAGTCCATTGGTTAAATTTCCTCACTAAATATTAAATATTCCACGGTCAACTGTTAATGGTATTGTAACAAAGTGGAAGCAATTGGGAAAAACAGTAACTCAGAAACGAAGTAGTAGGCCACGTAAAAAACAGTGCGCAGAAGTCGCCAACTTTCTGCAGTCAATAGCTACAGACCTCCAAACTTTGTGTGGCCTTCAGATTAGCTCAAGAACAGTGTGTAGAGAAATTAATGGAATGGGTTTCCATGGCCGAGCAGCTGCATCCAAGCCTAACATCACCAAGTGCAGTGCAAAGCATCAGATGCAGTGGTGTAAAGCACGCCGCCACTGAACTCTAGAGCAGTGGAGACGTGTTCTCTGGAGTGACCAATCACGCTTCTCTGTCTGGCAATCCGATGAACGAGTCTGGGTTTGGCAGTTGCCAGGAGAAAGGTACTTGCCTGACTGCATTGTGCCAAGTGTAAAGTTCGGTGGAGGGGGGATTATGGTGTGGGGTTGTTTTTCAGGGGTTGGGCTTGGCCCCTTAGTTCAAGTGAAAGGAACTCTTAATGCTTCAGCATACCAAGACATTTTGGACAATTTCATGCTCCCAACTTTGTAGGGACAGTTTGGGGATGGCCTCTTCCTGTTCCAACATGACTGCGCACCAGTGCACAAAGCAAGGTCCATAAAGACATGGATGAGCGAGTTTGCTGTGGAGGAACTTTACTGGCCTGCACCTCAACCTGATAGAACACCAGGCCTTCTCGTCCAACATCAGTGCCTGACCTCACAAATGCGCTTCTAGAAGAATGATTATAAATTCCCATAAACACACTCCTAAACCTTGTGGAAAGCCTTCCCAGAAGAGTTGAAGCTGTTATAGCTGCAAAGGGTAGGCCAACTCCATATTAAACACTACAGATTAAAGAATGGGATGTCATTAAAGTTCATGTGCATGTACAAGCAGACATTCCAAAACTTTTGGCAATATAGTGTATGATTAGAATCACTTCAAAAAAAGTGCAGCACAAGTCTGTCATATGGGCTACATCAAATTATAATTGTGTGCTTGGGGCATGGCTTTTAATGGTGAGTTTTTGTAATTAGGCTCTCAAAAATTATACAAAAATTTAGATTTATCGGCTTTCAAATATAATAAATTGGTATCGGCCAAAATTGTCATATCGGTGCATCAAATTAAGCATTAAATGAAATAAAATACTTTTAAACCCCACTGTATGCAAACACAGAAGGAGACCCTGCTTACAATATACCTCTCTATTCTTTTAAGATTTTCATCCATCTTCTGGTTCGCAACTCCGACGAGGAAATCAAGGTACTGGTCAGTGATGAGGACGTTACCCTTTTGGCTGAGAGGAACCTCAAGACAATGTGTGCTGCGTACCGCCTATACAACAAATACATTTCAGGGACATTTCAGACTTCAGAAGTATTTTTGAACACAAAGCACAATTTGTATCTTACCATGATGATCTTGCCTTTCTTTCCCACAGTTATACCAGAATTCCTAAGGCCCGAGTTTATTGAAACAGTGTGCTGAGGAAGGAACAAACCATGAAAAGCAAGAAATTATTTTGTTCTAAACATCCTCCATTCTAATTAAATGTGACATTCACCAGTAGTTGTGCGTCGCCGAGCTCTTTACACTGAACATGAAGGACAAAAGGCTCAAACTTGAAAGTGGCATCTCCAACAGACTTCTCCAGACCTGTGACCTTTTTTCAGAAACACGTGAAGCTTTTAATATCAAGACCATTTATTGCTGTACAATTGTCAAATGTCTTTAATGCTGTATTTCTCACCACATCTTCTCTTTGGCACTTCTGATGGGTGACAAATAACCAGGAACAGTTTTGCTTTTGCACATCAGGGCAATCCGACACCTTAGATGAAAGTGACACACAGTGACCTTTACACATATACTAGTTATGACGTTTAAAAAAATGTATATGCTTAAATGCTCGAAAGTTTTGTAGACAAATATAAATGTAGCCATTACAAAGCATGCCATGTTTGTGCTACTTCATTGCCTTGATGACTTTACTTTTACTAGTGCAAACTGAGTAGGTGTGTCCAAAACCTAGCTTAAAACCATATGAGTGACAAATAATACATCAGACAAATAATTGCTTAAAACAAGAAGAAGAAAAAAATATGCCAACAAGGTAGGAAAACAATCTTATTTTCCCCTTGAATTACGTTTATTTTTCTTACCCCATTGGGCAGATCTTGTTTTAAGCTTAAACTCAATTAATTTTGAGTCATTCATCTTCTCAAGTGAATGTACCTTGATTTAAGAATGTTTAGCCAATTTGTAACGTTACTGGAAAGCAAGACAAAAAAAACAAGTAAGAAAATAATTTGTTAGCCGTTTCCCAGGCTCACCCCGTCAAAAAGGATGATTCTTCCTGAGCAAGAGCTTGTCGTGAAGTACCGATCATGACTGTTAATAAAGGAGACGATATGAGAAATGTCCTGATCCACACTGCCCTTCTTACTGAAATCACACTTATTAAGACACTGATTCTTCCATTGCTGAAATGTATCGCTCTCCATGTTTCAAGACTATTGGTGTATTCGTTTTATAGTCTGCCGACCTTTGAAATAATATAATTAAGTAATGCAATCAGACTTTTCGATTATTGTTCTAGTTTATTCGCTAGACGTGTTATAACGCATGTATCATGTTTGTATTTTGAGTGTGAGTGCACGGTGACGGTCGAGTACGGTGGCCGGGATGTGCCTAAATTGATTTCAGACGGAAGCGGAGTGAGCTGCAATCTGCGTGGAAGGCAAACAGGGTAAATGTGTCTTAATTTATGGCGTTTTGTTTTCTCAAGTTTCGTGTCGCTGTGCAAATTTATGTGTGCTATATGGAATATATTATCATTTCGATGAGATGATGTTTGCTCTTTTTCAACAGTGCAGGTTCCAGACAAAGTCTGCTTTGTCATTCCATTTGTTTTGCACTTTGTCATTCCATTTGTGACCACCATGGCCACATCTAAATTAATGAGGGCTATCAGGGTGTCCGAGTTTGGAGCCCCTTCAGTTTTAAAACTCTGCACAGACCTGCCTGTGCCAAGCCCTGATCACAAACAGGTGGGTCTGCTCAAAACAATCTTGACTGTATTCTGATTTACAGAATGTGTAAGTTTTGAATTATGTTCAGTTTTCTCCAATGAAAGCTGATGGGAATGATTCATTAACATCTTGATATTATTACTACTAATCTCAACAATAGACAACTTGGTTTGTTGTTTACTGTATTATTCTATTTTATAAATAATTATGGCAACAACACGTACCTGATCTAATATGTTATGCTATTTAATCATTTGTATTCAGCTTCTTTCACACAATTAGCAATGACACATGTAAAACAACCAAGCAAGTGAACAAAAAGTAAATGTAAATAATTCACTTTTTCAGAAATCAGAGATGCTTCTTTTTCCTCTGAACTTTGACCTTGAAAGAATTTTCCATAAGATTTTGCATGGTCAAACTACTAGTTTTCAATATTGACAGCACAAATGACATGCCATAAAGGGACGAACATTATTTTATTTAATGATTTATGTTATAAATTTCTTATTTTGCTTCTTGCGCACTTGTTAGACCTTCCACTAATGCTTAACAAAATTAAACAACTGATATACCATTACAGTATAATTTTATAGATGTGGTATATTAGCTGAAGGGATTTTTTTTAATTTAACCCCTAAACTGTCACCACCCCGCTAGCAGGACGCTTGACGCTCTTTATTTAATTGGCTTTTTTCATATCTCATATTTTAATAATCATCATAAATTAGGTATCATTCGAAAGCTTACAAACCCCAAAATCATCCTGTGAAAACAGTGAAATTGGACATTGCGTTACTATGGAAACGCTATTATAAATTCCTTTAGTGGGCTCCTCCCCTAGTGGGCGGTGTCAGGTTTAATATTACAAGTTTATTTTAACTACTTTATCATCAAAACCTTTTCTAATCTTGACAAAATGCATATTGTTGGAAGGGTCTGAATCTCAAGGTTCCATATTTGGTGATAGAAGTGATATTTGGACCGAAATGTATTCATTTGTTACAGGAGAATGCATCAAATTAAATGGAATGTGTGACACCCGGTGGCTATTTTTGGTACAGCGCCTAAACAAAATCTCATGGGAACTTTTTTTTTTGTGAACTCGTTTTTGTGATCTCAGCTCCAAATTCAGAATGCAACTTGGTTAGACATATGGCTTTGATTTTATAGTAAAATATATTTTGTAAACTATATAATTTATATAAAATAAAAATATTAAGTATAGTACATTTGATTTACAGGAAATCTAAACTTTCATAACTTTTTCATACTTTAATTTTCCAAAGTGCTTTTCACTTTGTGTCACTTTGTGTCTTCTTTAAAACAAACTTAGGTCTATGATCCAAAGCATTCTTGATATAAAACCATTTAAGTTTGGATAGGGCATTTTCATGTCTATTCTCAAAAAGGGGGTTACAGTTAAGGGATTAAATAATTAAAAATGAAAATTCTGTCATCATGTCATGTCATTTCAGACCCATAAGACTGTACACTGGTCAATGTTTAAATGTGAATAAAAGCCTGAGTGAACTAACTTTAAGAGTCAAATCATTTTGCATTATGTTTGGTTATAGAATAATGTCTTTTATATGACTTGAGTATTTGAAGTGTGTTTCATGTGTTTCAAGTCAAGGGACATGCTTAGAGAATGACCCAGAAACCCAGTTTTTACTTTAGTAATATTTATATACATTTATTTATTTAATCAATCAGTAGCAATTATTATTGTTTTTTCCCCGAAGAGCTGTGTAAATGCTTTCTGCAATTGTAGGTTCTGATTCGAGTCCATGCGTGTGGCGTAAACCCAGTGGACACGTACATCCGCTCTGGATCCTATGCTCGGAAACCCAGTTTGCCCTATACTCCAGGATCAGATGTCTCTGGTGTGGTTGAATCTGTTGGGAAGGGTGTTCATCTCCTACAGGTCAACTTGCTACCCATCTTGTAAACTGACTAAACGTGTTTACTTGTTTGCTTTGCATGGATGGCAATCTTTTCTGTTTTCACAGGCGGGTGACAGAGTCTTCACCGCAGGCACTGTGACGGGAGGATACGCTGAATATACTGTGGCCTCAGAGGACACTGTTCACAAGCTGCCTGATTCCCTAGACTACAAACAGGGTGCCGCTATTGCAGTCCCATATTTCACTGCTTACCGGGCGTTAGTTCACAAGTAAGATGTTGTTATAAATGACTATAAAAGACTGCTTGAGTTGTTTTCTGGAGCTATATAAACATAAAAGGCATTTACAAATGTACTTTTGCTCTAAACAGGGCTCATGCCAAAGCAGGTGAGACGGTTCTTATCCATGGAGCCAGTGGTGGAGTATGAAGTTCCAAATTTACCTTAAATTTATAACATTTCAAAAATGATTTGGATGAATTAGACTTGTACAGTTTTCCCCTGATGTCTTGAATGAAATGTGCTTGTGTTTGTAGGTGGGCATTGCAGCGTGTCAGATCGCACGAGCGTTTGGCCTTAAAGTTCTGGGAACAGCAGGGACATCCGATGGGATGAAGCTGGTGCTCAGCAATGGAGCTCATCTTGCATTCAATCACAGAGAAAAAGACTACCTGGAGAAAATTAAGGTTTAGTTTTCTCTTATTAAAGTTTTGCATGATATATACAGTACACTGTTTGGGGTCGGTAAGGTTTTTTTAATGTTTTTGAAACAAGTATTTTCTGCTCACCAAGGCTGCATTTATTTGATCAAAGATACAGTAAAAACAATAATGTTGTGAAATATTATTACAATTTAAAATAACTGTTTAATATATTTAACCCCATAAAGGGATAGTTCACCCAAAAATGAAAATTAGCCCATGATTTACTCACCCTCAATTTATCTGAGGTGTATATGACATTCTTCTTTCAGTTATATTAAAAATGTTCTGGCTAATCCAAGCATTATAATGGCAGTAATAGTTGCTTGGTTTTTGAAGTCTATAAAAAATGCATCTGTCCGTCAAATAACGTGCTCCACGTGGCTCCGGGGTGTTAATAAAGGCCTTCTGAAGTGAATTGATGCGTTTGTGTAAGAAAAATATCCATATTTAAAATGTTATTTCATTTTTTTCTATGGCTCTGCATCACGGCATCACTTCCGGCGAATAAGGTCAAAATACATGCAAAATACAGGTGCGATCATAGATATATACATAGATTCCACATTAGTGCCTGCGCGGATCGGTCGAATGAGGCATCTACATATATATATCTTTGATTGCGCTAGTATTTTGACCTTATTCGCCGGAAGTTATGGCGCTGGGAATACTAGATGACATTCGTCTGATAAGAGGTAAAAAAATAACATAAATACTGTTCGTGTCTTAAGACATCAATGTGTCGCCACAAGCCGCATGGTTTAATAAGGATTCATATGTCTGTGTTTTTACTCTTAATTGCTCTCATACTCTAAAATATCCCCATTGACATGCATTATACGACTATCACACTGCAACGGTTGGAGTTCATTTGTGTTCTTCATTTGTGTTCTACTGAAGAAACAAAGACACCTACATCTTGGATGCCCTGGTGGTAAGCAGATAAACATAAAAATTTTGTTTTTGGATGAACTATCCCTTTAACTGTCACAGGGATGCTTGGCGCTCTTTTTTTGTGGCTTTTTTCATATCACATGGTTATCAAGGTCTCAAGATTCCATATTTTGTGATAGAAGTGATATTTGGGCAGAAATGTATTTGTTACAGGAGAATGCATCAAAACATCTGATGGATATATTGGATATAATTTGATATCTTTTATATAAAATAAAAAATATTCATATTCATACATTACATTTGATTTATTCCTGTGATGTCAAAGCTGAATTTTCAGCATCATTACTCCAGTCTTCATGATCCTTCAGAAATCAATCTAATATGATGATTTGCTGCTTAAGAAACATTTCTGATTATTATCAATGCTGAAAACGATGCTGCTTATTTTTTTGTGCAAACAGTGATACTTTTTTTTTTTCAGGATTCTTTAATGAATAGTAAGTTCAAAAGAACAGTATTTAATTGAAATATAAATCTTTGTTAAAGGTTATAAATGCATTCACTGTCATTTTTGATCAGTTTCTTAGAATAAGTTTCACTTTATTTTGATTTAGACATTTTACTGACTAAAAGTAGCTTTACAACTACATGTCACCTAACTTAGACTAGTAGACTGTTAGTAAACTGTTAGTTTAGGACTGTAAGGTTAGGTTTCGGATTAGTAGATTATAGTCAGTAGGATGTCTGTTGGGGAAGCATCAACAAAACAAATAAAGTGTTAGCAGATATTAAGAAGACAGTAATGCTATATGAGAGTTCGTTGACATGTAGTTGCAAAGAAGAATGTCTAAAGTGGATTATTGCAATATTTATGAACTCTTACCAAAGTATATATTAAGCATATAAAGAGTAGTTTTAAGTCACATAATGCACAGTCTAATCTAACTTTATCATGAGTTCTGTCTTCGTGTCTGGAATATGCTTTCTATATAATAACCTCCACAGAATAGATCATAAAAACGAAGGTGGCAAGTGTTCATAATAGCTGGTCTCCTGTGTTTAGGATGCTACCAATGGACAAGGCGTGAATGTGATCATTGAGATGTTGTCCAACGTCAACCTCAGTAATGATCTTCAGTTGCTTGACTTTGGTGGCAGAGTTTTGGTAAGTACCTTGTGTTTGTTTCACAAGTGTTTTTGTGCATGCTTTCCAATTATTATATTACTCTTCCTTTCAGATTGTTGGCTCTAGAGGCCCTATTGAGATCAACCCCAGAGACACCATGATGAAAGAGACCAGCATCATTGGTGTGGCTTTGTACAATGCAACTAAGGTAAACTGGGCTTCCTGTGCATTTTCTCGCTTTCTTGTGTTTGTACTTATAATTAGTTTACTCATCACCTTTGTCGAATCTCACTTTGCAAAGGATTCATGGAAAGATACAGGCTGTTGTCTTTATCTTTCACAGAGGGAAACGTCAGAGTGTGCTGCGGCTCTTTTTGCAGGAATGGAGGCAGGCTGGTTGAAACCTGTCATTGGTCCACAATATCCACTCGATAAAGTGGCCCAGGCTCACGAAGAAATCATCAACAGTTCTGGAGCCAGTGGAAAGATGATTCTGATCATGTGAAATTAGGCAGGAAGTGAAAATCCAGGGTATAACACAACTGAACTGCCAAATGTGTATTTCAGTGTTACATTCAGCTAGAGGAAATTTTCTGAATCAAATTATAGAGACCACAAATGAAAACATTAGTTCAGTGGAAATTAAATTGATCAAATGGACAATTAAATATACTATAAATAACATGAATAGTAGGCAATTTATAAATAACATGATATTACGCAAACAGACAGTAACAAAAAAAAAAAATATTTCCATTGTACACTACTGTTTTTAATGATTAGTAGATAAAAACCAACACAGTAACCATTTGACTGCTGATTGGCTGTAAGTCTGCCTCTCTATATAACAGATGAAACTGTGTAAGGTGAACTTGTGTGTGTTCTTGGCTGTCAGGCATCAGTGCTGGACACTGTACCACATTTCTGAGATCAGGTGACACCCTGGTGCAACGCATGCTCCGTTTGCATGTAACCATACACAACCACACTGCAGATCTCTGAGACACAGCGTGACTGTACGACTAATACTGAAGATAGGTTTGCAAATGAACTTGTTTGGACCCCCATGTGGATACGAGTGTTTGACATTTTGCTTTCTCCAATGTGGTAAGCACAGAGTGTTTGTATGTACTGAGCATGTAGTTAATTTAGCAATAAAAATTCTCAAGAACTTGGCTTGAATGTGCCTGAATGTAACCCATGTTAGTATTTGACAGAGACTTATGTAGATATGTCTGACAGCAATATTTGTGTAAATTTATTGAACTTAACATATGATATCATATACTGTATACACACTACCATTTAAAACGTTTGGGGTCAGTATACCAAGACATTTATAATGGTAAAATATGTTTATTTTGTAATAAATGCTGTTTTTTCCAGCTTTCTATTCATCAAAGAATTCTGCTTCATGGTTTCCACAAAAAAGAACAAATTTGATTGATCAAATCATCATGTGACACTGCAGACTGGAGTAATGATGCTGAATATTCAGCTTTGATCACATGTATTCAAATAGAAAATAGTTCTTTTAAATTGTAATAATATTTCATAATATTTTCCTGTATTTTTAAGTTGAAGAGACTTCTAAAACATTAAACAAAACCCTAAACTTTTTTACGCTAGTGTATCTTTATAAAATTACTGGTGTATATAGATTTTTATCAACTAACATTAAACACAGGTTAATAAATGTTGCTCATTCATGTTAATTGATGTCTTTAATTTATTTGTTTATTAATTAATACATTTATTTATTAGTTCATTTGTAAACTAATGTTAACAAATGAGACCTTGTTGTAAGGTGTTACCATAATTTGTGATATTTGTCTTTTTATTTATTGCTTTTTTATAATAAAAAATACCAATAAAGCCAATACATTAAATTAAATGTTTCTACCCAGACAAATATGTTAAATATATCCACATATAAAACATTTGTCTTTATTTATGAATTGCATTGTTTTGTACTCAATATTGCCACTGAACAACAGTTCGATAGGGCTGTATTTTTTCAAATTATGATATGAAGCAAGACATTTCCTTCAGGAATCAGGAGACATTTTATTTTACAGTTACAAAGAATATGTGGCAGGTGTTTCTAGTGTCCTCGCACATTATATATATAGAGCAGAATCACCTCCACAGAAGCAAACAGGTGGAAGATCATGCATGTTTTATAACTACACCTTCCTCATCTGTCTGCCAGTCAGCGTCTCCAGGCAACTGAGGTCAGAGCAGTACAGCATCCAAAACAGAAGAAAAACACAGGACAACTAGTTATGACTGAGTACTAGTGAGTTGAGAAGGTTCTGTTGTGCTTTTGTTGATGGGCTATTGCCTTTTGCTTTGTTTTTGAGGATAAACGTTGTGGCCTGAACCAAGCTGATCGAAGGCCATGGACCACATAAGCCATTTTGGAAGTCCAACACTGGCTTCAATCTGACTTCAATGGCAAATCATGAGAAGTATGTGCATAGTGTTTCAAGCAGTCTGATTCTTCATATATTCTCCATTAAAATAAGGTCAGGAAAAATCTGTCAGGATAACATTATACTAATGGTTCCTCTCAGGTATCTGCCTTCTACTGATGCTGACAATCACTCAAGTTCAGCTGTCGTCACTCTGCCCCTCTTCCTGTTTGGTGTGTACTGAAGATGTCATCATCTGTCATAAACTCTCAAGAATCATTGGTAAGTACATTATTATGCGACAGTACTTAAGTACTTTAAAGGGATAGTTCACCCAAAGATGAATGTTCTTGTCATCATTTTCTCTCCCTCAAGTCATTCCAAACCTGGCTTTCTTTCTTCCTTATGTGTTACATAAAAGAAGGTATTTTTTGAAGAATGCCCCAGTGTATTTTTATCCATACAGTGAAAGTCAATGGGGTCCAATAGTGTTTTGGAGCCGATTGTATGGACAAAAACAGTTCTTTAAAATTTCTCTTGAATTACTCATGAGGGTGAGTAAATGATGACAGAATTCACATTTCTGGGTGAATTATACATTTAAGTACACCGAAGGCAGATGGAAATACATTTGTAACCCTATGATACGCAAAATCCTAAGGCCTCTAAACTGTTGTACACAATCTACTACATGCCTTCTGACATACTTTTGTAGAATGTAAAAGGCCTTTTAGAATGATTACAAAAACCTTCAGGTTGTGGTTCACATGTCTTTTTGCTGTGGAATATTTACTGACTTTTATAAAGTAAAGTAAACATAAGAATAACTTTTATATTGTTAGTAATATTTCAAAATGAACACTTTGGACTGAAGCATCTTAGATTTACTTGATTACATAATTTCTAGAAAAATCAATGAGTATCAAATATGATACATCAGGCTTTTGAGGAATGTTTCTTTGTATATCTCTCAATCATCATTATGTTGGACTGCATTATATGTTGTCCCCCTCAATTACAGAGTATTAATCATAAAACCAAGTATTTAAATATCTAAGCATAAGCACTAAGCATATACTGTAAATAACCTATCATCTTAATATGACATATTATTCGGAGAAATCGAGTGACAACTGATATTTATTTAAATTTTTCTGCATAAGTAGGCTGCTATACTGCAAGATTTAATTGATTTACATTACAAGCTATCAGAATTTCATTATACATTTTGTCCATATAAATGTCAGCACCTTCATCAAATTTCATATTTTTGCTCAGTTTGGGCCTTTGGTGTTTATTTTCTCCTCAAATATGAGCTCCATATTCTCCTGTATCATACTCTACGAGGCATATAAGAATGTAAAAATCTATCAAATATGATACTCAACAAACAACTTTTTTTTGTTTTTAAAAAAAAAATGTTGTCTAAAGGTTCAATAAACTGTTCCATTTCAAAAAAATATTTTTACATTGACTACATATGTCAGGCTCATATTATATTAATATACAGTTTCATGTTCAGATGCACCAGGATCTACTAAAGCTTTGATGCTCACTGATGGACTGATTGATTCTGTGGACAACATGGACCTCTCTGATTTATCCAACATGAGTGTTCTGGCACTCAGCAACAATGTCATATCCAGCATCAAGCAGAATGCGTTTCAGAACCTCACTTTCCTTACGACACTGTCGCTGGACCACAACCGCATCTCCAGTCAAACCCTGGACAACGCCACGTTCTCCTGGCTTCACAGATTGGAGACTCTCGAGCTTGGTAACAACGATCTGAAAGAGATTGATGGCTCCTGGTTTCAAAACTCTAGAGCTTTAAAAACCCTTCAGCTAGAGGGAAACCTCTTTACCGTCTTGAACTCTGCCACCTTTGCCCATGCAGACCTGAGGAACCTGGAAATGTTGGACTTGTCAGACAACCTCATCGTGTACATAGGCAGCGATAGCTTCCGAGAGCTGCCTCATCTCCACAGCCTCGATCTGTCCCGAAATCATCTGCGCAACGCTCCGGATGCCTTCTCGTACCTCTCGTGGCTCTCAGTCCTGAATCTTGATTTGAACCGCTGGAGCTGTACATGTGAGTTGAGAGAGCTGGCCTCATTCCTCAACAGCTACATTCAGGCTCCTGATAAAGTGCTGTACAATGGGCAGAGGATGGTGTGTGTGAATGCAGATAACCCAGCTGTGCAGACTGTGCTGGAGCTGACTGAAGCTAACTGTGTCCCGCCAAACAGGAATATCACAGTGGAGGTTGTGGCTAAAAGTAATAACACTTCTCAGCAATACATTAGAAATGTTGCTATTGCCATTGTGTTTTCATTTTTCGGTGAGTATCTAATGCAAAAGCTTGATACCAAAACATTCTATTTTCATTATAGGGTCAACTATTAATTTGATGCAGGTCACTTATGCTCTGGGACCATTTTTGGGATTTCCACCTGGATTTGGCATACCCAAATTGAAAAGCTTCCCATACCCACATACAATGGTCTAAATACACAATTTTGGTGTCATTTTAAAGGAAACCCTTTGAAGTCACATAAACCACTGCTAAAAGTGATAAACATGCAAGTATATATTATCTGAGCTGTAATAATAAAAAAAGAGACGCTTTTTGATTTTTTGGTTATAAATTCAGTTTTGAAAGTGTGTATCTCAGGCCCTGTGTGCTCTAGCACCCAGTTTGGTTGCCACTAGATTCCATAAAATACTGGAAAAAATAATTTAGTCTGTATCACGTTGTATGC
The DNA here is from genome assembly GCA_023566225.1 of Romanogobio albipinnatus. Taxonomy (NCBI): domain Eukaryota; kingdom Metazoa; phylum Chordata; class Actinopteri; order Cypriniformes; family Gobionidae; genus Romanogobio; species Romanogobio albipinnatus. Next base: position 19,711,661 of record CM042244.1, on the reverse strand, counting down.
AAGATTTATTCAAATGGGTCTGAAGGGAGGAATATTGTATTTTTATGTAATTTCAGGGTTTTCTGTTAATTGACACAGGGACATTGCATTTATACCACTGTATATGGGTATGGGGGGGCACATAAAAAAGGTCATATTCCTCCATTCAGATCCAATTGAATAAATCTTGCATACATGATCCAGACAAAAATATTTTTCCCAGTATTTTCTGGAATCTAGTGGAATCAGACAAAACTGTCCGGTGCTTGAGCACAAAGGGCCTGAGTTATACACTTTCAAAAATGAATTTATAACCAAAAAATCAAAAAGCACCTCTTTTTGGGAGGGGTTATTACAGCTCAGACAACATATACTTAAATGTTTATCACTTTTAGCAGTGCTTTGTGTAACTTCAAAGGGTTTCCTGTAAAATGACACCAACATTTTGTATTTAGACCACTGTATGTGGGTATAGGAAACTTTTCAATTTGGGTAGGCCAAATCCAGGCAGAAATGGCCCTAGAGTAATTTAGTGTAAACTTTGTGTTAAACAAATGCCAAAGTGAGGTCAGACCTCCTCCATAGACATTTAACATTTAAAGTATATACTTGATGATGTCATTCCGGACCCTGTACAGCAGGGATGGGCAACTCCAGTCCTCGAGGGCCACTGTCCTGCAGAGTTTAGCTCCAACCCTAATCAAACACACCTGAACCAGCTAATCAATGTCTTCAGGATTACTAGAAGGCTACAGGCAGGTGAGTTTTATCAGGGTTGGAGCTAAACTTTGCAGGACAGTGGCCCTCGAGGACTGGAGTTGCCCATCCCTGCTGTACAGGGTCTGCAGAGTTTAAGAGGTTAATGTATTCAAAATAAAGCAAGATAAAAAGAATGGAAAGAGAACATTTTGGCATTGCCATTTATTATTGTTTCTTAAAAAAAAGAGTATATATATATATATATATATATTTTTTTTTTTTTTTTTCTTTTTTTTTTTTTACATACTGCTTAATTGCCTATTATTTGGAGAGAGAGAGAAAAAGTTTTTATTCACAAAAGCAAAGCCATGTGGTGATACCATTGATCTGTTATAGATCAGTGCATGCGACCAAAATGCAGAAACAGGAAATGATATCATAGAGAGGACCCTTGCAGACCCTCATGACTGTGTGTCATGGTTAAAAAGTTTGTTCAAATATTAGATCATTTTAATTTTAATACATGATAAGTTTAGTTCAGGTTGTGGTGCAACTGCTCAGAAATAATATAATGATTTAGTTATTATTATAAATAATAATTTAGGTAACAATTTACAACAAGGTTTAATCAGTTAAGAGAACATTAGTGAACTACATACATAAACTAATACATTAACAATACTTCTACAGCATTTATCAATCTAATCTCAACATTTACTAATACATTTTTAAGATCAAAAATTGTATCTGTTAACAGCATTACTTAACTGTGAACTGACATGAACATGAGAATTTTTATCAACTACCATTAACAAAGGTTAATAAATGCTGCAAGAATATATTGCTCATTCATGTTAATCAATGCATTAAACTAATTAATGTATTAATTCATTTGTAAACTAATGTTAACAAACGAGACCTTATTGTAAAGTGTTACCATAATTTGTGATATTTTTTCATTAATTATTACTTTTTTAAATGAAAATATATTTTACTTTTTTTATTTAAATATTTTTTTTTTAAAAATAATAATTTATAAAATGTTTCTATTTAGACATATTCAATTTGTAAGAAAATATGCATTTGATAGTTGATACTTCATGACAAATTAATGATGAAATTAACATGAATGTAAAAGAAAACTAGAATGTGTTTAAAACTAGATTTATAAAAGATTTTGTCTTATTAAATTCATGGAGTCACTTCATCGGTTCTGTTTTGAATTGTAGGCGGTGTTGGGATCACCTTGGGAATGATCGCCATTGCATACCACAAACTCAGTAAGAAATTTAAACTTGTTCAAGAGGAGAGTCGAGCTGGAGAAAGGCAAACGTCCAGCCCTGAATCAACCCAGTGGAATTTCTGCGAAGGCAAGGACACTCTATCTATGAGCCACGCGCTCTACAACAGCAACTACAAATCCCATCAGCCCTGGGAGAGAGAAGGCTCTCCTTATCTGGGATCAGATGCACTGGAGAATAATTTCACCTGCCACAAGTGCAGCTCCACAGCCCTTGCGGTAGGAAAGCACAAAAGAGAGATTGTCCTGCATGGAGCCAATCATGTGGGTGAACAGCTGGCTAATCGCCAACATAAAGGGAATGAGCAACATTCTGTGTTGCAACAAAGGAGCAAAGGTAAACTAGCAAGCACACCATTTCTTTTGAAATGTTTTAATGGTGTCTGCTAAGTCAGAGGTTTTTCGAACAGACCTGCAAATATGACCACCACTTTGCTATATTTCCTAAAATATAAATGCAGCTATTTTCACATTTAAAGACCCACCATGAATTGAAAATATTACAAACCTACCATTAAGAATTTTCATAGATGTATAAACCAAAGAAAGCATAAAACAAGGGGTGTCAACAGAATAATTATTAATGATTTCTCTCATAATTTCCAGTATTTAACAGTATGTTAGTATTATTTATATACCATTATATGGATTTATATTAGTATTAATATTATATTATATTTGTATTAATAAGGCTTTATTTTATATTAGTTTAGCTTTTTTTTATCTTATTTTTATTTCAGTTTTAGTCATTTTAGTACTTCAACTTAAATGTACTTTGTTTCGATAATTCTAAGTTTTTTATTTGAAGTTTTTCATCTAATAATTAAATTGTATTTTATGTCAATTAAATAGCTTTATTTCAATTTTGAAAGTTGTAACTTTATCTTATATATTACATATATAAATCTATATTGTATACATAAATTATATATATAATCCGGATTTTGAATTGGGTCATTAAACAACCCCCAGTCCCAATTTATATTTGGTGTCTTTAAATACTATTTAATAACATTTAAATTAATAATTTGATACAATGAACTTATTGTGTACATACATACTTTTGATGTAAGTGAAAAAGGAAAAATTCTGTCATAATTTACTCACCCTCAAGTTGTTCCAAACCTGCATGAGTTTCTTTGTTCTGCTAAACACGAAATAAGATATTTTGAATAATGTTTGTAATCCAAGCAGATAAGGGCAACCATTGACTACCATAGTAGGGGGGAAATACTATGGTAGTCAATGGTTGCTCTATCTGCTTTGTTACAAACATTCTTCAAAATATCTTCTTTTTGGGTCAACTATCCCTTTAAGGCCACCTAATATAAAATGTGACCCAACCCCCTAGTAACTGCATAGAAAAACCTTGGCAACCAATCAGTGCTGGCATGTAGTTTATTTAGTTTTTCTATCACTACACACATTCTCAAATGTCTGTCTTAAAATATTTCTCTGTTTTATTCACAGACACAAGTGGACGGGGACACAATGAGAGCAGGTCAGGAGTTCCAAACAGCCATCCTGGCAGACAGGATGCTTCTTCCCAACGTCGTGGGGGTTCAAACGACATCTCAGCTGTCAGAATACGCCAGCTGGCCCTCAGTAATCATTTCTCAGCCCTCCAGAGAGGCAATTTCAGACCCCCAGACCAAATCCACAATGATGTAGCTCAAGGAAATCACTCACTGTTAAAACACCAGGCTGAGGATGTTGGTGCTCGGCCGATTTACCAAACCATCAGCTGTCTGCACTGTCACCAGACTTATGAATACAGACAAGCTGGGAGTAACAAGCAGAACTTTCCATTTACAAATCCCTCACAGAACACTGGAGCACAAATGTATGACACTATGCTATACAGAGACATCTTGGGTTATGACAAGTCAAACGCTGGGAGAAGTGGTGAGAGTCAAGCTAGTGAGTTGGGGTTTAAGTTAGCTTCTCAAAGGAGCGTCACTTTTGATCTAGCTCGGCCTGAGGAACGTGTCCTCACCACAATGGCTGAGTCTGACAGACACAAAAAAGAGAGTAGGATGAAGAGCTCTAAAACATCTGCACAGAAAAGCCCCCGAAAGCTGGGTAAGACTAAGAGCAGCACAAAAGGACAGTTAAAAACCCACAAAACCAGAGGACAAGCAAAGAGGACGCTGAAAGTTAAATTAAATTTAAACCCCCTTCGAAAAAACAGAGTTCATCCAAAGTCCACAGATGAAGAAAATAATCAAAACAAGATGTCCAAAAAGGCTAAGAAGGAACAACTGAGAAGCAAAAAGGACAAAGATCTCCAGAAAAAAGACAAATCTAGCAAAAAATCAAAAGATAACATTAAAGGCTCAGGAAATGAGGAAGAGGAAGACAACTCCAAAAAGAAACGCGCTAAAAAAGGACACAAAGGTTCAATGTCCGTGTCTAAGGATACAGATGAAGTCACTAAAGAAGGAGGACAAGAGCAACAAAGCTATATTCCTGTTGAAGGGGAAACTGTCGTCAGCAGTGGATCTGAAGCTCAAATGGCATCCACGCTCAGTTTAACTCTTCCAGATGAACACAACAGTCTTGCGGCTCCATCACACCCTGGCATTCTGGATGCCACTGACATTCAGCAGCTATCCGATCCAAATATTGTACTTCCTGTGAGTGAATCCGCTGCTTCACAGGATGTGGTGGATCAGTCCAATAGTTCAGACCCGATGAGCTCTGCTGCACCTGTTATCCAAGAATATGTATCTTCAGCCGAGGGCTCTCCGAAGAGGAAGTTAAGACTCATTCTACCTGAAAAAAACTCCAACAGGCCACAAACAGCACTAGATAAGAAAATCAGATAGTGTTATTATTTTCCGATTATGTAGCACAGATAGCATGCACTGCTGAGTTCACTTCAGCTATAAATTATTGATAAACATTTGGACTTTTATAATGTATAGTCTTATTTTATTGAAATTATTATTATTATTATTATTATACACTGAAGAAAAATTGTTGTGGGATTTACTTTGAAACTATTTTCACTCACAAATTGTTAGTACATTTCACAAATAATAACAAAGGCTTTATTTTTAATTTACAACTTCGGGGGGTTATAACGTTATATAATACAATCAAGTTTTTTGTCTGCAAGGCCACAGAAAATCAATGTTACACATAAGTATGAGTTTGTTGTTTAACATATGCATAGAGTTAATGATCGCTTTATTTAACCAAAGAAAGTAAAAAAAAAAACATTCCACAGTCATTTTCTTGCAAACAAGTTGACAAGAATACAAAGTGCGGCCTATCACAACATTTTATGGTCTGCAGATAAAAGGCAGTTTGGACCTTAGAAAACAAAACATGACACTCTGGGAGAGTCATTCTGCAGCTAATGCACGTTGAGTGAACATTTAGAGATACTGCAAAACGATGGACGACAAAGAAGAAAAGAACTGCAACAATGAGGAAGATGAAGATGGAGAAAGAGTAGAACCAAAAACAATTCTGGGGATCTTTACAAGAGAGCAGTTCATCTTCTTATGTATTGGCATCGGTCTGATTGCACTTCTTCTCATCATTACTTTAACTTCAGTATTTGTGATCTCGAGATCAGGTATGGAGCCTCTTTTGTACTTTTTAGTTCATAACATGAAATATTGATAGATATAGAGTTTAGAATTTGTCCATATGCAACACCATTTATCAGGCTCATAATTATGTAATTATGAATTTCAGAGTGAATTGCGAAAATAAAAACAATACTGATGTATCCATGTTGCTCAATTTGTGGATACTGCTTGTGCATGATCTCAGATGCTTCAGTCGACATGGATATGGAGCCTTTCCCATCTGATGGAGACATGCTTGACTTTCTTGTCCAAACTGGAGAGATTCGGGAGAAAGATGGTCTTTATGCAACCTGGTATCACTCAGCCAACAATAAGTCTGAGATGAACAAGGCCTTGAACAGTAAGAATTATCTGTTGTTTTATCTTAAAACCTTTGTTCAAGGTTGCACTTATGTCCATTCAATTAGCAGTTGCATAATAATAATAAAAAATTCTTCCTGTGAAATGTAGGTGTTAGATATGAAATATACATAATCTTGAAAGCTCTGATAGTGATAATACACTCTACAGGTGATATGGTGTAATGAAATACCTTAAAAACATTGTTAATGTTATTTATCTGTACACATTACAGGTGATGTCATGATCCTGGAGGCTGATATAAATGTACACGGTCATAATACAGCTAATGAAACCAATATTCCTATCATGGCTCATCCACCGGATATATACAGTGACAACACTCTGGAGGAGTGGCTGGATGCTGTACTCAAATCAAAGAAAGGTGAACAACCTGGAACATTAGTATCTGCTTTTATATATAGAAGACATTGTGAGCATTGCTTTGTGGTCATCCTTCATTAGGGATAAAGCTGGACTTTAAGAGTATTAATGCTGTGGAGCCCTCATTGGATCTGCTGAGAGAGAAAAACCAAACGGGGATCAACCGGCCAGTGTGGATAAATGCAGACATTCTTCCTGGTCCTAATGTCCCTGATTTCTGGCCAGTGGTCAATGCTTCTGAGTAAGAATGTAGTAAATATCTCATTTTATTTTCAACACTTGGATACGGTTCAGTTTACTTTGTGATTTAGGCCAGTAGCTCTCAATTTGTTGGTCGCAACCAAAAATGTGTTTGCACATTTTATTGGTACAGTAATGATAAAAAATGTTTACATAAAGCTCTATAAAACTTGCATTTTTACAACACTATGTTGTAAGCACATCCCATTAGGGAAATCAGAGAAAGTTCTATGCATACTTGCAGTCTTCATGCACTTGAACACTTGAGCCAAATAGAGAAAATTCACAATATTGCCAAAAGTTTTGGGACGCCTGCCTTTACATGCACATGAACTTTAATGACATCCCATTCTTTAATCCGTAGGGTTTAATATGAAGTTGGCCCACCCTTTGCAGATATAACAGCTTCCACTCTTCTGGGAAGGCTTTCCACAAGGTTTAGGAGTGTGTTTATGAGAATTTTTGACCATTCTTCTAGAAGCGCATTTGTGAGGTTGGGCGAGAAGGCCTGGCTCGTAGTCTCCGCTCTAATTCATCCCGAAGGTGTTCTATCAGGTTGAAGTCAGGACTCTGTGCAGGCCAGTCAAGTTCCTCCACAGCAAACTCGCTCGTCCATGTCTTTATGGACCTTGCTTTGTGCACTGGTGGGCAGTCATGTTGGAACAGGAAGAGGCCATCCCCAAACTGTCCCCACAAAGTTGGGAGCATGAAATTGTCCAAAATGTCTTGGTGTTCTGAAGCATTAAGAGGTCCTTTCACTGGAATTAAGGGGCCAAGCCCAACCCCTGAAAAACAACCCCCCCACACCATAATCCACCCTCCACCAAACTTTACACTTGGCACAATGCAGTCAGGCAAGAACCGTTCTCCTGGCAACTGCCAAACCCAGACTCGTTCATAGGATTGCCAGACAGAGAAGCGTGATTGGTCACTCCAGAGAACACGTCTCCACTGCTTTGAAGTCCAGTGGCGGCGTGCTTTACACCACTGCATCCGACGCTTTGCATTGCACTTGGTGATGTAAGGCTTGGCTGCAGCTGCTCGGACATGAAAACCCATTTTATGAAGCTCTCTACACACTGTTCTTGAGCTGATCTGAAGGACACAAGAAGTTTGGAGGTCTGTAGCTATTGGCTCTGCAGAAAATTGGCAACTTCTGTGCACTGTGCGCCTCAGCATGCACTGACCCCGCTCTGTGATTTTACGTGGCCTACCACTTCGTGGCTGAGTTGCTGTTGTTCCCAATTGCTTCCACTTTGTTATAATACCACGAACAGTTGACTGTAGAATATTTAGTAGTGAGGAAATTTCACAAATCAACTTATTGAACAGGTGGCAACCTGAAATCACGGTACCACACTTGAATTCACTGAGCTCCTGAGAGCGACCCATTCTTTCACAAATGTTTGTAGAAGCAGTCTGCTTGTCTAGGTACTTGATTTTATACACCTGTGGCCATGAAAGTGATTGGAACACTGAATTCAATGATTTGGAGGGGTACTTTTGGCAATATAGTGTGTCATGTAAGTAGAGAAAGACCACAAGTGTGGGTACTGGGATAGGCCCTCTGTAATGGTTATTTTAGGTTTTATTTTTATATATGGAGACCAGAAATTGTTAGCTGGGGTAGTGGTGTTTTGTTCCTGAATGTATCAGTGTGTTTGAATGGGTTGGATGAGTGAATAATTCCATGACTCGCTCATAAAAACAGTTGTTGAAAAACAGTCTGACAGTTGTTTCTGCCTGAATGAATCAATGTATTTGAACAAATTGGTTGAATGAATAGTTTAATTCACTTGTATAGACAGTCAATTATCGTAACTATGTAACATACCGAAAAAGTCAGTGAAAAATCCCCACAACTAATACACAGACTGAGTCTGAAACTGATAACACTTTATTTTACGATGTCATGTTCACACGTTACATGTAGTTACTCTAGTAATAACTACAAATGATGCATAATTACATGCAATTAATCCTAAACCAAACCCTCATCCTAACCCTAAACCTATACAAGTTTAGTATACAAGTACATGTAGTGAATTATTTTTACTTATTACTTAAATGTATAATTACACTGTAAAAGTGTAAACTTGAAACCTGCAAACACAGGCAAGTGGAGTGATACAACATAACTAATTCTGTGACATGTTGATTGCTTAATATTGATTTTTAGTTGCTGACTTTTTTTATACTTTTATTACAAGGTTTTTTGAGCTCATTCAGCAGAAATTTCCTGACGTTACCATCTCTCCAGGATGGAAGGTTCTTTATCTTTCCATCTTCCCTGATGTGACGTACACGCGCAGTATGGTGGAGCAGATGTACTCTACTGTAAGACACCTCCCTCAGAAAATCACCTTTCCTGTCCATGCTTTGATGGCCAAGAATGGGTGGCCACATCTGAGCTGGCTGCTCAGCCAATCTTCAAGGTAACTCAGTTACTTCAGTCATTTCAGTTAAAGAAAAGTTATGATGATGTTTATACTATGTCTTGATTATGATACAGGTTTAGTTTAACCCTGTGGCAAGGAAAGGAGAACCCCACTGTGAATGATCTTCTCTTCATCAGAGACAACAGCAACCCTCAGCGCATCTTTTATGACATCTATGAGCCTGTGCTCTCACAGTTCAAAGAAGCTGCGAGTGAGTGACATCATGGTTTAGAATATTACACCACACACAATATATTGGTAGCATATTGGTTATCTGCCAATATAGAGCGGTTTATAGAGATTTAGCAGTCATATAACACTTTTATGTGAATGTGAAATGTGAAATGAAGAACCTTTAACATCCATGGAATCTTTCAACTAAACAAAAAGGTTCTTTACATTATTATAATGTTCTTCACACTAAGAAAAACATGGTTCACTTAAGAACTGATTACTGAATGTTTCTTTGAGGAACCCAAAATGGTTCTTCGATGGTATCATTGCGAAAAACCCCTTTGAAACTATTATTTTTTCAAGTGAAAGGTCACGTTTATCATTGGTTACCATTGCAGATTTTGCACGGTCTTCAGGTTTTTCATGCAAATTCGCCATGTTGACCAACAGAAAGCTTGGTTTAAAAGTGACTTGTGTGTGAGAGGTGCTTTGTGCTTTTTTGCTGTATATTTTGCTGAAATTTCACAATTGTGACCATGAAATTAGTCTTTAACCCTTTAACTGTCACCACCCTTTTTGAGAATACACATGAAAATGCACTATCCAAACTTAAAGGGCTGTAATTCAAGAATGCTTTGGAATATAGACCAAAGTTTGGTTTCGTTTTAAAGACAACACTCTGCAGATTATTGCTGAAGTGAAAGCAGTGAAAGTTATGGAAGTTTAAATTTACTTTAAATGAAAAATACTGTACTAAATTTTTTTATTTCATATAAAATATATATTTTACAAAAAATGATTTACTCTAAAATTACTATAAAATCAAAGCCATATGTCTAACCAATTTGTGTTCCAAATTTGAAGTTGATATCACAAAAATTTAAGTTCCCATGAGATTTTGTTTAGGTGCTGTACCAAAAATAGCCACCGGTGTCATTCAAATTCCATTTATTGTTTTTTTGATGCATTTTCCTGTAAATTTCTGTCCAAATATCACTTCCATCACAAAACAGCCACCAAATATGGACCCTTGAGACTCAGACCTTTCCGACAATATGCATTTTGTCATGATTGGAAAAGATTTTGAATATAAAGTAGTTAAAATAATTGTTGTAATATGAATCATGACACTGCCAACTAGGGGAGGAGCCCGCTAGAATAATTTAGAGTAACGTTTCCATGGTAACACAATGTCCGATTTCAAAACGGTTTTCACAGGATGAATTTTGAGTTTGCAAGCTTTCAAATGATACCTAATTTATGATAATTACTTAAATGATACGAAAAAAAGGCGATCAAAAAAAGAGCACCAGGCGTCCCACCTGTGGGACGGTGACTAAAAACGTGGCTAAAAACACTAATAATTTAATCGCTTCTTAGTTTTGTCCACAATTTTCATATTGATGCATCCCTAATTGTGTATATCAGTAACATAGGCACCTTTATTTCTCAGAGCTGAGAAGCAGACCCAGAAGATTCTATCCAGGTGGAGACATAGTTGACTATTTCAGGCCGGTGAATGGTGATGGACTCAACATCCAGTGGGACACAGTGACTGATAAAGATTCTTTGCTATCTCTGCTTGAAGGTGTGAATTTAACAACTTTAGATGGATAGATACTGTGGAAATGCATAGATTTTGATAAATGGTAATACAAGCATTTTTTGCAGATAGCCCTGGAGGAATGCTGGTGATCCCAGTACTATCTAGGGTAGGTCAACCAAACATTCCTGTCATTCAGGGTTCCCAACCTGAGCTGCCTCTTCAGGACTGCCTGGAGCTGATTCTTGCCTCTAAGAAGCCGTGGGGACTCTACTTAAGAATAAATTCCCAGAATCATCTGAGCCCCTCACTGGAGCTCCTTCGTCGGGCCTATGACAGAGACATGCTGCACCATCCCACTTGGGTCAACATGGACGTAGCCCATGGAGCTTTCCATATCCACGGCTATATGATGGGAGACGAGTTCTTGAGAACTATTGATCAAATCTTTCCATATGTGACTCTGGCTCCAGGTTGGCCTAAAGAGGTTCTCAGTGAAGGCTACACACCAGAACTGGTGGAGGACATGGTGCAGCTCTTCCAGGGGGCCTGGCAAGAGGTTTCACTGCAGCTGGAGGTCGAGGCTCTGGACAGGACTGTGACTGGATATAGTAATCTTATCCATGCGCAATCACGCTTCTCACTGACTCTAGGGCAGCAGGCAGAGGACAGAGGTCTCAATACTGGGACTGCCAGATTAATGTCTAGCCAAGCAGTGAACAGACAGCGGAACTTCTACAATATGTCCAATATGTACAGAAAAAATATAGCAAATCTGTCAGTCTGAAAATCAAGATCTTACTCCATTGACAAAGACATCACAAAATGAAAGTCAATCATAATGCTGTTTAAAGAGTCCATGACAAGATATGTACATAAGTGTTCATTGAAAACTTGAAAGATTAATATTTAAAATAAATTCTTTCATAGCTCTAATAATTTAAATTATTAACTTATTGCTTTTGTCGTTTTTTCATACATACAATAGAATTTTTTAACAAAACTCAATTTTCAGTAATTGTCAATAACTAAATTAGTAAACAGACTCAATTAAAATGTAATTTTACTGTATATACATCACTGCACCAAAAATAATACTGACAAAACAAAGCAAATAGAGGCATATTAATTATTTTTTAACCCTCTGGTGCTCTTCGTTTAGGGGTTGCATTGGTTGCCTTCCTGGTCATAAGTGACCGGACACCTACAAATTAAACTTCCTCCACCCAATGTAATTTATTTTTCTTCAATAATATTTTTTCTTTTTAATTTTGTATTTTGAGATGATTTGATGGTATTTTTTAATATTTATGCAATAATTATGGTCTATTTTTGCCATTTAAAATTTTTTTTTTTTTTTAATGTTTTCATAATTTAAAAATAAAATAAAAATAATTATTGCAGTATTTCAGGTTAAAATAGAGACTAGGCCTTCAAAATATTTTTTGTTTTATGGCAGATTAGCGCCCTCTTTTGGAATTATATAAGAAATCATGCAACCATGGGTGTAATCACTAGAGGTCTCTATGGAGAGGCTTGAGAATTCCCTAGTTCTGTTTTGAACACATTTAATGATTTTCTTTTTGATGGATTTGAATATATATTTAAAACATCTCAAAGACTATTTATTATAAAGTTTTAGATATATTTTTTTGTTGTTAGAAATATAGATTTTTTTTCTGTGAATTTGTGTTTTTGCAGATTTCCCATTCATTTCCTATGGGGGGTCATTTTTGACCGAAGAGCACAAGTGGGAGTATTTTTGTATGACCACTTAGCATGCCCGAATCATACCCTTTTTCTGTGTTAACATACCTAATGCTAGAAAAGTCACCAAGTTTCATATCATTCTGATTAAGCTGTGATTTTAAAAAAATTCAAAATGTGGTTTACAGGCTCAGTTTTACATTAGGTGTGTGTGTGTATAAGTGTGCGTGTGTGGGTGTGTCAATATCACATTCTTGATGTTTTTCCCTTTACTGCTGTTTACTTTTTTTCAGCATCGAGGCCGATTTGTAGATTGTACACGCAAATATTCTGTGAATTTTTGTGTTTTTGCCGATTTCCCATTAATTTCCTATGGTCGGTCATTTATGACCCAAGACAATGAACGCTACTTTTTTTTAACGACCAATTAGCATGCTCGAATCATGACCCCAATTTTTTGGTGTGTTTACATACCTAATTCAATAAAAGTCACCAAGTTTCATATAACTCTAATGAAGCTGTGATTTTTAACATTTCAAAACAGAAAATTTTCCGGTCATAAATTACCGAAGAGCACCAGAAGGTTAAGGGACATTTGAGTGTTGGGTGTACTATATAAACATTAGAAATTAAGTTTATTTTTAAAGGTATTTCAGGATGGATTGCTGTTATAGGAACGTGCCACAATGAAATAGAGGTTTTGCAAAATGGTTGTTACTGGATGCGGGAGAGAGAAAAAAAAAAAAATTCACATGTACAGAGCTTGATCAATAAAGATAACTTGTTTATTTACAAATGTCAGAAAAGGAACAGAAAATAGTAGGGGTGTAACGATACCATCATGTAATGATTCGATACATATCACAATACTGAACTCACAATACGATATTATTGCAATACTCAAAGACGTATGGTAAAAGGTTAACAAAAAATGTACTGTTGATTAAAATGCTAAATTTGGTACATTGGGGGTGGAAATTAATAGGCTTGGACTTGGTGCTGGTTACAGAATGCACAGGACAATGGTGAATAAAAAATATTCATGATTCTGAAGCTGAAAATACTGAATTATTTTAGACAAATATGTTTGCACTCTGTCACTGACTAGACATATTTAAAATAATGTAAGCCACTTTTTACTGGAAACAGAAGACATTTGGCATTATCAGGACCCACAATTACTCCCCATTGCATTATTATACATTACATTCAACATATATAGTAGTTATGTAGTACTGACACTAAAACTCTGTAAAACTTTTTCTCACACAGTAGTTATTATTTTGGGTGAACTATACGCAATATATATTGTCACTATCGATGATACATATTGTTGCATTTTGTGTTATTGCGATATATTGTGACACAATATATTGTTACACCCCTAGAAAATAATAATGTAATGCAAAATTTCAAAAATAACCCTTGAGAAACATTCAGTGAGTGAGTGAGTGAACCATTTGACAGAAATGAATTTGAGACTTATTTGTGACTCATTAAAAGAATTTGTTCAGATTAATAATTTGTTCACAAATCAAACTCGTTGTGAGCATCCAGGTAGGAAAATGCAATAGAAACATTTATTTTTTCATTGTATTATTTTGCACCACACAGTCTTTCTCATTACATTCAATTCAAACTGCAACCTCACAATCCAGCTAAAGCATTGTTTTTTCACTCAGTCCTTTTAAAAAATGGATCAATTCTGAATACAAACCAGTTCTCAATTATGGACTAAAAAGGGAAAAGGAATAAAATGCCACTAAAGTATTGGATCTGGCCCCTTTAAAAGCATAAACATTGATGAGTTCAGCCCAGCAGCAGCAGGTCATAATGTAGAAGCGGTGAATGCAGGTGTGCTGACTATGTTGTCCAGCAGATACTGGCTGCATGCACAGAATGTTGAGTAGAAACTAGATGAGAGGCCTGCAATGTCAGTCGAAATGTACGGCATCACTTCTGGACTGGCCTGATTATAGTAGGAAATCTGAGGGCAAAGTGAGAAACATGTCAGACACATAAGTGAGGAAGGACATAGTGAGCATCATGAAGGCCTATTCTTTCCTACCTTTGAGACACTTTTCGACACCTCATAAATGGTGAACCCAGCACAGACCACCTCACCCCTGTTGAACCCCTCTGTGGGTGGATGCGTGGGTAGAGCGACTGATCGTAGGGCAATAACATACGGATCCCTAGAAAACATATATTTAAGTATTACATATAGTAATTATGTTGCATTCATGCCATGTCACGATTTACTGAAGTTACTAGATGACAACCCGTCTCGTTCTACTCTGAGCGGTTCATATCCTCGGATGCGGAATTGTGCATTTCTATGGCAGCACTATTAATGCCAGAATGAATCAAAGTTTAGTGGGACATTAGATATATTCAACTATGTGCAGTTGTTACTTATTTTGCGCAATTTATTAGTGCACATTATTCCAAATAAAGAAAAAAAATGCATTTGTAATCTTTGTCTTTCATCAGATTTTAATCTTGGTTCACTCAGAAATGCCACTGAAGTAAATGAGATGGCAAATATTGCTTTAATACCACATTCTCACCCGCTATCACAAGGCGGTCTTCTAGAGGCCAGTAAAATGAAGTCCTGAAATTTTCCTCCTTCACTGACCGAAGGAGTAACAACTCGATAGATGACATCATCCTCATCGACCCTAATGAGCAGCTCACACCGACTGCACGATTAAAACAACACAGAAAAGATGAAAACATCACTTTGAACTGACATTTGGATTTGCAATTTTAAATAATGATCTCTAATTTAAAAGTGACTATTTTGTACCAAACATTTTCTGAATAAATCAACCAAAAAGTACACATCCCTGCTGTTCCCTTTCATTTGAAATAAGCAGCTAATAGTAAAGTGGTATGTATAGTGTCTCACGTGTAGTGTTGGTCCCATTCCTGTCTGTGGCTGAGATCTGAGAGGAGGGTGAAGGTCCTTTGTGCTGGGATATCTATCTCAAACTCCACCCTGAAACACAGACTCTGACTCTCCTCCACTGTATACAGACTCACCTGCTCAGCGCAAGACAATGAGCATCTGATGTTACAGAGTGAACTTTATAATGTAAGACTGATGTATGGAGAGTAGCGCTTACATGGCTCTTCTTTGAGCTGAGTTCCCAGTTGTTTTTGGCTGCAAGCATTTTCAGGGCTGACACATTATTGTAGCTCAGATACACCTGAAAATCAAACAAATTGCTTCGACAAAGTATCATCAATAAATCATCAATGCTCCATATAACAGCACTGTGTAAATACAGGGGAGACGAGATTCATTGAGTAAATGAAACCTTTGATTAATGTAGTACTAACATGTTTTGTTGAAAAGGTATAACACAATATCATATTTTATTATGTAGCAGTAAAGAAGTATTTTAAAAAATTGTCCAAATCAGTGTACAACCATTTCTTCATGCCAAGTCATATTTACATAATTTGTGCCGCAAGTTTGGATCTTTTAATGGTAAATATACTTAAAGATGTTTGAATAATAAGGTACCAGGGAAAGTTACCTGGTTACTAGTGTCCCATGGGACAGACAGTGGCACTTCAGTCTGCTTACATGAGATGATGTACTTCCTGAGTAGAAACAAAACCAGATGAGCTCCAAGTCATGAAAAACTGAACAAGAGACAATACAGCTAAATGATGCTCCTGAAAAATGTAATATTGTTTCATATTATTTCAATTTTATTTGAATTATTCCATTAAATCAATTGAATCGTTTTTAAATAGATTTTACATTTTTAATGGATTTGAATGAAAATAATATTTCTAGTCAAGCCAAAGCAATACTAATTTCATATTATATAATACAAAATATTATATATAAGCATCATTAAAATAATAACATAAGTAATAGACATATATTTAATATAATCAATATTTAATATTATATACACAGCCTATTTTTAATGTGTTTAGAAGAAGGCTGCAAACAGTAATATTGTGAAATATTATTAAAATGTAAAATAACTGTGTTCTATTTGAATATATATATATTATTTATTTCTGTGACGGTTGAAGTTCAAGAAAGTAAAGTCCATGTATTATATGGATCGAGTTTTAGCAGTGATGCACAGTGACAGCGCCATCTGTGGGTGAGCTGAGGATGTTGCGGTCTAGCCGGCTCCTCTTACATAGTTTTGTGAGGTTATAAACTGGAGCTCTTGTTATCAGAATAAGAATAAGCACCAGGTTTGCTACCTATCAAGTCGAATCTTCTTTCTGGCAAGAGCCTCCTGGTATCTCCTCTGTCCCTCCTGTCAAAACATTTAGAATAGCACTCAAAATTCAGATTTTACAATATCCATTTTACTTACTAATGCTATTTCATGCATTCTGACTTATTTACACTGTTAAAGAGTTGTATTCTCATGCTAAACATAGCCAAAATGTCCAAAAATTAGTAGGACAAATACACTCCTTCATCGAACAAGTTTCGGAAAGTTTTTTTCGAGTATGGCCCTGTATGACATCATAAAGGGCGGAATTGCTTAAATGGGCAGTTCTCCCGGATGAGCGTGTGCGCACATCAACCAGACCGAGAGCAAAAGCGCACCCACGAGCTTTGTTTGGGTTACGGGAGCCGTCGGCAGCGCTGTGATTTAGAAATTTAGAAATTGAAATCAAGAATGTCACTAAAGAACTGTGTTTTTGGTTGTGAGGAAAATATATCCTTGTTCAACTTCCCAAATAACCCAGCATTAAGGAAACAGTGGATGCAGGCTGTTTTTTCCGGAGCAGCAATAGAGTTCTGTAAGTGTGTTTGTTTGTTCCCGGTCATGAGTCGAAACCGCAGGCGGTGTGTGAAACTGCATCAAATGTCAGTGTTTTGTTGCCAATTGGTGCATAAGCGCATATAATGTCAACAACATGAACATATAGTGAATCAAAAATTATCCAGAGATAATGCCATGATGTGTGTGTGTGTGTGTGCTTGTGACTCTTTAGCTCCGCCCACTGCACGCCTCCACAAGTTTGGCTGTTTTTGGAAAGAATCGGTACAGTGTATCTGTCTTTTATAAATATGATAAAACTAAAGACTCTTCGGAGATATGAAGGATGCAATACTACTCTATAGATACTCAAGATTAACATGAGATTGGCTGAAACTGTGTGTGTTATGTACCCTTTAAACAATCAAATGAGTGTTGTCATGACCGTTCACACTATAAGCACAATCTGGATTCAGATTTGGACTGCTCACCTGAGGTTCAGGTTTTATGGGAGGCAGTGGACGTGGCCTTCCTTTCTCATCCAGCACCTCAAATGTCATGAAGGCGCTGTTAATGTGCCTCAGAGGTTCCTCTCCGTGATAGGCTTCTGCACAGACGCCTACCTCCATACTGCAAAACCAGAGACACTGCCAATCAACTGAATGACATCATTACTGTGTAGTCATTCAAATCTAAATGCAGCTCTTGGATGGCTATTATACAAGCCCACCTGTTCTTGAATGTGTTATTGACAATGGCTTTCAGAACCAAACGATCTCCAACCTGGGACGGGCCTCTGAAGTGAAACATGTCTATGGTCCTCAGAGTAGGATGAGCATTGCATAAACGACTGTTAAAAAATAAGAAAACCAATTATGTTGACTTACTTTCTATAGAAACAAGAAGATTTGGAGGAACAGAATTTGTTTCAGGTAGTTTCAGGTGGTATTAGGGGAGGGACATTCTCATTTTAGAGAGCAGCTGATTGGACAAACATCTGTGTAGTTCAGGATGAGTCATAAGTATTTTTAGTCAGACACATTTTAGTTTTTTCATGCACTGGTCAATGTTTTGGGCTATTTTGCTTCCATAACATGTCTTCTTTCAGACTAACTGAAAATGCCAAACAAATGCCATTTGTTTTTGTTCTCATGCACTGAGCCATAAATCTCCTCTTCGATTGCACTAACATACACCAAACTTTCCAGTTTTATTCCTATCTATATTATGAAAGTTTTTATAGAGGGGTTTGTTCATATAATAAGCCTTTTTTTATATAATAGCTTTCTAAAATCATGGAAAAAATTTATTGTTCCCTTTCGTTCAGTCACTACGACGTACGTTAGTGACTAACGAATGGGGGTTTCGCTTAGAAGCCTATCATCTTCGAGAATTCAACAGCGCCCAATGGCAGTGCCAATGCCATGGGCATGCGGAATTTGCATGCGTAACTCCGCCCCACCCTGTGGGTATATAAGGAAGTACGCTGGCAACATCGCATTATGTTTCTGCTTTGGAGCCAAGAGCATCTCTTCACTCCTACAAGCCTGAATTCTGAAGTCCTCTCTTCAGTCTTCGAGACGAGCGGTTCTCCAGGGTGTTGGTGTGACGGCGCATTCCAGCGATCTCGCATTGCCTGCCTGCTGATCTGTGCAGTGATCTGCAACAGCTGTGTGTGTTTTCCCTGGGCGCTTCGGCACTCTGCAGAGCTTTCCTCTCACAAAAAGAGCTTGCGCGTGGCACGTCATTTTCAAGACGGTTCGCCCGTGCACTTCCGGGTGCGATCGATCTCCGTTGCTGTCTATGGGCACATTCACTGCTCGACGTGTTTGGGCTTCAGCACGTTCGGGCAGTGATTGTGGATGTGTCATGTTCCCACAGCGGGAACGTGACCATCGCGATGTCGCGGTCGAGACTCAGTGATCTCCGCGAGGAGAGAGAGTCCCCTCTGCCACACCCCAATCTACCGTCTCTGAGAGAGGTGGTACTTTGGCTGGTGGCCAGGGTGACCTGAGGGCGGTGCGTGGTTTAAGAACCCCGACGATCATTCCTCGGGCCACGCCCCCCTCTCGCACATCGCTTCCCGCGAGTGCTGGACTGAAACAGCGGCCCGTCTCTGACGCCTCGTTCGTTATGTCACACTCCAGATAGCGGCGAGATGTCGATCGCCGCATCCCAAGGTGGGCTAGATCCTTTGGGGATGACGATTAGGTTGTGCTCCGCCTCCGGGTGTGTCAGCACTGCCTGATCTGACCTAGAGTTGATAGCCATGTTATCTCGGGCAGCCGCGAGCGTCGCGCTGGTGTGGAACTCCGCCCAGTCGCGAGTGCTCGTGGTTGCGCGATTGGTTTTTGTGGGCGGCACCCGACAGCTGTTGGGCCCCGCCCCCAATGCCTTTCGCTCCCGAGGTGCATGAGGAGATCACGCGGTCCTGGAAGTCCCCGTGCTTCCCGTGACCGTTTGGTGGCCTCCTCCGCCTTCTCTGCCCTTGATGGGGCCGCGGCCTAGGGTACACTGGGGCCCCCTCCCCACTGTTAAACAACTCTGTTGCGCACTACGGTGTCCACAGAGGGCTTTGACGTGGTGTGGCTGTCCTAAGCACCCTCCCTAAGCCTGTGGGCTCGTCTACTTCGGTGGCGTGGTCCTGCAGTGCTATGGGGTAGGCCGCCGCCCCTTTGCACATGCACAAGGGTGGAGCTGACCCAGGGCTCTTTGTTGAGCTGCGTGCCGCCACTGATCCCGCCCTCTGGGTGGTGAAGGTGGCCACACGCTCCCTCGGTCGGGCGATGTCCACAGCTGTGGTCCGGGAGAATTTCCTGGCCTTACCTGGTGATATGGGGGGGTTGACTGAGCCCGCCTCCTCAACTCGCCCATATCCCAGGCTGGCCTCTTCGGCGGCGCGGCCGAGAACTGCGCCCAACAGTTCTTGGCCGCCCCAGAGCAGACTGAGGCTGTAACACGTACTGCCCCGGCGGCTGGCTGCTGCACCAGCCGCTGGCCCAGTCGCCTCAGTCCGCTCGCAGCCGAGGGCGCCCTCCCTCCTCCCATCCGGCCCCAGCAGCAGCCTTCTCCGGGCCGCGCCGTGGAGGTGGTTGCAGGATGTCGCCCAGTCCGCTCCTCAGCCTGGCTAAAACGCCAGGCTGGAGGTGGACAACTCAGAGATGGGTTCCAGTTCTTTCCAGGGGATGGTAGCAGGGCCTCTCCTTCCCCCGGTGGAGGGCCGGGGGAAAATCCTTCTGCTGCTGGCCCTTGGGCTAGCAGCGCTTGGAAAGAACTCATGTTCCTGTCTCTGAGGATCCAGAGACCGGTGATGGCAGTGTGTGCCGCGCCACTCTCGTCCCTCTCTCTCGCCAGCCTCCTCTCAGAGCAGACCCCAGTGGAACGTGCGTCCTTCCCTGGTCTCCTCTGTCAGGACACAGCAGTTAACCGTGCCCCCGCACCGGGACGCCCAACAGCCTCCCATGTCCGGGCCGGTAACGCTGCCTCGCTGCCCCACCCTGGGTACGTCTGTGGTCCGAATGACCCCGCTGGTGCAGTTCCTGGGAGTCTGGCTTCAGCTTCCGGGACTGTTCCGCTGGGTCACGAAGACCGTCAGGCGCGGCTACGCGATTCAGTTCGCGCAGGTTCCTCCCCGCTCTGGGGAGGCCGCCCGCTATGATGGGGCCTATCCCCTGTCATGCGTGCGGAGGTTGTCACCCTACTGGCGAAGGGTGCGATCGAGCCTGTCCCTCCAGCCGAAGTGAAGTCCGGCTTCTCAGCCCTTGCTTCATTGTACCCTAGGAAACCGGTGGGTTATGGCCAATCCTGGATCTGCCCGTCTTGAACCGATCCTTCTCAGGCTTCCGTTCAGGATGTCGGTAGCGAACGCCTCTTTGGACACGTTCGTCCGGTAGATTGGTTGCAGCGATAGACCTGAAGGACGCTTACTTCATGTCTCCTTCCTCGACGCGGATGACTGGCTCGATGACTGGCTCATACTGGGTCACTCTCGTAAGCAGGTCTGCGGACACAGAGTCCAAGTGCTCCGGCACTTAGCCCGTCTGGGCCTTCGGGTCGACTGGGAGAAGAGCGACTCTGCCCCGTGCAGAGGATCTCCTTTCTCAGTGTGGTTTCCAACTCGGTCGCAGGTGCGTGCTGCTTACCAGCGAGCGCGCACATAGTCTCTGCTGACTTGCCTTTGTCAAATCGAGGGCGAGAATGCGGTCCCACTGAAGCTATTTCAGAGGCTCCTGGTGCATATGGCATCTGCAGCCGCGGGTACGCCGCTCGGATTGCTACATATGAGACCGCTTCAGCACTGGCTACGCGATCGAGTCCCGAGATGGGCATGGCGGTCTGGCACGCTCCGGGTACAAGTGACTCGGGCCTGCTTACAGACTCTCACCCCGTGGTCGAACCTCAAGTTTCTACGGACCGGTGTGTCCTTAGAACGAGTTTCCAGGCATCTTGTTGTATCAACAGATGCATCATCCACGGGCTGGGGTGCCATGTGCAATGGACAAGCAGCCGCGGGCTCCTGGACAGGACCCCAGCGCCTTCTGCATGTCAATTGCCTCGAGTTACTGGCAGTACGGTTCGCCCTGCACCGCTTCCGAGCGTTGCTGAAGGGTCAACATGTGCTAGTCAGGACAGACAACACGGCCGTAGTAGCGTACATCAACCACCAGGGCGGTCTACGCTCCCGCCGTATGTCTCAACTCGCCCGCCATCTCGTTTTATGGAGTCAGAAGCATCTGAGGTCCCTTCATGCTGTCCACATCCCGGGAGTCCTGAACCGTGCAGCCGACGAGCTCACGGCTTCAGCCACTTCCTGGAGAATGGAGACTCCATCCCCAGACGGTCCAGCTGATATGGGAACGGTTCGGCGACGCACAGGTAGACCTGTTGCCTCCCAGGACTCTTCCCATTGCTCCCTGTATTATTCCCTGACCTATGGTCGGCACGGATGCATTGGCGCACAGCTGGCCGTCGGGGCTACGCAAGTATGCGTTTTCCCCCAGTGAGCCTTCTCGCACAGGTCTGTGCAAGATCAGGGAGGACAAGGAGCAGGTCATGTTGGTCGCCCCGTTGGCACGGCCAGACCTGGTTCTCAGAACTGCTACTCCTTGCGACAGCCCCTCCCTGGCCTATTCCTCTGAGTCAAGACCTTCTCACTCAGAGACGGGGCACCCTTTGGCACCCGCGTCCAGCGTTCTGGAAGCTCCACGTGTGGCTTCTGGACGGGACGCGGCAGGTTTGAGTAGCCTTCCACCTGCGGTGGTCGCTACCATCACTTCCGCTAGGGCAGAGTCTACACGACACCTCTATGCGTTGAAGTGGGACCTCTTCGTCACATGGTGCTCTTCCCGCCAGGAAGACCCCTGGAAATGCCCGATCGAGTCTGTGCTATCGTTTCTCCAGGAGGGGGTGGAACGAAGGCTGTCTCCTTCCACCCTTAAGTGTACGTGGCCGCAATATCTGCCTACCACGATCTCCTGGGAGACAAAAAGGTAAGTCAGCACGACCTGATCATCAGGTTCCTGAGGGGGGCGAGGAGACTGAATCCTCCTCGCTCTCCTCTCGTACCCTCTTGGGACCTCTCAGTAGTCTTAAGTGCTCTGCAGAGGCCTCCCTTTGAGCCTTTGCGGTCAGCTGAGATTAAATTCTTGTCTATGAAGACTGCTCTGCTGACCGCATTGGCTTCACTTAAGAGGGTCGGGGACCTGCAAGCATTTTCGGTTGACGAAGCGTGCCTTGAGTTCGGGCCGGCTAACTCTCACGTGATCCTGAGACCCCGGCCCGGATATGTGCCCAAGGTTCCCACCACTCCGTTCCAAGAAGCCAGGTGGTGAACCTGCAAGCGCTGCCTTTGGAGGAGGCAGACCCAGCCTTGGCATTGCTCTGTCCAGTACGCGCTCTCCGCGCCTATGTAGACAGTACGCGATGTTTCAGGACCTCAGACCAGCTCTTTGTCTGTTATGGTGGAGAGCGGAAGGGAAGTGCTCTCAAAGCAGAGGTTGTCTCACTGGTTAGTGGACACCATTGTTTTGGCTTACCAGCAGCAAGGTCGACCATGTCCCCTTGGGGTCAGGGCACACTCCACCTGGAGTGTGGCCTCCTCTTGGGCTTTAGCGCATGGCGCCTCGCTAACAGACATCTGCAGAGCTGCAGGCTGGGCGACACCAAACACATTCGCCAGATTCTACAATCTCCGAGTGGAGCCAGTGTCCGACTATGTACTCGCCCCTACGGGTGGCCGGTAATGGGCCAGGCTCAGGTGTCTTCGCTTGCTCGCCATTCCACTCCACGGACTGGATACGTGCGACATTTTCCCTCAGGTGAGCTCCCCGAGAGCCCTGAGCTCCTCCAGCACTGCTTACGCCGACATCAGTTCAGTCTGCCCTTTCGAGCCCAGACCCTCATGTCCGGCCAGGTGCTCCGTGTGCATGGTTCCCCTCCGGCGACCCCCACACGAGTATTTCCACCGTAAGCCTCCTCAGTGAGCAGGTGTCTTTCCCTTGGCAAGTCCCTGCCACCCCTAGGGTTAAAAATCCACCCTCTGGCTGGTACCTTAGAGATTTTCCATATGCAGCCCTTAGCGGGTCATATGTGTATTCTTAAGTCCTCCCTACGGGTAGGCATCTTGGCATTCCCTCACTGGGATATGCTTCCCAGTGTACCTTGGTAATCCTGTGATAAGTGGGAGTCCTTCGTCCGTACTAGTCTTACGACAGGGTACTCACACTTACGCAGGGCACTGGATGACACCTGAGTGGCGTTGTTGTATTGGAACCCCCATTCGTTAGTCACTAACGTACGTCGTAGTGACTGAACGAAAGGGAACGTCTCGGTTACGTATGTAACCCTCGTTCCCTGAGGAGGGAACGGAGACGTACGTTTCCTTTGCCACGTCAGCTGTGTTGCTGGTATGCGGAGTTCAGTCTTGGCTCCTGCAGCAGTAACATAATGCGATGTTGCCAGCGTACTTCCTTATATACCCACAGGGTGGGGCGGAGTTACGCATGCAAATTCCGCATGCCCATGGCATTGGCACTGCCATTGGGCGCTGTTGAATTCTCGAAGATGATAGGCTTCTAAGTGAAACCCCCATTCGTTAGTCACTAACGTACGTCTCCGTTCCCTCCTCAGGGAACGAGGGTTACATACGTAACCGAGGCGTTTTCTCTGACTACTAACAGTATTTAAGGAGGCGTAAAAAGAAAAAAACAAAATCTGTCAAAAACCTTTAACTCTAATATGTCAACAATATTAAACAAGTTCTGAACCTGGCTTCATCAAATGGTTATATATTATATATTATACATATTTAATTATATAATGCCTCATTAGCATATTTAAACGTTCAATTTCAGAAAACAAAACAATTGTGTTAATGTGCTGAGATTAATCAACTATGGTAGTAAGGTCATATTTGTTTTTAATTTTAGCCTTTAGTGTAATTTATATATCTTCTAAAAAAAACAAATGTTGACAACTTTTAGGATTACATTAGCCTACAAATGGCCTCAAATCTAACACACATGAACTAAATGGCACAAATCTTAATTAATTTCACGGTGTATTTAAATAAGCTGAAGTCCATGCTCTTTGTTTTAAATAAAGCTTCAGTATACTGTCATTGCAGAAGTCTCTTTTATGGCATGTTTATGACAACATTACAAACCTTGAACCCTGGTCTAGTGCTGGATAAGGGTTTACAGCTAAATATTAACAGCTGTATAAAAATGCACTTTGCAAGTGTGTATGCACAAACCTGGCTGCAATAGTAGCAACATTTTCCATCCAGGCCATAATCTGTCCTCCGAATGTGTTGACCTGGTGATTGGCATGAGGAGGAAGTACCAGCTCGACACTTTCCACTCTTGTTTTTTCTGTCGGCACAGCCTCATCTTCACCACGGTTCTCTGCCTCACAAACAATAAAACACCTCCTTAAGACGCTAAACAGAAGGTTGGAGGAAACTAAATGATAGTCTAGATCATGTGCAGGCACTTAAAGTGATAGTTCTCTCTTAAAAATGTATATTCTGTCATCATTTACTCACCTGAATTTACATGTCTTATTTTATGTTCCACAGAAGAAAGAAGGTCATACAGGTTTGGAATGACATGAGGGTGAGAAAATTATGACATTTTTGATCATTTTTGGATGAATACTATCCCTTTAAGGCCATGTTACTCACTCTGTCTGAGTTATTA
Organism: Romanogobio albipinnatus; assembly: GCA_023566225.1. NCBI lineage: Eukaryota > Metazoa > Chordata > Actinopteri > Cypriniformes > Gobionidae > Romanogobio > Romanogobio albipinnatus. The sequence continues at coordinate 19,686,307 of CM042244.1, read as the reverse complement.
TCACATGTGCCTATGCATTCAGTCTGTGACCGTTAGTGTAATGTTTGGGAATAGTCCTAACTGAAAGGGAAGTGCCTTACGACACTTACCCTCACTGATACTTCTCTGGAAGGTCTTGTTGTTGAGCAAGTCCTGCATGGTGTCATGGTGAATGAGTCTCATCCTCCTCCTCTCAGCTGCTAAACTGTGCTCCACTTGCTCTTGGTGTGTGCAGGACACAACCTGCTTCAGCTGCACCTGCAATCACATTCCAGAAACATTTCTTATCTGACTGTTAATAACTGCTAAAAATTAGTACAGAGTAAAGGTGCATTCAAATGCTCTGCAGAAAGCCATTGTATCGGCCTAGTTTATTTGCATGCCATTTGCATTTTTTCCTTACGTAAGATAATATTTCACAACCGTAACAAAAAAGCAAACCCCTTATAAAATATGTTTCCACATTAACTGAGATATAAGTGGGCTTAGTATATTTATAAACATTATCAGACACATTACTATTGCATTGTTTTCTCGTACCTTGTTTGCATCGGTGCGTCTGGCAACAAATGTGGCAAATGCCTGACACACTCTCCAATGACGGCCACTGTACAGGTCCTCACAGCTGACTTCTATCCCCACCTCACATACAAACACCAATACATGCAGTAGTAATTATCATCATACATGTACAACACCTGACTTAAACAATATTAAGACAATATTTTAAAACAATGTGCTAGGGCAGGGGTCTTTAAACTCGGCCGTGGAGGGCCACTGGTTGAGGTGTGTTTTAGAGTTTGGAGCTCCCTGTGCTAGGGGGTTAACAGAGAGAATTGCTTTTGATTGATTTTTGATTTTTCCCTCAAAATGTATTTTTAGGCCTGTCAAAGATGACATATTAATTTAAGGCATTAATTAAATATGTTTAACAAATTATTTTAAAACTGTTTACAATTTTAAAATTTTAAACTGGTTTTAAAAGACCAACAGTCTTTTTACAGTCTAATGTAATGTTTAGGCTATTCCATTGACAACGCAGTTTTTAACAGTAAAGATAGGTTGATGTATTCTTAATATGGTTTTGTGAAAATATATCTGCAGTACTAGTAGAAAAAAGATATCTAGTAAACAAAGTAAATATTTTCCAGATATTTTAAGGATATATATATATATACACACAGTAAACACACACATATATTATATAAAGCCCTTATGGGGCCCTAAGCAGAATTTTATTTGGGGGCCCCTCGGTGCCACCAAGATGATTGACTATTGTCAATTCTTGATAATTCGCACACCCAGTATCAATTTTAGTAGTTGTAGCTGTGTTGCTTTCATCATGTCTGGCAGTAATGGTCTTACCCTTATACGGTTTTTAATTGTAACAGTAGCAAACCCACAGGTGTGGTCAGGTGTTACTATTCAAAGCCTTACTGTACTACAGTTCAGACTGGGATATGTACTTTAAAAAAAAGAAAAGAAAATATAAGTAGTCTCTTATGCTGAATATGCTCACTTTTCCCCAGGATTCTAGGAGGTTCAAAAGAAAAGCATTTCTCTGAAAAAGAAATCCTAAAAATATTGTACACAACTGTTTTCACCATTGATAATAATCATAAATGTTTCTTGAGCATCAAATCCTCATATCAGAATGAATTCTGAAGGATCATGTGACACTGAAGACTGGAGTAATGATGATAAATTCAGTTTTGATCACAGGAATAAATCACACTTTACTATATTCACATATAAAACAGATGTTTTACATTATAATAATATTTCACAATATTAGCGTTTTTACTGTATTTTTGATCAAATAAATGCATCCTTGGTGAGCAGAAGAGACTTTTTTTTAAAACAAGAAATGTTGATTTCTTTCAAACATTAAGCTTTTATTTTGGCGGAAATAACATTTTATTTTTTGCATTCCATTCGACTGTGTAGAAATAACTTTTTTATTTTCTAAATAAAAACTTCCAAAATGTAGGCTACACAACTTATAATTCCAAGGGGACGATACAGCAGTTTGCAGAAAAACATTTATTGAGAAACTGGAAGCTATGCTGTACTCCGTACAAAACATGCAGCACGTCAGACAAGATATTTGCTCTAAACCATATCACATTCTCAAATCCATCCATTCATAAAAAGGTTACCGGGCAACTGACGAGTAACGTAACGTTTTAGCTGGTTTTCTCGCACTTGGACTTTGAACCCTGGCTAACAAGCGAATAGTGTCTGGCCGATGGCGCCACAAGCTCGTGCAATGCTGTCAGAATCAATCCGTGCATATATTAGAAAACTTACCATTTTGCAGTTTATTTAGTCATTGTTTAAGGCCATTTCGCGATTTCAATCATCAAGAAATAACATACTGCAAAAAGTCATTTTATGTGCTCTTGGTGGCAAAGGGGGCCCTAAGCAGCCGCTTAGTTCGCTTCTGCCTTGGGCCGGCTCTGCCCTGGACCACAAAACCAGTCATAAATTTAGATATTTATACATCTGAAAGCTGAATAAATACGCCTTCCATTGATGTATGGTTTGTTATGATAGGACAATATTTGGCCGAGATACAACTATTTGAAAATCTGGAATCTGAGGGTGCAAAAAAAATCTAAATATTGAGAAAATCTCCTTTAAAGATGTCCAAATCAAGTCCTTAGCAATGCATATTACTATTAATAAAATATTTTTGATATATTTACGGTAGGAAATTTACAAAATATCTTCATGGAACATGATCTTTACTTAAAATATTCTGATCTTTTATTAAAGAAAATTGATAATTTTGACCCACACAATGTATTGTTGGCTATTGCCACAAATATACTTGTGCAACTTATGACTGGTTTTGTGGTCCAGGGTCACATTTAATATATATTAAATAAATATATATGCATGAATGAATGAATGTGTATTTATATATACATAATAAATATACACAGTACACGTACACATATATTTTTGATGCAATCAATTTGACAGCACTTATATTATGATTATCATACTTAGAGGTCTTGATAACATCTAAAACCCCTAGTGTTACACAATAGTAAAAAAACTTCTGAAAAACCTATGTAGGTCTTAGTACAGTAACTTTCCTTCAAATATATATTGCTTTGATTAAAATGTGGCTGTTACCTCCATGCTTGAGTTGAAGGCCCTGTTGACTTTGGCTTTAATGTTGACCACCTGTCCAACACTGAAAATATATATGTGTATATTACAAATGTGAGTGATAATGACAGTGTCTCATTAGTGAGGTTGTTTTCCATTGGGCTTGTATTACTGAGGCTCTCCTCACTAATCAAAGTTACTTTTGATCGGTGTTGTTTTATTCCCACAGTCTGACAGGCTGGCAGAGTAATTAACAGTCTTCTGTCTAATAGTAGTTTAATAGCACAATAAACCAGACAGAACTGCCAGTACTCCCTAAGGCGAAATGGCATGCTGGTTAGGATGTTTTTCAAAAGACACTGAGATGTGGCTCTAATTATCTCAAATATAAGTGATATTTAGTATGTACCCAATGGTGTGCTCGAAGTAGATGTCATCAACAGAAGCTGTCACACAGAGGCATCCTGCGTGTCTCTCCGCTGGAATAGAAACATATCTAAATAAGTCATTTTGACACTAATGAATCTCACAGAATTTTAACAGATTTACCTGTTTATGGCTGACAGGTGAAAAAATGCAGCTAATCATTTATCCCATATTGCAGTGTTTCCAGTAATGTTCTCACAGTCTAAAACACACTCCATGCAGTCACATGCACACCTAAATAACATTTGCTCTAGGCTTGCTTAGTCATTGCTTAGTCCCCAATAACACTCATATCCTTATATAGAGAACTTCTGGAGCCTTTACAATGCAGGTTAAAGGTGCGCACTCATTATTGTGCAAACTCACCAGATAGACATGCTGTGCAGTCCATCCATTTGAGCAGCTGTCCGATGCTCAGTTCTCCGCAGTGGTTGGCATGGCAGGGCAGCACTATCTGGCTCATCTTCACCTCTGAAGGGTTGCGATGCGGCCCTACATCCTCCAGATGAAGGTCATGCAGATTGTCCTCAAGATTGGACTTTGATGCCATGTTGATGTGCTGAAAGCCCGGCAGCTGAGAACAATAATTATGTTCAAAGCTAATATTAGAAACTGGAGGTTTTTTTTAAGGTTTGAATACAGCAGTATTTGGACACTGGACCACAAATAAACCTGTGAAGGTCATTGAATAAGATAACTACAAAGTCAACAAATAATTTTTATCTAAATTTGGTAACACTTTATTTTAAGGGTGACGTAGTTACACATTACATGTACTTACTATAGTAATAACAGTAAATGATGCATAATTACTTGTAACGTACCCTAAACTGAACTCAATAGTAAGTACATGTAGTTAACTAATATTACTCAGTACTTATTTGAGTAAGTACAATGTAACCGTCCCTTAAACGTAATGTGTAACTCTTCATTTTGATCCCTATGTGTATTTTTTATAACAAAACTTTTTTCATATGTCTGATATGTGATATTTGTTTGATATTCTATATCTAATTAATACATTTCAAACATATTCATGTTAACACCACGGGTATTACTATGTATTACTTTTGCGTAATGCTAATTATTGAAATGCAGACCTAAAAGAGTACATTTTGCATCCAAATTGTCATTGTTATTAATTAAATAATAATAAATAAAATAAACTTTTACTTCCTCTAGAACAGGTTTTTTTTTAATCATTTAGCTCCATATGATCATCCTCTTATCATCCTAAAATTTAAAAAGGTAGGCTATCTATATAATTTCTTGTTAAAGTCTATATGTACTGTATGGCCTATATGTGTGACGACATTGGTAGATGTAAACATCTGTTACAATGAGAGATATTGTAAACAGACTGTGTCACAATTATGAATATGGGACTACTAATATAAACTTCTTGTATTTTATATGAAAAACTACCGAATAATCGGAACAAAAAGAAAAACAAGATAAGATTAGATTAGGGATAAGATTAGAAAACATGAAGCTCGCGGTGTCAGAATGCACGCGCGCGCACAAAAAGGTAAATAAATGACTTTGGAGTGATTTCGAGACTAAACATCATAGAATACTGGTCTGTTATATGATTGCACGTTGCAATGTTGTAACTTAATTCTAGTTCGGTAAATTAACTACTTATTAGTAGCCTGTTGATGATTGTGCAACCTTCAGTAACCTCTGAGGCGGCACTCCTCATATTCACACCCTTCATTTAATGAGTAAAGCTGAAGTACATTCCTGTGCCAATAAGGTATGTCAACAAATTCTCTCTAACATATGAATATGGTACGTGCATTTGTGTACTGTGCGGCGCGTTTACAATGCAGTGAGTGGTCGCGCAATTGTTGAATGACTATGCAGAACAGCATCAAAATCAAGTTTAAGATGAAACGTGAATTGATTCATAGATATAAAGTATCATTCACGCCCTTACCGCGGTCGTCCTTGAGAGTCTGGTTCAATTCAACACAAGATCATAACTCCAGTGACAGACACGGCGTGATCACGGAAGCGCACGGTAGCTCAGCAAAAATCTCTCTTCAGTCAGTCGCGCGCGTATAATGAAGTAGCCTATTCACTAAAACCCCGCCCCGTGTCTCATGTTTACATGTGTTGTGTAAAGTTCACAAAACTCTTAGGACCCTTATTTTATGACCCCTAGCTCACATCAAAAACAATAACAAACCTAAAAGAAAGCTACCGTGTTTGCATACAGAACGGAATGTGTTGACACGTGTGGTTTAACGCTTAAATTTGCTGTCCGACAGGTGGCGCAATACGCATAGGTTAGCCTCAACTAGAGTCAACAAAGCTTTGTTAGCGTAATTGTTCAAACACGTATAGTACAGAAACACATATTTTAAGGAATAAATGAAATAACAACAATATTTATTTTAAAATAATACAATAAAATAATTGTAATAAATCTCTAACTGGAGAAATAATACAATTAAACCCACTAATACAATATAAAATTCAGAGTGTTTTACATATATTGCCAAAGCATCAATGCACACAATAAAACAAAAACAGAAACTGGCATGTTACTATAAATAACAATAACAACATAGAATAAAATAAACATTCAATATGATTATCATTAAAGAAGAAATACCCGTCGATTTTAAAGAAGATTATTTTATTGTTTTCTACTGTTATGCAGATGAGGGGGATCGTGAGGTCACGTCGAACACATTCATTGGTCTATAAAGCTGTCAATCATGCACCACGGGTTCCCGCCCACAGTTCATGATCTGGCTGTGGCAGGGTCGGTTGAAGCGGATGGGGTCAGAGGCGGGCTACACGTTGACAGCTGGAGCATAAGGAAACATCGCAGTCAAGCTGGCAGACGCTTTTATCCTCAGCGCAAGACATGTTCGCGAAAGGTAAAGGGACCGCGGTGCCATCGGACGGGCAAGCTCGGGAAAAGTAAGCGCAGCTTTCGCTCTCTCTCTGTCTTTACACGCACAGCTGTTATTATGTCTCCTAAAACAAGTGTCTTGTTCAATATATTCCAGTGATGTTATAGTGGAAGCTGAAAAATGTTTCAGTTTGAATGTCTTTCTTTATTCGCCATAAATGTAAGTTTTTATTTATTTTTTTTACTTTTATAAGAGCATAATATTTATTTCACGTCTGTTTGCAAACGCCCATTGTGATATCGATTATAGTTTTGGAAATGCAGTACTAGATTCAAACAGTTGATGATGGGAGCAAACGGCAATGATGAATCTCTATGACAAGAATAAGGCTGTGTTATTAACCCATAGAAAGAAACCAGGCAGTTTAACTAGATGGCATCTGTGTTACTGTACAGGTTGGCATTATACGTCTACGAATATTTGCTACACGTGGGAGCTCAGAAATCCGCACAGACGTTTTTATCAGAGGTGTGTTTGTGCATATCTTTCTAATTAAGTGCATGTCATGTTATGCATTCATTGTGTGTGGTAAAGTCATCTGCTGTCTGTTTTTATTATGTTTAGATAAGATGGGAGAAGAACATAACCCTTGGTGAACCTCCAGGCTTTCTGCACTCTTGGTGGTGGTGTGTATTAACTCCATTCAGTAGTTGATCAAAATATTATAAACTTTAATATTAGAATAATTGAAAAGAATGGATACCAGGCAGTGACATGAAATGATATCTGGCTACTTGGCTTTGACTTGGTTTGGGGACTATATTAAAATAATCTGAAGGGAAAACAAGATTTTAATTCGCAAAATGATTATGATTTAACTGGAAATATTTGGGTACTCTGCAATATTAAGCAGAAAAAGTAAGTTCATCTCAACAGATAGCCCATAGTCTTAATACATGTCGCCTTGTTAATGTTATGATCAGTAAGTGTAACCATTGTGACACTGCAATATCTTCTCATTACAAACAATGCTGTCATTACGCAGTGTGTTTTGGGACCTGTACTGTGCGGCACCTGAGAGAAGGGACACATGTGATCACTCCAGTGAAGCGAAGGCCTTCCATGACTATGTAAGTGATGCGTGTTTTAATTCACCCACACCATGATAGAAGAGATCTGCTGTTTCACAATGAGATAAAACCACTGAAATGTACCTCTGTATTGTAAAGCAGAGTATTGATTGCAACTTATTTATTATTTTAGTTCTGGGTCAGCTTTGTTTATCCTCATCTATTAAATGTTAAAATGGTATTGAATATAATTTTCCAGATTTGCACACTTGATTTGAATTTGATTGCACATTTCATGCATGACTGTGTGTGTGAGTGTGTGCATATGAAAGCCTTTCCTTCACATTATATGCATATTCTTGGGGATTAGGGGATCGGGATACTATCGGGTGCATGATGTTGAATGAATATGGCTTGAATGTCAGAATATTGATAGTATCATATAACAGTGGTGTACATTGAGTGTTTGTGTGTACATGCTACCAATACTCACTGCCCTTAGAATGGGAATGTAAAAGTGCTTATGAAGTGCATGTAAAATTAGACTTCCACCATGTTGAAACCAGGAATGATGCAGTGAAGTAACGAGTGATAAAATCTCTATCATGTAAATTTTGAGTGATTGCGCTAACCATCCGTGACCCTGACAAAGATGTTTTGTTAATCGCTTGGCTTGTATTTCAGTGGTGTCGTGCAGTGTAGCCTCACTCACCATGAAATGTCAATGATCCAAAATTCTGCACATACTTAAAAAATTTACATGAAATATGTGACCCTGGACCACAAAACCAGTTAAAAGGTTAAACTTTTTTTTTTTGTATATTTGGCCGAGATACAACTATTTGAAAATCTGGAATCTGAGGGTGCAAAAAAGTTGTCCAAATGAAGTTCTTAGCAATGCATATTACTTCTAATAATACATTTTTAAAAATATATTTACGGTAGTAAATTTACTAAATATAATTTTGACCCATACAATGTATTGTTGCCTATTGCCACAAATATACCTGTGCGACTTATGACTGGTTTTGTGGTCCAGGGTCACATATGTCCTGATTGTCCTGATGCAGTTTCTCATTCAGACAATTTGCTTATTGCGTCATGCCTGGTTACTGTAGATGTTACAGGTGAACTAGAGTCCACAAAATGTGTCTGAACACACCTGGCCTGAAAATAACTCCCATTCTTAATTAGAAAGCTGGACATTTGCTTCTTCAACTTGTGATGTTTGATGGAATGCTTACAGTCAAATCACTTTGACATCGTATTAGACATTTAATGCTTTTTGTTTAGGTAATTGTCATTGTCCTCCATCCGGGGTCTTTTAGGTTACTTTGATGCATTTATCACAATGGCTTTGGGTTAGAATCAATTGAAAAACTTCTGTTATTTGAAACAGAAACCAGTCTTACACAAATCTCCACAAATCCTAGAGTTTTAAAATGCTGTAGATGTTCTTAGGCTGGATTAAGTTGAGTAAGCTGTGAGGATTTATTTTGTAGTTGTGGAGCTTGGGTCCCTTCCACAACTCTCTATCAGGTTGCATAACTTTAACTCTTGTGCAATTGGAATATAATTATAATTCAATGAAGGAAAGAGTTAAACATACTACAATTGTTCAAAAGTTTGGTTAGTAATTTCTTTTGGAAGAAATTAATACTTTTATTCAGCAAGGATGCATTCAATTGATCAAAAGAGTTTTAATTTCTCTTTAAAGAAATGCTGTTTTCTATCACAGTTTCCACCAAAATATCAAGCAGCACAACTGTTTTCAACTGGCCTGATGTCATACTCAGATTCTAGTCAGAATATAAGTCTGATACTGTGTGGGCGGGGCTAATTTCGGCTGCCGATTCCAGGCTAGTTTTCAACATTGATTATAATAAATGTCACATAAATCATGTGACACTGCCATTACAGGAGTTAATAATATTTTTTTTAATGAATTCAAACAGTCAGTTTAATCATATTTTACAATATTACTGTTTTTACTGTTTTGTTGATGAAATGCATGCAGCCTAAATTTTAGAATAAACATTAGAATACATTTTCTTTCAAATTTAAAAAAACATGGTTTACATGGTTATTTACTGCAAGATGTGCAGTATAATGTGGAAGGGCTTTATCTGTCATTGTACCATTAAAATATAGCAGGCAATCCTCATGGGACCACCTGGTCCTTTAAAACCTGAAATGGTGGTCGATTGTGTTGGGATGGGGGAGGGTGGCTTACAAGATCTGATAATGGTGAGGTCTCCTCTTGCTTTTTAGCTTTTAACCCTGACACAGCAGGAAAGTGTGGCGCACCCGCCCCACCGCCCTTCAGGGCAAAAACAATAAAAACTGCCAAGAACTAGGCTCAAAACACAAACTAAACATTTCTACTTCAGTAGAAGTGCATGATATCAAAACATTTCTACTTCAGTAGAAGTGCATGATGTCAAAACACTTATACTTCAGTAGAAGTGCATGATTCAATCATTTGAAATGGATGGCAATTAAATACTGGTATAAGTTTTCCGGTCATATGTTGTTGTTGTATTCCAGGAATGTAGCGGACAGTCAAGGAAGGTTCTTTGGTTTGTCACACCTGACAGATTTTTTTTTAAGTGAGCTAGCTAAATGTTGGTTGGAGCAACAGCTGAATGCAAAGGAGTTTGTTGGGAATCATTGATTTGACTATCAAATCTTCTCACTGCTCAATTTTCCTCACACATTTGAAGGTGGTCTGATAATCAGCATTCACTAGTTGGCCATTGAAAGTGTGTGAAGACCCTCCAGTCCCCTGTGTATTCTGTAATGATATTAACATGGATTGATTGCTTTGATCAATCAGAGGTGGACAGAATCCAATGCAAGACAGATATAGCGACCACAAATTAAGAATTTGTTCCTACAACTTAATAATGTGTTTTAACAAAAATTTGGAAACAAATCAGTAGAAGTTGGCCACAATTTAACTAAAACTAGTTAAACTATTTAAAAGAAAGGATCACGTGACACTGACTGGAGTAATGGCTGCTGAAAATGTAGGTTTGTCATTGTAATCGAGGCCAGCTAGTAGTCGCTGTGCGAGTAAACCTCACTCCTCTGATCTCAAGAGATGCTCTAGCGACTGACGCTAGAGGTTGCAGCCTTTAGCCTCCTTGTTAGAGCATCTGACTCTCATGCCGGCGGACCCGTGTTCGAGTCCCGCTAAGAGCGGGGTGGGTCTGACAGGAGGGTTTACATTGGTGCTGTGACCCGGATGGGAGTGAGGTTTAGGGAGGTGAGTGTAAAGTCTGACTCTCATGCCGGCGGACCCAGGTTCGAGTACCGTTTGGAGCGGGGCGGGTCAAACAGGAGGGGTTACATCATCACGGGAACAAATTACATATTCAGGGTTTTAAAATATTCCTGCACTCCTCCTCACTCGCGAATCCTTTCATTATAACCAACAAACATGTCAATTATAGATTAATTTTTCCGCTTCATTGGTTATAACAGGAGTTTGTGTATCTCGCGTTGAACTGAAGTAATCGACAGCTTCAGTGATTATAATGGCAGTGATCTTTGCTCGCTTTCTGTATGTAGTATATATTTTTTATGCTGCTAACTACACATTGCAAAGTTTCGGGATTGACAACCGTGTTTAAATGCTCGATTAAATGCGATTGACAGCGATACCCGTAGCAATAGACAGAACAAAACAATCTGATACTGAATGTCAAATTATCTGTGCATTAAGTATTGGAGTCTAAATGCTAAATATTAGACCTATCACTTTTTCTTTGTAATGTGTTACTTTGTTCTTCATTTTATTAAAAATGTTTCAAATCAGTCACCCACTGACTTGCATATAAATGTACAGAATTTTAAATATAAATAAGAAGTTATATGATCTGGCCTGACAGTGATTATTTTTCTATTTCATGAATAAATAGGATAAGTTAATATTGCATACTGTTTCTGCATTTATTATGGATTTAATGTCAACACTAGGTTCACATGGGTAGGGCACTTTGTACTGTGTGTATGACCGTGTTCATCCGACACCACCGAAGATCATTTTTGACCCAGGTAAAAACCCTGATATTGAAATCAATAATTATTCAGTTTTATAAGAATTATAGAATGTTTCACTAGTGGGTGGGGTGCAGGACACTATAGTTAATTTATGTAAGTGAGGATAGCAAAATAAAGTAAACTATGACATATTATATTATACCCAAAAATTCTTCATACAGTGGCCCCAAATTTTTTAAATCAATTTTACTGGTAGTCCAAAGTTATTCAGACACTTTGACCTGACCATGTTTTGCTTAAGTGTATTTCTTTAATTGCTGATGCAACCTTTTATACCACAAACTGAACAAAATGAAGCATTGCTTGGTCCTTGGTTGACCTAAATTGGTATTATCTAATTGTGTACTTAAATTTAACAGCTGATTGGTTGATTGTAATCCATTACATTCCTTTCTTTAAAAGTTATCTGACATTTATCAAGATGAATTTGTTCTGACAGTTTAACTGTGTTTAAGTTTATTATTTTATTACCATGTCTCTGAATAAACTTTGGTTTGACTGTATATTTAAACAGAAAACCATTATTTTACATTGTAATAATATTTACAGTATTACTGTTTTTACTGTATTTTACATGCAGCTTTGGTGAGCATTACAGGTTTCTTTCAGAAACATAAAAAAAAATCATACCTGCCCCAAGCTTTTGATTGGTAGTCTAGGTAAAACCTGACCCACACACACACACACACACACAATCTCCCCCTTCTCTCCTTTCTTTGTTTGTTTATTTTTTACTGTGACATCAGGGATGTACAATGGCTGTAAAAAAACCAACACTTTCTTGTGTTTAAATCAGCCTGTCAGGACTAGTCTGTCTAGACACTCCAAGTGTGGGACACACCAATCTTCATTAACTGTTGTTGTAGGGATCCAGATTATTTCTTGTATTTCACAATACTTATTTTCACACCATCAAGGTCTTTGAAACCGTGGAAATGTTTGCAACCCTTTTTTATGTACATTACTCAAAGGTTTGCACCACTGTCTGTGTTTACAGCCCAGGGAGCAGCAGGGGACTGGAGAATACAGGAAGGAAGTGAACGACAGAGAGAGAAGGAGTGCAGGCAGGGGAGGGGTGCTGGGTCAGGCCTTGGCTCAATCCTCATCTTTTTTCCTGTGCTGCAGATAAACAAAACAAAATGAGGGCCAGGAAAAAAAAATTCAGGAGCCGGCATTTGTGTTTTCATATATGAGTTCGGGGCCTGCAGCACGTATCTCTCTTTATATGTGTGTGTGTTTAAGAGAGAGAGAGGGTGGGTTAATTAGTTTGCTCGCTGATAAGAAAGCCCCTGTTCTTGGCTAGGTTGTGTGGACACGCTGCAACAGGAGTGGTTATGAATGTGGCTCTCTACTTCTCAGCTATTCCAGGAATTTCCTTCTCTCTCTCTCTCTCTCTCTCTCTCGCTCTCTCTCTCTCTCTCTCTCTCTCTCTCTCTCTCTCTCTCGCTCTCTCTCTCTCTCTCTCATCTATTTATTTTTGTATTTTTTTTGCCTGGCTGTTGTCTTGCTGGCTAGGTTGAGTATGGGGTATGTCTTTTAGAGGGTTGGAATGTAGTGCTGTGTTCTTTAGGCCAGGCTTAAGACCAGCAGTCGCTGATCTGCCTGAATTCCTCATGATATTGTGGAGCTCTGGGTGAAAATTTGTATGCCTCCGTTCAGCATGAAAATACATTCTTGATGTTATTTGGGATAGTCCGTAAAATAAAAAAATAAAATTCTGTTAACAAGCTAGTCTATCTATTTACACCAAGTGCCAATAGAGGCTATTTACACTAACTCCGCCCACCATTGTCTGAAAACCTATCTAATAACAAGATCAGGTAGCGTCAGCTTTTGACGTGGCCAACCCGAGTTTGAATCTAATTTTTTTTTACAAACTCATTCTTCTCCTTTTTCCTATGGCATATAGAGAGGCGTATATTTTAAATAATGACATTTTGGACATATAGCCTACACTTTTCACATACTATATAGCATTTCCCCTGAATGAATGTGTTTTTTTTTTTCCAGTGAATTCACTCCTAAAGAGTCACTTGTGGAAATTGCAGTAAATAACAAGAGACAACTTCTCACATTGAGCAAACGAGTGTGAGTGTCGTTTATTTTTTATGAAGCAGAAGACTCTCAACCAAAATGGTGCTGACAAGCATCCCACGTCAACAGGTGTTCAGAACATTTAAAGGGACCGCGATCCCTGAACAGTAATGAAGAAACACGCTAAGAACAAAGTGCTGCATTTATAATCAACAGTGTATAGAACTACGTTTAACAACAAAGGTGAATTATGTGTGTCACATTCACTACACACTCGTCGCCACTTACTAGCGTAAAGATGTAACATGCAGAAAGAGTCAAAAATCCCCACCACTAAATGCACAGACCATACCGACAGTCTGTCGCAAACACAAAAACAGACAAAAGTATGATACAAACAGTGAAAAGCTTGTTGGACTTTATGTACTCTTGAAACGCTGTTCGTCCAATCAGAATTGAGGACTAGAACTAACTGTTGTATACATCTGTCTATCACTACTTTCAGCAATCAATAAGGGTGTAGTTCTATTTCCTTTCGCTCCAGACCGCCAGAAGCAGTGCTAAAAGCACTAGTGGAAAACCCCTCAAACTCGTGCTTTACTGAGAATCGAATAACAAAGTTGTCACCTCATGACTTATGATGTGTCTTCAGCTATAATTACCCTTTAACACGTTAACTCGATCTCTTTCTATTTCTCGCTTGATTGAATATAATGTGACGGTATTTTGTGGACATAATAGTGGACAAAAAAATTATTGAGGACATATACGCGAGCTGTTTCATCATTGATTACATTGCTGATTACAGATGTTTTACGAGCTGGACGTGATCCCTGTGCACGGTGATGGCGAGTTATATTTTATAAGCAATGCTTTGGAAGGGCTATAATATTCTGGGGGCCTGCAAGTTTGAAAACCTCAGTGGAGTTATGGACTCGGAAGCCCTGGCTGCCTTGGCTTGAGAGCGTGTGTAAGTTCATTGTTGTGTGAATATCATTAACGAATGACAGATTTATCGTCATTTTGGATTTAAGGTAGGATTTTGAGTATTTGATTCGTCATGGATACACTTATGTGCTCTACGTGCCCTATGGATATCATGGATGGGCATCACCAGTGCCCTGCGTGTCTTGGTATGGAGCATCTTAAAGGCATTGTCAGACCCATGCGCGGAATACCTTCTAATGCTGCTCGCTGTGCGTCAAGCCTGTTTGTTTCTTTCTTTCAGTATTACTACCATCGATCGTAAGCATAAGCAAGTATCTCAAGATGAAAAAAAGAATAAGATTAAATCTTTTGATTTAGCACGCAAGGTTAACCAGCTGTCTTCTGTGGTAGAATTGTTACTGCCTCTCTTGGCTAAAGCTCAACCTAATATGGAGATACAAGAGAAGCCTCTCCCTGAATCAGGTATCACATCATTGCCAACAATGCATATGGGACAGGAGTTCGATATGATGTCAGTGGCTGCCTCTGACTTGTTTTTTGAAGTTACTCCAGTGATGCCAGGTGCTGAGGAAAATTAGCCTACAGCTCAATCGCATCACTCTGGCATTGAGACAGTGTCTGAGAAATCAGGTGGGTCATCTTCAGTCAGTGCATCACTGGAAGGAACATTAAAAGCAATGCTCACCCACATTAATCTGGATCCCTCCCAAACAGCAGTGGACTCTGAGAATGTTTTTTCTACATTGTGCACCGAGAACATTCTTTACAGTGCCTGAGTGCAATCTGCAATTACTGTTTTGGGGTCTGCGTTACAAAACTCATCAAAGGCTACACGACCGGATCAGTTAGCCTGGACATTAATGCAGTGGATGCAGTGGGATTTGGTAGCATGCCACCTATAGAATCTAGTGTGGCAGCACTCATTGCGTCTTCTGATGAGGCACTTCGGGAAACATTTCCCCAATATCTTGTACAGATGCATTGATGAGCTACTTACTCATGCATACAATTCTACAGCAAGCCTTGGCCGTGTTTCTAATTTTGTTGCATATGGTTGTGGCCTAACACTCATCTGACCATTAATGATGGAACTAACTGAACTTGTATTACAAGCCATGGGTGTTGTCCCCAATCACTATGGCACAGCTTGCAAGCTCAATGGCAGGTTTGGTTGGCCCAATCCTCCTTGCCAGAGATATGTCAGAATAATTTGTGAACACTGCCCTGCCGTTGGTACCTGATCGAGTTTTTGGACCAGCTGCACAGGAAGCTTTGGACCGACACGTGTCGGTCTCTGAAACTCATTCCCATCATGTGGGCACAGCCTTAGGATCCAGGCCCCCAATGTTGGTATACAACCTACGTATAGGCCTTCTCAGCATTTCCTGCATCAGAATCCACAAGATCATTCACCTTCCAGTCATGGTGGGACGCAGCTGCATGGACAAGCCCCCGCCCCAACAGCATTTCCTGCATTGGAATCCACAAGCTCATCCACCTTCCAGTCATGGTGGGACGCAGCTGCATGGACGAGCCCCCGCCCCAACAATATCCCCCCACCTCTACAGAAAAGCGTTCACTGGACACAGTCAATGTGTATCAATGTCGACAGTGGCCTGTTTCACAGAAAGTCACCTGGATCATTGGAGACGTGTGTGCTGCCGGTAGTTGGTCCATTAAAAAACTGCCACCGTCACATCCCTATTCCCACCACTGATTTGGAGGACTCCGTGTTGAGTGTGCTACTGCGGCTACCGTCTGGGCAATGGTTTCAGTTTTTTTTCCTCTATTGATTCATCTCCCTGCCCGGACATTTCGCAAGAATATTCCTCGTGACTGCATAATTATTTATCTTTTGCAAGTGCTTTCAGCAATGCTGGTTACGAACGTAACTGTGGTTCTATGACTATGAGTGGAAGACCGCCAGAGTCTCTGGTCACTGCATCACGAGACTGATCTAGGGATCGAGTTGATGTGTTAAGGGGTTACTATAAATGAAGACACGTCATGAGTCATGAGGTGACAACTTTGTTATTCATTTCTAGGTCAAGCTTGACAGGTTTTCCACTAGTTCTTACAGCACAGCCTCTGGAGGTCTTCCACTTAGTCATAGAACCACAGTTACGTTCGTAACCAGCGTTCTCTGACACGTTCTTTTGTTTAAATTTATTCCACACAATTCTACAGATTTACACACACAATCATCACAAAGCTTATGAAAATATCTGCAGGTTCTGTGTGGACTTCAATATGGGTAACAAAACACAAAACTGAGCACAAACTCCTAATTAGCATGACATGTAAAGCGTTTCTGCCCATTCACCTCCCTCCATCGTCTCATGTAGTTGTAGTTGAATGTAGTTGTTTGGAGAGGATATGGTTGCCATAACAACAGCCCAGGTGGCAGGTGACTTGGGTGGTCTGCCTCGAGTGAACACACTGTGCCTTGTCTGCCTGCGTCTGACTGCTGACGCTCCCCTCCCCCTACTCCGAAAAGGCACTGCGTCTCAACAGATACCTTTATGAATATAACTGTAAAAACAGTTTTTCAGCTTCTTCTGTTTAACTTCTCCGGGCAAAGCCCTAAACTAACCTGGGGTCTTTTACATATTGTTTGTTTGGGAATCTCCACATAGACATAATTCACCTGTATTGTCAGTTCTCTGTGTTGAGCCTAAGGGAAGGTGTCATATATTACAGACATTTGACAATACTGTCAGCGTTTGCTTTATGATTATTAATGAAGCGCTAATGTGGAAAAATCACATATAATAACTTATTCCAGCACTTTGTGGCGGCAGTGGCTCAGTGGTTCATGTAGGTTGTTTACAAACCGGAAGGTTGTTGGTTCAATCCCCGGTTCCACCTGACCAAGTGTCGAGGTGTCCATGAGCAAGACACCTAACCCCAGCTGCTCCCATGGCTGGATGGCCATGAGTCTGTTGAAAGCGCTATATAAATGTAGTCCAGTTACCATTTTGTGTATATGAAAACCAACCAAGTTTTACTAGCATGGCAAAAGACCTATTATTTTTACCATTCAATGTCTTTGTCTTGTTTTCCAGTGAACACCCCTGAAACATGGAAATTTTGCCAGCAAATCCAAATAGAATTTTTAATATTTAAATTACCTTAAAAAATATTAAGAACCAAGACACACAACAAAATGACTAAAAATGTAACTAAAATGAAAACATTAATTCCAAATATTAATAAAAACTATAATAGTATCTCAGTGATACTAAAATAACTTTCTTTCTATGTAAACATGCGCTAGATGGACGTGTTTGACCGTCGCGCTCACATATTGCATCTTTTGCAGCGTCTTGCGCATGACACGCCGTTCTAAAAGCGCAGCGCTCAAGTAAAAAAAAAAGGTTTGCTCCCTTTTTTTTATTCATTTTTTTTATTTTTTTATTTACCTATTCCACTTTTTTTACCTATTCTGTTTTTCAAAGCAAAAACACATTCTGTGTGAATGGTTCTTTGTGCAGATAATTTCCTCTATTTTTACATTTAGTACATTCTAATTATCTAATTTAGTCTAATTCTTGATCATTGATTCAATCATTGATCATTTGTTCATATTTGATAATAATTGAATAAAATATCTTGCATATTATTATTATTATTATTATTTAACATTTTAATATTTTTTTATTTTAATATTTAATGTTTTTCAGTTATCAGAAAGAATGAATTGGAAATAATTAGTTATAATAATTTTTGACTTTATGGTAGCGGCCAGAATTTTTATATCAGTGCATCCTTCATTTTTCTCATCCACCATACACTCTAAAAAAAAAAGGTTCTATATGGCACCAAAAATGGTTCTTCGTCGTAATCATAGGGGAACCACTTTTGGTGCTATATAGCACCATATCTTAACATGTTCTGTATATGGTAGCGGTGCTATATAGCACCATAGTTAGCGGTGCTATATAGCACCTTAGTCAAAGAACCGGTGAAGAACTGCTGAAGAACCACTGAAGCACCAAAATTGGTGCTATATAGCACTTAAAAAGGTTCCCCTATGATTACGAGCAAAGAACCATTTTTGGTGCCATATAGAACCTTTTTTTTTTAGAGTGTACACGAGTCCTTATAATGTATCTTGAATATACATTTGTTGGGTGCACCTGCTAAAACACACCTTTGCATTCATTTTGTGGTTCAGTAAACTGGCGGCTGTTTGTTTACATGAACAGCGATTCAGTCATAGCACTTCCTCTTAGAGCCCCTTGTTTTGCGTCTTGTGGCTTAATTGCCAGTAATGGCGCTTTTATCAGGGAGGTCAATTGGACAAGGGCATCAGAGAGCTCATAAACTGCTCTCCCTGGCTAATTACCCCATCCTCTAGAGCTCTTTAGAGTCTCTCTGCCTATCAAACGATTGCTCAAAATAGTCTTTAGGTCAAACATTTGTGCATGAACCACAAAACCCTGTCTCTGAATAATTTATTGGGAAGGGAAATGTTTACAAGCTTATCAAAGAAAACATTGAAGTGGATGACTTGAGTATGGATTTGACAGATGAGTTGATGAACAGAGGACCTGGATTGAGTTTCCTAAAGACCTCTTGGCTGCTCACAATAATATTTAGGCCACATTGTTTGTCAGTTACTAGTATTGTAAAGGTAGTTGCATCATTGTGGCCGAATTAAACCCATGGGAGAAGCAGCACAGTGCAGTCGAGGCATCAGTGCAAACCCATGGAATCCAAAGAGCTTGTGTTTGCCACTTATGTCCTGTTACTGCTACTTGCAGATTCCCTTAGGAATGCAGTATAAAAAGAAGCATGCTTACAGTGGCATCAGAGTCCACATTTCAAGTGTGAATCAAATCCACTGTTAAATCAATTTAAAGGATTAAACTCTTCCCAAAATGTTCCGGTTTTTCTTCAGTCGAAAAGAAATGAAGGTTTTTGAGGAAAAATTCCAGGATTTTTCTCCATATAGTGAACTTCAATGGGGACCAGCGGGTTGAAGGTCCAAATTGCAGTTTCAATGCAGCTTCAACGGGCTCTACACAATCCCAGCCGAGGTATAAGAGTCTTATCTAGCAAAACGATAGGTCATTTTCTAAAAAAATTAATACAAATGTCTATACTTATTAAACCATAAATGCTGGTCTTGGCACTAGCATCCACGACTTCACACATTACGCAGTCACGTTGGAAAGGTCACGAGTGACTTAGGCGGAAGTACCACCCCAGTGTTTAAAAAGCGAAAGTGCAAAGACTAAGTCAAACACCCTTTACAAAAAAAGGTAAAAGAACGATGTTGGACGATTTTGAAGTTGGAGTTTTTCACCCTACCTTTTAGTAAACAGACAAACGTCACGTCACACATTACCTTTCAAACATGATTACGTAATGCGCAAAGCCGTGGATTCTAGTGCCAAGACGAGTATTTGTGGTTAAAAAGTGTGTATATATATATATTAGTTGTTGGTGTTTTTTTTAGAAAATGACTGATCGTTTCGCTAGATAAGACTCTTATTCCTCGTCTGGGATTATGTAGAGCCCTTTGAAGCTGCATTGAAACTGCAATTTGGACCTTCAACCCGTTGGACCCTTTTGAAGTAAACACTATATGGAGAAAAATCCTGGCATGTTTTCCCTTAAAAAAAATTAATTTCTTTTCGACTGAAGAAAGAAAGACATGAACATCTTGGATGACATGGGGGTGAGTAAATTATCCAAATTTTAATTCTGAAGTGAACACATTTTTTAAATGCTGTAAGAGAATTTCAGAATTTAGGCATCACAACATTATAATACAGTATATAAAATTGATTCATTTTGAGATTTGTAAAAACTGCATTTAACTGTTATTAACTAGTATTTTGAGATAAACGTGAAGGTAAATGAAAATGCACAATTATATTCAACATAGTTGTATACTGATAAATAAAGAATATACACATGAAATGTCTGCCGAGAAGCAATATGCAGTTGTGAAGTGATTACTTTGCATGATGAAAAATCATAATTTATTAACTCTCATGTTGTTCTAAACCCATGACTTTCTTTCTTCTGCTGAGAACAACAGAATAGAATATCCTTGCCACCCATTTAAAATTAAATGAAACGAGTTTTTCATCTATTCATGGCATCCAACGGTTTGTTGAGACGTTTTCCTACTGCAGCGATTTATTAAATTAATCATCTGTCAGACTGACACCCAGGAGTGAGTAACAATCCATGAAAAATCAGCAGAAAAATACTGTCCTTTATCTTTCCACTTCTGCATAATAACTGGAACATTTCTCGATGCAGGAGATCTGATGTCCAACAGTGATTGTGTTTAAATGTGTGGAGCAGTGTTTTAATGGCTGTAGTGGTGGTAATTTAACTTCTCTGAGAGGGTTTCACTATGCTGACTGTACCACATTGAGCACAGCACAATAACACCGAAATTAAGCTAACATAAACCAGCAAAACTAGTATGAGTAGTATGGTATTTGCTATTCCAATCATAGCCAGGAGGACATGGAGGGGGTTGGGTGGTTGAGCAGATGCCCTTTTCACTGAGAGGATTGTGGGTGGAGAAGGACTGAGAAAGACAAGCTACAGGAGATGGCAGCAGATGGAGAGAGCGTCTTGCCTGAAGTCGACTGCTCCCTGATGCTGTACACCAGCCCTGACTCCCTAAGGAACAGCTGTCAATAGCCATTAAACTGCAAGCCTATCGGCTTTCAGTATTACAGTGGCCTGATGGAGTCGTTCTTGACCGTAATGGTCTTGATGCTCATTGGCAGAAATCACAGATCTATTTGTTGATTCTGTCTGAATGGCTTGAAAATTGCAGAGATGATGCGTTATTAGCAGTTTGGATGCTGTTCTTTAGATCGGAGGCAGAGATCTATACAGCTTACAGTATCATATATCACAGCTCTATAGATCTGGTCTTTTATGGTCCCTTTATGTCCTAAAGTAACCTCCCCTTTTAGGACTCTTGCATCACAAAAATCTCTGTGATTGTGTGTCTGGTAATCATTAATGAATCTCCTGGGGAACCGCTAACATCAAACCGGAGGTGTTTCCCCAGGCTGTGGTCAGGACTGACTTTACCTTCTCTCATTCTTCTCTCTCTCCCTTCCCTCCCCCTGTTATTTATCTAGATGAAACAACAGAGCTGTACAGCAGCAGTTATTGTTCGGGAAATGCCAACTGGTTCAAATTTCCCAATAATTAGCAATTACATAAAATATGTAAATATATATAGTTTAATATATTTTATTAGATATTTTTGTTATTATATATTAATATTATATATAAAAAATATTAATAATATACAAGATTTTAATTTATTGATATATTATTTAATATAAAAATACTTTATTTATAAATAATTATTAATAAATATACAGTATACTACTTTTTTATTTTAAGGTTTATCAATTTATTACTCACTATAATTTATTATTATTATAATTAATATATAGTTCTAAATGTATAATAATTACTTTTAGTTAAAATGTATAACTTAACATCAGTAATGATCAGGGTTATTATAGTTAACTAAAACTGAAACCATAAAAAAACGTTAATTGAAATTATAATAATATATAAACATTAACTGAAATAAATTATAAAAACTTAACATACATTTAAAATGAGAAATTTAGCCTTGTCAACTAGAAGTAAAATAAGTTTAACTCGATGTACTAAAATAACTCAAATAAAAATGAATAAAAACTATATAGATCTTAAAAAATATTAAGAACCAAGACACACAACAAAATGACAAAAAATTTAACTAAAATGAAAATGGAAAATATACGAATGAAAACTGATTCCAAATATTAATAAAAACTATAATAGTATCTCAGTGATTCTAAAATAACATATTATAAGAACGCTAGGTGCATAAAACTGTTCTTGCTCATTTCCAGTCAGAAAGATAATGACTTTCTCTGATGGATTCAGTTCATTCAGGGAAGGATTCGTGTGAATATTTTTTTTTTTCCCTCCACTCTTCTTTCAGCATTTGATAATCATTCATTTAACCCCTGGGCTCTTGGATCTGGGTCTTATGAGGTCAGACGTATGGATGGCGTCAGATTAAGGGGCTTTGCTACCAGGCAGATGGCTCTGCTCTCCTTGCTCTGTGTAGACAGACGAGCGTGATGCGTCTCTTCGGAGCTAGCCAGCACTCCATGTGGAACGTAAACGTGTGAATAAGCAAACCAGTAACACCTGTCCACCAAGTGACAGACAGTAGGAGCACAACGAGTGTGTTTTGACTGTTAAATGGGTGCTGTATGATAAGTTGGATGCAAAGTAGCCATCTACTCGTTTTCATGCTGTAACTAGAGTGAGATGTAATATTTTAACTTTTCATGCATTCTCTGCAAAACAATGTCGTCTACCATCTGTGTGGTGTTACTCTTGCATGAATCGGTATCACTGTCCAGTATATTAAAGGTGTTTTTATATAGGAAGTGACCTACTGTATTTTAAGAAACAGTGCCACCAATATTCAGTTTTGTTGTCAACAAAAAGTTTTTTCATTGAGTAATTCTTTAAACTATTAACTCAATCCTACAATTGTGCTTACATCCTTGCACTTATTTACTTTGTATATACTAATAGTTATTAATCACCATTTCCCTAATTCCCTTTAGCGTAAGTTTCACAGTTAGAGGTTGCTTATTCAAAATGATAACAAAGACATAGCTTGATAATGCAATGATGGAGCATGGTGTGTCCACCTCCACAGATTTTTTTGGCTTTATGGGTTTAAGTCTTTGGCGAAAGAACCCACAGCAAACGATAATGAATAATAGTGGTTCATCACGAATGTGCAAAACAAACAACTGTGGCTTGCTAGATGCTACCAGAGTTTGTTGGCTTTGCTACAGCTACTACCTCTGCATTTTTCCTGGAAGCGCTGGAAGAGTTTTTCAATGGTTTCTCCCGACAGATGAGGGTAAGGCGGTCATTGACAGGCGATGCAATGACATGGGCTATGTCACTGGCAGATTTAACTGGTCTCAATTTTGATTTCAGTGTGACTTTAGGTGCTTCACTCAAAAGCACACTGATCATAGATTGGCCCTTTTCAGGTTTGAACCTGCAACATTATTAGGTTAAACCATTCCTTTACCCAACTTTGCAGTAGGGGTTGCAAAGACTAGTCAACTTTAATTCTCTGCCATGACGCTTTTAAGCTTAACATCGACTAGTCACTGATCAAGGCCTATTTGGTGTTTACATTTACATTTATAATAGGATTTTGGCAATATTGCGATTTAAACTTTACCTCAATAATTCAATCAAACTAATTTGATTTAAGGCAGCACATACAGTAATTGTAGTAACCATAATCGCATTAAACTGTACACCAATTTTAATCGCAATAAACAGTCATGTAGGCTAAACCCCTCAATCGCATTATTACCGCTCTGGCCAAAGTGTGCATGGATATACTGTACACTGATGCCAACTGTTGTTCACACAACTTCATGAATGAACTCCACGACATTATTCTGAATTTTTATTTTTCCAAATCGCTATACTCTATCAACACAACTCGCTGCTCTGTATCTTCATCCAGACGGCGTGAAGAACGTGATGACGCGATTTGTTCATCATGACGCCGAATAATATCTAGTACGCCCATAAAAATGTATTTTGAATTTGATGTGAGTAGGTTAAAACAATGGCCGGTAACATGCATACTGTTTGCCTATCTGAGTATGGTATGACCATACTTGTTAGAGAATAATGAAAATTGCATATAAACTGGAGTGAAGAGTTCTGCTCATGTCATGTAAACATCTTACTGCGATTAAGACCTTACTCTGATTATTAGAAATAATCTCATTAAATGTAGTCATTATTGGAAACATTTGGAATAATGTAAGTACACAAGTCAACAAAATATATAACATTGTTCTAGTGGTTTTTGGATATTTTAATGCAAAAATCATATATTTTGTGCCTTTAATAGTTGATTGTCTCAGTGTCTTTTTATAGTACACATCACAAGCAGGGCACATTATTTACAGTCAATATTTTTGTAAATTCTGCATTTTAGTTTTTAATTTCAATTATAAAAAATATATATGTATTATGTTATTTTGATTTTACATAACCCATTAAAATGGTAATGAATGAGGACGTGATTTAAATAATAATGCATTTTCATTATTTTAAAGATTGGTTACATCTTCATAATAAAGTATACACATAGCATTTTACTACGTCCAGTCATTAATAACTATATTTTTTCCAGTTATTAAAATACTTTTATTTTACCTCCAATAGTGAAAGGATATGCAGCAGCCTCTATTATCAGACTGATCTAATCATTAGACATATTGTTACACAAAACCTGTACTACGAATGGTGAAATAAGAGATTGTGTAAGTGGTATTCCTGGTATTGCGACTGGTATGGGCACATTCCATGTTCACTGAACCTTTACAGTGCTTCCACGTCTTACGTCTCCTAACCCTAACCCTAATTTTTTCAACTAAATATGCAAATAAATCTAATTATTAAACAAAATTAACCATATAAACAAAATTACTGCTCTAAAGCCCACACTGTCACTGTATGATAATTGAAATTAACTGATGACATCACCGTTTTCTCCGAAATGGCTACACGGCTGAATAAAATTCTGTTGCATTATTTTGCTGTTCAACACTGTAAAGCTGCTTTGAAACAATCTGCATTGTTAAAAGCGCTATATAAATAAAGTTGACTTGACTTGACTTACGCATGCTCCCTGTGTTATACAGCATACGAGTGCTGTATCATTAATCCATAGCTATTCTGTGTCATATTTTCAAGGTCACGGAGCCTTCAGGCTTTACCACTTGAGCTCACTCATCTTTTCAAATATCCTACGTACGTGCCACCAAGGCGATTGAGTACCTCTTAGCCTGGGATCAAATGAATATATTAGTTCTCACAATCATCTAGCCAGATGGATCATTTGTGTACTGAGGTCAGAACCAGACCAGGATTTTCATGTAATGATGGTCGCAGAATATGAAGTGCGGTGTTGCCTGTCTGTGGCGCAGCCAGGCCTGCTGTCTCAAGTGCCATCTAATGTCTGTCGCCTGTGCTCCATCACACCCGTATCAGACGATTTGTTAGACAGAGCATTAGAAGGCAATATTATGACCATCACATCTATGTGAGAATGACTAGAAGCAGGAAACAGAGGACGCTTGGCAGTTGACTGGTGGTTAATCTGATGGGTGTTGCTGTAGGCGTGTTCTGAGATCCCCACTGGGGCTTGTGATGGACTGATAAGTGAGATTGACTCGAAGTCAGTTATCTGCCTCGGGGAGAACAGTGATCAAGACTTGTGCTGTATATCATTTAGTCAAATAACTTGGCTAACTTTTAAATATTACATTAGGAACTCTTTTTAAAATCCATTTCTAGACTAAATTTAAACGAGTGATCAAGGCGAACTGCACAAATCAATAATTTCATATTTAGTGTCATTTACTTGGCAGTCATTGCGAGTTCTTCACTGTCTGTCAGTCTTGTCAGTCTATTTTCATGATCAATGATAATATGGTGTCAACTCTGTGATAGTCAGTCTGAGTCAGATGATCTGCAAAGTAGCGGTTGAACGACCTCAGATTGTTTTGTGTGATTTTTAAATTCAAGTTGATGAGCCATGGCGCTGCTCACAATGCTAATTGCTTATTTTTCATTCTACTGGGTAGCGTATCTTTACTAATAGTGAAGCTGTGGGTTTTAGTTACTAAGTAATATATGCTAGAACTGTTCAGTTTCTAAGCTATTTTATTGATAAATCACAGAACAGGGTTGACAATACATTTCTGTGCTACTGAATGTTTCTATGTTCTGCACGTGATATGCAAGCTACTAAGGGTGTGAACCTACACTGGTCTCACGAGGCTTTGGTTCGATTACGATTATCATGCCATCGATTCGGTTCAATTCAATATCACGATGCATCACAATACATTGACGATGCACTGCATTCTCATGTATACAATTTTGTCAATCAGTTATATGAACTGAACCTTTAATTTTACCTGCTCAAAGAAAAAGCGTTATGGGCTATATGACATGTTATAGCCAGATATGACAGCGGTACTGAAGCACGCATTGCCGCAGACGAGCATCTGCGTATCTCTTCATCAAGCCAGTGCACAAACTACCGAAAGTAAAGTCGTAGGTGCTCAACATACAATCATATTCATTAAAAGAAAGAAACTGAATGATCTTACCAGTGCTGTTGCCGCGCACTCTCCTATTGCAGTCTTTGATTTTGCAATGAGCTGATGATTAATAAAATGCAGCTCATATCTGTTGTTTTCGGTGACGTGAACTAGCTACAATAATTGAAGATGGGATTTATATCCGTTTTGCGGAGATACATTTATGTGCCCAAGTGTAAATGAAATCGCTTTGATAAATCCGATAGCTTTGATTTACACACAGCGCGTGTGTTCTCCAGGTCGTGCTCACCAGGTTGTTCATAAAAGCAGAAATGTGCCCAGACGTCTGCTTTTAAAGTAGTTGGAGCATTTTAATTACTTGCACTCACGTCTCGCCTCCCTCTGCCATTGTATGCTACCGCGACAAAGCATGTACGCGACAAATTAAGTCAAAAGAATCAGTACATTATAATCGGTTGTGGTTTATTACGTAACCGATACCGAATCGTTCTCGTCTACATTGCGATGCATCAAAGAAACGATTAATTTCGACACCCCTACAAGCTACTGTGTTTGCGTTACTATGCAGCAGCGCATTAGTTTAGAACGACGGTTAACTTGCTTGTACAATAAGCTGTCTAAAATGTGCATTCACCCGATCAGTTGAGCATCCAGATTGTATAATCAAACATATCTTGTGGAGCGCTCTCGGAGTATGCATTTATTTGTCATTTTATCTGTTGGAAATGGAGTGTAAAAGTGGACTTCAAAGATTTCTTATCCTGTTGCGCCCTCTGTAGGCCTTGATCGGTGACTAGTCGATGTTAAGCTTAAAAGCGTCATGGCAGAGAATTAAAGTTGACTAGTCTTTGCAACCCCTACTGCAAAGTTGGGTAAAGGAATAATTTAACCTAATAATGTTGCAGGTTCAAACAGTTGCAGGTGTGTTTTTGAGTGAAGCACCTAAAGTCACACTGAAGTCAAAATGGACAGTTCTATAGGGTAAACTATCGCAACTTCATGCTCACATCAACCCCAGGTTGCTCTAGGGCAGTGGTTAACATTTTTGACTCCAGGGCCTCCTATTGTTCACAACAGTATGCAAAACTTTAAGACTTTTCCAGTTGTTCCAGTTTTTAAAAGAAATATCTTTACTGTCAATTTCTATCCAATAAAATATTTTAGACCTGGCAACATCGCAGGTAAAAACTTGTTCATGTCCTAAAGTTTTGATTTTATTTAGACTCTGACAATATGTGCTAGCATTTTGCTGACACATTTCACACAAAAATGGAAACTGATGGCTGAAATTGGCCGTTTCAATCTGATTGGACTACACCAGTTCCAGGTGTCATGCGGGGTGCACAGACTCCTTTCAATCAGCTGGGAAGACAACTTTCATGAAAAAGGTATTAGGCTACAACACTGAGAACTTCCAAAGGAGAATAAGTAGCCTGATTTGCCAAGTTTGCAAGATACATTGCATCGAATCGCTATGTCAATAAAAAAACTAAAAAAAACTTAATCTGCTTAATTGCCTTAAACAAAACTTATTATTAAACCCATAAGATGCCGGTTAGTGTCTACATATGTCATAGACACCATAATATCATTGATGGTAAAGAAAAACCCACATGGTGAATCAAAGTAGTTTTTTCCACAAGCTGAGGGAAATAATTTAGTAATACTAATATACCATATTAGTATTACTATATTAGAAACTAATATAGAAACTGCACCGTGTCATGCACACTAGAAAAACACCATGGTAACACAAAACACTAAAATGCAATAAACAAGCATTTAACAACATAAGATGTAACAACCCTAATGTACATAACTGATAATAAAACAGTGGGAAAAAATACACTGTAATGTTTTTGAAATACATTTATTTTATGCTATAGTATAAGTATACTAAAAAAATACATTTACATATTTAATACATATAAATACCCTGCAATTGTACTTTTGGTATACTAAATTAGTATACTTAAAGTTTGCTCAATTGGAACAACTAATTTTTTACTTTATGAACTTAATAAACTACATAATGTAATGTAGTTATCCAGAAATAGTGCTGAGGTCCAACTGAAGATATACATAAGTATATTTGATTGTGCAAATGGAACTATTGCTACTACTTTATGTACACTTTATATATCTTACATTTAAAGACTACTATCCTTACTAATAGTGATATTAAACATGTTAAGCTTAATATTAAGAAATGTGCATTGTGCAATAAAGAAGTACTCAAAATAAAGTTTAATTATAATATTTATACCAGTAAGTCTCAAGTGATATGTCAGTAAATATGTTAATTGATTTGTAGTATACTTAGTATGGAATAATTTCACTAGGGAAATCTAAGAAACATAATTATTCAAATTAAAAACCCTCAAAAGTGAAGTGTCACACAGGTCAATCTGGGAATGCCTTTTTTGCAGTATTTTATGTAAAATTACACAAAATGTTAGAACTATTACAGTTATTCTTCGTATAGCATGGGAACTAACTGTGAACCAATTTACTGTCGCATTTTTACAGTTAAAATTACAATCGTTTTTAAACCATTTGTTGGTTTAGTTGGGTTGTTCTGCATAGACATCTCTCTTTCTCTGTCAATTGGAAAATGCTTTTTTTTAGGCAGTGTTCTCCAGAACTTGATTGTGGTTAAATATTGAATTTTTCAGTCTTTAAGGAATAAATGTACTTCTAAACATCAGACTCTGTCTCATGTTTGTCTCTGTTGGATTTGGGTATTGATCCACAGATCCGTCACTTGCCGTTTTAAGACTCGACTCTTTTAGAGTTTGTTAATCTCTGTTTGTGGTATTTGGTCAGAGAGAACAACAGTGTTCACAAAGGAGATTAGTTTGGACTGCTGAGGAAATGCCCTAAATTATGTCCCTCTGGCCTAATCCAGGGGTCTGAGAGGATTGTGAAGTGTTGATAAACTGTTGCTAGAGCAATCCGTGTAAGTGTTTAGAGAGTCCCACGTGAGGGTGTAGAGAGATCTGTTGATGCATAGTCTTTCTGCCGGTAGGATCTTGATAAGCTGTTTGTGCACATCACAGAAAATTATTATTATATGAGGCGTCTCAGTAAATGCTGTAGTTGGTGGTTGTTGTATGGCTCCCGGTAGATGTTGATTTTGAAGGCTTGATGCAGCAGTGTGTGTCAGGCATGGATAATTCAATGCCAGTTTGTTATTTTGAAGTGTTTCAGCATTATCTTCACTGTCCAGTCGGAGCAGCTGTATCAAGATGATCTGCTTAGAGGGATTTCTGTGTAAGATGTCACCTCACCTGTCTTAAGTCTCTTAAGTCCTGACCTTTGTTGTAATCAGCTTTCACCCGCTAACCCAGAGCTGCTAACAGCGCAAAGGACTGAATTTGAGAGATTGGCCAACTCCGTGAAAGACGGAGAGCGAGTGATGACCAATGATGCACCTTTCTCCGGTTTAATGCCACATTAATGCAGCTCTACTTAACAGCAGCTGCTAAAGTCTCACTCAGTCAGACTTTTTTGACAATCAACACGAAGCCTAGTCCACAAAGAGACGTCTGATTGACTTAAGTGGCCAACCTCAGTTTTACACAACGTTTAGGGGCGGCTAACTGTGAAATCCGATATACCACATAGCTGTAATAATGTAATAAAGTCAGTGGCACTTTCAAATAATGGAACAGACAGCAGAGGGGAAAGTTGTGCAAAATGTGTAGACAAAAGTTTATGTAGAAGAGAATATGTCAGACTACCATCAAAAGTTTGAGGTTGGTAAGATATATTTTTGAAAAGTTTATTTACTCAAAAATAGAGTAAAACTGTAATATTGTGCAATAAAATTATTACCATTTAAAATAACTTTTCTGTTAAAATATTTTAAAATGTAATTTTATTCCTGTGATGGCAAAAAAAAGTATCATTACTCCAGGCTTCAGTGTCACATGATCCTTCAGAAATCTTTCTAATGTGACGATTTGCTGCTCAAGTGACATTTATTATTATTATTATTATTATTATTATTATTATTATCAATGTTGAAAACAGTGGTGCTTAATATTTTTGTGGAAACTGTGATACCATTTGTTTCAGGATTATTTGATGAATAGAAAGTTCAACAGAACAGCATTTATTGGAAATAATCATCATTTTGTAACATTTTGATCAATTTAATGCATCCTTGCTGAATAAGTGTTAATTTCTTTGTAAAAAAAAATCTTACTGACCCCAAACTTTTGAACCATTTTGAATGTATATGTTTAATGTAGTATGCATACAGGTTTGCTTTGGAAATTGTAGCACGAAAATGTTCACCATGTTATGTTTTTGAAAGTCTCTTGTGCTCGCAAAAGCTGCATTAATTTGATCGAAAGCACAGTAAAAACAGTAGTATTGTGAAATATAATTACAACTTAAAATGAAATTATTTGCTATGATGTCAAAGCTGAATTTTCTGCATCATTACTCCAGTCTTCAGTGTCACACGATCCTTCAAAAATCATTCTAATATGATGATTTGCTGCTCAAGAAACATTTCTTATTATTGTCAGTGTTGAAAACAGTTGTGCTGCTTAATATTTTTGTGGAAACTGATAATTTGGTAACACTTTAGAATAATGGTCATTAGTTAACATTAGTTAATGTATTAACTAGCATGAACTAATCATGAGCAATACATTTGTTACTGTATTTGTTCATCTTTGTTAACGTTAGTTAATATAAATCCAGCTGTTCATGGTTTGTTCATGTTAGTTCACACTGCATTAACTAATGTTAACAAGATTTTAATAAAGCATTAGTAAATGTTGAAATTAACATTAATAAAGATTAATAAACGCTTTATAAGTGCAGTTCATTATTAGTTCATGTTAACTAATATTGTTAACTAATGACTAGTGTTACCGATTATTTTTTTTTAAGGATTCAGGAAGTTAAAAAGAACCGCATGTATTTGAGGAAAAAAAAAAAAATTACTGTCACATTTGATCTATTTAATGCATCCTTGCTAAATAAAAGTATTGTTTTATTTTTTAAAAGCTCTTTATTTTACACTCCTGTTCCCCATGTACATGCTTATAGTTATTACAATGACTGGGTAATATAGGTACTAACCCTGAACCTAACTTTAACCCATGTAGTTTTTTCCCCCTCTCATCACAGAGTGCTGCTGCAGCACCGAGTCCAGTCCTAGGCAACATGCCCCCCGCGGACGGGATGCCAGGTGGCCCCATGCCCCCCGGATTCTTTCAGGTGGGTCACTCTTCCTCACCCTTTAACCCTTCTCCATAAACCATCCGTAACCATCTAACTACAAGCCCTCAGGTGCACTGACACGTGCCGCCGGTTCACAGAGGAACCATTATGCCACAGTCTCTGGTCATCTGCCAAGCCCAGTGTCTGCAGGGAACCGGTCTGATTGCGACCATTAGCCGCTAATGGCAGGCAGGGTTATGTTCATTCTCCACTCTGAGAGCAGGCTCGCTGTTGCCCTGCTGAGTAGCGCTAAATGTGTTTGTGGTATGCACCTTCAGCAGCGGAGTTAACACTTTATCACCCGGGAGTTTTCAGAGAGGGTGACTCAACAAAATATCTTAATGAGTTCTTGGAAGAGATTTATGGATGATATGATGTTATGATGACCTTATAGAAGGAAGCATTTGGAGAACTCCTTCTCAGACCAGTCATGACCCTCCAAGGGCTTTGCGGGAACACAGCAAGGTGCAGATTCTCAGATACTGAGAGCTGCAGAACACAGAACTGGTTCATGCAAGTCTTGAGACATGCATCAGTGGTTATACAGGAAAACTTAAGAAACAGTTGAGCGCCTGCGAGGTTGTTTGGACTACTGTTAAACCCCATTGCCCTCTAGTGGTGATGTTTGTACACTATAAAAACATGTTCTTGATCATTATGCTTTTTCTGTAAAAAAAAAAAAAAATCTTAACATACGTAACCTGATAAATTTACTTGAGAAGCAAAATTGCATAACTTTATGAATTTAGTCTTCAAGTAAGAGACAAAAAAAACTCTCGATTGCAAATTGTTTTTAAAATCCAACACAATTTAGTGAGAGGTAGTAGGGTAAGAACTTTACATTCAGAGAATATATTTTAAAGTGGTTTTAAAATCATTTTTATTATATAAAATTACTGTAAAGTAGAAAAGTCGTGGCCTAATGGTTAGAGATTCGGACTTGTAACCGGAAGGTTGCGGGTTCGAGTCTCAGGTGGGAATTGTCGGAATAACCAGCGCCCTCCTCCACCCTCAATACCATGACTGAGGTGAGACCCTTGAGCAAGGCACCAAACCCCCAAATGCTCCCCGGGCGCCGCAGCAATATGGCTGCCCACTGCTCCGAGTGTGTGTTCACGGTGTGTGTGTTCACTACTGTGTGTGCACTTGGATGGGTTAAATGCAGAGCACATATTCCAAGTATGGGTTACCATACTTGGCCACACGTCACTTCACTTTCTTTTCACTTCACTTTATAGACAATTAATCAACGTGTTGCAATGCCTCAAATCTAGAATGAATTTAACAATACTGTGGTGTAAGCATATTTAACCAAAAGTTTAGGAACGGTAGGTTTTTGTTTAGAAAGTAGGCTGCATTAATTTGATTAAAAATAGCATGATTACTCCAGTCTTCAGTGTCACATGATCCTTCAGAAATCATTCTAATGATGATTTGCTGCTCAACAAACATTTATTATTATTATAAATGTTGAAAGCAGTTGTCCTGCTTAATATTTTTGTAGAAACCATGATAGATTTTTAAAAATTTAAATTTTTTGATGAACAGAAAGTTCAAAAGAACAGCATTTATTTGCAATAGAAATCTTTTGTGACATTATAAAGGTCTATAGGGAAATGCTTCCCATTCATTGTGTTGTTGAAGCTGTGCATTCATTTGTGTCAAATATAACAATATTTTGGTGGAAATTTGTAATTTGCTAGAAACCCGTCCAAATGATTCAAACATAAACTCAAAAACTGTAACCGAAACAACCAATACCGACCCAGACATTAAATACAGGATCACTTGCACAGATGATTAATATGTTGGTTTCTGTTCTCCATTATTTCCTCAATAATAATAATAATAATAATAATAATAATAACAGTAATATTAATAAACATTTAAAATCTAATATTTATTAATTGATTGATACTATGAATTTTTTTTTTTTAATATTTGATTTTTATCACATTTATGTGCAATAATCAGCTTTGGTACCACTTGATCTCCAGTTTAATTGGGTGTTGAAGCAAAACCAGTTAAGAACCAAGAGTGATATCAGCTCCACATCAAATTAGTTCTGAGCTTATGCCCTCGGCTCTGTTCTCTTGATCTGCACCTGTCGCTTTCACCTGTCCTGTCTTTGACTTTGCTCTGTCTTTCTTTCTCTTGGCATTTCGCTGCTGGTACTATGGCAACCTCCTCTTGCTCTAACCCCCCCCCCCCCCCCCCCCCCCCCAGGGACCACCTGGTTCCCAAGCCTCCCCTCACGCTCAGCTACCTCCAAACTCTAACATGATGGGAGTGCATGGACAGGTAACAACACATAATAATCTCTCAGCTGATATCGGTTATGCACACATTCTGATATGCTTTTGCTCAAATATTCCTGTTTGCTTCCCCCTCTCCCTGTCAGCTTTTGTATTGGTTACATGCTGTTACATTTTGTTAAAACTGTATGTTCCCTTCTCCAGCCTTTTATGTCTCCTCGCTATGCTGGAGGACCTCGGCCGCCCATCAGAATGGGTAACCCGGTAAGTTGCGTTAATGTTTCAAACAACAACAGTGTTTATTAACTCTGACTTATTTTAGCACCTGACTGTCTGTTTCTTAAGCCTCCCGGTGGGCAGCCTTTGCCTCCGAATATGATGGACCCGACACGTCCAACAGGTAAGAGACTAATGAGATCTGTGTTTGTTGATGGTGAACTTCTCTGCATGTGCAAATTCAGCATTGCCGTTTCATCGATTTTTGATTTTGAAGTGCTTGTCTGTTAAATTTTTAATGATGTTATTATTTGCTCAGGCCATCCAAACTTGGCAACCATGCAGAGAATGAACGCTCCTCGAGGAATGGGCCCGATGGGACCGGGACCTCAGGTCTGGATCTTATACTGTCATTCAGTATAAGAATTGCTCACCACTAAGACTGGACGATATAGCTAAAACAACTGTATCTCAGTTTTTTTAATATTCAACTATTTAATATCTTAAATCTTATATATACAAAAAAGAGAGAATGAATTAATACTTTTATACAGCAAGGAAACCGAAATAGACACTTTCCTACTTTCCCTACCTTAAATTTCAATTAAGAACACAACTAGAATTGGCAGCAAAATCATTTGTGAAATATATTGTCAATATACGATGTATATTACCCAGCACTACTAGTACACCAATTCTTTGAATGCATTTCTTGTGTTCTGAACCTGGATCAGTCCTCATTCAGCTCCACACGTTCACAGTCTTTACTACAACATTAATCTTCTTTCATATCAGCCGTAATCCTTGTTATGTTCAGCCTGTTTTCCTCTAAACTAACCGTGTCCTTGTTCTCTCCTCTCTCATGGTGTCCTCTCGGGTGCTGGGTATCGTAGTCTGATCCTTGGTTATCATTACAGAACTATGGCGGAGGAATGAGGCCTCCAAACTCCATGGGCCCTGGAATGCCAGGCGTGAACATGTAAGGACTTTCCCTGTCTTTCGCTTTTGTGGCATTTCATATTATAGGATTTTTCAACTAAAGATGTTTATGTTTCTGTGTCGGACTGGTCAGGATGCTCAAACAAATAGTGTCTCTGGGTGCAATCAAAACATTAAAGGAGATATCCCTGCATATTAAACTAGGAATAGAGGAAGTACTTTAACCTTGTAAAGCCTGACGTGAAATATAGATCTCATATTCGGAGAGGGAAAAAAACACAACTGAACCAAACTGAGCAAAAGATGAAATTTTCATTGCTTGTAATGTAAATCAGTGAGATCTTTATAGCAGTACAGAAGACATAAAATACATACACTACATACAAGAGTTGTCACCTATATAGCTCCAAATAATCTTAATAACATGATATT